>JAREIK010000215.1:1109378-1811004 GCA_029783825.1 Sapria himalayana
GAAAATAAATAAGAAGTAGAAGATGTTGTTAATGAAAAAAAAGAAGAAGAAAAATATGATGATGATAAAAAAGACGAAGTAGAAAAAGTTAAAGATGATTAAAAAGTAGAAGAAGAAGAATATGAAGATAATGATGAACAAGATAAAGAACATTACGAAGAACATGAAGAAGATGGATAAAATTAAGAAAAAGAAGAACAAGAAGATGTAGAAAATGTAGAATAAAAAACATAGATGAATATGATGAAGAAGATGAAAAATGAGAAGAGAAAGATCAACAATAACAAGAAAAAAGAAGAGGAGGGAGAAAAAAATGAAAAAGATACTGGTTAACATAAAGAAAAAGATGAAGAAGAAGAAAGAATAAGAAAAACATGAAGATAATGAAGATTTAGAAGAAGATAAAGAACACAAAGAAGAAGTTGATAATGCTGAAGAAAGATAAAAGAAGAAGAATGAGATGAAGAAGAAGAATAAGTAGAAGAAAAAAATAAAGTTGAATAAGAAGATGAAAAAGAAAAATAATTTTAATAATAAAGAGATGATGATAAAGAATAGCAAGAATATAAAGGAGTAAAAGAAAATAATAATGAAGAATAAGATGTGGTAGAAAAAGAAAAAGAAGTAAAAGAAGAAGAAAGAAAATGATGAACAAGAAAATAATGTAGGTGAAGGAGAAGTGAAAGATGATAAAGATGATGGTGAAAAAAAAATAAGAAAAGATGAAGAAATGTAGATGATGATGATGATGATGATTAAAAAGAAGAAGTTGAGAAAGAACAAAAAAAAGCAATAGAAGAAGAAGATGATGATGATGATGATGATGATGATGATGACGACGACATAGAAGATGAGGAAGAAGAAAAATGTGAATAAGATGATGATGATGATGATAAAGTAGATGATGATGATGATGATGATGATGATGATGATGAATATGAAAAAAAGATATAGAAGAATAATAAGAAAAAGAATATGAAAAGAAAGAATAAGAATAACAAGTAGAAGAAGAAATAAAAAAAGAAGAATTATTAGAATAAGAAGAAAAAGATTTTGATGATGATGATGATGATGAAAAGATATTGAACAAGAAGAAGGAGAAGTAGAAGTAATAAAAGAAGAATAAGAAGAGAAAGAAATAAAAAGAAGAAAAATAATAATAATAATAATAATAAGTAGAAGAAGAAGAATAAGAATGAGAAAAAAAATAAAAATATGAAGAAGATGAAGAAAAAGTTGAAAACAAAAAATAAGAAGAATTAGAAGAAGAAGAATTAGAAAAAGAAGAAGAATAAGAATAATAATAAGAATAATAAGAAGAAGAAATAGAAAAAAAATATGATGATGAAGAATAAGAAGTGGTTGTAGAATAAGAAGAAAAAAAAGAAGAGGAAGAAGAAGTAGAAATATAAGAAATAGTAAAATAAAAGGAAGAATAATAAGAAGAAGAATAAGAAGAAAAAGAAAAATAATAAATAGGAGATGATAAAAAGTTTAAAATGATTAAGAATAAGAAGAGTAAGAATAAGTAGTGGAAGAAGAATTAGAATAAGCTGAAGAATAATAATTTGAAAAAGAATAATTAGAAAAAAAAAAGAATTAGAAGAAGAAGAATAGTAATAATAATAATATTATTATTATTATTATTAAGAACAATAATAATAATAATAATAATAAGATTAAGAATAAGAAGAAAAAAAAATAAATATAAGAAAAAGAATAAAACAAAAAAGAAGAAGAACAATAAGAAGAAGATGAAGAAGATGAAAAAAGAATAATAAAAATAATAATAATAATGACAAGAAAAAAAATAGAAGAAGAAGACGAAGAAACAGAAAAAGAATAAGAAGAAAGGAAGAAGTAGAAGTAGAAGATGAAGGAAGAATATAAAGTAGAAGAAAAAGAACAAGAAGAAGAAGAAGATGAAGAAGAAGATAAAAAAGAAGAAAAGGAAGAACAAATAGAAGAAGAAAAAAAATTGGAGAAGAAAAAGAAGAAGGAAAATAAGTGAAATAATAAGACTGTGAATGAGAAGAAGTTGAAGAAGAAAAGATGAGAAAAAGGAATAAGAATAAACAAAAAAATAAAAAAAAAAGTAAAAATAGAAAAAAAATGTAGAAGAAGATCAACCAAAATACGAAGATGAAGAAGAAAAAGAAAATGATGATTTATAAGAAGAAGAAAAATTAAAAAAAGAAGAAGAAAAAATGAACAAGAAAAGAAACGGAGGTGGAAGAAGAATAAAAAGAAGTAGAACAAAAAGTTGATGATGATGGTGTAAAAAAAGAATATAATGATGATGATAATGAAGAATAATATGATTAAAAAGTAGAAGAAATTTAATAATATGAAGAAAAAGAAGAAAAAGAATAAAAAGAAGAAAAGTTGGAGAAGAATAAGAAGACAAAGAAGGAGAATAAAAAAAATAAGTTGTAAAAAAAGAAGAGGAGGAAGAAAAAGAAGATGTTAAAAAAGAAGATGATTAAGAATAATAAAAAAGAAGAAGAAGAAGACCAATAAGTACTAGATGCAAAAAAAGAAAAGATGAAGTAGACTAAAAAGAAGAAGAAAAATAAGAGGAAGAAGAGAAAGATAAAAAATAAGAAGAAGAAAAATAAGAGGAAGAAGATAAAGATAAAAAATAAGAAGAAAAAAATAAAAAGAAGAAGAAGAAGAAGAAGAAAAGAGAAAGATGGTGATTATGATGATGATGATGATGATAAGAAGAAGCAGGTGAAGAAATAGATAATGGTGATGATGATTATGATGTTGATGAAGATGAAAAAAAATAAGATAAATAAGATAAAGAATGTGATTATTAAGAAGGTGAAGATGAAGAAGATTAACAATATAAAAAAGAGGAATAAGATGAAGGAAAATAAAAAAAAATGAAGAAAAGAAGAAAAATAAAAACAAAAGAAGAGGAAGAAGAAAAAAAAAGAAAAAAAAAGATGCTAAAGAAGAAAAAGAAAAAGATGATGATGTTGTTGCTAATGAAAAATAAGAACAATAAGATAATGATTATGATGAAGATGAAGAAGAACAAGAACAAGAAGATGATGATGATGATGATGATGATGATGAAATATAAAAAGGTGATGATGATGATGAAGTAGAAGATGTAGAAGAAGATGAATAAGAAGATGAAGATGAAAAAGAAAAAAAAGTAGAATAAGATGATGATGAAGATGAAGAAAAATTTGAAGAATAACTACAATAATAAGAAGATGATGAACAAAGAGAATAAGAAAATATTAAGAAAATAAGTAGAAGAAGATGAATATGTGTATAAAGAAAAGGATGAAGAAGAAAAAGATGATGATAATGGTGAAGAATAGCAATATGAAGAAGATGATGAGGAAGATGATGATGATGATGATGATGATGATGATGATGATGATGATGATGAGGAAGAAGAAGAAGATGCAGAAGATAAGGAAAAATAAGAAGATACAAATAAAAAATAAAAAATTTTTTGAAGATGATGAAGAATAAGGTGAAGAAGTTGAAAAAGAATTTGAAAAATAAGAAAATGATGATGATGAAGAAAAAGAATAAGAAGATAATGAAGTAGAATAAGATGAAGAAGAAAAAAAAGAAAAAGATGATGATGATAAAGAAGAAGAAGAAGAAGATGATGATGATGATGATGATGATGATGAAAAATAATAATAAGAATAATAAGAAGAATAATAATCATAAGATGAAGAAGAAAAGGTAGAGGAAGAAGAAAATGAAGAAGAAGAAAAATAAAAAGATGATGAAGAATATGAACAAAAAGATGAAGGACAAGAAGAAGATGATGATGGATAAGATTAAAAATAAGATGAAGATTATGAAGATGATGAGGAAGAAGAAGAAGAAGAAGAAGAATTTGAATAAGAAGAAGAAGAAGAAGAAGTTGAATAATACGAAGAAGTAGTAGTAAAAGAAGAAGAAAAAAACAGAGATGATGATGAAGACGAAAAAACACTAAGATCATTATTAAGAATAAGAAAAAGATGATGTAGAAGTAGAAGAATAATAAGAAGTAGAAGAAGAAAAAGAAAAAGAGAAGAAAAAGATGATGATGATAATGAATAAGATGAAAAAAAAGAAGCTAAAGTAGAAGATTTGGAGGCAAAAAAAGAAGAAGAATAAGAAGAATAGGAACTAAAAGTAGAAAAAATAGAAGATAAAGAAGAAAAAGAAAAATAATAAAAATAAATAGAAAAAGAAGAATATTAAGAAGAAGTGGAAGAAGAAGTAGAAGAAAGAATAATAATAATAATAATAAGTAGAATAAAAACAATAAAAAGTAGAATATAATGAAAATGTTAAAGAATAGAAAAAAGAAGAAGATGGTGAAGAAGGGTAAAAAAATAAAAAGATGAAGAAAATAATGATGCTGATAATGATGATGATGATGATGAGGAAAAAGAAGATAAAGAAAAATAAGAAAAATAAGAAGAAGGAGAAGAAGAAAAAGAAAAAGAAAAAGAAGAAGAGTAATAAGTGGTAGAAAAAAAAAGAAGAGGAAGAAGAAGATGATAAAGAAGAATGTGAAGACAGGGAAGAAGAAGAATAAAAATAAGAATGAGAGTAATAAGAAAAAAAAATAAATAGAAAATGAAGAAGAAACAGAAGTTGAAAAAGATATGAAGATGATGAAAAAGAAAAGAAAATGATGATTAAGAAGAAAAAAGAAGAAAAATAATAAAATTAAGAAGAAGAAGAAGAAGAAGATTATGATGATGATGATGATGATGAAGTTGATATTGATAATTATGATGAAGTTGAAAAAGAAAAAGAAGATGAAGATGAAGAACATGAAGAATAATGTGAACAAAGGATAGCAGAAGAATAAGAAGAATAATAATAAGTTGTTGAAGAAGAGGAATAAAAAGTAGTAGAAAAAGAAGAATTTATAGAAGAAGAAGATGGTGATGGTGATGATGAAAAAAGGTGAATATTAAGAAGAAGAAGTAGAAGACGAAGAAAATCAAGATGAAGTTAAAGAAGATTATGATGATGATGATGAAAAAGTAGAAGATGATGATGATAGTGATAAAGATGAAGAGAAAGATGAAGATGAAGAAAATATAGATGAAGAAGATGATGATGATGATGATGATGATGATGTAGAACAAGATGATGAAGAAAGAATAGATGAAAAAGAAGAAGAAGTTAAAAAAATATGAAGAATGAGAATGCAATGAAAAAAAAGAAGGCAAAAAAGTAGAAGAATAAGAATAAAAAGAAGAAGAACAAAAAATGAATTATAAGAACAAGAAGAAGAATAATAATAAGAAAAGGAAGATGAAATATGAAAAGAAGAAAAGATGAAGAAAAATAAGAAAAAAAAAGATGGTGAAAAATAAAATGAAAAAGAATATGAAGAAGAAAGAAGTTGATTAAGAAGAAAAAAAACAAAGTAGAAGAAGATGAAAAAGAAGAATGAGTTGATGATCGTAATGATGATTTAGAAAAAGTAAAATAAGAAAAAGTGTTGATGATTTTGGTGATGAAGAAGATGAAAAATAATAATAATAATAATCTGAAAAAGAATATGAAGAAGACAAAGAAGAAGAACAATAAGTAGTAGAATAAGATGAGTATGATGATGATGAAGAATACAAGGAAGAAGAAGAATTAGAAGAAGAAGAATAGGAAGAAGAAAAAGAAGATGATAATGAAGAAGCAAAAAAAATAGAAAAAGAAAAAATAAAAACAAAATAAGAAGATGAAGATGATTATGATATTAATGAAAAAAAAGAACAAGACGCAGAAGATGATGATATTGATGAGGATGATGATGATGATGATGAGAAGGAGAAGAAGAAGAAGTAGTAGTAGTAGTAGTAGTAGTAGAAGCAAAAGATGAAGAAGAAGTATAAGAAAAAGATGATGATAAAAAAGATGAAGGATTAAAAGATGAAGAAGAAACAAATGAAGAAGAAGAAGCAGAATATAGAGAAGAAAGAGAAGCCTAACTATAAAAGCCTCATTATCTTGGATTTCAACAAGAAATCATTGGATATATCCTTGAAATATGGAATCTCTCACCATTTGAAAGAAATATTTCAAAAAAAGCAAAATTCCTCATCTATTTGTTTTTCAAAAAATGAAATAGGAAATTTTTCTAAACATTAGGAAAGTTCCCAAATTGGCAAATTTTCATAAGAAAGATCTCCTTTAGAAGTCGAAGCTTCTTTGAAAGATTAAAGCTTTGAGGTTAGGTTAAAGTGGGTGCTTTGTATTACAAAAACATGCTCATTCGTTGCTCAAATATTGATGATTTTCATCATGTGTGGTGCAAGAAGATATGGCGAGACTTGGGCAGAAACATGGTGTTCAAATTGAAAAGAAACATGAAGCTTAATAAAGATTCTTCCCTATCACCAATATCGGTAAATCTACTGAATCTTCCCCTCCATTTTTCCTTAAGGATGCACAATTCACCATAGCTTGTTGGCTAGGTTTTCCAATCTGAATTAACCAAAGCACTCTCTCACTTTCTAGGCCAAGCATTGCAATGGTGTGCATTGAGATGGACATGTCTTTTCTATTACCTAGCAAGATTAAAATCTCTAGTTAAAAGGAGGGTATTTTTTGGCTAAATATTATCAACAAAAATCATCCATTCTTTTATATTGAATGTAAGAGGATAGGGGACGATACAATATTCTATTTTCATCTTAAATAGAGGAAGAGAAGGAACACAATTAGTGTAATGGCAAGAGAAGACGCTTAGGATAGTAAAAGAAGGAAATGAATTGTAAAGATAGAGGTAAAAATTACAAAGAAGGCGTGCTCTTCAACTCGGATAGAAAAATTATGAAGCTTTTATGGAGGAAGAAGGAAAATTATCCAAGAGAGGTTGAAGACAACGAAATTCTGAGATGGTGTAAAACATTTACAGATGAAAAGGCAAAAGAGGAAGATAGAAGAAGAGAACTCGAAATTTACAGCATGCATGGTAACGAAGATAACCCATATTCTGAAAAAAATGAAAACACACTTTGATGTGCAAGCTATAATTAGTGAAAACACACTTTGATGTGCAAGCTAGAATTAGTGAAAACACACTTTGATGTGCAAGCTATAATTTGAAAAAAAAACACATATGTGGAGGTAAAGATGAAAATGATGAAGCTAGGGAAGGAAGAGGTAAGAGAGCAGGAACAACAAAGAAGAAAAATAAGTTACTCCATAAACGACATAAGAAGGAAATGACTGGAAGAAAAGAAAGAGAAAGCCTCAAAAAACAGAAGTTTAAAAGTTTAAAAGGTATATTTTATAAGCATAAGAGAAGGATGAGGCTTCACTTTGATGAACATACCTTCACACATGCACTAATGTTACTTCGGGATATTCATAATAGAATGGAAGATGGAGATAACTCAGTGCAAGTGAGCCCCCAAATGTAAGCAAACAACATAACAAATATAGGTGCCTTTCATTCTTTTACTTCTTTGATATTTCTAGAGGTGGTTGGAACAATGGTGGACGTGATTCTATATGGAGTTACATGTAAATTTATTCATCGGAAGAATGCCAAAAAATCAATGTCATTAACATTGCAACTCAAAGATATTATGATGAAATCTTTGGGGGTCAAAAGTAGGGTCACATTCTCTTGGAAATTAAATCTTTTAAAGTTGCAGCTCATTCTAAAGTTTTAGAATATGAATAAAAAAATGTCCAAAAAGAAACACAAAACTCTTTTGTAAAAAGAAACACAAATCTTTTAGCCCTCGCCATTGCCCTCGCCCTCTCCTCGCCCTCGCCTTCACCCTCGCCCATCTGCCCTCACCACCCCCCACCTCTTCTGCCGCACCTTTTCACGATGGAGCTCCAGTGAGCTTGACCATGGAGCCCACTGGAGCTTGACGTTCAATTTGGGGGGTTTATAGTTTTGTGATTTAGGAATTACGTATTTGAGTGTCCTTATTTTTAATTTTTTTATAGTTTTGTGATTTTTTTCACAAATATCAAAAGTTTAGTTTCTAATTTTTAAAAATTTTTGGGGAAACACCCCAAAACATAATTCCCCCCCAAAAAAAAGTAATGAAGTAATCAAGTTCAAAATCTCCTAACAATGTAACCTCCTTACATAATGGCCTTTTCAAATAATTTGGGGGGTTCAAAATGATTTTCAAGTGGATAAATATAGTTGCAATATGTTTTCAAATAAAGATGATAAATATGCAACAATAATATCATTTAAAGAAGCCTCGGCAAGCCCGAAAAGAAAAATAGATCAACTTTCTCTTCTTCCTCTCAAAGAAGGAATGGATTTCAAAGGTCTATATCAAAGGTGGAGGATGCATCACAAAATTACATCTTAATTTGTTTAAATGATTAACACAATCATTTGGAATGCTAGAGGGATAGCAAACACCCCAACAATGAGAAGGCTGAAAATGTTATTGAAGATTCATGACTCAAAAATGCATGCAATTTTTGTAACAAATGGTGGATATATCTTGTTTATGACATATAATCATAAACTAAATTATGAAGAGAGAATAGAAAATAAAGAAGGAAAATAATGCGTATTTTGGAAGGAATATTTTAAAGCATCTATTTTTGAAGAGCTCAAGTCAAATGGTAAGTATGAATGTACATAATAGATGGAATGATAAAGATACTATTATTTCCTTTGTATATGCAATAAATGTTAAAGATAGGAGAAAAGCTCTATGGGATGAGATGAACATATTGGTTATGGAGAATAAGGCATGGCTTATTGGAGGAGATTTCATTGTGGTTGCTAATTCTTCGGAAAGTAACACAAAAAAAGACAAAGCCAAGAGTGCCTCAAATCAATTTAATAATGTTATTGACTCATGTTATATTATAGATCCAAGATATATTGGACCCAAATATGTTTGGTTCAATTTTAGAAAGAAGGAAAAAAATGTGCACGAATTGAAAGATCTCTCCACAATGGTAAATGGGCATATATGTTCTCTCTCACCACCATCAACTACTTGAATAGAACTTATTTGGATCATAATCTATTGCTCACCTCAATTTCAGCCAACAAGCCCTAATCACAAACACACTTTGTATTCCAAAAGATGTGGTTGTTACATGAATACTTCCATCAATTGGTCAATGAATTATGGAAGAAACACACATAAGAAAATCCATTTCATGTATTGGCAAGCAAATTAAAGGGGCTAAAGACAAAGATAAAAATCTGGAATAAAGACACATTTGGAAATATTCATGCAAAGATAAAAGAGGGAGAAGAGTTGGTCTTTTATAGGGAGCATGCAATTGAGTAGGAAGAAAATGAGGCAAACTTGATATCTCTAAATAAAGTACAAGCAAATCTCAAACTAAAACTCTCTTTGAAAGAAGCCTTCCTCAACTAAAAAGCAATGCTTTAATAAATGAAGGAATGAGTAAGAAATACTAAGGTGGCGTTTGGTTTGGAAAAAAATTTCTATTTTCTGTTTTTCATTTGCTGGAAGTCGTTTTCTGATTTTCAAACTATTTTTTGTAAAATATAGAATGTATTTGGTGTATATGCTGGAAAATATTTTGCTAAAAATGAAAACAGAAAAATACGTTTGGTATGTATAATATAAAATATATTTTTTATATATTAAATAAAACTTAAAAAAATAATACTTAACTGAACAAAATCATTCACAAAAGAGTTTAAACATGATTTTGAACAAAATTATTCACAAAAGAGTTTATGCATAATTTTAAACAAAATGTTTGCTAAAAGAGGTCATGCATAATTTTAAACAAAATGATTGCTAAAAGAGGTAATGCATAATTTTGAACAAAATAAAAATCAAAAAGAATTCATGCATGATTCTGATCAAAATTATTCCACATTTGTTCTGCTATGTCATCACGAATTTGTCTCATTTGTGCTGTTTGGCTTGCATCTTCTGCAATTGGGTCCTGCTCTACATCATCTACTTCATCATTACGTATCAGCATTTATTCTGTACTGTACTCCATGAATAATGTATCTAATGTGTGATGGCATCGAATAAAGTTATGTGAAGTGCAACAAGCTGTCGGAATTAAATGTTGTCTCCGCAATGGATAGCTAGGCATGTGCTTCATAATTAGAAAAACATAACACCACTCAAACATAGCAACAAAAAAAAGTGAGATCATAAAACCATAAAACTCACATTTTCGATCAGTTTTAGTGTTACCTGTGACAGAGGAATGCATCGATCAGACCTGCAGAAGCAAGAAGAAGCCGAGCAGACCCATAGACGCAAGGGAGGAATCACACACGAGGCATCAATCGGACAAGTAGAAGCAAGAAGAGAGTCGAGCAGACCCACATCCACAGACCCAAGGGAGGAATCGCACGTAAAATCAGATGGAAAATGAGGGCTGTAGCGTTCTCAGGCAAAGGGAGAGAACAACTTTTTATCGTTTTCTCCTTTTCTTAAAAACAAGTCCGTGTTTTCTCAAAAATAGAAAATGAAAACAAGCACTTAAATGGCTTTTTTGGGAAAATACGGAAAATAGGAAAATGAAAACGGAAAAACATCAAACCAAACAGCACCTTAAATTTTTAAATTTTAATATAATTCCTCCTTTTCTCAACTTATTTTTCTTTCTTATTTATTTTTCATTTGTCTTCTTTCTTTTTTGGAGGATTAATGTTTTGGGATACTTTTGCAAAAAATTTTAAAAATTAGAAACTAAATTTTTAATATTTCAAAAAAAGTCGCAAAACTATAAATAAATTATAAATAATGTCACTCGAATTCATACATACTAAACTACCCTCGCCAACCTCTCCGGACCCTCACCCTCGCACCCTAGCCCCTCGCCCTCAGCCCTCGCTCCTCGCCCGTTGCCCATCACCCCTCGCCCCTTTCCATATTTTTAAATTATTTTAGAAATTTTAATACACCAAAACTTAATTATTTTAGAATTTTGTATTATTTTTTAAAATTATAAAAAATTTGGTGCACAAAAACTTACTTATTTTACATCTTAGTATATTTTTTTTAATTTTGAAATTTTTGATACACTAAAATACAAATCTTCCCTACATTTTTGTTTTTTATTCATATTTTTTCTTATTTTTTTTATTTTTTATGTCTTACTACTTCACTCTTTATATAATTTTTTTTCTTTTTCTTTAATTTTTTCTTTTCTTTTTTCTTTCTTTTTTCTTTCTTTTTTCTTTCTTTTTTCTTTCTTTTTTTTTTCTTCATGTTTCTCTTTTTTTGCTTTTTTTTCTTTTTTTTGTCATCTATTTTTTATTTTTATTATTTTTGTTTAGTTTTCCTCATTTTTTTTCTTTTTTTTCGTCTTTATTTATTAAATCTCTTATTTTCCTCTCTTTTTTTCTTATTTTTATTATTTTATTATTTTCTTTATATATTTTCTTTATTTTTTTCTGGTTGCTTCTTTTTAATTTCTTTTCTTTTTTTTTTTATTATGCTTTGCATGAGCATAGATAGACACTTTAATTTTTATATTTTTCATAATTGTTTTTCAGATTTTTAGGGCATCTTCAACGGGCTCCCTGAAAACATAGTTTCGATAATTTGTTGAGTATTTTTAAAAAATTAGGGCTCCAACGCGCTCACTATCCTGCTCGCGTTTTTGCCCTCTTGACTTCTAGCTCAATAAATATATCGAGCATTTATCACTCAACAAATCATTTTTTTTCGATTAAAATATTATTGTCATTCACTAGCTCTAGTGACACCAGAACACAATATTTTGCTTAGCTTGGTTGGAGCAAAATTTGAAGTGTTGCTAGCTAAAATACTGAATTAAATATTTAAATATATTTTAATTTGTTATTTTTCTGAGTGTGGTTAGAGTTGCTCTTAAATATTGGTAAAAAAACCTTTTTGGTTTTATAATTTTTAAAATGGCAAAACAAAAATATTTCTAATTCTGTTTAAATTTATAAAATTGAAATGTAGAGATATTTAAAAAACATTTTAATCTCTGTTTACATTATTTTTCATACAAAAAATAAAATATAAATAAAATTATTTTTCAGTTGGTTCGTGCAGTGCAAGCTGGTTTGATTTACATTTCCATGCTCCCTGAGGATTAGTTAGCCTTTAGCCTAGCTCACCGACTTATAAAACAATTTTTAAAAAGAAAATTTAACGATAAGATAGCAGCTTGATGGTTCGGAGTCGTTTAGGGTCAGGTTAGTTGTTCGTCAACAACAAACAATAATCACAGCACATAAAACGTGGACCTATGATATTGGGTTGGGGAATTTGCAGCACATTTTTGACAAACAGTTGCCAGTGTCTATTCGAGAATTCATGAAATATTACATCAAAAAGAAAACGGCAGAATTAAATTCACGTGAGAACAATAAATAACTATAAGGCTGAGCAATTACAGAGCTAGACAAAGTCAATCCAAGATTTCCCTACAGCCTGGTACTCATCATTGTGAATGCATGCGTCATCACACAGATGGAAAATATTTGTTTAAATTGAAAGGAAGTGAATAAAACTCTTCACTCCTGGAATCACCTTTGAATGACCTGAATTTATCCCACCAATGCTTACCCCTGTCTTTCCTAACAGCACCATCCTTCGGACGCAAAGTTTTGTCAAGAAATATTGCTAAGCAGCCGGCAACAAAAGATTTTGATGAAAATGGAACATTTACCATATCATTGAACTGGCAATGCAAAATCAAAAAAGGAACATTTACCAAGCAGCATATAACATGAAAAAATTATATGCCTACTGAGCATACCCATCTGGCTCCTGTGTGGACTGGGCCATAGCCATTAATTGCAGTGTACTCATTGAAATATTGAGCTACTGAAAGACCCATGAACACTGAAAACCCCAGCACGAACTTGATTCGAAAGCTATTCAAGTTACAGAACTGAAGAAAGCCAAGTCCTCCAGCACCTGGTTTCAATAAATAAAAAAACAATAGTATCATGATTGGCAGTAGCAATCGGTATATGGTAAATAATAATGGGATCAGAACATACCAACATATGCAAAGAACAGGCAATATACAGCAGCATAGATTGGTGGTGGAATTGAAGCAAACACAGCCCCAAATTTACCTGAAAATAACACCAAATGCAGCAGATAATCTCAAACAACTCAAATAATTGTCAAAGAGAAAAAAAAAACAGGAACAAACTTACCAAAGATAGAAAAAAAAATCATGAAGCCCGCAGATATCTGCACAACACTCCTGCTTCCAACTCTTGTCAAGGCTACAAGGCCAGTATTCTCTCTGCATGGATAAGCAAAACTCTATCAACATTCATTGATGAACCAACTTGAAATGCTAGAAAAACATTGGTATTAAAAGTAACAAACTTACACAGACACAGAAGATCCATTTGCAGTTCCAAACAAACCAGAAAGTAGAATACCAAACCCCTGGTCCATAAAACAAAGACAATAATCAAGATGATTGTTGCCAAAGAGCAACTACAAAATGGAGAAAAAAACCTGAAATACTGCATGTCAAGCATGCTGATAATCACAAATAAGAAACAAGCTACTTTCTAGAATTCAACCAGCAAGGTCAAATGGTATTACCTGCCAACCAATACCACGACTTAGAACAGATGGTGGCATCGGAGTTGCACTTGCATACCTGGAAACTGCAATTAGTGTTCCAGTGGACTGTGCATCAATGGAACAACCGAAACAAGCAAACTAGAAGAATTAAGAGTAATCCAAAGAGAAAAAAAAAACATATGTTAAACAACCCACGAAAAACAAAAGGATCACCATCAGTTTAATTAAGAATTTGTTCAATGAAATTTCTATGTTCCCAAAAGTAATTATAACAAACCTCTACAAGAGCAACAAGAGAAGCCATCATCATGGCAAAGGCTTCGCCAGCATCAAACGAAGGTGCTCCCCATTGAAAGGGGTAAGGAATCCTTATCCTGCAAAAGGATAACAATTCAACATGTTAGATGCATAACTTCATTTTATAATCAGGAAAAAATGAGATCGTAGGTATCCTATCAACAGAGACACAAACTAACCATGGAGCAGCATTTATGAGGCCTGCACGATCAGTACGGCAAGTTGCCTGTGTCCTTGGTTCAGCATCATTGTACGCCCCACCCACGGTGAGTAGATGAGCATAGACAAATACAATCACCACAGAGAACACAACAGCAAATCGATCAAACACATTTTTTCCTGATTTTATTACATGAGGCATATACTGCAAAATAAAATCAATATCTCCAACTAATCACAGGAATAGCCACCAAAAGCTTGTTGCAAGGAGAAGTATGAGAAAAGAAATAAGCCATTCTAATACATCAAAATTGAACCTGGGAAACAAACACCAAAACAACAAGCTCTGGCAGCCCAATTTCCACACACTTGGCCACCTATTGCCCATCAGATGAAAATAATTATGACACATGTATGAATGTTAGTGCATTTATCTATACATGTATGTCTTGAAATTCAGAAAGAAGAAACTACCCCAGGGAAACCAAGCTCATATAGGCCAAAGCCAACAAGAGATACTAAAGGTACAGCTGAAAGAGGAGTTAAAAACCTGACAAATTTTTCAGAAAAAAAAATATCATGTCACTCGTGATACAAATTCCACTCAAACTGTCAAACATAACATTTGCAAGGAACACTGTTTCTAAAACCAAACTGGACCAACAACCAGTCTTCCTTCCAGCTGGGTCATGTACTAGCCTGACCCAGTTCCCCATTCCCCTTCCCCAGTCCCCAACCAATCCCAGGAGACGCTAGCTCAATCCTTTCCCAAACTCAGCTTATTGATAAACAGTTCAATAATTGTTTGATTGCTGATCCAACCAGAAAAAACCTTGAACTTCTACTTTTTAGTTCAATGGCAGATCTGATTTTAAAAACATTCATAAGAATAAATTCATGCAACCTTGCAACATTACGCCAGAGACCACTGAAGCCAAGGACAATCTGAAGTGTTGAAGCAACAATGAGAGCACCTTGGGTGGCACGCATTATCTTTTTAAATTTCTGCAATACACCTTATTAGAAAACAACTAAGAATAATATTAACACATAAGTAAGCTTTCTGGATAAATATAGAAACAAATAGTAGAGCACAGAACCTCAATTGGATCTGAAATATCACTAAAACGAGCAGAAAGGATGATTGAAATGGTTGTTGCTACATAAGTATAAGAGCCACCGATAACAGCAGGCAGTCGAGTCCCGAATAAACATTGTAGAAAAGTGTTCATGCCAGCAACAAATAGCAGCGTCTGGATTACCTGGGCCTTCTCTTTCTACAAAAAGTGAAAGACAGTGCATCTAGTTCAAATCAACATGTTTACAAACTTCATGTGGATGTCTCGCATCCATTCCCATTGCATGCTCATATGAAACTTACATTTCCACCTCCCATTTGAGGTACAAGAGCAGTTGGAATCAGAACTGTTGTCCCAAGCATAACAAGATAATGCTGGAAGCCAAGTAGGATAGCCTCAGCTGCAACACAATCACTACATTTAGATAAACGAATTTTCACAAAATAGGCAACTTGAATGGTGTTCAAATTACAGCCATGTAGGATTTTCATATGAATCAACTAAATTTCAATCTGAACTCTTGACAATAAATGTTTAAATCCAATTTTAGTTTCATATCTGTTTCAGATTGAACTTGATGGTAACCTAGAGGCTCACCTTTCGCAATTATCCTTGCCACTCAAATTGACTACCAAAAAAATAAATACATGTATAATAAGATTGTAGACCAAATAAAACGATTTAAAGTAACAGAACAAATTCAGTCCTAGTAGAGCTTGAATTAATTTCCAAAATTGGAACAGAAAACTACTGAAGAAGACGAATCAAGATATATATATATAAGAATGTATCATTATTTTTTAAAAAGAATTAGGATCAGAATCAAAACCACTCAATAGAACTCTTGTTCCCCGTAAATAAGTTTGATACATTAGTGGAAGCATTGTTTTCCTTGTTTATAAAGTGATATTCAATTGTTTTTACTAATCGAATAAATACTTTTATTTTGAATAATAGTTCGCAGCCCACTTGGAATCAACAATTCTGATTTTAATTTTAAGAAAGAATAAGTTGACTACGATTTTTGCTAAAATAGCAAGCCACCATGGACTCCCAACCAAGTAGAATAAACAAGGGAAACAGAGATGAAAATAAAACTCACGCCATGGAGGAGGGCTTGCGATGCAATAAGAAATATTTGGAAGTTGATCCTTAGCTGGGTGTGCTTGTGGATCCTGTTGCTTGGCCACAGCATTTCCAACACCGCTTCCGCTTCTACCTCCACTTCCACCTCCACCTCCACCTCCACCTCCACCTCCACTTCCACCTCCACTTCCACCTCCTCCTCCCCCTCCGCCACCGGCTTTGCCTCCACCCATAATTCTTTAATTATGTTCTTTTTTTTTTTTTTGCTGATATGAGTTTCTCGGTAATCAGTGATTGCAAAATTAGATCAGCAAATTTTAAAATTTTGAATGATGAAAGGTTATACCTTGCAGGTTATCAGTCAAGAAAGATGCAAGAATATCACCAATGAAGAAAATCCGAACCCCTGGGGAGGAGTTTGAGCTGCGAAGTATGACTCGCTCTTGCTTTAGCGAGTGAGGAAAATAAGACTGTACCCTCTGTAAGGTATAAATTTAAGCTCAATAATGTGGAAAAAAAAGAATGATTGAAGAGACCAAAAAAGTTTCTTTCAAGATAAAATAACATTCTTTATGACGGCAAATCAAATTGATAGCCATCAGTCAAAATAAATGAAGTATTTCTTCAAAAGTGGGCAAATCAAAGATGAGCCGTTCTCTAAAACAAAATAAAATATTTAAAAATAGAAATTCAGAAGTGGAATTATGTTTTTGGGTAATCCATAAAAATTTAAAAATTTGAAACTTATATTTTTAAATTTGAAAAAATATCACCAAACTCTAAAAAAATAAAATTTGAGGCACTCTATTTCCTAATCTAAAATTTAGTCACACTCATTAATTCCTTCCCCCTCGCCCATCGGCCCTCGTCCTCTCCAATAAGGATTCGCATTTTGCCCTCAGCCCTCTCCCATCTCTTGGAGCCCCATCGGCTTCTCTCATATCATGTAGCTTTAAGATGAGCTCTCATCTCCTACAGCTTTGATGACCTCTTGCTTTGACCAAGAGCCTCTCACATTTTCCCATCGCCAATGTATGTCACTCCTCCCCTACTTTCCCCTCCCCCCTTCAACTCGCCTCTCGAAATATCCCCTTATAATTTAGTCCTCAACCCTCGCCCCTCACCCCTTGTTCATCTCCCCTCATTCTTGTAACTCGACTCTCTCCCCTTGTCCTTCACCCCCAGTCCTTTTGCCCGTTGGCCCTCGGTCAAACATCATCGATGCTCGTATATTAATGACGTGAATTTCAAAAAATCATAATTTTCTTCCTCAGAAAATACTGGAATCCAACAAAACGGTACTTGCATACATAGGCACATCTTCTTTGATTCTTCCTTGCACCTTGTTCATTTCATCTAGCGGCAAGGTATATATACAAACATATGCATCTTAATCTCCCCATCAAAAACTCATCCATATGCACAGTATGGATGCATATATATATGTGTGTATATATATATATATATAAGCACATCTTCTTTATGTATCTAAATTTTCAAGAGAGTATATCTAAATTTTCATACACATTTTATACATTTGTAATTTCATTTATATATTAACCTTATTCATTTCCTACCCACATTCTGTCCATTTAAAATGTTATTTATATATTCACGTATGTATCTAAATTTTCAAGAAAGTGTGTCACTATATTTAATGTATTCATGTGTGTGTGTGTGTGTAATAAAATGTCTTAAAGATTATTTGATTTTGAAAATAATTAAACTAAATTATTATAAATCTTTAATATTAAAAATAATATGTGTGTGTGTGTACTTATGTGTGTGTGTGCTTGTGTGAAAAAGTCTTAAATTTTTTTTTTGATTTTGAAAATTTAATTTAATTAAAATATTATAAATCATATTAATTAAAAACAAACATATACACACACACACACATATTTTTGTAAATTATTTATATTAAAAACAAATATAAATATATATATGTATATATGTATGTATGTTTATATATATGTATATACATATATAGATACAAGTGTATATTATGTGCATTTATATATATGTGTATAATGATATATCTTGAACAATATTTATGTATATACTGATGCATTGATAATAGTGTATACACATGTACATGTATTAAGTTATGTGTATGTAAATTATTGTCCAAGAAATGATATAATGTTGACTAATGTTAAATATTGTAATAAATTTCTTGATTATTTTTGATAAATCATAATTAACATGACTAGCATTGAATCTATGAAAATTGTAGATATTTTTTACACGTTGAAAGGAAATAATTTGTGAGATGTTTTGGTTCGTTCATGAAGTTGGAGATTTGATTTAAAATATAAATGGGTCAATTGAATATAAGGGTGGTCATACAAAATCTACTATTCTTCAACATGACATCACACCCCACTCACTTGCTAATCATATATGTGTTGAAATGAGCATGGAGTTAAATTCATTTAGTATTTATTTCACTGTGAAATTTGATCTTTTTTGTATGCTACTACTTGAAAATGATTCTTCCATAGCAAAGATATTATGTTTTAATGAATTGTATTGTCGCATTTATCTAACCCCAATTGTTGTTGCAAATGAAGAAGTCATTCACACAACAAGGCAATGTGTTATATATTTTCATTAATGTCATAAAAAATATTTGATGTTATGTGTAATTGATCTTTATTCTACTCATGGTGAAAGTGCATGTGTAATTGCATCTACACATAGACAATCAGATTCATTTAGTGATTAT
The DNA here is from genome assembly GCA_029783825.1 of Sapria himalayana. Taxonomy (NCBI): domain Eukaryota; kingdom Viridiplantae; phylum Streptophyta; class Magnoliopsida; order Malpighiales; family Rafflesiaceae; genus Sapria; species Sapria himalayana. Next base: position 1,128,242 of record JAREIK010000215.1, read on the forward strand.
CATGGTTTTTCATCAAGATGTGCTGAAGTTTATGGTTCTATGCTTAAGGTAACTCGATATGATAAAGCTATTATGGGGTTGGGGCAAATATTTTCGAGTGCAAGTAAATTTCTTGATGCAGTTTACTTAATATCTTTGGCTGGAAGATTTGAATATAAATTTAAGAAGAATTCTCTAAGACACATGACTATGATATGTAATATATGTGATTATCCATGGAAAATTACTTTTCGAGCAATCGGAAATAAATTGTTCAAGTGCATACTTTTAATATTACTCATAATCATTCTTTGGATGATATTATTGCATTTTTGATTGTTGTTCGACATAGCAGATCATCAGTTATCATTGATAATATTATCCAATCTACTTCGGATTATTTACCAGGCCAAATATGTAAGGATTTTATTCAAAATCATGGATTGAAAATAACTTACAATTAAGCTTGGAATATAAAGGAGAAGGCAAAATAACATGTATTTGGAGTTCCATATAATTATTACAAAATGTTTCCATGGATGTGTGAGCATATTATTCAAACAAACCCAGAAAGTATTGTGAAGTATACTAATTCTGAAGAAGGACATTTGAGCAACTTTTTGTTGAGTATTCTATATCTATTCAAGGGTTTGTGATAGGTTGTAGGCTGCCAACTATTGCTATTGACTCATCTCATATGAGTGGGTCTTGTGGTAGAACTATTTTCTTTACAACAACATATGATGCCAATAATTTGTTATTTTCTTTAGCTTTTGGTGTGATGAGTTCAGAGAGTTATGAAAATTGGTATTAGTTTTTAGAAAAATTGAAATCAATTATCTATGATAAAGATGATGTTATATCTGATAGACATCTAGCTCTATTGTGTGTAGTTCTATAATTATTTGGTATTAAAAATCATGCTTATTGTTATCATCATTTAAAAAAGAATTTCAGTAGTTAGTTGGGGAAACATAATAAAGGAAAGAAGACAAAAAAGATTACTCTCAAATGGTTAGATAATATTGCATATGAAAAGTTGAATCATGATTATGATATATATTTAATGGAACTTAAAAAGTTTAATGAAGATTTAACAATTTGGATTGAATCAAAGAACCAGAACATTAGACTATGTCAAAATTTCAAAAAAAAAAGATGGGATAAAATAATATCTAATATTGTTGAATCTTTTAATTCATGGGTTCGTGTGAAACGTCATTATTCAATTTGTTGTTTTTTAATGGAGCATATGATAATGGTAGGTACAATGTTGGCTAAGCATAAGGAAAAGATTATTGGTTGGAAAGTAAATATTGGCTACAAAATTAAAGATTATGTAATGCCTTAATTTAACAAAAGAAAGTCATTACAAGTTTCTCAATTTATTAATGGTATTTATGGGGTTTTTAATATGTCGGATAACATTAATGCTGATAGTATTAACAGAGAATATTCTTGGTAGAAGTTTGCCAATGTTGGGTATCCCATGTGAGCATGCATGTGCAGTGATACTTTTAATAGGTCAATCTATGATTGATTATGTTGATGATTGATATAAAATTTCAAAGTAATAATTAATATATTCAGACTCATTTTTAGGAATAGAAACACATGACAAGCCTTCAGTATGTGAAGATGATATTATACATGATATTTTGGGTGAGATTTACTTCTCCTTACTTCCTCCCAAGTCAAAACGTCCACGTGGAAGACCATGAAAAACAGATATTGAATTTCAAATGAAGAACAAACGGATGATATATTCAAAATGCAACAAGGAAGGACACAATAGAAAGATTTGTAAAATTTCTATGGTTTGATGCATTAAATTTTGTTTCATTGTTAGCTTTTGATTGTCTTCTTTAATTCATATTTGTGATATTTTATTTGGTTAATTGTTGGACATTATTTCACTTTATATACTTCATACATGTTTTTGTTTGATATTGTATAAATTCTTGATATGTTGTTTGATATTATATTTTTTATTGATTATATAAATCATTATGATTTATATATGTTAAGGGTTTGTTTGTTTAATTCACTTAAATTAATGTATGCATACATCATTTTTTTTAATGTTCTTTGGTTGAAATTAATATAGTAAATTTCAAAATGAAATACAATACTTGTGTGTAATAAATGTTTTTTTAATGATATAGTATCTATGTCGTGGTATGTATTTATAAAGAAGAATTTTTAATATTAATATTTTTTTACATAATAATATGTATACCTCTTTCAATAACATGTAATATGTTATGTTTATTATTAATAAAAAATATTTATAAATTCATTATTAATTACAATAAATGAACATGTGGGGTATATGTTTTTAAAATAAGTTCAAAATATTATTATTTAAAAAAACACTTTCATATATTTATATGGTTATTTATTAATTTTTGATATAATAAAACAAATTAATTTATATAAATATAAACTCTTATATGTTTATGGTAATTTGTTTTAACATTATTATAGAATTAATATATTATTTTCAAAACATTTAAAGTATGTATTTATATGCACTACATAATGTTTGAATATTTTATTTTCAAAAAAACATATTTATAACACAAAATTATAAATTGGGATATATCTTTACATTAATATTTGGAAGAAATATTTTTAAGAAAAACATAATGATATCTATTTATCAAATATATTTTCATTTTCAACATAATTGCAAGATTATGATTCGTGATATTTTCAAATATACATAAATATCAATTTTAATCATATATTTAATATCAACATGAATTTATTTCAAATATAGTAATTTATTATCATATATTTTATAGTAGATGCTTTCTTCTAGCTCATCCATTTGAAAAGCACTTATCTTGCATTCTTGAGTTCATTTTTTGTTTGAACTTTTCAGCGACCAAATTTTGGACCACTTGGAACATGGAGAATTGTTCCCTAGTCCAGTCAAGTAAGGCACCCACACACATAAATTAAATAATTTAAATAATTTAAAATATTTTATTTTAATAAAATTTTTAAATCATTAATTTTTAAAGAAATTATCACAACACACACTCAAGATTTTCTCCACATAGATCCTACGAGCTCCACCGAGGAGCTCGGGTGGAGCTCTTCATCGAGCTGGACGAGGTCCCATCACATCTTGGAGTTCATGGTCGAGCTCTAGAAGCTCAATGATGAGAACCTATAGTTGACGGGAACCCGTCGAGCTCCATTGAGCTCGACTGAAAGCTCCATCGAACTCAATCACGAGCCCCTAGAGCTCATCTTCGAGATCCATCAAGCTCGATGAAGAGCTCCTAGAGCTTGAAGATGACCCCTTTCGAACTCCATTGAGCTCAATGACAAGCTCCTAAAGCTTGAAGACTTGCCCGTCGAGCTCGATAGAGCTCGACAACAAGCCTTTAGAGCTCAAAGACAAGCCAGTATAGCTCCATCGAGCTCAAAGACAAGCCAATATAGCTCCATCGAGCTCAATGACAAGCTCCTGGAGCTCGAAGACTCGCCTGACAAGCTCCTTGAGCTCATCTTTGAGCTACGAGAGATGGGAGTGGGCGAGGAGCTCCTGGAGATGAGAGAGGGCCAAGGGGGAAATGCGAATGCCTGTGGAAGAGTACGAGGGCAAATGGGCGAGGTGGAAGGAATTAATGAGTGTGACTACATTTTAGATTAGAGATTTAATGAATGACATTTTAGGATAAACATAATAGAGTGCCCCATATTTTAAATTTTTTAAAATTTGGTAACATTTTTTCAAATTTAAAAAGATAAGTTTCAAATTCTTAAATTTTTTTTGGGAGAGTACTCCAAAACATAATTCCCCCAATCCGAAGCTATATTTTTTTAATGCCAACGTTGGGACAAAAACCCAGGGTATTTGGCTTCAGTTTTCAAAATATATTGGACGGACTAGCATCAAACATCAGTCAAAATAACATTATTTTAATTTCATTTGACCATTTTTTATCATATGACCAATGTGTTAAGTGGGTGGGACACCTAGGGGTTCTAATGATATGAGACAACTCACAAGCTACTCGGACTCAACTTAGTCAAAACTTGACTCGATTGATTTTGATTCGAAATATTAATAAGTCAAGTCGAGTAACTCGTAACTCAAATCAAAAAATTCGTGAGAAACTCGAATATTTTTGTGTATACAATTTTAAAAGTTTTTTTAAATTTTATATCTATGCTTTAGGGGATGACATAAATAATATATCTCTATTTTTTATTTTTAAATAATCATACATTTTTATTATTTTTTTAGTTACAAATATATTTATTTTAAAAAGTATTAATTTTATTTAAAGAAAAGATGTAACAAAATAAGATATTATTTTATAAATTATATTTATAAGTTAATATTATAAACATGATAAATAAATAAAAAATATATATTCTGTATACCGATTTTCCTAAAGTTGGATAGATAATAATTAGGGATACTAATAAAACGAGATAACTCACGAGCTACTCGAACTCGACTAAATCAAAACTCAGTCAAAATTCGACTCGAGTAGGCTTGACTCGGGCTTGAGCCCAGCTCAAAATGTTAACAACTCGACTCGAGCTTGGGTGAACTCGAACTCGATTCGCATCATTAGTACCCCTAATGACATCCATGGTTAAGCACAAGTCATAGCCCAATTAAGTCATGCTACTAACACACTATGATGCAATATCATACCTAGAACATACTAAGTGAAAGTGTGAAACGCATGGCATGATATACATGAGACTCATTTACCACAAATACATTGCACATAAGGTTAAAATAGGAATCATCTAATAATGATTGCATTGTAATTGTGATTGCCAATGGGATAATAACATAGACAATGTTTAATATAGAAATTATATTTTTTAGTCATTAAATAATATCAAATGACTATCATATAGAAATTCAATAACTATCATAATTTTATATCAATAATATATATATATATATTTTTATTTATTTATTTATTAAAAAAATTATATAGATAATATATTGATATCTTTTATTTTTTATTATTTATCAGTGATCTATTTTTATCTCATCTTATTACTCTCCTATTGTCATATTGTCATGTTTGTGCTTGATTTTTTTTATTTTAATTTGTAATTTTACTTTGGAAGTGTGTCAGATTTATTTTGGGGACTAGCTATGACTTCTAGGTGTGAGAATACAAGATGGATATGAAAAATTATGTTGCACACATACAAATAAATCACATATTACATCTATATTATTTTATTTTATTAATTATTTTTAGAAAAATAAATTTGAAAACAAAAGTAAAAAAATTTAAAGCACTACTATTCTTTTTTTTATTTCCAATCAAGTCTCATACATTAAAAATAACAAATAATTAAAATTATAAAAATAAATTAAGCTTAGACATATGGAATAATTATAATTTGATGAAAAAGTTCAAAGTTAAAACTAAGCTTTTTTCTTATAGTCTCTACTCATGTGCCTAAAAACCTTTGAAATATTTCAGTATTGTAAATACAATTTGATATAATTAAAAAAATACTAAATATATTGAAGAAAATTCGACATAATATATATATTATAAAAAAATATACATGTAGGAGTACTAGTAATTTTGTTCACCTTAAGAGACAATTTGAATCAATACCCCAAAAAATATGATGTATTGGACATCAAGCAAGCTCAACTTAACTGTAAGGTCTTTGAAGTTGAATTAACTTCAAGTTCATTAGTCTTATTCATATATTGCAATGAGCCTAAGAGAGAGAATGTATAATGAAATTGATTACTAGCATATGTCTTTTGATTAATTTTTTTAAAAAATATTTGACTAGTTAATATTATACAAATCTATTTTAGCATGGTTATCATAGAATTCCTAAGTCAACTAGTATGACACATAATAAAATATTTTAAATTAGAAAAATAATTAATAACCAACGAACTCAAGGAAATATAGTGGAGTAATCTTTGTGACTAAAATATAGTCATATGTGATTTGTATAATATTAACTAGTTAATATTATACAAATTTACTTTTAGCCTGGCCATCATAAAATTCCTAAGTCAACTAGTAGGAAACATAATAATATATTTTAAATTAGAAAAATAATTAATGATCAATAAACCTAAAAGGGGCCATTTAAATAATTAATGACCAATGAACTTGGAAAATAATTATTGACCAATGAACATAATAAAAATAATAAAAAACTAGTATTTAGAATACTAGTATTTTATTTTAACTATTTGTTGCTTGGCTGATTGTATTTATTTTAGGATTAAGTTAGAAGAAGTAGAAAAAATATTAAAATATATATCCATCTACATGAACCAAGTAAAATAACCAGATAGTAAGATTCATAAATAATTAGATAATATGTTTAAATATTACAACACCATGAATGAAAGTTTTAGTGAGCTTTCGAGTATATATATGAAAACCATATTTGAAGATGATGACTTTTCTATTTAGTTAGCCATGGACAAATGATGAGGTATTCTATCGAATAAGAGTAATGAATGAATTGTTTCAGTACTGATATTAATTATTATTTCATCCTATCACGCGATCACAATAAGAATTTATATAGGACATCAAAACTATGACCAAATATTATAGAATGACTTTCATGCTTAAAGGATTAGGAGGATTCAATAATGGGTCTTCAAGATAAAGTGAAAGGGATGTTGCTGGATGATGACTCATATGATATTGAGGCAACCACTAATACATGATTCAAAATCAGATATGACAAACCAAACCATACTATCAACACATATTTATTGTGGATATTAGAGGACTGATGTGCATGTTGTTGATGTTGTTGTTGGGCTTAAAAAAATTTAATTTATTATCATTTGTGATTTGTCAAATCATCATTACACCTTAAGGTGAAATAGATGTATTAATTTTTATTTACAATGTAGTGTATTTCTAACAATTTAATTTTTAAAAATTAAAATTTTAGTTTGAAGATAAAAACTAATGTAGTGCCATGACAAGTCATACGACTGTGTCCTACTCCAAGCCATTGCTCTGTCCACTAGGTAGTGGGCAATGACACTTAGTACTAGCAGTGGCAATTCCATTAGGTACTAGCTGTGGCTGTGGCACTAGTTGTTTGGCTAGTAGTAAGTGGATTGGTACTAGCCACTACCCACGGGCAAAGGCCCAAGGCTATGCCTCTACTAGCCAAGTTAGGCCTGACTCGATCCAAGCTGGCACAATCTGGTATGCCTAGTTAATAAAGGTGGCCCATTGTGGCATGTTGAGCCATCCTTTCATGATGTCATGTGTTTAGTGTCCCATATACCAAATATTACTTATTATTTTAATGATTATTATTGATGTGATTGCATGAAAAATGACTTTGAATAGAATAATTTCATGAAATTATAGTTTTGATAGATTATGATGAATAATTGTGAAATCATGTAGTTTTGTATAGAATATAATACTTGGTAGAATTGTTGAGTAAGTGAGTATAAAAATGTCAAATAAAGTCATAATATTTTTTTATGTTACCACTTAGTTACACCATCACTAGCATATACAAAAGTTTTGATATTTGTTCTTGGATGAAACTTTATACAATTAGTCTTGGAAATCTTCAAATGTCATGACTTTATGGTCTCATTGACATAATTATTTTATTCTGAAACGTATTATCTTTGGTTATAAAATTTGCTTGGAGTCAATATCATACTGGCTCTATAATACTTTAATAGTTATGATATTAATTTTTTATTATAGCAGCCAAGTACCCCACTAGTAAAAAAAGCTACAACATTCTCCAACACCATGACTTTTTCTTTTCAGAGCCACGATAATTATGAAAAAATCATGGTGTTTCTTTAGCACCATGATTTTTGGTTACAAAGAGTTTTAGAGAGTATTTACTTGGGTCAGGGTCATATCTAGAGCCGTGACTTTTTGCTCCATAGAAAATGCCATAGCCATGACCATGCCCAATGCCATGACTTTGGGTTACATAGAATAAATGCATAAGTTGTAACCATTCCTAGCACAATGACACTATTTTACAAATAAGAAATGCATGAGTCATGACCATTAATAGTGTTTGGACTTCATGTTACAAAAGACAAAGAACAAAGTCGTTACCATCCCCGGTATCAAAACTTTGGGTTATAGCATTATGACAATCTAATAAAATAAAAAGACCAAAGCCATGGGCATCTACATTACTATGATTTGTGTTAAAGATAGGCAAAGCTAAAGTTGCAATCATTTCTTAGGACATGACTTTCCACTTGTAGATGCATCTAGACATGTGAGTATAAAAAGCTACACTTAGACCTAATAAAAAAAAGATGAGAGAAAACCAAAAAAATTGAAAGACCACAATTATAGGTCATGAAGCCAAGAAAAATAAGAGGGATCTATGAGTAATGAGGGAGCCAAAGCACAAGATTAAATCCTAAGGGGCGGCCCAAATTCTAACCCCCACTTAGGGGCAGAGTCGAGGAACACTAAATGAAAAAGATGGGTTAAATGTTTTGAATCCTAGATTCTCCTAAGGGCTATTATTAGTAACTAGAAATTTATGATATGTATTTTGAAAAATCACATTTAAATTCCTCTTAATGTTAGGCTAAAATGAGCTATATGGTTGATGTATTTTGTTATGTGTGATCAATGATGGATATATAATTGATGAATTTTATATTTGAGTTGTATTATAATTTAGTTATTGATGGATTTATTTTTTAATTAGAATTAAAGTTAGGCTTTTACTATTAGTAGGTATATTCATGTTGTTGTGGTAGATAGTGATAGGTAAGTCATAAAGCACACTCATGCATAATAGAAGAAAGGAAACGACAATCCTTCTGATCATTGTTGGGGTTTCAGGCAGAATATCCAATCTAATTAGAACATAAACACAGTGGAATTTATAATTTTTTATCTTTTAACCCACCAAGGATCACTTACATTTCATAAAAATATGAAGGAAGCATAAACAAAACTTACCTCTTGTAGATTGATTCGTCAAGCCTTCAAAGTGTGTGTCTTGGTATATTTGGATCTTCAAAGGTGCTGCCTTTCTGAAAAATGACCACCCTCTACAAGTATCTACACATGAACAAATAATGAACAATCTTGTTGAATGCTAGTTTAGATTCATCTTCTCAAAATGAAAGGTTTCTGTTTGTTTTATAAAAATTGCTAACTTCCATCAAATATGTCTCACATATATATATACAAGTCTGCTAGGGTTTTAGTTATAAATAAATTTAATTATATATTTAAAACTCTTTTAAATAATAAAAACTTAAATTCAAATCTTTTAAACCCCCTTTTAAATAAATTTATTCATTAAAACTCAAGTTCAATGTAACAAATTAAATTATTTAAATCATGAATTTAAACTTTTTTAAAATTAAATTAGAATTTAAATAATAACTAATTATTATTTGTGATTTAAATTAATCTCATCATTTTAAATTACTACATAGTGTGAAAAATCATAACTATTATTATTTTTTTAATGTGCAACCCTATAAGTTAAATTAATATTGGTAGTAGGCTTAAATCACATTTTAATCTTACAAGTCATAAGTGGCCTCTAGTAAGACATTATGACTACCCAAGTTAAATAAAAAGCTCATGATCCGAGACAACCTTAATATAGCTAATGACATATACTACAAGAAAAATCACATTTAGCTAGGGACAATTCCCTAGCTAAATGGGCATTTTTCGTTGCTAAACAAAATATAGCGACGAATTTCCAATGGACCGGTTCCCTATTTAAAGTGCTTCTTACTAAAATTTAGCGATGGAAAGGATCATTAACTAAAAAATTAGCGACGGAAAAATCACCTGCTAAATAAGACAAATTCCCTAGATAAATTAGCAGGCTAAATGAGATTTTCCATCGCTAAACAAAAATAATGACGGAAGATTCCCAAGCTAATGTGTTGGTCGATAAATTTTAGCGACGAAAATAGTCCCTTGCTAAATAAATTTACCGATGGAAAATCCATTGCTAATTTTATGATTTCCCTATCAATATTAGATAGGGAAAATTCCCTAGCTAAATTAGCAAAGGATTTTTCCCTTGTTATTTTAATTTCAAAAATAATTTTAGAATTTAATTTATTTAAAAATTTTTTAATTAATTAATTTAATATTTTTATATCAAATTGAATAAAAATTAAAACTATCAATAATTTATAATAAACAAAAAATAAAATCATTTAATATCTTATTCTAATTCAATATTTTACATAATTGAAACAAAAAATAACAAAATTTTATTACATCTTATTCACCAATGTATCTACCGATAGTGCATGAAGTATAATATATTCATTCTTTAACGTTGCTTTCTCTCCCTCTACTCCTCTGATCATTATTTTTCTACTGCGACAAAGCTGTCCGAGTTACGACACGTAATGGCTAGTGAAAAATCCTGTCACTTATAAAAGCTTTATACGAGGAACAATGCGGTATCATATCTGTAAGAAATTTAAATCACTCAGTCAAATTAAAAAAAAGTTATATTTTAATACATATATAATCATGTAGTATATGTGTAAATATATACTAGCATTTCACTCTTACATATATTAATGCATTATATATACATAAAAACAGCAGTATTATGTGTACATATAAACTAAGTACAAATATTCTCAGTATATATGTACATAAAAAACTATTGTATTATATGTACGTATATATTGACTTTATTCATACGTATATACCTCCTTTAGTGCTGTTGCTATTGCTCCCGCTATAACTCCTGTCGATGCTATCATTGTCGATGTTGCTGCCAATACCACTGCTATTTTCCCCACTGACACCGCTGTATCTACTACCACCACTACCGCCGATGCCACCATCCCTGCTGCCATAGCTGTCGCCGCTGCCCCACTGTCGGTGATACCGCTTCATTCCGCAGCTGCCTCTGTCGCCGCTGCCACCGTTGCTACAGCCACTGCCGCTGCTGCTGCTACTACTGCCGCCACCTCTGCCATTGCTTCCGCTGCTTCCAGTGCTGCCGCTTCTTCCGGTGCAGCCGCTGCTGTAGCCACTGACGCTGACTCCGATGCTGCCACTCCAACCACTACTACCGCCGCGGTTATCGCCGCGGTGGCCCTCGCTACTGCCGCCGCCACCACTGTCGACATTGACGCTTTCGATGTCGTCGCTACCATCACCGCCGCCACTGTCACTACTATTGCTACTGATAATAGGTTTTTACATACCTATAATAGGCTAAAACTCTACCCAAAAAATTCGGAGATACACAAACATTTTCACATATATATAAAAATGGTTATTATAGACATGAACAAACACAAATTAAAGTTGATTGGTATACAGCTTAAACTAAATTTTAATTAAATAATTTAATATTTTTATATTAAATTTAATTAAAATAGAAACTATAAATGAAAATTTTAAATTAAAAAAATTCATTTAATAACTTATTCTAAATCAATATTTAAAATAACTAAAACAAAAAATAACAAAATTATATTACATCTTATTAATCAATATAATTACCAACTATACATAAAGTATAATCTATCAATGCATCGACGTTGCTTTCTCTCCCTCTACTCTTCTGATCGCCAACTTTTCGCTACGAAAATGTTGTCCGAGTCATGGTGCATCATGTTTGTTGAAATATGTCTTCACTTATACAAGCTTCATATGGTAAAAAATGTGGTACCATATCTGTACGAAATTTAAACCATCAAACCAAATCAAAATAAATAAAAAAAAACTATGTTTTGATATATTGCTATAGTAAATATGTACATATATACTAGCATTTCACTCGTACATATATTACTATAGTATATGTACATATAAACTATAGTATATGTACATATAAACTATAGTATTATGCATACATGTATACTGAGTACATATATATACTCAGTATATATGTACATAAATTACTGTAGTATATATGTACATATATACAATAGTATTATACTGTAGTATTATATAAACTACCGCCACTGTCATCACTGCTGCCGCTGCCATCACCATTGCCACAGCCGTTTCTACTGCCGCTGCCACCTCCACCACCACCATCACTACCTCTGCTATCACCGTCACAGCCACAGTTGCTGCTGCCGCCACCACTACCACCGACACCACCGATGCTGTCGATGATGCTGCCGCTTGCTGTTGCAGATATCGCCTCTGCCACTGCTGTCATTGCTTCCAGTGCTGCCACAACTGTCGTTGCAGCCACCACTACCACTACCGCCACCGCCACCGCTACTGCTGCCACCGCCACTGCCGTCTCTGTTGCTGTCACTACTGCTGATGCTACTGCCACTACTGCCGATGCTGCTGCCGCCGTTGTTGCTAATGTCGCCTCTACCACTGCTGCCGTTGCTTCTGGTGCTGCCACCACTACTGCCACCACCACCACCTCCGCCACTGAAAATAGGCTTTTACATACCTATAATAGGCTAAAACTTTGCCCAAAAAATTCAAAGACATAAAAACATATTCACAGATATATAAAAACAAATATTATAGACATTAACAAACATAAATTAAAGTTGATTTTCATACATTTTCAACAAAAATCCAAAAGATGTTTGGCAATTATGTTTAGAGATAAAGAGAGTGTAAAAAAATGCTTTTAGAATAATAAAGATAATATAAGCTAGCCCTCTTTTTGATAAAGCTAAAATCAGTAAATATGGGACTCATGCATTGGAAGGACCATAGTAAAGTCTAAATGCTTTGAAATATGATTTTTTCTTGTCTCACATAATGTGTCCTACAAAGATTCATAATTAGGTTAATCGAAAAAGCAAAGAACAAAACCAGAATAAAAAAAATTGAAACCTACAAAAAAAATATCATAATTATTTGCTACGCATAGACAAAAATAAATGACTGTTCATAAATAATTCTCATACTTAATCATCCTCATAATTTGCAGGGAATGCTAGCCTCTCCTGTAAGGATTCGTAGCTGGATCTCATAATGCTATCTGTTGTGCCAATGCCGCTAATTGTGACTCCATATAGGACATTTGCTGTTGCATTATATTTTTAATTTCTTTCATCTCATGGTTCATTTCTGTAATTTCTTGCATTTCTTCCATCAAATTAGTATACTACTCTTACTTCTGTTCTTTAATTTCATACATTTCTTCCTTCAAATTAGATATCTGTTTATCCTTCTTTTTTATTTTGGTCTTCATAACTATAATATGTTCATTTGTTTCCAATGCTTGTTGTTTGACCTCCTCATCCACCATTGCTGAGACAGATAAATTATAAGCATGACTGCTACAACAAAATGCCACTCCCTCAGAGCTTATTCCATCCACTCACTGCTTCTTTTGACCTCCTATTGTCTCCAAATAAATAGGATAATAGACAATTGGTTGAATATCCTTAGAACCCTCAACTTATTGATGAGCAGCTATCACATGTTTCTCCATTAGGTCCTGAGATAAAATAGAGAAAAAAACTATTCTAGATATACAAAAAATAAAATAAATATTTTGTATTCAAAACAATTTTCATAATGTAATGTAGTTTTATAAAATCTAATTGATATAACAATTTCTTATAGTAATCATCTGAGACTTGTTGTCAACATACTGACCATCCACTTTTTTCACATGCATCTTTCTAAAAATCTCAAAAAAAAAATGGATCTCGACCCAATTCTCCAGCATAGAATATGTTTTTATTAAGTCATAAAAAAAACAAATGATAAAAAGATTTAACAAAATTAATAAATCCATGTAGCGATTTTATTTATTGGACTATTAGGGCAACCACTAGATATAGAATGTTTAGAATTTTAAATTTGTACCAATTATCAAGCGTGCTCAATGCTCGACTTTGACCCTTCAGCATGTCGACAGATTTCTGTACCTAGTCTAGCTAGCTCACTTCGTCAATTTTTGCTGGCAATATTTGATTTTTTTTCACATCTGGCTCCTCCCAATAATTAAGCTACTTTGGCCAGTAATCCTCGGATATAAAATTAGGTATTTCTTTTATTTTCTTTCATTTTCTTTAATTTATGGACAAAATCAGAATACCATTGAGCAGCTTTCATCTCCCATAATGACTTTATCTTTCCATCAAATTTATGTGCTCATGTGCACTGATTCTATAAATAGAAAAATGACAAAAGAATTTATATTAATAACAAGAACATTATTATTTGCTGCTTGAATAATAACCAACATAAAAGTTAAGTAATTAGATAAATATTTTTCTATGCATTTGTTTTGTTATTTTTACTTGAAAGTCATTAAAATATGACTCTTTTGTCGATTCAGAAACTTTCTTCCAGGAGAAAGCTTTAGAATCAGCCATTTTCTTGAAAGATTTTGTAATTATAGTCAAACACTTATGAGATGGAATAAAACTGTACAGATAAATAAATAACATTGAAAACAAGTAAATCATAACAATATAAAAAAAAACCACTGACAATAATATCAAAATTTTTTTTTCAAGTCATTTTTACATATTTCTTTTACCTCTTATCTACAATCTCAATTTCTAACTTTGCATTGACTGTAGAGGAAGGCATGTCATTTGATGATGTCGTTGGTATTGAAAATGAGGGAACAATCGGTATAAAATATGGTGTAGAAGATAGAGATGGAACAAAAGTGTATGCAAGAAGCACAATGGGTGGTGGGCTTGCATCTGATAAAGGTGATAGTAGAGGTCTCAATGATGGTGATATAAATGGAGATGACGATTGTGATGTTGAAGTCTGGATATGGTGGCTATGAGATGATACTGATTCTACAACATGATGTAACATACTAGATGAATTTGGTTCATTTTTGTGTCCACATCTACATCCACCATGGCCACATCCTTTAGGCGCTATCTATTGTACAAAATAAAGCATAGAACAAAAAATATAGATAGGATGAACAAGCATGCATTTTTGAATAAAATACACAGATAGATTTCAACAAAATATAAAAAGTATTTGATAAATTAAATATATAATAAAATTATAATAATTTTATTATCGGCATCACTATCATCTTCCAATGGATATTCTGATATTTCTGATTCCGATAGAAGTTCGAACTCATCTTCAGATAGAAATTGATCATCTTCAATTTCTATTGCGCCATCATTTGAGTCACATAAATTTTTTAGATCTTCATCTATATTCACATGCTCAATATTATTTATGTAATCTTTATAGAATGCCAGTGTAATTTCTAGGTTAGCACTTCTTTGTTGCGATGTTGATATTTCAAATATTGATCAAGCTTTGATTTTGCAAATAGCTCACCAATCTCTCTTATCACGAGATAAACTTGGATATGTACAATAATATGCCTGAGTAGCTTGAACTATCATAATAAATGGCTCATATTGATTATATATGCGTTTATAGTTAACATCCACTAGCTTATAATCCGAACGAATTTCTATGCCCACATTTCGTATAGGATCAAATCACTCGCACTTAAATAATACAATCCAATTATTTTCGAGTCCAGGATACTCTAACTCAATAACTTCTTTGAGTTGACCATAATAATCAATCTCACCTGCACTATAACCTGAGCCTTTAATGCATACACTACTAATTATTGTTGTTTTAGAAGAACCGTGCCCAATTGTGTGAAATTTATATCCCTTAACAAAATACCTATGATAGGTTGTCACATATCTAAACGGGTCTTTATATAGATTCTGAATGAAAATATTTGAATCTCCATTTGAAGGATCAATTTCCTGTGACATAAATTAAAAAATGATATTAACAAATAAAGGATACTAAAAAATTAAATAATTCAAAAATATAAAACTTTATAATTCTCACTTAATTTTTTAACCAATTCACAAATTCAGTTTCTAGCATATAATCGACTTCATTACTGGAAATTGCTGGATGTCTGTATTTTAACTGCTCAACATAAATAATGCACAAATATAAAAACAGAGAAAAAATTGTATATCAATTTTTAATAATTCCTATTAAAGATATAATTAAACTATGATTAAACCTGCAACCATTTTGGGTATGCATACTCAATATATGGTGCAACATTCTCACAATTAAGTAAAACATAGCTTTGAGATACTTTGTACTCTTCATATGTCATATATATTTTCATTGCTCTTCCAAATGCTCTTCTAGGGTGCTTGAAGATAAATAGTTTGTCCATAGAATCATCTTCTACCATCACATGACCTTCATAATTCCATGGCATATTTTTATTCTTTGTATTGACATGATCCTCAAAATAATAAGAACAAAATGATGATGCTTCTTCTACTAAATATGCATTACAAATTGAACCTTCAACTTTTGTCTTGTTTCTAATATTCAATTTCAACTTATGAAGATATCTGCATCCACAATGTTAGGTTTCAATTAGATTAAATTATAATATTACTTAAAGTATGAAATAATAAAACACATCAAATTATATGTATTTACCTCTCAAAAGAATGCATCCACTTGAATTGTACTGGCCCCACAATGCTTGCTTCATATGCCAAATGCTCCATCGAGTCAAAAAAATTAGGTGGGAATATTTGTTCAAACTTACAAATAATAAGTGGAATTTCATTCTCCATCCTCACCATGTCATCTATTTTGATTGTTATTTCTAGTTAGCTATTTAAAAAACAAACTAAGTTCTATATGGACCTTCCAAACACTTAGTGGAAGTAATTCAAGGAATACAATTGGTATTAATCTTTTCATAAATACGTGACAGTCATGACTTTTCATTCCAAATAACTTAAGATTCTTCATATCCACGCATCTACCCATATTTGACACATACCCATTAGGAAATTTCAAAATGTTTATTCATTCACACAATATTTGTCTTGCCTTCTTATCAAGTGTGTAGCAAGCTTTAAACAAATTTCCTATTTCTTCATTCAGTTTCAACTTAGGATGCTGACAGTAATCATTTAGCTTTTGTATTAATTTTAAAGTGTCTTTTGTTTTTCTATCTACATTAGGGACAGTGTTGAAAACATTGTCAAAAATATTTTTTTCAATATGCATTAAATCTAAATTATGACGAATAAAATTGGACTTTTAATAGGACTAGTCCCAAAATATACTATGTTTCCTCTAGCCAAATGATTTGCCTATTGGTCCATTACTTCCAGTAGCTTCCTTTTTAGTTACATTCTTCAAACCCAAACTTTGAATCTTTGTCATAATATCATCTCCTGAATGAACTGCTGGTCCAACTATCACCATAGTTTTATTTATTTGAAATGTTCTATTTCTTCGAAATGGATGATTCATAGGTAGAAACTTACGATGGTTATAAAACCATGACTGTTTACCACTAAATTTGAAGGTAAATACATCCAAATTTGTTATGCAATACGAGCATGCGAATCATCCTATAGTATTCTAGCTAGACAATATTGAATATGCAGGAAAGTCACTTACCATCCACATAAGGGCTGCCCGCATAATGAAATTTTGCTTCTTTTAGATATCTTTTGTATCTACACCAACATCCCATAAATGATTTAACTCTGTAATAAGAGGCTGTAAGAAAACATCCAGCATGTCTTTTGGATTTTTTGGCCTTGGAACCAATATTGACAAAAACATATATTGCTACTTCATACACAACCACAGAGGCAAGTTATAAGGTGTCATTATCAATGACCATGTTGAATATTGTTATCCAGATTGCCCAAATGACTGTAATCCATCAGTGCAGAGACCCAATCTTACATTTTGACTTTATGCTACAAAATCTTGATTTATATAATTAAAATGCTTCCAAACAGGTGAATCCAATGGATGACGCATTACCCCTTCTTCAACCTCATGCTTTGAATGCCACCTCATATCATTTGCCATAGTATTTGATGCATATAGTCTCTATAATTGAGGAATTAGTAGAAAATAATACATCTTCTTAAAGATAACCTTAAATTTTTGTCACGTATCTACAACACAAGGTGCCTTCCTAAATCGAGGATGATCACAAAACTTACAGCTAGTTAAATCACTATCACCGCCCCAATATAACATGCATCCATTTAAACAACAATTAATTTTTTCCACTAGTAGACCCATTCCTCGTAGTAACTTTTTATTATTATAAAAGTTATTAGTGATAAATTATTATCCGAAACAATCTCTTTCATCAGTTTTGTCACCTGATCAAATAATTTCTCAAACATATGATTTTTTGACTTAATGCTTATTAGTTGAGCCACAAGTGACAATTGCGAATGTGTTTTACAACCAAGCCACAACTTTTTAATTTCAGCTTTAAGCATTTCATAAAATTTCCGAACTTCAGGATTATGTGGTTCATCCATGTAATCCATATTGAAGTCAGCACCAACAGCTTCCATGATCATTCTATGGTATGCGTTTGATGATTCTTCACTATAAGCAAATGATTCAATACCCTCATTTTGGTCAATATTCAGAGCCATTGTACTTTCCCCATGATAAATCCAAACAAAATAATTTGGCACAAAGCCATATTTAGCCAAATGATATATTATAGTGTTTGCATCATGAAAATATATATTCTGACACTTACGATGATTACATGTACACTTAATTTTTATTCCATCCATCAATCTCGATTGACTACATGCAAAATTGATGAAAGTTTCAAGCCCAGACAAAAAATCTTTATTGAAAAATCCATCGATAATTCTTATCTACATCTACCGATGATCCGAGCTCATTTTGCCCTGTTTTATTTACAAAAAATAATGCTCAATTATTATTTTGAATAAAACATTCCATTACTTCAAAATATACAAATAATTAAATAAAATTACTTAAGGATGAATATTTAAAAATTAAATATCATGAATATCGAGGTAATATATTTACAGAATCTACATTAATAGATAAAACAATTTGTAACATGATAAAGATTAATAGATATCACAGTTATACTAGATAGAGGGTGCAAAATGCGATTATGCACAAGAAAGGAAAGCAAAAAAAGACATTTAATGTTTGAAGGAGGAGAGAGAGAGAGAGAGATAAGGTGGGGAGAGAGAGGGGTAGAGAAATGGGAAGACGGGGGGAGAGGGAGGGAGAGAAAAGGAGGGAGAGAGTGTGGGAGAGAAATGGTGAAAGGGAGAGAGGGGGAAAGAGGGGGGGTGAGAGGGAGAGAGAGAAGGGGGAGAGAGAGGGGGAGAGAGGGAGGGAGGGAGAGAGAGAGAGAGGGGGTGGAGGGAGAGAGAAAGAACAAGCAAGAAAGAAGAGCTAAAAAATAACAAGAGAGAGTGTGTGACACATAAATAAAAAGAGGAAGAGAATGACTGAAAGAATTATAGAGGGAGAGAAAGACACACAGAGAGTGTAGTGTTAGAATGAAGAATTATATAAAAGAAAATATAAGTTCTTTAGTACAAACCTATCAAATATTACATTCTTTGTTATACATAAGTTCATATTTGAGCATGAGGCCCAAGGGCTAGGATTAGGTAAGAGTACGATCCTTATTTGTATTATACCATATAGAGCTTGATCAACGGACACTCTCATGCTATGTGCTTACATATTGTTGATATTATATCTTTAGCCATTTTATTTCAAGTTAGTGCAACAAACTAGTATTATTCCATATATAATTATATGTTAGGATACATATAGTAAATGTAGTTATATATAGCTACATTTAGTTTAACATATAATTATATATAGATATATGCATATAAGTAGTTATAAGTAAATATAAATAAATGTATACAAAGGTATAAACAATTATATAGATTTACATATATGTATAGATAATTAAAAATAAAGTTATATTTATTTATATAGTGTTTTTTATTGTTATACAAATATTTATATATAGTTATACACATTTAGTTAATTACATTATGTTGATATTTAATAGCCATCATTCCCAATGCATACATTTGAAAATTTTTAAAATTCAAATACCAGTGTTGTGAATGACGACCATTGGTTTAATTAAATAGCCATCATTCCCAATGCCAGTATTTGAAAATTTTTAAAATTCAATTGTTGGCATTTACATTGTCAGCCTCTGATTTTTAAAATTCAATAGCGTGCAATGGCCTCTGTTCACAATGACAGCCATTGTCACGCTGTTTCTAGATACACTAGTTTGGTAATATTTTTCAAACTAGCAATATATTTTAGATTTTTTATTTAAAACACATTATTTCCGTACAAAACTCATAAAAATGTATAGAGCGACAACTATTTAGGCTAAAGCCATGACATTAATTTGAGCCTTAACTTTTGGGACACTAAAAAGTTATACAATATATTATTCGAGCATAGCCTTTCTCCAAGACCAAGACTCTTAGCCTTATAGAAAGACATAATCATGATTAATTGTATGCTCAAGCTAATTTCCAGTGTCATGGCATCCTCATAGTGTCATGGCAACATGAAATATGAGAGAAGAGAAGACCAATGCCACAATCACCCACAACACCATAGACAGCTGAAAGATTTGAAGAGTAAATTATGTATCATGGCTATTTCCCAGTACCACAACCACGACCAACACACTAGATGCCTTCTCTCAGCATCATGACTATTTCTCAATTCCACATGCATAAAATACTTAAGAAGGACCATTGTTAATGTTGTTACTTCTTCATAGTGTTGTAGCTATATGGTAATATGAGGAGCCATTCTCCATGCCATGGCCACGTTCCAAGACCATGATTACATACAATTATACATATAGTTATATGTGGTTATACATATAGTTACACGTATGGTTAAACTTATATTTTTACATGTATGTATATATATTTTTGCATATGATTACATACATTTATACATATTGTTATGTATAGGTATGGATATACTAAAATACAATTGTTATACTAATATATAAAAATGTATATTAAATACATGTTAATTTATATATATATATAGAGTTATGTATAATGTTTTTATAGGTATACATATAGTAAGATAAAATTATTTATAGTTATATGTTATTATACATATATTATATATAGTTATAAAGATTTATATATTGTTAAACATTTAGTTATATATATATATATATATATTCATATGAGTAGTTATATTTAGTTATACATAAATATATACAATGTTATAAACAAATATATAGATTTACATATATGTATAAATAGTTAAAAATATAGTTATATTTAATTATATAAATTTTATTTAGTTTTATAAATATTTATATATAGTTATACACATATAATTAAACATAATGTTTTTTATGTTTTAATTATAAATATAGTTACAAGTGGTTATACATTTTGTTACACATATAGTTATACTTAAAATAATCAAATCCTACTTGCGTTATCATGATAAAGATTTTTGAATCCAAAATTTCTAAAAAGTTAGTAGTTGGATGGTTGGTGACATCATTAAATGGGTGTAAGCCCTGGGTTTGAACCTATCATTGTTCTTTGAAAAAGTATATTTTGGTAAACCCTATGAGAATCAAAAATTGATTTTTGAATTTTGGAACTATTATTTTAGATTTAAATTTTTTAAAAACTCCTGTGAGATAAACAAAGTTGATGCATTTCGGTGCACAAAAGTGGATAAAAGTTATTATGCGATAAGAAAAAATGTTAAGAGGACCCAAAATGAAAATAATTATGTTTTATTACAATTTTAAATTTTTATATAACATTTGGGGATCCAAATCCAAAATATTTATGATTTGGGTCTTCCAAATTCCTATACTTTTAATACCTTCCTTTATTCATACGGTATGCATATGCTCAAGTATGCATATGAGATTGTGCATGAACTCATTTTTTCATAAACAAAAACATATGCATATAGAGTTCATAAATACTCTATATGCATAAACATATGCATAAACTCATTTTTGCATACTGAGTAAGCTGAAACGAGTTTATGCATAATGTTTTTTTTTAATTATATTGGGATAATTATGAGTATCCGAATTTAGGTACTAAAATATAACCCAAATCATAGATACATGTATTTTTGATTCCATAACATAATTATCCATTATGTGTGTGTGTGTGTGTGTGTGTGTGTGTGTGTGTGTGTGTGTGTGTGTGTGTGTAGATTAAGGATGAAAATAGTAAGTATTATTATTATTATTAGTGTTGTGGAGGAATTCCTTTTTTTTTTTGCAAAGTTAGATAAAAGTTAGTGGTGTTTTTGGAAACAACAAAATATAAAGAATAGTACTTTCGTTGTCAAGAAAATCTATTTAAGAAAATTCTGAAATTGAACTAATTTAAGAAAATACTTCTCAGAGAAATATTTATACCTTTTAGTTGTATCAATGCATAATATTAAATTGTTTTTGTTATTTTGTTTTGTGATTTAAGAGATGAAAACCTAATCTTTTTTTTGTATTTGAAGATTAGAATGATTTGGATTTCTTGTTATGCATGTAATTGCTACTTAAGAGCTATAAGGCTACTCTATTTTCATTTTCTTTTTTCTCTCAGTAATTTGGATTTTTTTGGCTCATTTGCAAGACTAATAATTATTCTTGATCACTAATTTATTTTTGATATTTCCTTATTTTCTATTTGATCAACTCAAAAACTTACAAAATACCTTTATGCGACATCATAAGCAAGGTCTCTTTGTTCAAGCTTCTTTGTCGTGTCATCCAAAACTATAATAAAACCTTGATTTATCATTTTTAGTATACATGATGAATAGTTCTATACTTAGTCCCTTACAAGGGATTTGAACATAATGCATGTTGATGGGTAGGATTAGCTTGGGTTTAGGTTGGCTCTTAACTTGTCGACTTGCATTCCTACAAACAATTTAAAAATATTTAAAATTTAAGATATAATATATAAAAAATGATCATGTGGCATACAAATCATGTAAGTGACTAAATCTATTTTTCAAATTAAATTTATAATCTCTTTTATTTGGTTCAAATTAGAAACGTAATCAAATTATGGTGCTGGAATGAATATAATAACCCTCATATGACTTATGAAATATCATCCCTCCGGTGGCTATAAAGCAAGCATGAAATGAATATAAATCATTCTAGTCATAGGAATCATAATAAATCTTTCTTGGTGCAATATAAATGGATGGATGAATTTACTTCTCAATTATTGATCATACAATAAATACAAGTGGCTTGAACAACATTGAGAAGTAATTGTTTGATATGAGTACATAATGAGTTTATAATGACTCAGAATAATTTAAGGATGACATCGCATAGGGTTTATTATCACGATCCTAGGGCACTCTCATTCAAGGGCTATGATGTGCTTAGTTTGATTAGTTAAATTTCAAAGGATTTAAAATACTTAAAATTCCAATATTAGATGTTTTTACATTTTTAATCATAAGTTTTTACAATTTTTATAAATTACTTATAAAGTATAGTAAATGTTTATGTTTATTGTTTCTATAGTTATATAGATATAGTTATGTTTAAATAGTTTATGTATACTATTTTTATAGTTATATATATATATATATATGTTTAAAAACACATATATTTATGTACACTATTTTTGTATACAGTATGTAGTTATGTATATTGAAAAGTTATTAATTCGGCATACCTACTGTGCACCATCAAAATCCACACAATGACAATGCATTATATCACAAATGCATGAAGTATGTATACGATTAAGTATATATACGCAATCCAAGAACACCACGGTGAATAAATGAGAAGAATTTCAGAAATAATATATAACAGAATTAATATGCATAAGCTTAATCAAAATAATCAATGAAGAATACATGTATAAAACGTACCTCAAATAAAATAAAAATAAAAACTTAAACCTTGATTATATGTTGATGCATCGGTGTCGAGAGATTGATGGCCGAATGAGGAGGTTCGCTTCACTTGTTGAAGAATATCACGTCTTGACATGAATGTATATAATAACAAATTATATATATATATATATATATATATATATATATATATATATATATATATATATATATATATAATCAAAATGACTCATTAATTTTATTCACTATCAAAATTTGTTCAACAAAATTAATGAAACACCTTACAATTTTTATTATAATATTAATTAAACAATAAATATATAAACAATTAAAAATTATATATTTAGCCTTATAAAAAAATTTCAAATAGATACAAAATTAACAAACTCTATATAATAAGACATAAATGAAAATATGATTTATCTTTTAGTCACTTGCCTAAGAGTTATAAAATACTATTAATATTAAAAAATATATAAAAATTTATATTTTATGGTTATAAATTTTTAAGAATTCATATTAATTTTTACGAAGATAATATGAAATAATTTTAAAGGCATAAAATTTCATATTATTTGATATCATTAATAATTTTTAAAAGTTAAAAAATTACTTAAAGTGAGAAGATAATTAAAATAAGTTATATTTATTATTTTAATAAAAACTTAATGTTAAAAGCTAATAGTAAAAATATTACTCAATTGTTTAATTCGTATAAATTTTATAAGAGCAAACATCTATGTATTTATTTATAAATATTAATTTATTTTCTTTTAACTTTTTAAAAAAAATTATATTTTTATTATATTTATAGATTTTCAAAATCTGTATTATTTATTTATTTAAAAGTTTTCTATAATAATAAATTTTTTTTACTTATAATAATATTAATTTTTACTAGTCTATTCATCAATTCAGATAATTTTGAAAATATTTTCTATTTTATTATACAATATATTACTTTATATTTATATTAGTAGAAATTTTAATATATGTTAATTAATTTTTAAAATATAGAAAAGAATTATTATACTTATTGAATTTATTATTTAATGATACTTTAATACAAATTTTTAAGTTTCTTATTTTAAAATTAAAAAAAAAATGTTTGTATAATTTTATAAAAAATTTATACATCATAAAAATAGTTAATTTAGTCATTATTAATATATATAATTATTTTTTGTATTTTTATATTTTTTAAATTATTTATTTATAATATTATTTTTTTATGATTTTACGAGGAGAATGTATTTTTTAAGGATTACTCATATATAGACCATTAATATACATTTAATAAACAAAATTAAATAAAATATAAAAACAAATAATAAATAAAAAAAATTAAATAATTAAATATTGGCTATGGAAATACCAATGCTAAAACTATAGCTAAATTATAGATTTTATAAGCTAGGGAAAATTCATCGCTATATTATGGATTTTATTAGCTAGAAAAAATTCGTAATTAAATCTGTCACTAAATTATAAATTTTATTAGCTAGAGAAATTTCGTCGCTAAATCTATTGCAAAATTAAGGATTTTATTTTCTAGGAAAATTTTATCGCTAAATCCATCATTATATTATGGATTTTATTAGCTAGGAAAATTTGGTAGCTAAATCCGTAGCTAAACTATAGTTTTATTAGCTAGAAAAAATCAATCGTTAAATTCGTAGCTAAATTACTAATTTTATTAGCTAGAGAAAATCCGTCACGAAATCCGTAGCTAAAATACGGATTTTATTAGCTAGGAAAAATTTGCCGCTAAATCCGCAGCTAAATTATGGATTTTATTAGCTAGGGAAAATTCATCGCTAAATCAAGGATTTTATTAGCCAGTGAAAATCAATCTCTAAATCCGTCGTAAATCAAGGATTTTATTAGCTAGGGAAAAACCATAGGTAAATCCATCGCTAAATCAAGAATTTTATTTGCTAGAAAAATTCTCTCACTAAATATGTCGCTAATTTCAGGCTTTTATTAGTGAGTGATATTTCATCGCTAAATCCGTCGCTAATTTCAGGCTTTTAATAGCGAGAGATATTCTGTCGCTAAATCTGTCACTAAATTCTTTACTTTTCTTGAGTGGAATTTACTAAAATTTTTCGTCGCTAAATCCCCCACTTTTCTTAAGTAGAATTTAGAAAAATTTTCCGTCGCTAATCCGTTGCTATTTTTTTTTCCAAAGAAAAATCATAAATTCCTTGCTATTCCCTAGC
The DNA here is from genome assembly GCA_029783825.1 of Sapria himalayana. Classification (NCBI taxonomy): domain Eukaryota; kingdom Viridiplantae; phylum Streptophyta; class Magnoliopsida; order Malpighiales; family Rafflesiaceae; genus Sapria; species Sapria himalayana. The sequence goes on from JAREIK010000215.1 coordinate 1,154,142, forward strand.
TAATCTCATTGCAATTTAGCTAGGGATTAATCCCTAGCTAAAATTTCCTAGCTAAATTGATATTTTCTTGTAGTATTTTTCCTCTAAATAAAAGGCAAAACTATGGTCATTCTATAGTATCATGAATTTTAGTTACAGAGAATTATATAGAGCATTTATTCAAGTCACAATCATTTCCATAATAGAGGTGTTAAATAGGTCGCATCATCATTTTTAGGTAGTCTAGTCAGGCCACCATGTCATGCAGGGTACAACCCATTTATAGGTGGGCCAGTCGGGTCATTGTGTCGTGCTAGGCACAACCTGACCAGCACAAGTCTGGGCAAAATTGGGCTGGGTTGTGTTGTGCTATGCCGAATCATTTTTGGTCGTGCCCGGAGCTAGGTCATGCAAGTTTTTGATTTTAATTTTAATTTTTTATGTAAGCAAAATGTAAAATATAAATTGCAATTTTGCAATGAAAAAATATAAAAAAAATACAATCATATGCTACAAGTTAAATTTGTATGAAATAAAAAAATATGCATAACAACATCGTAAATTTATCCAAAAATGATTAACAAAAAAAAACAATAATAAAAAAACCAAAAAAATAATAATTTTTATCCAAAAATAAAATTATTATTTTATCCAAAAATAAAATAATAATTTTTAAGGTCAATCTCAATGCCAATCATATTCAAAATGCAAATCATGATCATTATCGTATAAGAATCTGGAGGTATCACTAGTGGTGGGCTCAACATCCTTCAAGTCTCACGAGTTATCATCTGCTAGCAAAAACAACTTATGTATTTTTGTTCCAACCCATCCAGGATGCACAACCTCGTCCTCCCAATCATTCATGCTTGCAAGTGCCTCAATAATATTTGGTCACAGTCTTGATCTCTTATCCAAAATAATATTGACTACAATAGAAAAAATAAGACTTTGATGCTACACTCGATAATAGAAAAGTCAAGTATATCTCATTTCATCTTAGATAACGTGAGATATGATGACTCGCATGATTTTCACCATTGTAAAATATCAAGGTTTTTGTTATTGTTATGTGATATGATATTTAGCAGTAATTAGTATCTAAATACCAAGTTAACTAGTTCCTATTCGATGGACCACCCCATCGTTTCCCCCTCACTAACTGAATGGAAATGTTATCATCATAAAATATGTTGTTCATGTAGAGGTATCAAATAGGTCGGGTCGGACTAGCCCTACTAGAGGCAAGACACGGTTCGATTGTGCCTGGCCGGCACAACACTGGAATGACCCGTGTCTGTGCTCGTGCCGAGCTTGCTCACAGTATGGCTCATGCCATGCTGAGTTGAGGCCAACTAGGCCTCATGTCATGCCAGGCACGGCCTAGTATTGAGGCCTGTAAGCATGGTTACTCTGCACGAGCTGAGAATGGCCCTAAGCCCCCTACGGATTCAAAAATTTCATCGGGGCATCAGACCCCAAACTAGACTTGTAGTTTTTTCGACCCGAGTCTGGGTCCACCCCCAATAGTAAAATTAAAAAAAATTGAATGTAAGCCATTGGATCTCGCCTCCAATGGATATGGGGCAGAATCCGACGGCTCAGATGATTCTGCCCCAAATTAATCATTAAAAATTAAAAAAAAATCAAAAATAAACTTTTTTAAAAAAAATTCTTTTTTTAATCTATAAAATCCCCTCTCTCTAAGAATTTCAAAACCATTAATCTCTCAATTCTCATTCTCTCTCTCTCCCCCCTAAAATTTTATTTTTTGGGAATTGGGATTTCGGCTTGGCTTTTTTGGACTAAACTCAGGCTCAGCTTTGGCTGGTGTTTGGACTTTGGATTTGTGGTGCACATGCTTTATGCTGCTTTACATGTATTTTGTATTTTTTTAATTAGTTAACTCTTAATTATTAACTTAATTTAAAATGTTAACTAATTTTCACTTTCACAGACACACACACACACTCTAATCTACTATCTAGTCTAAAAATGAAAAATAGTAATTTAAATAATGAAAATAAAATTAATTTATATTTAGAAAATGAAAATCCGACACAAAGGTCCGAGGCTGCTGAAACTTTGGTTTTTCCTCTCACCTCGACCCAAACATCTAAAAATAAAAAACTAGAATGACTTCATGTGTTTGGACTCACTTTAATATAATAAAATAAAAAAATAGAGGTGTTGATGAATAATGAGCATAGAGCAAATATTGTAAAAAAGTTTTGAGTTGTAAGAGTTCGTTTGGGACTGTGCACCTTAAAAGGCATGCAGAACAATGCACCAAAAAATATGGTGCATTAGATCCTAGGTATACTCTACTCATTGGTGGGTTTTTTGAGGATCCAATTTCATTCTCAAAGTTTACTCTATTCATATACCACTACGAGTTGGGAAGGAAGGGAATAACCAAACTAATCACCACGATTGGTCTTCTGATTAGATTTTCAGAGGATCCAAGGATAGTTAGTATCATGCATGCATTTTTTTCAGCCTGCATATCATAGGATTTATAGGTCCACATCTAGGAATAAGATATTAATAAAAAATAATTAATGAATTTATGGATTATAGTGGAGTGATGTCTATAATGTTCGATATCTAGACTATTCACGATGATACATCTTATGCATGCCTCACCGCCCACTATGTAGATTCAAAATGGACTCTAAATAAAAAAAATTATAGGATTCTTTAAGATTCTCCATGCTCATGATGGCCCATCCCTTTTTGAGTGCATGCTGAAAATCTTTAGAGATTATAAAATTCAAAACAAAATTTTTAGTATCACATTCGATAACGTATTTAATAATAGAGTAGCGATTAACATGTTTGTTTGGAATATTAGAGACGGACCATTAGAAGAGACTTTCTATGTTAGATGCATGTGTCACATGATTAACCTGATTAACTTGATTATACAAGCGGGGATGAAGTCCCCCTTGCTTTAGAAAACATATGTAACTCACTAAAATATATTTGCATGCCTCGTAGACAATTAGTTCGGTAGTCTCTGTTTGTTTGTGAATCTTAAGAAGAATAAATTTCAATCGGATGTGAGACACTATTAGAATTATACTTTTCTGATGTTGGAGTCATTGTTGGATACAAACATGTGATATCTGACTATGTCAATGGTAAGAGTGACTCACTTATTATCGTAGACACTGACTGGGCTACAAAAATTTCATTTATAAAATATCTAAAGATTTTTTATGATACGACGAACATGTGGTCGTCATTCTATACTTCCATGAATTGAATTACACTCAAGTGTATACGCAACATTAGTAGAATGTTTAGGATGTATCAAGATGACATGACACTTAATGATATGGTTGTAGAGATGAAAATTAAGTACTTAAAGTACTGGTCCATCTTTCCATCTATTTATTGTCTGGCTGCCTACATGGATCCAAGGGTTAAGGTGTGGAAGAATTAGATAACATTTTGACTTACATTTCCTCGTGCATGAACTTGGAAGACCCACCTGAAGGGTTTATTCACGAGAAGTTGACTGAGCTTTTTACATACTATGATACTAGGTATGGTGATAGTTATAGTGAGTCTCCGAGTACAGACATGTATACCATATTCGGAGATGATGACTTTTCTATTTAGTTAGTAAGGGGGAACAACGGGGTAGACCATTGAATATGAGTGAGCTGTCTCGGAATTTAGAAACTAATTACTACTCAATCATATCACATTCAGATACTAAGAATCTTGATATATTATAGTTGTGGAAATAATACTAATCTACTTTTCCCGAGCTATCTAAGATGGAATGGAATTCACTGACTCCTTCGGTGTCGAGCGTAGCATCAGTGTCTACTGTTTCTATTGCAGTAAATATGATTTTAGATAGGAGATCGAGATTACATCTAGATATCGTTGAGGCTTTAGCATGCATGAAGGATTAGGAGGATTCGAGCTTTGGCATCTAGGATCGTGCTGGGACTACAACAAAAGCAAAGGAGTTGATTGCGGATGATAATTCATATGATAGTGATTTTGATATTAAAGATGCCGATGATAATGATATGATGATGGATGTTTGATGACGTTGTCATTTGATGCCTGACAGTTGATGATTTCCAGATTGCAACACTTATGTTATATTTATGTCTAATTCTCATTTTTTGATTTCAATACACTTAAAAATTTATTTACATTGTATTTTCCATTTGGTTTGGTTTGACTTTGTCATTTGTGTTTTAGTTTCAGACTTGCTGTGTGTATTTAATTTTTCGTTGTGACTGATGCTTGAAACTTGAATATTTATTTTTTTTTATTTTTTTTGCATTAGATTTAAAATTTTATTCATATTTAAATTTTAATATTTTATTAATTCATATCTAAATTCAAATTCTAATTACTAAAAAGTAAAAACAATTAACATTAAAAAAACTTATAAGGTATTAAAAATTTATAATTTATAATTTAAAAATTTTTAAACATAAACTAAATAATTATTACATAAATAAATAACATAATTTTAACAAAAAATTATTTAATTTTAAAACTAGCCCATACGGGCATGACCCAACATGGTATTTTAACTAGCCGGGCCTAGAGGTGTCAAACGAGCTAGGCCGGCCTAACCTAGCATGAAGCACGACCTATGTTCGTGCCCATGCCGGGCCTGCCCTCGGCACCGATCATGGCATTCCGGGTTGAGGGAATTTGGCCTACATGTTGTGCCATGCATAGCATGAATGCTTGGCACGTGGGCATGGCACACATGACCATGCATCGAGCATGGGCATGGCACACATGACCATGCATCGAGCATGGTCATGACGAGCCTACGTCGATGAGCGAGGCTCACCGAGCCCCTAAATGGCGATGACATCATGGTGGCACATTGACACGCCGCTGAAGCCCTAATTTTTTAAAAAAGAATGGTTATGGCCTGACACGATAGCCTGGTTGGGCGGCCTTAACTTAGCTCAGGCAGGCCCAACCCAGCCCATTTGACACATCTAGTTAATTTTTCATGAATGAAATCTTCAAGTTTGTGTTCCTAGCTCATGCACATGGATATATATGTCAAATTATTTTCTACCCCTTCCACATTAACCATAGGATCCATATAGATCGATAGCTATGCAATAAAGAGATGGAATGGTGAACAAATACTTTAACTAGTTGGTTTCCATCTTAATAGACCTAGTACTAAATGTAGGGTCATCTCTAAACTTACTAAACATGCTATTAATAGTGCATATGCACCTAAGTGCAATAAAAGTGATGGACATGTACATAGACAAACACATGTTTGTTGTATTAAAAAAAATTTTCAGATATTTCATAAAATAAATTTTTGTTTCCAAGTTAAGTCATCAATGCTAAGTTCATCATTCTTATTATCGATGTAGTCGTGTATCATGTGTTCGTATCAAACATATGACTTCATCATCAGGCAAGTACAATTCAAATGGTGTCTTACATCTATTTGAAATTTCTTCTTCTTTAGACTTGTAGACAAATAGCGACTACCAAACTCTTATTGTCTACTAGGCATTCAAAGATATTTTAGTGAGTTTCATATTTTTTCTAATGCAGGGAAATAACCTTCATCCCCACTTGAATTATCAAGTTAATAATGTGACACATACATATAATGTGAAAAATATTCCCTAATAGTCAATCTCTAATGGCCCTAACAAATATATTAATAGCTACTTCATTATTAGATGCATTATTAAATACAATACTAGATATTTTATTATGAATATGATAATCTCTAAGTATTCTCATTATGCACTCACATATAGTAGGATCATCATGTGGATGGAGAATCTTAGAAAATCCTAAAATCTTTTTATTGTTTTTATTTAGAATCTACATAGTGGGTAGTGAGATATGCAAAAGATGCATAATTGTGACTAGTCTAGATTTTAGACGTCATAGACATTACACAACTATATTGTCTAAGTTCATTAATTATTCATTATTTTATTAACTTATAATATGTAATAATGTTTTCCTATATATGGACCTAAAAATCTACTAATAAGCAAGCTGTAAGTAGGTCTGCATGATACTGATAACCTTAGCATCCTCAAAAAATCTAATTGAAATATCCATGATGGTAATTAGGTTGGTCAAGCCTTTCCTGTTTAAATTATTATGGTATATGAATGGGGTCAAAGAAGCTGAAATTGATTCAGGTTCAAAAATCTCACTACTCATGCTTAGTTGGGTTTGCCTAGGATCTAACACACCATGATTTTTGGTGGATCGATCAGCTTGTCTTTTTATGATCCCAATCCCACACACACTTCTACATATATATATATTTTTATAATACTTATATTATGTCATTTCTTCATTGACACTCCTAATATTTTTATTTTTTATTATGTTAAAGTAAGTCCAAACTACATATGTTCTTCTAGTTTTTTATTTTTTAATCATTTGAGTTTGAGTCGAGGCCATGGAAGAAAACTTAGTTTCTACCTCAAACCTTTTTAACGGATTATCATTATTATCTACATCTAAATCTAAATTAATATCATTTTTGGTATACTCACTCTTAGTTATTATTTTTTAAAAAATAATATATTCTTTATACTATATAAAAAAACAAAAAAAAATTACCCACATTATTTTATAGACTAGAGATGAGATAGATAAGGCCACATATCGAACCTTTATGACACAATAATTGGAAGAAGAAAAGAAAGATTCAACTACAACTTTAAATTACTTTAAACTTTAAAGTTTTAGCTTTTGATAATATAATATAAATAGAGAGATTAGAGAGTAGACGAGATGAATATTAGAGAGTCATAACATAGAGTTGAGACTTAATACAAAAATGAGAATGAAAAATGTCAAACTCATAATATATATTTATAGATATTTTTTATTTAAAAATCATAATTTTTTTATTTTTTTATTATTTTTATGAATTTTTAATCGGGCAGAAGCCTAATGGCCTTCAGATTTCTACCTTATCTATTGGTATGAAATCCAATGGCCAAGATCATTGATTATAAAAAATAAAATAATTTTTTAGGGTTTTTACTATCAAGGTTGGAAATGTAGGTGCAGGTTGGTTCGGTTCAACTCTAGGGGTGCTCGGGTGCGGTGTGGGTAGGTGCACCTACCACCCCCATGAGCTCCAAGCTGAGACATGATGGGGTGGGATTGAGCCTATGCTAAGCTCAGCCCAACCCTGTCGCATGACAAAGCTGACTAGGGCTAGTGCTAGTCAGCTTGATGCTGACATGCGATGATGTTAGGTTTGGGGGTAGGAAGCTTGGTTTGCAATTTAATTTATAAAAGTGTAAAACCCATGTGTCAGGTTTCATTACTAATTCCCACCACATGGCAATGTCTTACTAAACGTGATGTTCAGCTTCAGTAACACAATTACAAGAAAGTGGGAGGGTTAGGCACCCACTTATTGGTAACCCATAACCCATCAGGTTACTCTTTATGGGCTGGTGGACCATGCCAATAGGCTAGGCACATGGGTCATGCCTAGCCCAGCATGAGGCTCGACTCCTCTCACCTAGCATGCCATGAGTTGTGCCTCAGATTAGCCCATCCTAGGTCAATGCATAGTTCTAGACCATGCCATGATGGGCCAGGCACGGCTCAATCAAGTTGTGCCTCATGTCATGCCCAAACCACCCGACCCACTTGATACATCTATTCTAGCTCCATAACTTCCCACTTAAAAATGCAACTATACATGCAAGAACAAAAGCTAGGCTCAGACATAAATTAAAAAAGAAGAGATACAATTAGAAAATTGAAAGACCACCATAGAGTGGCCATGAAGATGAAAAAAAATAAGAGTGATCCATGAGCAAGGAGGGACATAATGCACAAGCATAAAACCTAAAGTGGTGCACAAATTATGGCCCTATTAAGGGGTAAAATCAATGCACACTAAATAAGAATTATAAATTTAGGGATTTGAATCCTAAATTCTTTTGAGGGCTATCATTGTATATGTGAAATTCTTGAGATATATTTCAAAATATTTCATGTGATTTCTCCTTAATATTAGGTTAAATTGAGGTCTAGGGTTGATATATTTTGTTACATTTAATGAATATATAATTGATAAATTTTATGTTTAGTGTGTATTATGGTTTAGTTATTGATGAATTTGGTATTTATTTAGAGTAAAATTAGGATTTTACTATTGGTTGGTTTGTCATCATAATAACTGGTAATAGGTAACTCATGAGGCACACACAAATATAATGCTAAGAAGAAAGTAATAAACCTCATGTCTGTATTATATGAGATAAACTATACATCAAAACCCAAAGTTGAAGTAATTTAAATGGTTATGAGTATGTTACTTACAAAACCAAAAGCACAAATACTTTTATAAGTTAATTCATTATGCATATCTTAGACAAACTAATCCTAAGTTAAAGTGAGCATTTTATAGAATATTTTCTTAAGGATTTTAGCTTTAATGTGGGATTCCAATATCATCATGGTAGATGATGATAAGCAGGTTATGTGACACATATGAGTAGATATGACTCTTAAGGTTGTGATAATTCTACAAGTTACTTTCTATTGTATTACTCATGCTAGTGAGATTTGACAAAAGACACATATCAATTATATGTGTATGATGCTTATGAAGCTAAAAGTATACATTTTTTAAATATCATATCAGATCACATCTTTATGGCACATGAGATCAGAGAATAAGAATACACATACGAAGTAAGCATTAAGTGCAGTTGATGAATTACCGAAAATATAGACTTGTTATTGACCCTCAAGCATAAAAAGATTTTCCATTTTTAAGGTGAAGTAGTAAGGGTTGGCTATGAGGGGGGATCATCATTGAGGATGGCACAAATTGTGACAACCACCTTGTATACCCATAAGGAACTTGGATATTTTAATTATAATCCAACATTTATTCTATAACTAAGCATAATTACCAGATACTTAGATAAGTCATTATGCATAATGAAATGGACTAACCCTTGAATCTAAGAGTCTTACTAAAAACGTACACAATTTCTATAGTATGAAATTTGGATGAAAGTTTACTTTACTACTTTTATGACTTATATACTTGTGGGACTAGTTATATGAGAGACTCTCACCTAATGTGTTTTAGAGATATTTCCTAATTCTAAAAATTATATATAATAACAAAGTCACAACAATAAGCCCAATAAAGAGATCGCTTGACCTTTTTGCTTTTGCTCTAGTAAATGGTCCAATTGGTGATGCCTATTTAATTAGGTTATGATTTAGCACTACTCCTATATCTAAATCAAAAGGTGTTTGATCTTTTACTAGCAAAGTAGGCGTATGGTTCTTCAGGTAGTATGATGCGGCAATTACTTTAGCCCAAATCTCTAGCTTCAAGGCTACATAGCTCCTCATGCACCTCTCTTTATCCATCAAAATTTTGTCTAGCCTTTCAGCCATTTTGTTTTGTTGTATTGCCATCATGATCATGTTCTATGTAGTGGTACCCTGCTCAATAAAGAATCAAATTTAACTAGAAAGTACTTCATACCATTATCCTTGCACATAACATTAGTTTTTTTAATGAAGTTCTCCACCAAATTTTTGAATTTTTTGAACCTCTCCAACTCCTCATTTTTCTTTTAAATGGAGAAAAGTTATGCATTTATAGAAAAATTATTAACAAATGATATATAATATCTTGACTTCCAAGTGATGTATTTGGTATTCCTCTGAATAGGTCATTATAAATCAAATCTAACACTACCTTTAATCTAGTGGTTGCAGATTTAAACTTCACTCACTTTTACTTTTTGTATAGGAAATCATCACAAAAATCCAATCATTTTGCAAAATATGGTACATCTTCTACCATTATCTTATAGGATATAGTCACCAAAATCTTTTCATTGATATCTCAAGTCTTTGTTGCCATTTTGTAACATTGGATTCAGTCATGGCACCATGTTTTAACTACATGAGTCTACTAGATTCAATCACAATACTATATTTCCACATCACGATTCTACTGGATTTAGACATTATATCATGTTTCTATTTCACAACTCTACTATGACTTCATTTTTGTACTTCTTTCTCTGATTCCTTCTAATGGTTCCATGTCATGCTTCCACATCATGACATCATTTCCTATGCCACAACTCTAAACTGAGTAACGACATTATATTGGGTTGTGACATCATTTTCCCAAATCATGACTCTGATCTATTGTTCTCCACAACCTATTTGTTTTTCAAGGCTTCATTCTTTTTAGAAATAACGGATCCATTGACTCGAGTCTTGATGATGCTTAATACCAACTTGTACAATATTTCACACCTTGCTCCATGTGCAAGTACAATTGCTCTTCAAGTCATCTAGCAAATAGAATCTCACCTCTTCATCGATCATCACACTAACATAAACTAAATTTCTACTCATGTATGTAATGTGAATTACCTTTGGAAAGAATTTGATAGTCTTATCATCTATCTTCATCTTCACCTTGTCATGACAGCTATCTTTACCTTTGAATCATTTCACATAGTCACATCTCTTCCATCATATAACTCATATTGCCTGAACTACCTTATTAAATTTATACTCATGTATGTCAATGTAATATGACATTACATATATGATAGAAACACCACAACACTAGAAAATGGAAACAACATATTATATGCAACAATAATGTATAACAGGTAGTAGTATGATGAACATGAATAATATAGTAACAAAATGATTAGGTAGCACCCGAATTTTCATGTAGTAATAAAAAATGTTATTATTAAACTTGATATGAAAAAATTTTATGATAGTATGAATTGGATATTTTTAATAAGGGTAAAAAAGTTTTTTGTTTTCTGAGCTAGTGGAATACTATAATGGAAAGATGGGCATCACATAAGTAGTTTTCCATACTGAATAATTGATAAATTTCTAGCTTCTTCTCTTCTAGTTGATGATTAAAACAAGAGGGTCCATTGTCTAATAATCTTTTTATATTAATGTCGAAATATCTCTAAGAAACCTAAATAAACTATATGAAGAGTATCTAGATGTGAGATATAAGACAAAGAATCAAGTAGGGGTGAATTACTTAGTCTTTGTTGATGACAATCATATTTACTAATGGGACGAGTAAGTTATTTAAAAAAATTAAACAAACCCTTAAGCAATATGAACAAGTCTTATAATAGACAATAAATCTAAAAAAATGAATTTTATTATAAAAGAAAATGAATAGTTAATGTGAACATGTAATGGAAGAGCTATTGGGAATAACAAAGCAAGAACTTCCTAAAAGATATCTAGATGCCCTTTGTATAAGGGAAATTTCAAAAACAAACACTACTACAATAGCATTAATAAAATAATGGGTCTTATTGAAGGATAATTGAATAAATTATTATCCAAGTGAGGGAAATAACACTAATTAAACATGTGTTATCTGCTATACCTTTATATATTTTACAAATAATAATTTCTTTGTTACATGTGATTAAAATGATTGAAAGATAAATTTAAAGTTTTTATGGGAATACGATAAACATCTCAACTCAACTAAGTATACAAAATGGTCAAATTTATGTAGGCCAAAAGAAGAGAGAGAAATATGATTTTGCAACCTACAAGATATAATAAAGGTAACTAACTTGAAACTCTAATGGGATTTTTGCACCTATGACTCATTACTAAATAACTTTTAAAAAAATAGATATTGTAGATTTGGTTTCCCAGAGATAAAAGCATGGCATACAGTGTAAAAATGGATTAAACATAAAAGATTTATTATGAAAAAATATATAGGATGAAAGTTAGATCAAGATAATATATCCTTCTTGTTTGATAGGTAGGTCGTGGATGGAAAAATATGCTCCCACATAAAAGGAGGTGGCTTAGAGATCCAAGTTAAAGAATTCTTTAAAAGAGATGGACGAGATAATAAAATATTACAATTTTTTTTCCAACCTTTAGTAGAGAAAATTATTAACTTACCTAGGGAAAGAAAGATGTACAAATTTGGCTAGTGAATGAAGAAGCATGTTCCCCTTTAAGTTTCCATGGGATATGGTTAGAATTAAATGGGCAAGATCTAAAATCTATGAAATGCTATGACACCACAACATCATCCAAACAATATCTTTCTTTGATTGGATAATATTAAATTCTTTCATACCCACTAAAAATATTTTTAAACATAATGGATTTAATATGATGTCAAAATGCATTAATTGTCTAAATAACAAAATAATTTCTTATTTATTTTTTTAAATGCAAATAAATAAAACGAAATTGGTAGGCATTTTTATAGATAAATTAGGGAGTCTAAAATGATAAAGCAATTAATTTTGCTCTCAAACCCATCTATCTTTAATATAAAAGTAGATCCCTAAAGGTTGAGAAATTATGTTTCACTATTTATTATATGAGAAATATGGAAAGAAATGAACTATATAAAATTTAGAGAAAAATAATTCTCAACAAAAAATATTATTTTTAGAATAAAAATTTTAATGGAAAATATAATCAATTTCATAACTAAGATTAAATAACACAAAAAGGTATTTTCACTACAAAGACAAAAATACATTTAATGATGATTTGTAGGCATCAGTAATGCTAATAATGATTTTTTTTTCAAAGTATTATTGTTGTGCCTATCATTCCATGCCATACAAATTGCTTTTTCTAAAATATCATGAAAATAGGACTAAAGTAGCAATAAACCTTTTTGGCATGAAATGTAGATTTTGATTGTATTGCTCACAAACCTTTTAGGTACTAACATACTATATGTTATAGGATTGAGGTTCTTAAAACTATTTTTGGAATTCAAATCCCTAAATTTCACAACTATATGTTAGGGAGCTAGGAGTTATATAATCCAGGAAAAGAAGTAAAACATATAACACAAAAAAAAAAACTCTCTTAGATGAAAAGTGGGATAAAATATTATTTTAATGGTATTGTATATTGTGTGAGCTGATTTAGTTATAGGTTTGCATGCTCCACATGTGAACACATAGGTTCAATTGGATTAAAGGCTAGGAGAGCATCAGAACCAAACAATGTTTATGAAAAATTTAAGCTTTGAGAAAGTGTATAAGATGATATTTACCTTATTCTTTTCATTTATGTGTATTAAAAAATAATAGAAAAAAGTTCAAATAGAGACTTATATTGGATTTATATGTATTCTATATGTATAGAACCATAGTGTGGAAAGGCATTCTTGATAAGTTTAGCATTTTAAATAACTTGGTTTTTTATTTTATTATTTTAATATAATAAAAAACTCTAACCCCTAAACACTGGAAAAACTTTAAACTCTAAATCATAAATCCTAAATCATAAATACTAAAAAACTAACAAACCAATGGCTTAGTAGTCTGATCATCGAGATGCTAAATGCATGCCTAGTTAGAGGTTATGAGTTTGATCACCATGAGTTATCATTAAACCATTTAGACATGAAATCACATCTTCAAGGGTACATATGGTTTGCCTCAGGCCCAATTGGACCTTGAGTATTTCTCTCAGCTAAAAAAATCTCAAAGTTACCAACAACATGGTAGTCGAGTCACCGGTCACCATAGGCTAGATGTACTCACCTTGGGGTAATGAGTTTGGTCTCTATGAATACTGGATGCACTCCCCAAGGTATCATGAGTTCACTCTAATTGGACTGGGGTGACCATGCTGATGCCATGGTTATTTTACTTTCTTTGACCTCATGCCTCTAAGGCCCACATATCGGCCTTGAGATATAAAAAAAAATTAAATCCTAAACTTTAAACTATAGTCTTTAATCCTAAATTTCTAAACCCTAAATAAATTTTTAAAGGAGAAAAATGAATCATTGAAAAGTTATAAAATATACTCCCATACATATTAGTTGCACAAATTATTAGGATATCAATGAATAATCAAGGTGAACTCATATGGCTTGCTACTGTAATAAACTCTGAGTGAATTCAAGAAGAAAAATTCTCTTTTAAATTTTTATGAGACTTGGTAAGAAATAATAGAAATAAAGATAAAAATTTTAAAACCATTTGGAACTATAATATACCCCAAAATATCTCTTACTTTGATTTGAGAATGCTTAATTTTTTTATTCCAACTAAAGAGATCTTAAAACATAAAGGTTATCCTTTGCATTGAAATGTAGAACCTCTCATGAGATTGGTAGTCAAGGGTTGTTTGACTAGAGCCATTCTATCTGAGAGTCTAGCTATCGTCATTTTACAAACAAATCAATTGAGTACTTATTTTTACTATCTAATCTGTGATGTTGATATAAAAGTTGAGCCCAAATGACTCAAAGATTATGTTTCATTATTTATTATATGAGAAATATGAAAAGAAATGAATGATGAAAGATTTAGAAAAAAATCATTTTCATTGAAAAAATTATTTTTCAAATTTTAACATTGATGGAAAATATAATTATGGTGATAACTTAAAAGATAAAGTAGGATGCATAATTATTTGTTGTATCCAATCAAAATTTACGCACACACACACACACACACACACACACACACACACACACAAGCTATTGTAAGGTACAAATATGTCTATGATGTGCTATATGAGCGAGAAAAGAGCTAGATGGCACTTACCAAAAGCATCATCTATGTGCTAGAAATGCAGGCATGCAATGAAGATTATTGATGATGTTTACCAAAAGCATCATATATGGGCCTAAAAAAGTATATATACAATCATCATTTTAGATGACACTTATTAAAAAAGCATCATGAATTTTCAATTTCAATGATGTTTTTAAAAGTGTCAACTAGTCTCAAACTCTTGTGCCTTATGGAGTTCGAAACTAAATTGAATTATGGTAGTGTTATTATCATGCTCCTAGTATTGAATTAAAATTTAATGTTTTGGACTAGAAATAGTCTAGTTTGTGATATTAACTAAAAGGACCAATATTTTCTTATAAGTTAATAATTCTAGAAAATAAATATGCTTAAGTCATTAAATGGAACATATACACATATATGCATGTTGTATCTAATTTCTTATATTAGTATCCAAAAAATCTTTGAGAATATAATTATAGGTAGGAGGGACTCAATGGATCACAAGGAATGCAACAAAGAAAGAAAGAAAAATTCTATCTAGAATTTTATATGCTTACATATGTCTCTATTTTTTTGTTTTCTAAATTCTAGTTAAAATCCATAGTAGACATATAAGTGAAAATATATTTATCCATTATGCATAGACATAATATATATGGATAAAACTATGATGGGTTTAACATTTTAGATAGTCGATTTATGTATATCTTTTTTAGTATTTATAAAATTATTTCAAAAAAATATTAAACCCAAAACCATAAATCTTAAACTCTAAAGATTAAACCTAAACCAAAAATATTAAACTCTAAACCTATAACCTAAACTCAAAACTCATCAATAGCATGGTAATCTAGTTGGAAAAAGGTAGAATACACTTACCTTAGGGTCACAAGTTCAATTCCTATGGATGTTGGATCCACTCTCTAGGGCATGATGAATCTTTATAATTGGATCAAATCACCATATGCTGCTACGATAGGGTTCCTACCTACTCTAACCCTAGGAACCTAAGGACCATATATCAGCTTTGGTAATTGTTCGACACATCAAATATTGAATAAAATAATTATTTTGGTAATTATTTACTAGGTATTTTATAGAAAAGATCTTTAAAATGAATAATTTCACTAAATTATAGTTTTTGATAGATCATGTTGAATAATAGTAAAATTGGGTGACTTTTGTGTGAAATGGAGATATGATAGATTGTTAAGAAAGATGAGAGTGAAAAGTAATATAAAGTCATAAAATTTTTTATGTTATGACTTTGTTAAACCCTACTAAGATATATAGTATTTTTTAGCATCTATTTTTAACCAAAACTTTACTTAAATAGCTGTGATAATTTAACATTTATTTCTTTTTTGTAACGAAAGTCATGGTGCTAGGAAATACCACTACTTTGGCTTTTTCTCTAGAATAAAAAGTTATAGCCCTAGAAATAATTATGGCTCAAGTAAATACTTTCTAGAACTCTTTAACCAAAAATTATAGTGTTGGAGGATTACTATATTTTTTGCCTCAGTATTTCTAGCTCTTCAAAAGGAAGTCATGTTGTTAGACAATGATGTAGCTTTTAGCACAAATGGAGTACTTGGCTAGTGTAATGTAAAATTAATATCATAGATATTAAAATATTATTGAGTTGTTACAACTACAATTTCTAAGAAAGTTTTACATCCAAAAAGAATATATTATATAGTGAAATGATTATGTCAATAAGATCATATAATCATGTTGTATGAGGATTTCTATAACAAATTCTATAGAGTTTTGACTAAGAATAAATATTAAAACTATTTTATATGCTCTTTAAGGTGTAATTAAGTCATAACTTGAGAAATGTTATGAATTTATATAACTTTTCCCTCTCCTCCTTTCAACAATTCCACAAAGTATTACATTTCACATAAGAACTAGTTGATTTTATTATTATTCATTATAATTCATCAAAACTATAATTTTGTAAAAGCATCATATTTAAGACCATTTTCATGCAAGCACATTATTAATGCATGCCAAATTAGCTAGTAATATTCAGTATCTAGCATGCCAAATAGTTGGTGAATTATAAGAAAAGAGACATATTAGGGAACCATTCTAATATTATTAGTTTCCAAGAGGAATGAGTTATGGAGAATGTGCATTGATTGTCTAGCAGTTAATAATATAACTATAAAGTATCAAAATATCATTCCATGACTAGATGATATGTTTGATGAGCTACATGGTGCTTACACATTTTCTAAAATTGATTTAAAAAATGAATATCATCAAATTAGATTAGAAAAAAGAGATGAATGAAAAATAGCATTCAAAACAAAATATGATATGTATATGTGGTTTGTTAATATCATTTAGATTAACTAATTCACCTAGTACTTTCATGATATTAATGAATCATATTTTGCAAGCTTTCATTATCAAGTATGTGCTAGTATATTGTGATGGTATCTTAATTCATAGTAATAATAAAGATAGACATCTTGAGCATATAAACTTGTTTTAGATACTCTAAAAAAATTATTTGTTAACATCAAAAAGTATATCTTTTACATGGGTAAACTTGTCTTTTTAGGTTTTTTTTCTTTAGTACTTAAGGGATGGTACATAAGGAAAAGGTAAAAGTACTTGAAGAATAGCTAACACCAACATCTATAACTAATGTAAATTGTTTTTATAACTTATTGAACTTTTATAGAAGGTTTATGAAAAAATTTAGTAGCCAAGCTACACTCCTAACTACAATAATAATGAAAAAAAATAGATATTCAAGTGGGGAGATGAATAAGAGAAAGCATTCAGGTTAAATAAGTTGAAATTAACTAATGCTCCTCTACTTATTTTACTTATTTTCAATGAAATTTTTAAAATTTGAATTTGATGTATTGGGAATTGGTATTGGAGTTGTATTAAATCAAGAAACTAGACTAGTTGCCTTGGAGACATGGAAACACCACCTTTATCCCTTTTATATACAGAATCAATGGATATTTTGTTTTAAAAAAAATCTCATAGTAAGTAAGAAAAAAATCATGTAAATATAGAGTAATCAATGATCTCTAAAGCTGAAAAAGAAAATGGGAACTCATAGGCTTAATTCACGAACCTTATATAAGTTCTCACTCACTATTCCTTTCAAGCATACATAACAAGAAATGCACTATCCAACTTGAAAATACTAAGCTATGCTTAAAAAATAATATGCATGAGAATAATAAACACACTCTAAGTATGGAATTACTCAAAAATGACTCTTATTGTATATACTTACCTTATTTCAAAAGTGAGAATACCAAAACTCTAACTTTTATTCCAAATTCAAAAATGTTAATATTCTTGATTTCACATAATCTTAGTCAAATTCTATGAATATGGAATTATACAAAGCACACTTGGTATACATACTTACTTTATTGTCATACTCAAAAAAAAGTGTATTGTGAAATACTCAAACACAGAGCCTCTAATGAAAAATGCTTTGGGTTCCATAATTTCATTAGATTATCTTTTATTAACTTCTAAAAAATTGAGTGAATGGACCAAAACACATGACGAACATATTTCTCATGTAGTAAATGCCCATTCCTCAAAAATTTCAAAGAAAGGAGCTATGGAACTAGAAAAAATAAATTTATAGAAAGGGAAAGGGATTCATGTTCTACAACTCCAATAGTTCCTCTTCTCTTAACTTCTAAAACATCAAGAGAATTTGGTAAAACATGTGAGGAACACATTCCTCATGCAATGAATACCCAATCTCCAAAAAATTGGAAGAAAGAAGCAAATAAAGTAAAAATATTAAAAGTATGGGGAATCTCAATGAGACAATAACATTTTGTTATCTTGTGAAATAGACAAAACATGGGAGCTATTGAAAGCTAAAATAAAGTTAGAAAAAGAAAAAAAAATGACATTGCCCAAAAAATGGACATGAAAATGGAGCTACTAAAATACCTACTGATAATATAAGTTATTTACTTCAATTGATTCTGTACTAAATAATAAAGACTCCAATGGAGAATGTATTCCTGCTGAATATACATAAAAGCAAAATGGATCTAATATGTTTGAAAACAATGTTTTTGCATGCTCTATTTTACCACAAATTCTTAGAATAGAATTGAGAAAATGGTTCACATATTCTCAAGTGCTAAAATGAAATAAAACGCACACTAATATGAAAATATCAAAAAAAAATCTCAAAGGGTTTCATTTAGATGATGTTCACACAAAGGTCACAGGTGTAGAGTATTCCACTACAAGTAGGTCAAAAAATGAAATGAATAGCTAATCATGATTATTCAAAGGTAAAAATGTGTCACATATTTTTATCTCGATTAATATGGTGTGGAATGAAAATGGAATGGATATTAGTAGGAATAAAGATGGGATTAATTGTGAGATGGAACATATTGATTAAGTTTCCATTCCCCTTGTAACAAGGGATAAAACTTTTGCTAAAATTATATAAAATAGAAAAATAAAAGGACCTGATGGATTGTTACAAAGGAATGGGAACCTAGAATATGCATACCAAGTGAGGAGTTAATTGCAAGTTATAACTCATATTTCATGACTTTTGTGAGAAAAGCCTCAAATTAGAATATACAAATGAATGAAATGGAAAACTATTTTTAAAAAACTAAATTAATAGGTTCAATTGAACTATGCTTACTAAAATCTAAATATTTTCTCATATGATTCTCTCACAATGAGGACTACATGAGAACATGGCTTAGGAATACACTAGATATAAAAATGATGGTCACTAGACTAATTAAATGGACTCTAAATTTCAATGTATAAAAAAACATTAGTTGTTTAGGTTTGAATTAGCTTCCCATTTCTTCAAATTCATTTAAGTATTATAAACCTCATACACTTCTTGGAAAGAATTCTAAGCAAAACATTATGCATAATTAGAGCAATATAGAATTGTCCACCAATAATAACAATCTCAAATGCCTTAATCAAATTGGATTGAAAAAAAAAAATCATCCATCGCATATGGATTGTATTAGCTTTCCGTTTCATCTAATTTCTATTCTCATTGTCAGAAGCTAGGACATTTCTTAGAGAAATGTTTCATCTAAAACTCAAGTTTAAGGAGGACATACATGGAAAAGAAAAAAAATATTAAACTTTACAAGGAATCAAAGAAATGTTCTAATAATGAAATCTTATAGGTATACTATTAGACCTAAAAAAATATGGAGACCTAAAATGGGGATAAGTAAAATGGAAAATAAGAATAATCCCACCAAGGATATGATTAACACACAAGTATGTATATGTAACCAAGATTTGGAATGGGAGGGTTTTGAAAATACGGTAAAGTTGTCACACATTAACATGGCCGTGTAAGGCACAAATTTCCTAACTATTAGGTATGATAATAATATTATGTCTGCACAAGAAATGGAACCACTGAGTGTAATTTCAGAACATGTTGAGATACAAGTATTAGATCATCAGGGAAGAGACTTAATGTACAAAATTGTTGTTCCTTTATGCGGCTATAAGTAATTAATATGAAGTTATAATATACTCCAAATATGTATCCTAAAAGGCTTCCATATTGGCAAATATGTTAAATCCAATAGCTAAAGAAATTCGAAAATATAAAAATTTCTGTCAACTATTGGTAAGAATAATCCAAACATTGTTGATACTCAAGAATATTCCAGCAAAACAAAAAAAAAAGTAACCTATATGTTCCAAATGAATACATGAAAGAAAAAGAATTTTGGTCTTCTATGGATGACTTTGAGAAATGAACATTTTATCTAATAACATTTAGAGGAATTTGAGAAGAGAAAACTTTTCCCCAAATCCGAAATTCTGCTAATTTTTTATATAATATAATGTCTATATTAGTATGAAACAATAGAGGCTGACTAACACAAAGCAATGCGAATAATTAAAAATTTGTGTAAAATATATAAAATTTGTATTTTAGTTGTTATATAAGCATTCTTTCAGGAAGGCCGCTTGGAGGAGTTTAAAATTAAATTAAAATATGATAATATTTGGAATAACTCAAATAATAAGATTTGGTTATCCTAGAACGACCAG
Organism: Sapria himalayana; assembly: GCA_029783825.1. Taxonomy (NCBI): domain Eukaryota; kingdom Viridiplantae; phylum Streptophyta; class Magnoliopsida; order Malpighiales; family Rafflesiaceae; genus Sapria; species Sapria himalayana. The sequence continues at coordinate 1,174,781 of JAREIK010000215.1, forward strand.
ATTAATTTAAATATAGTAGATAATAAAATAAATTGAATTTTAATAAAAAAAATAAAATAAATTGAATAATAGCCTACACAAAGTGTAATATAATAGAAAGAAAATAATTATGATGTCAGCTTAAATATTATTCAAAAGTTATTAAAAATTGTGGATGGTATAATAAACAAAATAACATTTATATTCCAATATATGTTGACAAAGCATAAGAATTTTTATGACTTTTTCAACACATATTAAAATTATGCGACCAAAGAGATTGGAGTTAAAAAATGGGTGCATAAATTAATTTGACTTGAACAAAGACTTTGCTCGTGGAATAAAATGGTCTTTGAAAATATTTTCCAAAACATCAAAAAGGCTTAATATCTTATAAATATGGTGGAACTTGAAATGGAAGAGAATCAGAGTAGCAAAAAATCTTAAAGAAGCTAGTAAAAAAATTAGAAGAGGTAGTATTATACAATAAAGTTTATTTGAAATAAAATTTTATCATAAAATAGTTCAAAGAGGGAAATACAATTACAAATTATTTTCACTCATTCTTAAGAAATAAAAAAACCAAGATCATACCCATCATGTAAAATGGAGGAAGATGGATTGTTAGAATAGGACATCGGTAGAAAGATATTAAAGAATCCGCTATCAAATATTTTGACTTAGCTCACAAAATCTGAAATAATAAACTATAAGTTTAATTGTGTCACTAAAAACGTTTCTGAGGTAGATGAAGATGATCTATGTTAGCTTAATATGCATAAGGAAGTAAATGATGCAATTTTTTTCAGACTCATATAGTTCATTAGGAATAGATGGATTTTTAGCTTTATTCTATAAAACCTATTGAGATAAAAAAAAGATATTTGGGAAGTATGTTGTAATTTCTTAAAAAGAAATTATGTAACCAAATCTTTTATGAGGGCACTAATTATTTTGATTCCTAAAAAAAGATAACCCAACCAAATGGGTAGAATTCAAACCAATTAGCAGGTGTAACATGTCATATAAAAGCATTGCTTACTTTCTACCAAATAGAAACAAATAAGTATATCATAAATACATCTCTGATAATCAAATTGGGTTCATTCCCGATAAAAGTATATTTAATAATACTGTTCTAGTTTAAAAACTTACATACTTAATTTCCAGAGATAGTAGAAAAGGAAATAATATCATTAATCTTCATATTAAATTGTATACGACATGATAAATTGGACTGTTCTAATAAAGATAATAAAAAAACTCGCTTCTCGTAATAGTGGAATACTATGATAGAGCGATGTGTATCACATAAATGGTTATTTATACTAATTAATGGAGAAATTACTAGTTCCTTTTCTTCTAAATAGAAGACTAAAATAAAAAGATCCACTATTTTTCTTTATTTATACTCATGGAAAAATGTCTTTCAAGATGCTCAAATAAGCTTTATGAAGAGTACCCTGACGTAAAATATATTATAGGAAGACAAGTAATATTAAACAATTTAGATTTTGTTGATGATACAATCATATTTTCCAATGATATGTGTAAATCTATTAAAAAAAATTAAAGAAACTCTTAAGCAATAGGAACAACTCCTTGATCAGAAAATATATCTTTTAAAAAAAGTGGGTTTCATTATGAAAAGAAAATGACTAATAAATATAAAATTGCAATGAAATACCATTGGGAATGACAAAGCAAGAACTTCCTATTACATACCTAGGATATCGGGAATAACAAAATAAAATATTATGATATTATTATTAACAAAATAAGAGGCTTAATTGAAGAATGGTCAAACAAATTATTGTCCAAGAGAGAACAAATAATACTAATTAAACACGTGTTATCTTCTATACTTTTATATCTTTTACAAGAAGTAAGTCATAAATTAAATGTAATATAAATAATTAAAATATTAATATTTAAATTTTTATGTACACATGGGAAATAGATCAATTTTACAAGTTGGACAAAATGATTGAACTTATGTAGACCAAAAGTAGATGAAGGATTAAGATTTCATAATTTATGGCATGCTATAAATGCAATTAATATGAAACTTTGATGGTGGTTTCATACCAAAGATTCATTACTTAATAATTTTTTTTCGAAAAGTAGGATTGTGTACCTAGTTTTCCAAATATAAAAGTATGGCATATTGATACACCCATGTAGAGAATGATTAAAAACAAATGCATTATAATGGAAGAATACATATGATGAGAAGTAGGTCAAGGTGATATATCCATTTGGCATGATAGATGGGTGAGAGATGAAAAATATGCTCTCAAATAGAAGAAATAGCTTTAGAAACTTGAGTAAAAGAATTTTGTAAATAAGATTGATAAAATATTGAAAACTTACAAGATCTTTTTTTACAACACATGGTAGGAAAAATTATTATCTTACCTAGGGGAAGAAAAGATAAACTAATTTGGCTAATAAATAAAAAAAAAACAAATTTACCTTTAAGTCGGCCTAAGAGTTTGTTAGAAACAAAGGTTCAAAACACAAAATATCTTAAATTTATGGCACCATAACATCTCTCAAAAAATATATATTTTTTGGTGGTGATTTTTAAATGTTTTCAAAGCTACTAAATATATTTTAAAAGAGAAGGAATTTATTTTTACATCAAAATACATTATTTGCCTAAATGAAGAAATAATTTCTTTTTTATTTCTCAATTGTTAGGAAACCATACCAATCTAGCATATAATTTTCATAGATAAAAATACAAAAGAGAAAACTCTTGAGCAATCTTCTACTTGTCTGTAACTAAAATATATATAGAGCCAAACTAGATCAAAAATTATATTCCACTATTTATTATTTTGGAAATATTAAAAAATATAAATGGTATGAGATTTAGAAAAAAAAAATAATTTTCATCACAAAGAATTATTTTTAGAATATTAATATTAATAGAAAATATAATCAATTTTTTATTTGAAAAATAGGAAGAAAATAACTCTTATAATGAGGAAAATAAATTTAATAATGTTCTTAAGCTCTAGTCAAATGCATCACCTTTGGGATGCATGAAAAATGTTGCCATTTAATGATTCATATTAGATGATGCTTAACAAATGTGCTATCTTAGAATGAGCATTAATGACATATACCTAAATGCATCATTTTTGTCAATCCATTACAAGTCGAACATTGGGATATAATGACACTACTTGATGACTCTACTAGTAAGCATTATGTTTGGGCTATTTTTAATGATGCCCAATCAAGAACTATTTAAAATAGGATTTACACATTGTGGCTTTGGATCTATTGAGGATATGTTGTAAGATTGTAGATCATTGAAACTATTTTTCCCCACCCTATTTCTCATGATAGGAAGACTAAAAGGTACATAATCAAAAGAACATAGATGAAATGTGAAAAAATATTATATTTTATATATTATGTATATACATTTAAATATAAGTTTCAATATTGCATGCAAACATACATAGCCTCATCTAGATTAAAAGTTATTGTTATGACTTTATTATGCTATATTATTTTATTGATTAGATAATATTTCAAAAGCTTGTTAGTGAGAATCTCTTATCAATAAAGATTTATAAATATATGAGTCATACAAATTGTATAGAGAGCTATTATCTAGATATCAATCTCATATGGATTATATTAGCAATTAGGTCACCTAACAATGAGATAACACTACTCTAGTAGAAATTTTTTTTTGAGATTTTAGAAAGATTATTGGATCCTAGGGTTTGTCTATTTTAATTCATGTGATGTTTGTTGAAATAGTTCAATTCATGATGAGTTTGGATAATGAATGAATGTTGGATTATTATTAGAATGTCTCGTTTCTTTAATGAAATACAAGATTATCATCGAGTTCATCCCAATGATAGTCCACTAATATTTATCCCCTTGGTACTTTACCTTTAAAGCAATAAATTATCTCTATTTAAGGATTATTCACAAGTTTATACCTTTTAGGCAATTTATCAACTACTATTCGTGGTATCTTTGTATGTATATTCTTTTTCTCCCGCATCAGATATATTAATGACTTTGAACTAATATGGTTTTAAAAATATGTGTATATTAAGTTGTGTAAGCACTATACTAGCACAATTAATATATGTTTTGTCTCAAATTTTATAAGTGGGAAGCATATGAGTAAAAGCAACTCAAAGGGCTATCACACCTTCATGAGTCACAACCACTCGCACATGTCCTATGTATTAGCAATCACCATCTTTTATAGAAATGATATAACTCCCACTTAAAAGGTGATACCCTTAGAAGAACATCTATAAAATACCCACATAAATTTTTAGTGAGTTCTTCTAAGACTTATAAAATGGATTGATAAAGAAAAATATTTGTATTTTTGGCTTCATGAGCATCATACTAATAAATTAAAACACCTCAATTTTAGTCTTTGACCTATAAGTTTGTCTCACATATCATGGTCAAAAGGACTATCACCATCAACTATCATAAATAAAATATTCTATGATCATTAATATAATATTTTAGCTCAAAGTTTCATTGATGGGAAGTGACCATAGCTTTAAGATGTTCTATAAACTTAGCCTATATATCATCTTAAAATTAGCCTATATGGTAAAGCTATATCATATTATATAGCTTTAATATGTCATGCACTCAAAAGTGATTGTGGCTTTTGAAATTAGCCTATATATCAAAATCAAGATGCTAGGAATTAGCTGTGACTTTGCCTTCTATTGAAGGCAAAAAGGTGCAGCCTTGAAAATGTTTGCAACTCAAGTATTTTTATTTATAACTCTCTATAGCCAAGAATCATGACACAGAGAAATGATAGTGACTTTGGACTTAAGAATATTATGTTTTGCTAAAGATAAAGTCATGATGCTAGAAAATTACCAAAACTGTTAGCACTAGTGGGCTACTTGATTATTATAACATAAAATTAATATCATAATCATTTAAATATAATGGAATAAATATGAATATGACTCCATGATAATATCATAGCAATAAAAGTATATTGCATAGTGAAAGAATTATACTAACGATGTGGCAGTCATGATGTTTAAAGATTATCATGACTAATTAGGCAGAGTTTTGACTAAGAATAGATGTCAAATTATTCAATAAATTAACTATCACCAAGTTGCTAATTATCTCAAAAAATATAATGATTTCACTATTATTCATCATAATCAATTAAACCTCTAGTTTTATGAATTCATTCTAATTATCATATATTTTTGTACTGAAACATCATCAATTACCACCCAAACATACTAGAATATTTGGTATTTCACATATCAAATAACCGTGAGCACTAAAAAACAAGTAGAAATTCATGAAAAGTTTAGTTTGGGAAAACTATATTAAATAGTTATTTTATTTCATAATTTATTTTTTTTCTAAAGCATTATGAAAAGCTCAAGTAGAGTTATTTAGTTGGATTTTATGTGTATTCTATATACATAGAATTAAATGATGGATAAGATTTCTTAATGAGTTTTTAGCATTTTGGTTCAATCTAGTTTTTTATATTTTTGTATGTTATCAAATAAATATTAAAAACTTGAATCCTAAACTAATCAACATCATAGTAGTCTGGTTGACAAAAAAAATAAATGTACTCACCTTGAGGTCATGAGTTCGATTCCCATGGATGTTAGAAGTGTTCCTCATTAGTGTCATGAGTTTTCTTTATCATAGACAATGGCACATGTTATTAGGATGAGAGCTTTACCTACTTTGACCCTACATCCTGAATTTTTATATAGTAGTCTTGGGATTATAAAACTTTAAACCTTAGACCATACAACTTAAGCTCTCGACTGGAAGCGAAAATCATATATCATAGGTTTGTAATGCCAATGGCATGGACTCTCTCCTTCAAAATAAGTGTCATAAGTGTGGGTTCTAGGAAATGGATATGGATGGTGTCAAACTTAGTTTTGAAGGTCAAGGAAAGAGAATGAACTTATTATGCTTAACTTCTACACACATGCTTTCTTCTGCAAACACATCCTCAAATGGTTCAATACACAAAAGAAAAAAAATGCTAAAAATGGGAACATAGAATCAAAAATGATTCATGTTAGTCTAGATTTAAAGCATCTTGCCTCGGTGTGTACAGAAGAAAATGTTTTGGACTCTGAATACATAAAAGAATATGATTTTGTGTACAAAGAGATCACATAATCATAGAGATATTGAGGATGTGGAAAAAAAATAACTTTGATAATGATTTAAATATGCCCCACATAGAATCTCATTACTTCTATTTCTAATGTTTTTAGAGAACTAAAAAATACATGACATTGAAAAAATAGAATGTGTTTTTAGCTCCTATATATGCTAGAATATTACTATTGAACATGGAAGGAAGCCATGTAAATAATTATGTGGATTTGTAGAAAGTGGAATGGGCATAGATAACTACATGGATGCAGGAAATAGGAAAAAATCTTACATGCCCTAGAAGAAAGATAAAATAGCAAAGAATTGGAGAAAAAAAATTCAATGGTAGAAACTCTTTGGACATAAAACCATACAAAAAACTCTTTGGACATAGAGAACAAAGGAAACATAATTTGTTTCCTTCTAATACACAAAAAAATAAACATTCTATTTGTGTGGAACATGTACACATAGATATAAGGCTTAAAAACAAAGATATCACATGAAACACAAAATCAAACCTACGACGAGTACAATATTCCTTCAAACACATGAAATATAAGCATTCTATTTGATTTTGGAAGGAAATCAAAAATCTTTATCTGAACATAACACTCAGAAAATGATACAATATTATTATGTGGACCATAGAAACACAAAATTCACACTTAAATTCATCTTTAATATGCATAGATTTTGTGTGTATTAACAAAAATAGTGAACCCAAAATTAAACCTACTGTGAGTATAACATCTTATTTTTTGCCTTATAATAATATCAAAGTTAATAAAATAAGATATTGCTTGGATTTGAATAGTGAAAGGCAAAGGAGAATCAATGTCTATGGATGCATATAACATGGGGAAACAAAACCCCATTATTACAGCCCAAGGTTTCAAAATTGTTAATTCAGAAAATGAGGCCTTTGAGCATTCAAAATTCTAAATAAGAGCTCCATGGGAAAAACAATGAGTGGGATTTTAGTTTCAGATTTCATAATTCATATAAATCAACCTTTTTAAATTCTAATAAAGAATTAAAGAGAATGGAAATACTCATTGAAGCAAACAATTGAAATCCAAATGAAGCATACAATCCTGTTATAAGCTACGCAACAGTTGAAGAGGCCGGACCAAGGCTAATCAAAAGAAATGAAGAGTTAAAATAATGATTATATGCTTAGGTTCTCCAAGAGGAATCAATTAATATGAACAGGCTAACTTTTTCATTAAAAGGTAAGGTCATGTTGAATGTTAAACTTTTTGGTGATATGGTTTGTGATGTCATGGTTTGTGATGGATGGTGTGTGATCACATAGTGCGTGATGGCATGGTGTGTGATGATATGGTTATTGATGACATGGTGTGTGATGGCATGGTGACAAATGAAAATGAAAAAAACTCCAGTCCATTAGGATAAAAATAAATAACTTGTAGGGATGGTTTCTATATTCACCGAAACAAATAATAATGCCAACATTTTACAAAACATAAAAAAAAATTTCTAAAAAAGTTGTTTATGTGGATGGGGAACCTGAAATGTTTATACAAAGAGAAGTTATTTCCCATAGTTTTTCATACTCAATGACTCTTGTTCGAGAAGTGACAAACTTAAATATTCAAATGGAAGATATTAAATAATTTTTGAAAAACAATTTTATATTAGTTGGGAATATTGAGTTGTTTAATTGAATTAAAACACTTTCTTATTTGATTTTCAAATGAAAATGATTACACTAAGATATGAGTTAATAGTATTTTATGCATAATTGTGATGATAGTTCATCTATTTAAATGGACACATAATTTTAACATTATAAAAAAAAAACTTCAATTGTTACATTTGGGTGAAATTCTCATTTTTGCAAGTTCATTTAAGTAGAATAAACTTCCTTCTATCTCTTGCAATCATTCAGTATCATATGTTCTAATAGAAACTGATGTAAGCAAAGAATCTATCCAATGATTTAGTATAAGATCTGAAAATCAAAGATATTAACAAAAAGAATGATATGAATATATGCAAAATTTCTTCTCACATTGTCAAAAGTTAGAACATTTCATAGATTATCATTTTATAAGATAATTACATCTAAAGAAGCAACACATAGATAAGTGAAAAGCCCAAATAAAAGAAAGGAATGAGAAAAATGAATAAATAAGGAAATATAATTTCAAATACCCTATTAAAATTAATTTTTTTGGTAGAAGAAAGTAGTAAATAAAGAATAGATAAACCTAAGAGAGAAAAAGGTAGACACTCACTCTAAGTGTCTGGAAAATAGAAGTTGATATGAATAATATACAATTGAGTGTATATGTTTGAGGCATGGATGGAGGACACATCACAAACATGACCTCCACAACTCAAGATTTTGAGCATCATGATGAAGTGATTGTTCTCTTATACATGAACAACTTTGATACCCTAGCACCATTGGATGTGAAACCATTGAGTATTATCCAAGGTGAGAAGCAGAATTCAAAGTTAATCAACTAAGTGGAATATCCCAAGAGATAAAAGTCCCTTTCATTGTGCATAACATAGAGTTGCAATTTACTCCTAGAAAATATGGTCTAAGTAAGATTTGATCTTGCTAGTAACAAAGGTAGTTAACAAACCATTAGATGCTTGAAAAACTATTCTATAGCAAATAGGGAAGGAAGTCACATTCCAACTCATCATGAAAGAGAAGTGGTAAGCTTCTAAAATTTTTTTGAAAAAGAGGAGATTGAAAAATCCAAAACTCCATAAAAAAGAATTTGGAAAAGCTAGAGTCACTAAGAGGAGGGCATGGCAATTATTTGTATGCCTTGGACAATTTTGAAGATTGAATTTTCTGAGCACATATAAAATATTATGTCTATATTATTTTGGAATATCATACATTTAGCCATACAAATTGCATTGAAAAGGATTAAAACCTTGTGTACAATGCATAAAATATACCTTTTAGCCATTATTTAATATTGTCTTTGGGAAGACTGCTTAAAAGAGTTTAAAATAAAACTCAATTTAGATAATACCTAGAATAATTCAAATGACAAGATTTAATTATTCTAGAATCATCAAAATATTTTTAATTTTATAGATAATAAGATACAAGTATTATAGGTAGAAATTAATAAAAAGTGGAAAAATAAAATGAATTAATGGTAGTTTATGCAAAATATAACATAATAGAAAGAAGAGAACTATAGGGTATATAAGAAAATTACTTGTAGGGGATGAAAATTCCATGGATAGTCATGGGGACTTTAATACTTTCACCAAAAATGTTGAAAAAATAAGAAGAAGAAACCAAAGTCTAAAACAATGGAGGACTTTAATAACTATGTTTTAGTTTGTGGGTTAATAGACACCAATTTTGAAGGCTCCAAGTATACATGGATGGCGAGATAACTTTGGGCTAGACTTGATAAAAGGTTAAAAAAAATAAATGGAACCAAAAACTTTCATAATATGAGAACCACTCACCTAATGCAAACCTGGGAGTTGTATGAAACCAAACTCCAATTGAGGTGGAGGCACCTGTTGGACGACCAATCACTAGAGAAAAGGAAAAAATGTCAAGTAATTTCTTTATTAGGTTTATCTAGCAATCATGAGTTGAAAGTTATATGTAAGGACCTTACTCAGAAAATCAGATATGCCCAATCAATATTATTAAGGCTTTAGAAAAATATAAAAGTTGCCAAATTAAGGGGAGGAGTACTCCAGAAGAGTTCTGAGTGTCTTTAATAAAAATACAGACAATTATTGTCACATCTTTTCCTCTTATTTATTTTATTATATAATTGTAATTATTGTGGATTATAATTATTGCTTAGTTTGATGAGATGCCTAAAACACTATATATTTTGTTTTGTGCCATGAAATAAGTAGATAATGTTTAGGTGAAAGTAAATATTTTGGTTCTTTAAAAATTTTATGAACTTATCAAGATTTCTTATAGTATTCATCTATGAATTATCAATCAATCCTTCATAATTGATTATTATGTCATCATTATACTGATATCTTTGCTTCTATCTAAGTAATGAGTTGAGTCAATATTAAATAGATATGATTGTAGAATGATATTAGTCACTAAATCTAATGAGGAATCTCATTAATTCTTAGTGAAGTTTGTATCATTTGATAATAGAGATCAGCTCTATTCTCATACTTTCTTTAACCTTCAATTAATATCTAAGTGCCTTTATTTATTCTTCTCAAAGTTTCATTCAAAATCAATTTTAATTTGATTAAATCTTCCATATAGTAGTTTTCTTTCTGCAAAAGAAAAAAAGTCAAAAAAAAAAAACTAAAAAAGAGAGAAATAAAAACAAAATAAAATGAAAATTAATTGAATACCATAATACTATTTTTTGTGAGTATCCTTTCGAATATTGTTTGTACTCCATTTAAATTTGCATTATGACTATTCCCTTTTACTTCAACAATTATGATTTCTCAATACATTCTTAGAAATAGTCATTCGAATCTCAATTCTTGTTTTTTTAAGTATGATAAAAGCTGAAATAATTTTACTAAGTGTTCGTGTTCAATGATATACATAAAAAGTAATTAATAATTATACTTATTTTTTTTAAAATAATGTCTAACACTACCGATAGAAGTAATCTAGAAACTTCTAACCCAACATTATGTATGTAGGCCATGATGAATGAATAAGACATAAATGCAGCTAGAAATAGAACATATCCATGAATGGTTGTATCATATAAATAATAGTCATATAGAGCAGTCATAGAAGACTCAGGAGGAAGAAAATTCAGGAAAGTGATTATCCTAATGATTATTATGAGGGATATGAGAGGGATGCTGAAAAAGAAAATAAGTTGGCTTCTATGATTAATCATGGAAGATATCGGTACTTTAGAGAAGTGAAGAAGCTTGAAGATAATAACCTAGGTAACATTAAGATGAGAATTTCTCTATTTCAAGATAAAAATGATCAAAAAACTTAACTTGAATGGGAAGTGAGATAGAGTTAGTTTTTAATTGCTATAATTATTCTAACTTGAAAAAAATGAAACTAGCATTAATTAAATTCACTCATTTTTTCATTGTTTGGTGGGATCAACTTGTGATTAGTAGAAGGTAAAATGGGAAACTTATAATAGAGACATGAGAAGAGATTACCATGGTAATAAGAAGGAGGTTTGTTCCAAGCTATTGCTACTAAATCTTATATGAAAAATTATAAATCCCGACACAAGTGAGTAGAAATATGAAAGATTATCATAAAGAAATAAAGATTGCTATGATCCAAGCTAATAAAAAAGATAGAAAAGCTACTATGGCTAGAATTCTAGCAAGATTGAATTGAAAGATTGCAAATCTAGTGAAGTTGCATTATTATGTAGGAATTTTTGATAATATGCTTATGACAATCAAAATTGAACAACAACTCAAGGCTAAGGAAAATCTATGAATAAACAATAATATTGGCCAATCATCTAGAAAACCTAGTTATATAAGAAAAGAAGATAATTTACCAGCAAATAGATATAAGGAAAGTCCAAAACCTAAATTTTAAGTATCTTGGAAGAAGTCACATATCATATCATATGTTTTAAGTATCTTGGAGGAAGTACATAGCAAGTCAATGTCCAAATAGAAGAGTCATGATAATGACACATAATGGAGAATTATAAACAATAGAAAAAAAAGATATTAGGTCAATGTCATCCTTAGAAGATATACCTGAGCAAGAAGCTGTTCAAGGTGAATTATTAATTACGATAAAGGCTCTAGGTTTGCGAACCAAGAAAATAAATAATGAAGAATAGTGGAAAACCCTAATTCATACTAGATGTCATGTGAAAGATAAGATATGTAACATGATTATTGAGTTGTACATATTAGGGTTGCCAGCTATGAAAAACCCATTAATATATAAGTTACATTGCTAAAAGAAAATGGTTAAATAAAAATGAAGAGACAAGTATTAATATCTTTTCAAATTGGAAAATATATAGATAAAGTACTTTGTGATGTGGTACATTTGCAAGATGGAAGCCTTCTATTAGGTAGACCAAAAAAGTTAGATAGATGAGTCAAGCATGATGAATTTACCAATAAACATTTTTTAAAATTCACAAAAAGATATATTGCTCTTGTACCATTAACTCATGCCAAGGTGTATGAAGATTAATTGAGAATTGAAAACAAAGTATTAAAAAAAAGATTAAATGAAAAATAAAAATAAGAGAAAAATAAATAGTGATAAAAAATAAAGAAAAGATGATAGAGTAATTGAAAAGATAAAAGGAGATTTATCTAATGAGAGAAAAATAGAGAGAAACCAAAAGAATTTTATGCAAAAATGAGGGATAAAAAAAGTATAATGTCCAAATCAGGCAATAATTTTACTTATGTATAAAGAGACTTTGTTAGTATTAAAAAGCATAATTATATATTTTCTAGTTCTATTTTTTTTATTTTTTTTATTTATATAAAGCTTTCTTTCCTAAGGAAACACAATCTAGACTTCTCTCAATATGAGGTGTCAAGCATAAAGTTGATTTTGATTAAGAGCTTTTATTTATCAACTAACATGCATATAAGAGTATTCCTAAGGAAAAAAAAATGAGCTATGATGATAAGTTAGTGAATTATTGGAAAAGGGACCTATTAGAGAAAGTATGAGTCAAAGTGTGATTCCAGTAGTAGTAGTTCTACTACTGGAATCACACTTTGTTGTGGAGAATGTGCATTAATTGTTGAGCAGTTAACAACATAACTATGAAGTATTAACATATCATTTCATGACTATATGATATGCTAGATGAGCTGCATGGTTCTTGCATATTTTCTAAAATTAATTTTAAAAGTAAATACCATCAAATTAAAATAGTAGAAGCTAGAAGGTAATGAATGAAAAATATTATTGAAAATAAAACGTGGTTTGTATCAGTGATTAGTTATGTCATTTGGATTAACTAATGTACCTATTACTTTTAAAAGGTTAATGAACCATCTTTCGCAAGCTTTCATTGGCAAGTTTGTGATAGTTTATTTTGATGATATCTTAAATTATAACAATAACGAAGATAGATATCTTGAGTATATAAAACTTGTCTTAGATACTTTAAAAAAAAACAATTATTTGTTATCTTCAAAAAGTAAATTTTTTGCATGGATAATGTTGTCTTTCTATTTTTTTACTAATGCTTTAATGATCAAATTGGATAAGGAAGAATTGGAAGAAATTGAAGAATAACTAACCCCAATATCTATAACTAATGTAAGGAGGTTTCATCACTTGGCGAGCTTTTATATAATGTTTGTGATAAATCTTATAGCTTAGCTACACCCTTAACTAAAATAATAAAAAGGACAGAAAATTCAGGTGGGGAGATGAACAATAGAAAATATTCAAGTTAATTAAGATGAAACAAACTAATGCTTTATTACTTAATTTACCCAAATTTAATAAAATATTTGAAATAGAATATGATGCATCAAGAATTGGTATTAGAGATGTATTAATGAAAAAAGCTAGATCAATTGCTTATTAGAGTGAGAAGTTAAGTGGAATTTTCTTATATTACCCACTTATGACAAGGAAATATAAGTCTTGGTGAGAGCTTTGGAGACATGGAAATACTACCATTGTCCCAAATAATTTTTGATCCATATGAATCATGAATCTTTGAAATACATTAAGAGATAGCACAAACTAAAAATCATCATATCAAGTGGATGGAATTTATTGAGATATTTTCATACATTATTAAGTACAAACAAGGGAAAGAAGAACATGATTGCTAATATATTATCTCACATGTATGTTTTACTTTTTACCTTAGAGTCAATACTTATAGGATTTAAATACATTAAGAATTTATATTTACTGATACTAATTTGGAAAAAAAAATATTCAATGATTGTGAGAAATTTGTAGTGGGTTTTTTCGGTTTAATAGATTTTTATTCAGAATAAATAAATTATGTATTCTATGTTGACTAGTAAGTCGTTTGTGTCAGAAGCACATGGGGTGGATTAATGAGTCATTTTCAAATAATTAAGACTATGTATTTTACAAGACTAGTTATTTTGGCCTCATATGAAGCAAGATGTGAAAAGAATTTGTAAGAAATATTTAAACTGTAAGCAAGTAAAGTCTTAGACATATCATCATGGCCTATATACCACTATGTCAAAGAATGGAAATGAACCATAGGTTGACATATCTATGAATTTTGGATTGGGTTTGCTTATGTCTAAGAATGGAAATGATTTAATTTTTGTGGTAGTAGATAAATTTTGTATGATACACATTTAATACCATGCCATAAAACTAATGATATACCACACATATCTTAACTTATTTTTCAAAGAAATTATATAATTGCATAGCATTCCTAAAAGTATTATTTCAATAGAGATGCCAAGTTTCTAAGTTATTTTTGGAAGACTTTATAAGGAAAGTTGGGAACTAAGGTTTTATTCTTTTCTACTTGTCATCTACAAATTGATAGTCACACTAATGTAGTTAATAGGACCTTAACAATCATGTCACATTCCATTATTCAGAAGAACATAAAAAATATGGGAGGAATATGTATCACATATTGATTTTGTATATAATCAAAGTATAAATTCTACCACTAAATTTCCACCTTTTGAAAATATTTATTGTTTTAATCTTATAACAACTCTTGTTTTGACTCCTTTAACTTTGAGTGGACATGTTAATTTTGATGTTTAAAGAGAGACTAAATTAGTTAAGTAGAAATTCATAAAAACACTAGAGCAAACATAAAAAGGAAAATTGAACAGTATGTCAATCAAGCTAATAAGAACCGTAAAAGACATGTATTTGAACTATTTCCTAAAGAGAGATTCTTTAAGTTGGTTCCAAGGGGAGATGGGCAATTCTAAGATTTTAAACGTATCAATCAAAGTCCCTACAAACTAGATCTCTTAGGTATTTGTTGGGCAATCGCGCTTCCACGGGTAGTGAGATTAAGAACAGAAAACACAGAAACAACACAGAAACAAGCAATTTGTATATCCCAATCCACAAACATCCACGACAGAATCAAAATGAGAAATCAACACAGCAAATAACGTAGTTCGCTAGTCACTCAGTACGACTAGCTACCTCCACCAGAAAATGCTTATGCGTTACAGATTAAAACCAAGAAATAATGTCTTACAGTATGCAGCATGACAGTCACAAAATCACGCGGAGAGAGAGGAGAAGAGACGATGAATAGTTCAACCAGGTCAAACAACAGCCGCCCGAAAAATAAATACAAATGTTTTTATACAGAAAATAAACAGCTGGTTCATTTAACTAAAGTGGGTCGGATCATGGACCGGGCCAGGCTCTGCTCCAAAAATTTCGGCCCGCTGACCGGACAGCGGGACCTCCGTTATTGTGCTACTGCTGCATCTCCGGGCTTTTAATATTTTCTTTCCTGCACTTACATAAAAATATTAAAACAGATTATTAAGTTAAAACAAATTACATATACAGCAGTATTGTATTAGTTTTAGCTCAAATATTTCTAATTTATCTCCATTTTGATATAGGTGACAATTTGAAGAAAAATCCTTTGCAAGATGGAGAAGATGATATAAACCTAGGAATTGTGATAAACAAAACTCTAGATGAGATAGTATCACCTATTGGTCCAATTACTAGAGAAAAGGTGAAAAAGTCATAATTTAAATAGACCTACTTAATTTCATTAAGGCCTTAGAATGATGTACAAGTTGTAGAATCAGATAGACTCCATGTTTTTTGAGTGCCCTTAATGAAAAAAAGACATAATCATTAAAATATTTCTCTCTTGTTTATTTCATTATATAATTATAATTATAATTATTTAAGATTGTAATTATTGCATAATTTGATGGGATATCTCAGATACTAATATATATTATTTTGTGAAATGAAATAGGGAGAATTTTTTTTTGTGAGGGTAAACTATTTGGTTGTGTTCATTTATGACTTATCAATCAATCCTTCATAATTTATTGTGACATCATTACTATATTGAGGTCCTTGCCTTTATCTATAGAATGAGTTGAGGTATTTTTTTTATAAATTTGATTGTAGAATGATCTTGATCACTAAATCTGATCATGAGTTTCATTAATTCCAAGTGAGGGTCATACTATTGTTCAATGTTCAAATTATCAAATATTATTTTGTAGTGTGGTAGTTTAAGATGATGTGTAAATATGAAAATAGATATATAATAAATTAATTTAATGACTTTGATATTTTGGAGAGTTTTGATGAATAGTAGTGAAATCAATAAATTTTTAGAAGTGTTTAGTAGAGAGGTAGATCATTCAGTCTTGCATAGTTTCAACTTTCATTCTTTGCTGAAACTCTACCGAACTATTTTGACTAATTTTTATTTGTCATGATCGTACCAACTCATTAACACAATCTTTCTACTATATGATACCTTCTGAATGATTGTGATATTATTATAGAGTCACAACTATACTTAACTCAAAAAAGTTAAATGACTATGATATCAATTTTTTATTGCATCAACCACATATCTCATTGGTTCTCAATGTCACATCCACGTCTAAACATCATGATTTTATCTTTAATATAGTTTGATAGTCTCAAGTAAGATTTTTTACTTTTTTATAAAGTCATGATTTTAAGTAATAAAAAATTATAGTGCTGCAAATATACATGCCAAAAGTCATTGGAATTATTAAAAATCATAACTTTTGGGTTACTAAATATTATAGAGCATATTACTCGAGAATAGTAGAGGTGTCAAATGGGTCGAGTCGAGTCAGCTTAGCCCGAGACATGATGCGATTCAGTTGTGTCTGACCCAGAACAGCACAAGAATGACCTGTGCCCATGCTTGTGTCAAGCCTATTCATGGCACGACTCATGTCATGCCATGCCAATGCCAAACAAGCCATGTACTAGGCTAGGTACAGCCTGGTACCAAGGCTCATAGGCATGGTATTTTAACATGAGCCAAGATAAGCCCCGAGCATGACCCACCCATCCCTACTCCCTGACCCAAACCTGACTATGCGAGGCTCGAGCCTGATGGATCCGAAAGTTCCATAGAGCCAAAACCTAACCCACAATTTTTTTCAACATGAGTCTGAGTCTTGTTTTCTCATTTCCATTCCATTCCAGATAGCTTCAGCTTCCGAAATGGGAACCATTCGGGTCGATTTGATGGTCAAACCGACCCAACAGTAAAAGAAATATTCAATCTAAGCCATTGGATTTTTCCTCCAATGGTTATGGGGCAGAATCTAATGGCCCTAAAGATTCTGCCCATTTTAAAATTATTATAAATTTAAAAAGAAATCTAAAAAAATACTTTAAAAAAAAAATTAATAATCTTTAAAATCTCTCCCTCCTCATTCTAAGATTTATATTTTTTAAAAACGTAAATCTATTGGCTCTTGCTCTTCTCTCTCTCTCTCTCTCTCTTTAATTTTCTCTCTTGGAATTTTGGCATTTCACATTTCGGAATTTGGGACGCAGCTTTGGCCTTTGGTGTGGATTGTTGGGCACGTGTGGTGCAAATATAAAAAAGCTAAAGTTTGTGTTTTAGTTTATGAGTATTTTTTTATTAATTAGTTTTTTAAGTTTTAAAGTTTTAAATTTAAAAAATTCTTCTATAGTCTAGTCGTTGTCTCTCTACTCTCTAGTCAAAAAAATTAAAAAATGACAAATAGTAATTTAAATAATGAAAATAAAATAAATTTTAATTTAGAAAATAAAAATTATATGGAAAGGTCTGCGGCTGCCGAAACTTTGGGTTTTTTCCGGTCGCCTCGACCCAAATATCTATAAAACAAAAAACTAGGATTTTAGTAGTTTGGACTCACTTTAATATAATAAAACAAAAAAAATAGGGTGCCAAAGAAGATCGACATTGTACAAATATTGTAAGAATATTTTAAGCGGTAAAAGTTCATGTGAGACTTTGCATCTTAAGAGGCATGCCAAAATATGCACCAAAAAATATGGTGCATTAGATCCTAATAAAACCCAACTCATCTGTTTGTTTTTTGAAGCTGGATTCAGTCTAGTCTCTAAGTTTACCCCCTTCATATATTGCAATGAGTTGGGAAGGGAATGCATGACCAAACTAATCATCATGATGAGTCTTCCTATTAGATTTTCAAAGGATCTAAGGATAGTCAGTATCATTCAGACATATTTTTAGCCAGTATATCATAGGATTCCTAGGTCCACATCTAGGAACGACATATTAACATATTATAAGTTAGAAAAACAAATAATAATTAATAAATTTAGAGAATATTTTCAGCCTGCACGGACCCTAGGGTTAAGGTGAAAGAGGTAGAAAACATTTTGACTTACATTTCCTCGTGTATGAACCTATAAGACTCACCTGAAGAGTTCACTCATGAGAAGTTGACTAAGCTCTTTACATAATATGATACTAGGTATGGTGGTTATACTAGTGAGGCTCCGAGTACGAATATATATACCATATTCGGAGATGATAATTTTTCCATTCAGTTAGTGAGGGGAAAACAATGGGGTGGACTGTTGAATAGGAGCAAGCTGTCTTGATACTTAGATATAGATTACTACTCATTCCCATCACATTTAGATACTAAGAATCTTTATATATTACAGTGGTGAAAATCATATAAAGCCCACCATTCTCATGCTTTCTAAGATGGCATGGGACCTACTAACTTCACTGGTGTCGAGCATAGCATCAGAGTCTACTTTTTCTATTGCAATGAATATGATTTTGGATAAGAGATTGAGATTACGTCCATATATTGTTGAGGCTTTAGCATGCATGAAGAATTTGGAGGATTCGAGCTTGGGCATGCAAGTTCATGCTGGCACTACAGCAAAAGTGGAGGAGTTGATTGCTGATGATAATCCATGTGATATTAATATTGAGGATGATATAATGATTAATGATGATGATGGTTGATGATTTCCGGATTGCGACACTTATTTTTGATATTCGATTTAGATTTACTCATTTACATTGTATTTGTGTTTGATTATTTTTTGTTTGTGATATTACTTTGAGCATGGAGTTTGTACCTTTGTGGTTGTGGATTGAAGCATTTGATGCTTGAAACTTGAATATTAATTTTTTTGTGAATATTCATTTTGCATTGCTTTTTATTTTTATTCATATTATAGTTTAAATGTTTTATTAATTCATACACTTACACTGATACACATTTAGTTTTAAAATTTAGTTTATTTACAATTTATCTTTATTATAATAAATAAATTTAAAGTTTTATTAAATTTAATAAAATAAAAATTAAAATTTAATTTTTTATTTATAGTTAACAATTAACATTAACTAATTACTAAAAACAATAAAAACAACTTTTAAAGTATTAAAAAATATATAAACATAAACTAAATACTAATCTAAAAAAATGTTTAAAAATTAAAAACATGCTCGTATGGGCTCGACCCAGCACGATTTCTTAACCTGCCTGGTCAACGGGCCATTATGGGCCTGGCCTAAAAAAACCATGTCGTGCTAGGCACGACCTGGTGGCTTGGTTGGGCCACCTAAAACTGAGCCAGGCCAGCTCGTCCCGGCCCATTTGACACTGCTAATCAAGACTATTGTCCTCAAAGGAAGGTATAGTCATTACTTATATGCTCAAACTAATTGTCAATGTCATGATATTTTATCAGTTCCAAAGAAATATGATATATGAAAGAAGAGAAGTCCAATGCCACAATATTTTCTTTTGTAATGTGGCCATAGACACTTGAGAGATATGAAAAAAAACTTTTATGCTATGGGCATTTCCTAGTACCGTAGCCACAACCAACACATGAAAGACTTGTTTGTGTCACAACTATGTCTCAGTATCATAACTATTTTTCAATGTCATGGCAATATAAAATTCAAAAACGACCATTACCAATACCATGACCTCTACATACTGCCACAATTATATAACAAAAGGAAAAGTTATCATCAATCCATGACCACTTCCCAGCACCGTAGTACTTTATGGACTACAAAAGAAGAAAGACATGAAGTAATGATTATTTCATAGTATCATGACTTTGTGTTACATAGACATTAAACCCAAGTCATGGTCATCATCAATGCTATAACTTTGTATTATAGAAAGATTAAGATATAAATCAAGGGTACATTCATTTTCTAGAATCATTAATCAAGAAAAATTGATTATGTATGAAGTTGCAACATTCTTCTGAAAGCCACAGCTTCTTCCCCCTCACACATTTTCATTTTCATCTTCTTACATTTTCATCTTCTTACTTAGATCAATGACTCCCTAGGGGTTTACAAGTGGGCAAGAGATTTAAGATTAATGCTAATTCTTATAAGGATGGATTCAAAAATTTGTATCAAACTAATGTGAGTCTAGGATTTGTGTAAATTGAGATATATTATATGAATTGGTTTTTAATGAATGAATGAATGTATTTAATTTATTTTAAGTATGAATATTGATAGTTGATAATTAAATAGAACATAAACTAGGATTTCAAATATTGATATTTTTTGTGAGATTGTCATGGTGGATAGTGATAGGTAAACCACGAGGCTCACTCTTGCAAATGGTAGGAAGGAAGTGATGACCATTCTAACTCTATTATATGAGATAATCTTTTATGTAGAACCTAAAATTTGTGTATATTAATCATCATGTGTATGATGCTTATAAAGCTGAAAATACAAATACTTTATATGCTAATCCATTATAAAAATATTAAAAGAACTATTCTCTATTGGGATAAATATTATATAAAATATTCTCTCAAGGGGTACACTTTTAGTGTGGGAGTCATATTATCACCGAGGAGGATGATGATAAGAAATCCTTGAGACATGCATGAGTATATCATGACTTGCAAGATAGTGACAATCCTTATGAGTTACTTTTACTTATATGATTATATTGCTGAAACTTGAGGGAAATATATATTAATTATGTGCATATAGTACTTATAAAGTCAAAAGGATAAATGCTTACAAACTATGTCAATCTTTGGTCTTTATGATATTTAAGGCTAATAAATAAGAGAATTCACATGAAGCAACCATTAAGGGTAGTTGACAAATTTGCTTAAAAGATATAAATTGTGAATGACTCTTAAGTAGAAATGAATTATTGTCTTGATGGTGATGTACCAAGAGGATATCTATGAGGGGAGCACCTTTGGGATGGGCTCAATGCTGACAAACATTTTATATCCATTTTACTATAGACCTAAGATTCTCTAACAACATGAGTATCCATTTTACAAAAAATAAGTTATCTCATTATTTAATAATCAAACTACCAATACAATTCCCATTGATTGAAATCTAGATGAACATCTATTTTACGACATGTACAAACCATACACTTACAGATCAATTTTAATGAGATACTCTCATTAATGAGTTTTTGATATATTACCTAATTGATAAAATTAAGCAGTATAATAAAGTCACAAGTCTTTAGCCCCATTGTTGTGATTACTTAGTATGGTTACCCAATGAAATTTGAGATAATTATTCTTATAAAATTATAATTTCTTAGTAGTTTAGATAGCAGTGAATTTAATAAATATTTTTGAAATTTGTTTGTATCCTTGCATTCAGTTTTTATAGCACTTTTTTATGAGGTGGAGCTCTATGGTTGAGCTAAGCCATCCATACCTAGCAATCAAAAGAACTAGAAAAATTGTTCCCAAACAAAGAGATGATAAAGACCTTATGGAGAGCACTAAACATAATAAATAGAACCAATGTATTAATGAATAAACTATCTAATAGCACAACCATTACCATACCTTGGAGATTATTGGAAGCTCATAGTAATAGACAATTATTCTAGAATTCATTTGTAACTAGTTGAAGCCTATTACTTTGAGTTAAATTTGAGCCAAATAAGTATGGTTAATTAGTATTGGTATAATGGAAGGGAACCAGAGGGCCTTAATAGACATGTAATATATTTTAAGCTATATGATACTATGAAAATGAATAGATTTTGCCTTAACACAATAAGGTTACACTTATATCTATTTTCAATAAGTGGTAAGATACTAAGTTGAATCCAATGTTTTCCATGGGGCTTCATTGAAAAGTAGGATGAATTAGTGCTAACATTTCTCACTATATTGTTCCCACCTCAAATTATATCTCAAGTATGGTGCGAGATAAGCCAATTTCAACAAGAGAAGCATGATAATTTATATGATGCTTAGGACCATTTTAAAAAGTTATTAAGAAGATATCTTCAACATGGATTTGAGTTGTAGTTCCAACCCCAAATGTTCTGCAATGAGCTGAACCATATGACAAAGTTCATGGTCGATGCTGTCATTAAAGGGTGAATTATGAATAAATCGATATATGAGGCATATGGAAGCTTGATACCCAAGAAGAAAAGAGAAGAATATCAAATGAGATTACTGCTTTACATCAACATCATCAATACACTTGAATCATATTTATCAAATAAAAGGAGCTAACCAAATGAAGTGCAAAGCTATGTGTTTCGACCTAATTATAATATCACAATACATTATCATCCAAACATGAGCAATTACGATAATTTTTTATAATATAAACTACTATAAATATTGGAAATAATGTAGTGAACTACACTAAGTAAGGAGACTCCAATTTCAATTACCAACCATCACATAGAAAAGATATGCCTAAAACAAAAAGATATCCTAGCTTGAAGTGAGAATGAATGAAACAAATTTGGTGAAGAGGAATAAAAAGTATCATCTCAGTCAGTTGGCATTATCAATGAAAAAATAAGGAGTAAACAAATTACCAAGTGATATAAAAATAAATCCAAAGAATTACTCATCAAAATTGCTGAGAAGTAGGAAAGAACTACCAAAGCATTCTAAACAAAATGATTTTGGAACTTTTGTGGGTGTTATTATTATTAATCTCTCAAAAGTCATGGCTATGGAGTTACAAAGGCATTTTGAACAATAGAATTCTAGTGGTTTGGGAGTGACAAGGCTACAAATTCTTCAAAAATCATGTCTCAACCTGAAATAGGTATAATATCATGGCACCTAATAAGGATGTGACTCAAAAAAAAAAGAATATAAATCTAAGTTTCACCCAAATATGAGAAAAAAGGAAATTATAAAATAGATGAGTACATAGAGTTTACCAAAAGCCATGAAGAGAAAGAAATAAATATGAATGAAGGCAGGAGTAAATTTTTGATGAATCTTCTATTTCCTCAATGATTTTAGAAGGGGAATTTGATGAATGCTTCTAAAGGCTTCTCAATATTTTTTAAAGTTAACAAGTGAAGATACCATTTTATGAATCCTTGGCCCAAATTTTGAACTATTTTAATTTATAAAAGACATAATGAGTAGTAAGCAAAAGTTTGAGAAGTTGGGACCCTAAATATGATCAAGAAGTGTACTATGATCATTCAAAGAAAACCTTTTTAGAAATTAAAAGACCCTGAAAGCTTTATTATGTCTTACACTAATAGAGATCACACCTTTTGAAATGTATTGTGCAATTTGAAATCAAGTTTTAACTTGTTTCCCCTATCAAATACATGAAGATTGGATCTCAAAAAAATTATTTCAATATCTCTCTAACTTTAAATGATAGATTAGATTATCAAGCACCCAGATAGAATCATCAAGTATGAATTGGTCAAGATGAGTATCTTTATTTTTTCAGAAAATTTTCTTTTATTAGATATGGAAACATATTATTATGCATCCTTAATATTGGGATGACCATTTTTGGCCATGGTAAAAGCTCTTAATCTTTGCGAAGAAATGGAAGGTCACGCTCTATTTCAGTGAATAATAAGTAATGTTTAATATTTACATTGACTTATAAAGCCTAGATGATAATAAACCATGGTATTAAAGAATTGACATTCTCTTTCATATCACAATACAATAAAAAGAAAATTACTAGTGAAAATATTGTGTAGAAAATGGATGACAAGTTCAAGATGAAAAATATGAAGTAAATGAATAACTTTGAAGTTGTGATAGAGAAGAATATGAGAAATATGAAAAATTATATTAGAGCTATGAAAATAAAAAAATAGAGAAAGATGACTACTATGAGGTCTTGGAATTCTACAAAATCTCAATCTCTAAGGAGTCTCATGTTGATAGCTCTAAAGAAGTTGGGGCATCAATAGAGAAAGACAAGGTTTAGCTAGAAATCATAGAGGAGCAAATCAAATAAAAAATCATCATTGTGCCCAATATCATGATATTGGGGATACATAATGAATTAGTCAATTAGAAGTTTAATGACAATACAAGACAAGGTAGAGGTGTCAAACAGGTCGTGTCATGCTAGTAGGGCCTAGTTTTTTGTGACCTAGTCAAGCCATCATGTCGTGCTAGGCATGACCAGGTATGATAGTCGTGCCTTGCTTGGTATGGCATGACTAGATAATGGCTGGTCTGATATGACCCGACATGGCCCATCCTACCCAAGTTTGGCCAAATTTACGCCGCATCATTCTTGGACAAGCTAGGCCATGCCGAGCCATGCTGAGTCCGGCCAGTTTGGGTCTGGGTATGCTAGGATAGCTAAGAGCCTTGGACTAGACAACTATGTCAATTGGTCACTGAGGTCCGAGAACAACTTGACTCATCCCCATGGTCCCCACCAAATGTGGATTAATGATTTTAATTTTTTTACAAATTCAAATTTTAAGTTACCCATCATGAGTTGCAACATTATATTATTTATTTATTTCACATAAATCACAAAAAATAAATGTATAAACACAAATCACATATAACATAGTTTAATAATTAAAAAAATATATCCATAAATATAAAATATTTAATCATCATCCAATCCAATCAAAAAAAAAATAAAAAAATACAATTATCACAACTCACAATAACATAAAATAAAAATAATTAATCATAATCATGATTCATGAGAAAAGATATGCAAGCTCAATCCTAATTTCTATTAGTATAAGTATGCAACTGGTCATCATTACATAAGCATCTAATAGTATCATTAGTAGTGGGCTCAACCTCTTCAAAGTCTGACGAGCATGATCCTAGATTTCCAATTTTGGATCTTCTCAATCCTTCATGCATACTAGGGCCTCAATGATATTCGGCCATAATCTCAATCTCTTATTCGAAATCACATTGACCATAATAGAAAATGTAGACTCCAATGGTAAGCTTGATACTAGAAGAGTCAATAGATCTAATGCCAACTTAGAAAGCATAAGATAGGTGGACTCGTATGATTTACACCATTATAAAATATCATGGTTCTTATTATCATTATGTGATAGGATTGAGTAGTAATTGGTATCTAAGTACTAAGATACCTCACTTCTATTCAACGATCCACCCCATTATTTCCCTCTTGCTTACTGAATGGAGAAGTCATTATCTCTGAATATAGTATCAATGTCCGTACTCAGAGCCTAGCAACAACTACTACTATATCTAGTGTCATAGTATGTAAATAACTCAATCAACTTATCGTGGTGTTCGTGGTACATGCATGAGAATATATATGTCAAAATTTTATCTACCCCGTCCACCTTAACCCTAGGGTCCATGCAAGTAGCTAGACAATAAAGAGATTGAATGGTAAACTAGTACTTTTAGTACATGGTTTCCATCTAAATAGTCATATCACTAAATGTTGGGTCATCTCTAAACTTTTATAAATATGTCACTAATATTGCATATGTACCTGAGTGTAATGAAAGTGGTGAGATTATAAACTGGTGAACATGTGTTAGTCATGTCATATAAAATCTTTAAGAATTTCATAAATAAAATTTTTTTATTCAAGTCTTTGTCATCAATAAGTTCGTCAATCTTATTATTGATGTAGTATGATATTATGTGTTCATATCTAACACATGACTCCAACATTAAGTATATGTAATTCTAATGGTGTCTAACATTCATTTGGAATTTATTCTTATTTAGACTTATAAACAAATAGAGACTACCAAATTCTTATTGTATGCTAGGTGTCCGAAGGTATTTTAGTGATTTATGTATTTTTCTAAAGTGGGGGAAACAACCTCATCCCCACTTGTGCTATTAGGTTAATGATGTGACATATGTATCTAACATAAAATATCTCTCCTAATGGTCTGTTTCTAATAGTTCTAACAAACATATTAATAGCTACTTCATTGTTAAATGCGTTATCAATGTAATAGTATGTATTGTATTTTGAATATTATATTCTCTAAAGATTCTCATCATATACTTATATAAGGTGGGGCCATCATGAGGATGGAGAATCTCTAAAAATCCTAATATCTTTTTATTTAGTATCCATTTAGATTTTACATAGTGGGTAGTGAGGCATGTAAAAGATACATCCTCATGACTAGTTCAAATATTGGATATCATGCACACCACGCCACAATATTGCCTAAATTTATTAGTTATTATTTATTTTTTTAACTGTTAATATTTTAGTATATCATTCCTACATGTGAACCTAGGAATCTTATGATATGCAGGTTGAAAATAGGTCTGCATGATACTGACTACCCTTGGATCCTCAGAAAATCTGATTGGAAAACTTATCATGATTATTAGTTTGACCATGTATTCTCTTCCTAACTTATTGTGGTATATGATTGAGGTCAACATAGAAGCTAAACTAGATCTAGCCTCAAAGACCCTGCCACTCAATTGGGTTTTACTAGGATCTGATACACCATGTTTTTTGGTGCAATGATCATCATGCCTTTTTAGGTGCTCAATCTCGCACACACTCCTACAAGTATATATTTTCTTACAATACTTATTTTGTGCTGATTTTGCATTGATACCCCTAATATTTTTATTTTATACAATGTTAAAGTGAGTCCAAACTATAGATAATCTTCTAGTTTTTTATTTTTTAGATATTTGAGTTTGGTTCGAGGCCATGAGAGAAAACTCAGTTTTAGCCTTAAACATTTTCATAGGGTTATCATTATTAATATTATCTATGTTTACATTAATATTAATTTCATTATCATTAAATTCACTATTTTACATTTCTATGTTTATTTAGTTTATGAATTATATTATGATTTATAAAATAAAAATTTTTTGATATAAATAAAATTTAAAAACTAAATAAAAATTAAAAAATAATACCTATTTATGGATAGGATAGGTTAGAAAAAGCTGAAGCCCATGCCCACACCACACCTGACTTTTCTACCAAAACCATACCACACTATAGTCCACACCCGAGAGTAAAGAAAAAGCCAAACCGAGAGAAGAGATGAGAGAGAGAGTGAGAGAGAGAGAGAGTGAGAGAAGAGAGTGAGAGTGTGAGACTTGAGAGTTGAGAGAGATGAGAGTGAAAGATCCTATACTACATATAAACAATTTTTTTTATTAATTAAATAGGGTGGAAACCCAACAGCCATCAGATCTTCTTTCCTAGCCATTTGAACTGTATCCAATGGCATACATGCAAAATGATTTTAAGTTTTTTGGACCATTAGAATTGAATGCATCCAATTCCAGAAGCTTCGATGTTCAAGATTTGGATGTTCGGTTCAGCATTGAAACTTTAGGCCTCGGGGTTGACTTGGGGAGGGGGGGGGGGGGGGGGGGGAAGGAGGCACATGCATCCACATGCATATGAACCATGCCATGCTGACATTCACAGCCAACCACTTGACAAGTTTTTTAAAAATCCACCACATGTACAAGGTAGGGCGGGCTTGTTATATGAATAAAATATTTTTTTTTTAAATCGAGAGGGTCTGGACTACACCTAAAACTTAGTCCATGTTTTGGGGCACCATAGGTGCTTATGCTATTGGACCATGCCTATGGACCAGGCAACCAAGTCATGCATGGCTTGACATGAGGCCTAGCACCCCATTGCCTAGCACAACATGAGCCATGCCTCGAGCTAGCACGACCTGGGTCTAGGCATAGTTTTAGACTGTGTTGTGCCATGCTAGGTACGACATAGAAGGGTCATGCCCTGGGCCATGCCTGAATCACTTGGTCCACTTGCCACCTCCATGACAAGGTAATTACTATGCATCACACCACAACTTAGGCATTATAAGAAGAAAAGAAAAAAAATCTTCAAGACAAAACCACAACTTCTATTATAGCTATGACTTAGGAGTTACAAAAAAAAAGGAAAATGAAACACTCAAAGGTAAAGTCCCGATAATACTCAGTGCCATGACTTTGGGAATTTAGAATGAATAAAGAAAATGGAATGTAGAATAAAGAGCCATGACATTCACTAAAGTAATTGCGTCAAAAAAGAATACAAACTAAGAAACAAGTGTAGCTAAAGCAAGACTGGAGGAAGAGATCAACAAGAAGGAGGTAAAATAGTATATTGAGATGATAATGCAATCTTCATAGATCTCTGATGGAGAAAAAGATATTTTAATGGTCTAGCTATAGACATTAAATATAACACTACTTGAGAGAAATCCAAAGATTTATTTTCCAAATATGATATAATAAATGGGTATATCAACCGCAATAATAAATATATACATCCAATGATCCAAAAGTATAGTCTTAGAACTCAAAATTTTATTGTGACTATCAATATGTCTGCTTGAAGTTATTTCACTACTTATATACCCTACAACATTCAAACCTAGTTGTAATAATTCATAGTAATTATGATTTGTTTTGGAGGGCAAGTTATTGATTAAGAATGAGCAGTTATTTTAGTATGTAAATTTGTTTGGTATTCAAACTACCTAATATTCTTGAATATTTTGATAGTTTATGATTATGTTTAGTCATAGAAATAATGATAATATTAGTAGATTTCATGAATTTGGTATTTTGGAGAGTTTTGATGAATAATAGTAAAATCAATTGATTTTTGGAGATGTTTATCAGAGGGGGTATGTCATTGAGTCTTGCATAATCTTGGCATCCATTATTGACCAAAACTCTACCTCATTGATTGGGATAGTTTTTATATGTCATGGCCCTACCAACTTGTTAGTATTTTTTTTCTACCATGTGATAAATTCTTAGTGGTTGTGATATAATCAAAGAGATGGTCATATTTAGCTTGGAAAATTTAAATGGCTTTGATATTGATTCTTCATCATAGCAACCAAGTACCCTTTTGGTGATCAAGGTCATGCCCAAGTTCAAGCATCATGGCTTTATCTTTATTATATCTCAATAGTCTCAAAGTTAAAATTATGGGCTTTTTACAAAGTCATGACTTTTGAGCTACAAAAAAATTATAGATTCACAATTAATCATACCAAATCCATGATAATTAGTTAAAACCATAGCTTTTGGGATACTAAATATTATAAAGGGCATTACTTGAGTATGACCATTTCCAAGGACACAACTCTTATCCTCAATTAAAAACATAGCCATGACTTATACACTCAAGCTAATTGTTAATACCTCAACATCCTATCCATAGTATGATAATATGATATATGAGAGAAGAGAAAGGTGGTGTCATGATCACCCACAATGCTGACACTTGAGAGATATAAAGGAGCACATTTGTGTCATTGTTATTTCCCAGTGTCATGGTCATGACCAACATGCAAAAGACCTTCTCAACATCATGACTATTTCTTATCATCATAGTCATATAAAACTCAAGAAAGATCATTTACTATATCGTGGCCTTTACATAGCACCATGACTATATAACAAAATGAGAAGCCATTACAACTCTATGGCCACTTTTCATTACCACGACCCTTTATGGATTATAAAGGGATAGAGGCATGAAATTGTAGATATTTCATATGGCCATGGATTTGTGTTGTAGAGACATGTGGACCAAGTCATAGTCATTATCAATTCTACAACTTTGTGTTGGATAAATAGTAAGATGTAGAATAGAGTTATGACTATTGTTTAGAGTTGAAACCACAAGCAGAAAAGATGAAAGCCAAAGTTACAACCTTCTTTTGAAAGTCAATACTTCTTACTTAGAGTAATGCAAGGTTTCCCAAGTATAATAGTGGAAGATGGATAAATTTCAAAAAATATTTTATTTCTTGAAATTAATGCTAATCCCAAGAGTTGAATTTCACACTAAACCCTAAAAGTGAATTTCATATTATCTTGGAGTTCCATAAGCAAGTAAGGGATGCAATAGTAGTGTTAATCTCTAGAGTTAGATGCATGAGTCTATGGTTTGTGTAAATTAAGATAAGTGATGTAAATTTATTTTTAATGAATAAATGAATGTGTTTGATTTATTTAATGTATAAATATTGATAAATGTTGATTAAATAGACTTTGAACTAGGGTTTCAACAATAAAAGGTTTGTACAAAATTGTCATGATGGATAGTGATATGTAAATCATGGGATTGAATCATGTATATGATCGGAAAGAAGTGATAGTCATTTCAATGATAATCTTCACGAGTATGTAGCTTATAAAGCTGAAAGTAGAACTATTTTACATATCAATTCATTGTACATATCTTTATAAAATTGGTTCATGATTGAGATTGATGTTATATAGAATATTTTTCTATTAGATTCAACTTTAATATGAAAGTCATATCATCACCAAGGATGATGATGATAGGTAATTCTTGGGACATATATGAGTATGATGTACTCGAAAGGTGGTGATAGTCCTTATGAGTTCTTTTTACTTGTATGGTTCTCATTGATGATACTTGAGGGAAATATATATTATTTGTAAGAGTATGGTGCTTATGAAGCTAATAGTACAAATACTTACAAATTATGTTAATCTATTGGTGTTTATGACTTATAAGGCTAGAGAATAAAAGAATTATTATGAATCAACCATCAAGAAAAGTTAATAAAGTTCCCTAAAATGTATGAGATTATGAATAACTTCTGAATAGAGACGAATTATTGTCTCTATGGTGAAATACCAATGGGATAACTACAAAGGGATCATCATTGGGATGGGCTTAGTGGTGACAACCACCTATATTCTATTAGGGAAATGAGTCATTGTACAATACCCTAACCTTTATTTTGGGTCCAATATAATAAAAGTAAAGTGACTTTATTATCATCACATATATTAAATGAATAAGCCTTAGACCTAAGATTTTCTAACAATCCAAGTATTTACATTACTAAAAATGGATTGTCTTATTTTTGAATAATCAAACTGGTAATACAATTATTGTGTGATCACAATATGGACAAAAGTCTATTTTACTACTTTTATGACTCATGTATTTGCATATCTTAGTTGATGAGATACTCTTATTAATGAGCTTTTGGGATATCACCTAACGATAAAATTAGGTGGCATAAGAAAGTCACAATAATTATCATATTAATAAATCTAGCTCTAATCATTATTTTCTATTAATACAATGGAACAATAACATAACAAATAAAAAACAATTAAACTTTAATCTATGTTGAAAACCCATAAAGATTTTTAAGACTTTATTAACATAAATTGAAAATACTCAACAAATGAAAATGAACTTAATAATGGGTAAAAAAATTATTTTGCCTTAACAAAATCCTTGGTCTTTGAACAAAATGGTTTTTGGAGATGTTTTCCAAAACATAAAAAAGACAAGATCATTCAACCAAAATGAAACTTGAAATGAAAAGGAATGAGAGTTCGGAACATAAAAAGACTCTTAAAAAGGCTAAGAAGAATTTAAATGATGCATTATCAAAAAAAGAAATCTATTGGAAACAAAAATTAATAATAAAAATTACATAAGGAATGAGATAAAACATAAAGTTTTTCCATTCCATGTTTTAGAAATGAATAGAAGAACTATGTCCCATATATATTGTATAAATATAGAGGAAGATGGAAAGTTAAGGATTTAAGATGAAATTAAAGATTGAGGCATAAAGTATTTTCATACATCGCTTATAAAGTCTAAAATAATACATGATGATTTGGATAATATTCCTCAAAGTATTTCATAGAGTGATTGAAAAACTTTATGCCAACTTCCCATGCATGAGGAGGTTGAAATGGTAAATTTGTCCAAACTTAGATAGTGCACGGAGAATAACTAGATTTTCAGAATTTTTCTATAAAATTTGTTTGGACAAAGTAAAGTAAGATATTTGGGAAACATGTTATGACTTTTTAAGGGCCAATGTTACCTAAATCCTTCACGAGTATGCTGATTGTCCTGATTTTTAAAAAGTTAACATATTTAAATGGTTAAAATATAGACCTAATCAACCTATGTAAGTATTATACAAAATAATGGCTAAGATACTATCAAGCATAGGTAAACAAATCTTACACAAGTGCATCTTGAAGAATCAAGTGAATTTCATTCTAAATAGAAGTATATTCAATAATATCCTTCTCGGGAAGGATCTTACCTACCTAATTTCTAAATAAAGCAGATGAAAAAATATGTATCACATAATTGATTCCTTGTACTGATAAATAGGAAAGCCTCTGGGTTTTTCCATTCTAGTAGAGGATTACATCAGGGGATCTATTATCTCTTGCAATTTTTATACTTATGGTGGAATATCAATCAAGAAGCCAAAATAAGCTTTATAAATATTTTCTAAGGGCAAGATACATGACTGAGAGCTAAGAACTTTAAGTCATTTAGCTAATGTCGATGGCTCTACCATATTTGCTAATGGGATGTCTTCTACATCCTTTCTCTTAACAAAATCTTTTCACTAGTTATATCATTTCTCCAATTCAATTACTAAGAAACTATGTATTTATATTAGTTCCACCTTCAACTGCACCTCCCTATTGTTAGCCTAAAGCTTCATATTCTCCCACGATGCATCTTCCAATAAGGATGTTGCTGAGACAACAAGCTTTGATGATCTAGTTACTACATACTAATTTTGTTACTCAAAATTTTTTAATTTTATTTATATTTTAAGATATTTATGTATTGCAATACATTTTTTTTAATATTGGTGCAATTTTTGATTAATTTTTAATTTTTTTATTTATATTATATATCATTACTATATTTTAATAAAAAAATTTATTTACATTATAGTGCACCAGGATCTACAACCACAATTCCCAATAGAATAGCTAAGCCCAAGTAGGAGCACCACACAAAGTAGCTAGTATGTAGTCCACACTAATTGTAGTAGCCCATGCCATAGGGCTAGTGCCCTAGTACAAATTTCCAAGAAGCTAGGCGACAGTTTCGTACATTACCCCAACCCAACTTGATCGGACATGACCAGGCTAGCCCTCCATTGATCTCTATCCAGTATAACACAACTCGATTGGAGAAACCTTGTCATGTCTAGCATGACACAATGACATGAGTGGCCCACCATAATTCAAGTTGTGCTAGCCCAACATCAGCGTAGTTGACACCTCTATCTCCATTGTCCTTTACCATATATTAGTGTGATGGTAATTTTCTTATAGTTGGTTTGCATTTTTGGAAATTTTTTTGTTGTGCTATCTGAAACTTCATTCAATTACAAGGTTCATTGATGAATTTCCTATCAAAATACACTCATATTCCTCATACATAACACTTCTTATTTTACATGTATTTAAGATTTGAGTAAAACTTTTTCACCATTATCATATTGCCCCATTTGAAATGTTAGCATAGATTCAACCAATTTTTTCTCACAATTATCTCTTTATATGGTGGGTTGTTTTTTTTAATTCTCACTTATGAAACTCTTCTGTGCGAAGCAATTGTTCATCCAATTCTTCCCCTTTTCCAAAAAAAATGACACATAGAGCAATAGAAATTAGGTTTCAATCATGTTAAGACATGATTTGCTTCATTTTTTCCTTTTCCTTATAAGTTCTGATTGATTTTGGCTTCATATCTTCTTACTCTAAGCCTTTACATCAATATTTTTTCATCTAACATGGTGTCAATATTCAGCATCAATCTACATCACAAAGTGTTTAGTCAATGGTGGTATAAAACAAGAATTATACAATAACTTTTGAGTTTCACTTTTTATAGAGCATTGGATGGATGTCATGATATTAAAAAATTTATCATGATAGAATAAGTAGAATCTCAAAAAGTAAGTAGTGATCTAAAATTACTTTCATGACTTTTTTTCATGGTGTCGTGACTTTTTCGGTGTCATGACTTCTTTTAAGTCATGACTTCTTTGTGATGTAGATTGTCATGACTTCTTTTAATGGATGACATGTCATGTATATTGTTGTGACATGGTTTAATGTCATGAAATTTGTGTGTTTGTGGATCATTGTATATGAATTTGTGGGATATATATATAAAAATTATAATCACACAAGTGAAAAAAAAATGCTTAGGTTGCTTCCTAAGAAGCACTATGTTTAACAACTTTAGCTAGACTGATTTTTTATTCTAATTTTTTCCATTGTAAACCTCAACCAACTACACAATGTATCCGTGATCTCTTTATCTTCACTCAATATTTATGGTTGGAATATAATCTTTGTTTCCTTTTTTCTAGGTTAGCATATTGATCATATATATCCTTTAAATTTTAGTCATCTATCATATTTTTTTCCTCCTAGATGCATCTATTCAGAAGTCATAATTTTATTTATCATCACAACATAATTATTTATTATCTTTGCTTCAATCATAGTCATGTCCTTGAAATATGTCACAACACCCTCTTGTGTTCCCTTCTTTAATTGTGTCATGACTTCTTCTTTTATCTTTTATTCTATCAATGTCATAATTTTTTCAGCTTCTATATCATGACTTCTTTCAATATTGAGCCCATTTTCATAATTATGACTTTTTTTGATGTCATGACATCCTTTGGTACTTCAAAAATATTTATCACAATTCATCTATTTTTTTAGGAACTTCATTAACTAGTAGTGCGACTATTTCTAATAATGTTGTGTCTACATTTTTAGGAGTCTCCATGCCATTTCACATTTCTCTTCGTAGAAATGCTGTGGCATCTACACTATGAGTCACGACATCAACATAGCATGTGTTCATTTCTACTTTTGTCATGACTTTAAAAAATGTTGCAACATTTTTTATTTTGTTTCAAGACCTTCTAACTTCATGACTTCTTTTATTTCTTCAAGCCAATAATCTTCAAGAAAATCTCACTTTGAACTCAACATTCTTGTTTTGGTGGTGTGGATTAGGATATCTAGTATCTAGTAGCGTTTCTCATCTTCATATGGAATTTACAAGTTTTTATATATTGAATTTTACTTATTCTTCGCACACTTGAAGAGCAACTTTACCCTTCCTGACATCAATTAGTGCATCTCTAATCATCAAAAATGTCCAATCATCAAATATGAGTCCTCTTCCATGTTTAGCACTACAACATCTATAAAGAAGATAAATTCTCTAATTTTGATTAGCACATTTTCAATTATTCCATTCAAATTTTGATAGATCTATTGTCTATTTATAAAGAAATAGAAGTTCAAATAATCTCACCTAAATTTAATCTCATTACTATGGACAATGGCATCAAGTTCTCCATGCTCTTAGGTCACGTAAAGCCTTATGCTCCCTGGTAATACATTAAATGGTAAACATTTATGATCTTTGTGTTTCCTTGGGAGTTATCTTTGAAATATTACATTACATTTATTGGTCATACTCATAGTTCCATAAGTCTCCAAATTCTTTGTGCTTTTTATCATATCCTTCATGAAGTTTGCATAGTATGATAGCTAAGATAAAGCTTCATGAATAGAATTCTAATCTGTAGTCTTTTGAAAAAATTGAGAAACTTCTCAAACTATTCATATATCTTTCTTTTTGTAAATCACCATGGAAAGGAAAGAATGAGATTGTCTGCATATTCTTTATTTTTGTATCATCTTTTTGTTTGCTATAATAATGTATTGGTATTCCCTTCTTTATTTCTACTTTGTTATGAGTTGCTTCCTAGTAAAATATGTTCGCTGGTGTTATGACATGGGATATCATGACATCATTTATGACAACATTCTATTATGCATTAGACTCTTCCTTTGGTTTTTCATCTATTTTTTCTCTTTAATTTCTTTGCAATTTCTCAATGTCATGGACATGCATTGCCCCAGGTTCATCTTAGTAATGTTAGGAAATCCATTGATATTCTTCTCCTTCATTGTGAGTATAAGCTATTCAATTTGATTATCAATGATTATCATAGTTATGTCTATGTGATCCAACCTCATTTCCTTCTATCTCATTCAATTTTTTATGCATCATTTTCCTTCTTTGTCTCCATCAAAAGCATAAGAATATTACGTTCAAATAATGGCTTGGTTGCTACATTTTTCTAGATGTAATTAGAGCTTGAAGCTCCTTACATTGAGTACCATGTCAAGTTAATTCCACTATTCTACTTATATGAACCATAATTCTGCTATAGATTTCCTTGGTTCCTATATGATAATTTGTATAATTTCTCATGTTCAGATTGATAGTTTAAAGGGATATTGTTATTGGGTTAGAGAATGTACCCACTATTTTGCATTATATTTGCTTCTTTACTTGATAATTTAGGTCAGAACTCCTCACCTTTTGCTAATGGGAGGTTTCCATTACTCTAATATTTTACCTCTTCTTGTATTGAGCTGAAACTTTGATGAATAATGCATCAATATGGGGCTTCATAACTGACAATATATCCAACTCTCAAATATCAACTTGTTTTCTTCCATTTTGTTGGCTCCTAAAATATAAAATATACATCCTTGAGTGATTTTTTTATTATGAAACTACTTGATGATGCATCCACTATGCATCACATTATATAGTTCATTCTATTTCAGAATATTTGGGTTTAGAACTATAAGTCAGATCCATGTTGTGGGCACATCCTTAATAGGTATTTAAATTGATCCTAAGTATTATATAAAGACTCTTATACTTCTTGTTTGAATTGATTGATCTATACCCTTAGTTGTGATATGATTTGAGGTAGTGATATGATCAACTTGGTTAAAATGCTTGAGCCAACTTATTTCAACTCTCAATTGAACTTCATGATTATTATTGAATCCAACTATTTACTCTCTCTCAAAGAAAATGCAAATAATCTCAATTTTATTACAGTTTAGCTAACTTCATTTATTTTCATTGTGTAAACTCTAAAAATATTATAATATTACTATTTAGATCTTTTGAAATACACCATCCATACTGATATTATTGCACCATAGCTATAAGACATGGCTTTAATTTAAATTGATTTACTTGATTAGATTACATTCAGATTTCAAAGTAGTTTTCCATCAATATTAGCCTCCAATAATCCATAAGGGTTCAGTGAGAAATAAGTTGTTAGATATCATATTTTGTACCTCTTTCATTGCACCCATTGTTTCCATTTTCCTCCATAGTTACTCTTTTAGCTCTCTCTTTTAATAAATATCTCAGACTACTTTTTATTTCTAGGTCTAGAGATATTGGCTTACTCCTAGGTCTTCTATTCATACAATTTAATGGCTTCAAAATAAAAACAAAAACAAACAAACAAAAACAAAACAACAATCTAATCAACTAAAAACATGAATTATTGTCCTTTCAAGTAGTTGGGTCAAATTGAAGTTACTCAATTTAAATAAAATTAAATCCTAACAATATCAATAGAAACTTGTTGTGGCCTTACTGATGATGCCCACACCCTTTTTATTTCTTAGAAATGGCAAAAAAAGATTGTTAGGTGTATTAAATGTGTACTAATCATATTTAATAAGTATACAAATCAAATAAGTAATAAATGAGATGTAAGTCTAGATATCGATCCCACAAAAATTTATATTATCTTTTGATCAAGTTTTAGTGATTTGACTTAACTACTTAAGTTGATAAGAAAATATTGAGTCTCAAAAAAAAACTTAGATTCTATGGTTGGTTTATTTTCATGAATAATGATATTTTCTTTGTGTGTTGTAGTAATACAATACGTATTTGTTGGACAAAGGGTAAGAAGAAGCATGATCTCCAATCACCTTATTAGCCTTCAAGAGTTAATTAATCATATGTTATCACTACTATGAATAATTTTAATTATGGTTGTGTCATTGGTATACATGTCACTGTCTATTGGAGCTATATATTTACCTAATAATTATCAACCCCATAATTCATATCTTTTTAAGGTAATTCATCAACTCTCCTTGATAATTTCTATGATTATATGTATTCCTATTTTCTTGCTAATATTTCTAGAGAACATACAATGATATGGTCATAGTAGTATTTCTATTTTCAACTTTATTAGCATCATGCTCAATCAATTAATTTATATCAACCTAGCAATTTTACTCATGGAAGTCATCACAAGAAGAGGGGTGTTGGATGGTTGTCACTTCATATCCACACATGTCCCCTTCCATGTATATTTTGGCTTACTTGTCACTATCACCCTTAGCCAACATAAGTGTTTGGTGTTTAAACTACCAAAAAAGTGTAGATATTGTGGTACTTTATGATGATGAGTAAGCATAGAATATAAAAAATTATGGATTAATTTCATGACTTTAGAGTTTTGGTGATTTTTGATAAATAAACATAAAATTAATAGATTATAGGGTAGAACATGAAATTGAATAAACTACCAAATATCCATTTTTGACTGAAACTCTTCCTAATAGATTATGATAATCTTTTTATGCCAAGACCATACCAATTCATTAGCATAATTTTTTCACTATGTGACACATTCTTAGTGGTTGCAATATTAACATAGAGTCACAGTAATACTTATCTCATAAAATTTAAATATTGGCACGATGTTGATTCTATGTCACAACAACCAAGTACCCCACTAGTACTTAAGGTCATGACCATGTCCTAGCACAATAATGTATCTTTAATATGATTCGGTGGTCTTTAGTTAGAGCCATAGCCTTTTTACAAAGCTATGATATTTGAGCTATAGAAAATTACATAGTCAAAATTACTAAGCCCAAGTCATGACATTTAATAAGAGCTATGACTTTTGGAACACTTAAAAAGTATATTACTTTAGTACTGTCATTTCCCAAGGCCTTAACTCTTATCCTCAATGGATAGCAAAGCTACAACTTTTATGCTTATGCTAATTGCTGTAACCATTTCCTAGTGTCATGGCCTTTATTAAAGACAAGAAGACAAATGCACAGAATCATGACTGCTTCATGGCATCGTGACTTTGTGTTAAAGAAAAATTAGGCTCAAGTTGCAATCATTCAAGTGCAATAACTTTGTATTATAGAAAGATCAAGATATAGTCTAGGGTCATAGCTAATTTATAGAGTCACGAACTCAACCTTATATGATTAAGGCCAAAATTATGCCTTTTTTCTAAAAGATCTACTTTTTTATGTAGAGTAATACAAAGTTATACAAGTATAAAAGTGGGAGATAAAAAAATTCACAAAAAAATTCTTTCTTATTCCTCTCCCTCCACACAAAAAGCAAGACCATGATGAAACTACCAAATTTTAAGGTGAATTTCATACTTTTTAGGGGTTTCACAAGCAAGAAAGAGATGCAAGATTAATGCTAATTTTTAGAGTTGGAACGCATGACACTCAACCCCCTCTCCCATCAATAGAAAAGATTTGAGAATTTTTACAAAAATATTATGTGATCTAGGATTTGTATAAATTGAAATATGTGATGTTACATTAAATTTTATTTATGAATGAACATGCTTAACTTATTTTGTGTTATGAATAAAGATGGATGCGTGATTAAATAGAACTTGAACTAGGTTTTGATTATTGATAGATTTGTGTGAGATTGTCATGCTAGATGGTAACAAATAAACTATCAGACTTACTCATACATATAGTTGGAAGGAAGTGACAACCTTTCCAACTATGATACATGAGATAAACATATATGTTGAAACTCAAAGTTTAGGAATATTAATCATCATGAGTATAGTGCTTATAAAACCAAAAGTACAAATGCTTGTACATTTTAGTCCATTATATACATATGAAAAGAATTGATTCTCAATTAAAAAGAACATTATATAGAATATTCTTCTAAAGGGTTGATCTTTGGTATGAGATTTACATCATCACCAAGGAGAAGGATGATAAGAAATTTTTAAAATAAACACAAGTATAATATAAATTATAAGGTGGTGACAACCCTTATAAGTTATTTTTACTCATATAGTTTCTACTAATAAAACTTGAAGTAATCATATGTTTATTATTATGAGTATAGTTCTTACAAAGATAAAAGTACAAATACTTACAAACTATATCAATTTTTAGTCTTTATGATTTTTAAGACTAGAGATTAAAAGTATGCAAATAAAGAAATCATCAAAGGTAGTTGATGAAGTTTCCTAAAGGATATGGGATTGTGATTGAATATCAAGTAGAGATGATTTTTTATCTCAATGATGATATATCAAAGGGACATCTACAAGGGGACCTAAATTGAAATATGCTTAATGGTGACTACTATCTTATATGTTATTGTTAGGCAATTCCCCTTCCATGTTTATGATTTTACAAATTCAAACGAAAAATAAAATAGAAAAAACAGCAAATGATATATATCCACGACCACGACAGCATACAAAACAATAGCACAAACACAAACAACAACAAAACATGCAAAATAACATGGTTCACTAGTTGTTCTACACGACTAGCTACATCCACACAGAAAAATGCTTATGCATTTTTAGATTATAACTAAATCAAAATGTTCTTACAGTATGTGCAACAATCAGGAATAAAATCATAGAGAGAGAGAAGAAATAGTCCAATAGAAAAGAATTCGTAGAGCAGAAAAATAATAAACAAAAAATATATTTATATATAAAAGTTTCT
Organism: Sapria himalayana; assembly: GCA_029783825.1. Taxonomy (NCBI): domain Eukaryota; kingdom Viridiplantae; phylum Streptophyta; class Magnoliopsida; order Malpighiales; family Rafflesiaceae; genus Sapria; species Sapria himalayana. Next base: position 1,215,645 of record JAREIK010000215.1, read on the forward strand.
CAGTTTAATTAACTAGAGTGGGTCAGATCACTCGTACAAGCCATGCTTTGCTCCAAATTTTTCTTCATCCCACTGACTAGCAGTGGAACCCCATTATTATGCTATTACTACATTCCTAGCCTTTTAATATTTTCTTTCCTGTACTTACATGAAAATATTAAAATAAAAACATATTCAGTTATACAAAATAAATAATCAAAACAAATTATATACAACAATTATTATATCAAAGAAGCATTGCACAACACCCTAATCTATGTTTTGCGGCTAAACATAATATAATTAAAACTAACTTAAGCACACATTACATAGATTAAATGAAAAAGCTCATGGATTTAAAATTAAATGAATATCATTATTGGTAAGATACTCTCATTAATGATTTTTTGAAATATCAGCTAAACTAATAAAATTAGATAGCATAACAAGGTTGCAACAACTTTTTGGTGCTATAATTGGTGATCGCTTAGTTTAGTTAGTCAATGTGAGTTGAAATGATTATCCTTATAAAAGAATAATTCATTTTTAGTAATTTATATAGCATTGAATTTGATAAATTTTCTCGAATATAAATGTTGAGTCTTATTAATTTCTTTGAAAGTGGATAGTTAAATTTTAGATTTTGCTTATATATTTTATTTTTATAGTCTTGAATCTACAAAATAAAAATATTTATGAAATCTATCAATGATGACATAATAAATTTATTAAAGGAGCTATTGGAGAAGAATGAAGCAAACAAAATTCTTTTTTGGGAAATAAGAGATAAAAGTTAGGGAATACAATATCAACCCTAATATTTAGATAGAATGGAGTTATAGAGACTAGGGATATAAAAGCTATGAAGAGAGAACATTTTATGAACTCAATCATCTTCAAAATCGTATTTTTCAGCTGAGCTTGAAAAAATGTTAAAATAATTGAGAATAGCCAAAGATGCTGAGGAAAAGAAGTTGAGATAGTTGAAGGACAAATATAAACTCATAGATTGGGATAAGTTATAAGAAAGTGTTGCATCATTAATCCTTGTAGCTAATATGCATATTGTTATGGTTGAAAATCTTGAAGAGAAAAGTGAGGATATTATCCCAATTATGCAAGAAGAATAAGATGAAACACGTGATGAAATCTTTATGACTAATAATAAAAAATTGATGGTAAACAATCTAAATGAATAAATTGAAGATATTACCATAATTATTCATGAAGAAGATGAAGTGAGTAATTAAATCTCCATGGTTAATTTAAAACTATTTGTTGTAAACAGTATTGAAAAAGAAATTGAAGATTTGGCCTCAATTAACCATGAAGAAGAAGGAGTGAGCCAGGGAGCATTGATGGTTGAATTGGAGAAAGTTGTGGAGTGTTAGTAAAAAGATGACAAAGTCAAGACGTTTCACAATGTCAAGGCTAGGGAAAAAATAAATAAGAGGAGTTAGACCCAAACTACTTTTGTGGATGAGTGGATCAAGAGATATATTCATTTAGTATCCACCACTGATATCGATAGTACAAGAAAGAAAGTGGTAAAATAATATATTGAAAATGTAGCATGGACAAGAGAGATCTCAAATGGAGAAAAATAAGTTTGGAAGGTCTATTATGGATATTAAATATATTGTTTCTTGGGAGTAAACCCAAGAATTTTTTTTGTGCTACTTATTTGATGAGTGTGAGAATAAATATTACTTGTACATATTTACACTTAATCCCCCCCCCCCTCACACACACAAGAAAAACATATTCAAATTATCTATGATTTTGATTATTTTTCCAAAGCCATGATAGTTTTTTAGAGATATGACTTTGGTATTAAAAAAAATTACTCATAAAAACTACATGACAAATCCATGATAGATTTTCAGAGCCATGAATTTAGAGTTATAAAAGAAAAAGCATCATAGAAGCTACCTAATAAGGCCATAATAGTTTATCAAAACCACAACTCTTTTGTTCTAGAAGAAAAAGTGTTATATAATATATATGGAAAAGGAATGGCTTATAATTCAATTCCATGACTTTGAAGGGAACTACTTGCCACAATGCTGTAAATTTTCATTTATAGAAGAAAAAAAAACTCATAGAGTCATGATCATTCAATTATCAAGTCATAATTATAACTAACCTTCGAATCCCTTCCACAAAAATTCCTAATTTTCTATTGATGCCATGACAATCCACCCTAAATCCTCTTAGGTTATTGATTCAACAATACTCATGGTGATTTTTATTGATGCCACGTGAAGTCACTAATGCTCATGGTGATTTTTATTATAAAAATCATGCAAAGATAGATGAATTTCATGTTGATCAAAAAGTGGTTTATTGGAGATAGATGATTCAAAAAAATTCAATAGAAAGAAAAAAATTAGAGATTATTTTGTATGAATAGAGAATAAGAGAATGCCTCAATTGTGAATGAGTTCTATGAAAATTTGGGAGGATAGGCAGGGGAAGATGTGTTATGTGAGAGTTTGGATTTGCTTTGATAGAAAAATCATTAATGAGTTGCTTGGATTCTCAAGTACTAAAGATAGCATTAAGTTTAAATCCCTCCAAGAGCAATTAGACTTTTTAGCTATCACTAATTTGTTGAAAAATGGAACTGGTACATGAAGGATGATGTCCAATAGTGCAAATAGAAATTTGATAAGGGGATAATTCATGAAGGTGATCAGTTTTGGAAAAGCATTAAATTAGTTCTATTGGGTCCACCTCTTGGACCCACGAGAACTAATGAATGGGAGAACTAATTTAGTTCTCAATATGAGGTGGGAAAGCATCAAACTCATGAAGGTCCATCTCTTGGGTCCACCTTCTGCATTTAATACTAGTTTGATGTGGCAAAGTTTTGGAAAAATTGATTATTAAGTTCCTTGAGGTTGATTTTTCTGACCAATTAATTCATCATTTACTTATTACTTTGATGTGTCTAGCCAAGGAAGTCCCTATGAATGAATAGGTTGATGAAATGTATTTAATGGTTTCCCTCTGACATTGTCGAGCATAAAAAAATAAAAAAAAACAATGCTTGAAAGGAAAAATGGGCCAAATTTTGGAAAGAAGGCCATCCTTAACTACAACTGACAAACAAGAGATAAAAAAAATGATGGAATGCAAGAATATGAGCTGGTCCATATTGAGCAGTTTTTAGGTGCACATGGTGGTATGTTTTTGGATATTTTACATATTGTGAAAATGTGCAATAAAGCATCGAGTGAATTAGGGAATAGTTGAAAAGGAATATTCATTCTCTATGCATAAAAGTAGCAAGATGAGTTTAAAAACATGATACAATATTGGAAACTCATTTCCATCAAAATGAGATATTTTTTCTTATAATATAAGAAAAGTTTGAAGAACAAATCTACAAATTCTTATAAGAATGAATGAAATGCACTTATATTAGATTGATGGGGAGTGTTGAATCATTTGAAATGTTATAAGAGGCTGTCATAGTGGATTAGAAAAGAGCAATGGAAAAAAGAGAGACAATTTAAATGAGAATAAAATAATATTTCAAAAGCACCAATAGATAGAAAATAGAAAAGTGTAGTACAAATCAAAAAATATTATCTTTTGTAATTGTATTTTTTGAAAATGCATTGAATTTGATCGAACAAAGATAAAAGGTGTTTTATGACATTTTGATAAAGATGGTGGATGGGTCAACTATACAGAAGATTGATTCAAAAAGGTCATCCACTTATTTAACACCATTTGAGTACTTTATATTAGATTTTACCTTCTAGAAGTATGATCCTAAATGAAAAACATACTAGCCTATGTCATTCCTGCCTTAATTTGTTTTTTGTTGTTGTTTATTTTCATATCATGATGATGTATCATTGCATGGAATGAAATTGAGATGTTGGATTATTGTTATTGCTTAGGGATAAGTAATTATTTTAATATGAAAGTTTATTTGGTATTCGAACTACTAAACATTTGTACTTATTTTGGTACTTTATGATGGTATATAGGTATTGAATGGATAAATTATGGATTGATTTGATAACTTAAAAGTTTTAGTGAATTTTGATAAATAGTCATGAAATTGATAAGGTTTTAGAGGTGTTTAGCTAAGGGTATGGAACACGAAGTTTTGCAAAGTTTCAGCTTCTATTCTTAGTCAAATCTCTATCTCAAAGGTCATGAAAATCTTTTTATGTCATGACCCTACCAACTCATCAATTTAATATTTCTAATATGTAACATATTCTTAGTGGCTATGATATTATATAAAAGTCATAATCATACTTATCTCATAAAATTTAAGTATATCTATGATATTAATTCTTTGTTATAACAATCAAGTATCAAACTAGTCCTACGGTCATGTTCATGTTTTAGTGATGTGACTTTATCTTTAATATGTCTAAGTAGTCTCAAGTCAGAGTCATTTTTTTTTCAAAGCCACAACTTTTGAGCTACAAGAAATTATGGAGCCAAAATTATGCAAGCCAAAGCTATAACAATTATTTAGAGCTATGACTTTAGGACACTAAGAGTTACATAGAATATTACTTGAGTATGAACATATCCAATGGTTTTGATTCTTATCCTCAAAAAAAGGCAAAACTATGAATTTTATCCTTGAGCTAATTTCCAATATTGTTATATTATGGCAGTATTGTGACAACATGATATATGAGAAAAATGAAGGTAAAAGGATATGAAAATCCACATGCTACAAACACTTGAGACATATGAAAGGAAAATTTTGTGGTGTGGCTATTTCCCAACATCATGGCCAAAAAATACACAAGAAAGGCCTTTTCAGTATAGTGACTATTTTCAGTACAATGAACATATAATAATCTAGAAAGACTAATACTAATGTCATAGTTTTTTATCAATATGATGGGCATATAATAATATGAGAAGTCCTTCACCATTCCATGACCATTTCCTAGTACCATAACCATTTATTAAAGATGAGAAGACAAATATATGAAGCTATGGACATTTCATAATGTCATGAATTCATGTTATAGAAATATTAGGCCCAAATCATGGTCATTGCTAGCACCATGACTTTGTATAATAGAAAGATTGGGGTGTAGTCAAGAGTTATGACCACTTTCTAGAGTTACAACCTCAAGCTTAAGAGATGAAGACCAAAGTGACAACTTTTTTCTGAAAACTATGACTTTCTACTAAGAGTGATATAGAGTTTCTTGAGTATAAAAGTAGAAGATAATGAAATTCACAAAAAAAAATTATTCTTCTTCTCACTCCACACAACAAGCAAGACCATGGTCTAACTATCAAATCATAAAGATAATATTTCACTTTTTAGAAGTTTCACATACAAGCAAGAGATGAAAAATAATGTTAATTTCTATAGTTGGAAGGTATGACTTTCAATCCACATCTCTCTAGGGTAGATTCAGCAATTTTTAACAAAATAGCATGTGGACTAGGGTTTATGTAAATTAATATATGTGATGCGACATTGATTATTATTTGTGAATGAATTTATTTGATATTTTGTTTTATTGAAATTGATGTATGAGTAATTTAATAAAACTTGAACTAGGATTTCAACTATTGATAGGGTTGTGTGAGATTGTCATGGTGAAGGGTGATGGTAAATCATGAGACTCAATCTCACATATGGTTGGAAGGAAGTGACATCCCTTCCAATTATGATTCACAAGAGAAACTTATATATTAAAATCCAAAATTTCGGTATATTAATCATCATGAGTATAATGTTTATAAAGCTAAAAGTATGAGTACTTTTACATAGCAATTTATTGTGTACATCTTAAAATAATCAATTCTTCATTGAGTTGTACATTATATAGTTCCCCTTAATGGGGTTCATCTATAGTGTAGAAGTCATATCATCACTAAGGATGATAGTGATAGGTAGTCCTAGAAATATACATGAATATATTCTAACTCATAAGATGATGATAGCCTTTGTGAGTTAACGGTGATAGCCTTTCTAACCATATCAAACTTTTGTCTTTATGATATCTGATGATAGAAAATAAGAGTGTGTATATGATGCAACTATCAAGGGTAGTTAACGAAGTTATCTAAAAGATATAAAATTGCAAATAACTCTTGAGCATATATGATTTTTTATCTTGCTGGTAACATATCGAGTAGATAACTATGAGAGGACTATAATTGGGATGTGCTCAATAGTGATAACTATCTTATATGATATTAGGGTAAGGAATCATTTCACAATACTTCAACCTTTATTCTATATACAAATAATATATGGAACTAACTTAAACATACATCACATAGATTAAAGAGTTAACTCATGGATCTAATATTTTTTTCAAAATCCAATCCATTTTACTAAAAATGAGTTTTCTCATACAAAATGGCTCTTTACTATGTGTATGTCCTATTCACATTCAAATCTACTTTGGTGAGATGCTCTCAACAATAAACTATTGGGACATTAATCAAAAAAGTTAAGTGGCATAACAAAGCCGCAATAACAAGTCTTATATTGGCTGATGAAACCCTTGGTTAGATATCCATCAACATCCAATATATCACAAAACCACAAATCATTCATTATAGATCACATTCATCATACAAAATTATATAAACTAATCATATATTCCTAAATTATTCCAATAATGAGGAGAGAGGCAAGCAAGGTAATTTGTAAATTATATCATCAAATCATGTATCGCTAAAGGGTGCATTTAGGATATAGGTTTAAATTTTGGTTTTCATATTCAATCTATTTTTCATTAGATTTATTTTTATTTCCCTACTCAGAGAAGTATTTGTCATGCCTCTTCTTCTTTTATATTATTTTTTTCCCAGATTAGTTGATTCCTTTCATTTTCGACAAGTCTAGCTTTTATATCATTGGATCCCATCAAAAAGAAAATTCATGAATGTGCACTATATCATCTTTAAATAACCTCATGCCGCAATGCTTGGTAGATGTCATGATTATCATGACTAAAGTTAGCAATGCTCTTTATTAAGATGTTGCAATATAAAAAAAATATCAAGACTATAAAATAGTTTTGCAATCTTGAAATATTACAATTTTAGTTTTGTGACAATAATGTCACAATCTTAAGAGGTATATCATAACTTCATATTATCATTCAAGTATTGTTGCAACTTTATTTCAATATCATGACTTAAAAATATTATAATGACCATGAAAAATGTATTGCAATGTAGAAATTTTTTGTGATCATGTGATAGATTTGTGACTACATTGAAGGTATATATGAGTATTAATGTTGTCATGATATTGAAAATATTATGACTTTACCATACTCTTTTGTACATCAGCTCTATGTTTCACTAAGTCTATCTTTTGTATTCAATTTATAGTCGGTTACACAACTTTTCATCAAAACTCATCATAAAATCATTTTCATGAAATCTATCTTATATGTCCCTGTTTCAATCAAATACCATATTGAAAAAGACAAAATGTCAGTCAAACATTGTGCTTTTAGTGCAATAGTTAACTTTTTCCTTGTAGACAATATCTACAATTATTGATTTTTTTTAACTCAAAGACCCTTGACATAGTCTGAGCACAGGGATGACCTAGATGTTGATGAAAAAGAACATGAGACACTTGTTGGATACTATTGTGACTTTGTTACAATACATTATTTTTTGATTAGGTACAACCTAAAAGCTAGGTAGATGATGGTCTCTTGTTAAACATCATTCTGCAAGTATACAAGTCACTGGAGTAATAAAGTGGATCTTTAGTCTAGATATCAATACCATAGAGATTGCACATGTATGCTAAATCAATCAATGATAATTAATAACTCCTCTAGTAGGCATGATAAATAGGATACAAGTTGTAAATCCTAACTTCTAGAGATGATCATATTTTTAATATGTAATAGAATTCATAAATTGTATTATTATGATTATACTTAGTTATAGAATGAATTCTATATAAGTGTGGAAAAACCTCATGTCCTACTAGTATACAAGGTGGTTATCAACTATTGAGCTCTTCCTAATGATGGTACTCTAGTATTTATTCCTTCTGTACTTTATAGCCAAGACAATGCATAATCCATTCTAAGAATTCATTCACAAGTTATCACCTTGTAGGAAACTCACTAACTACCATTAATGGTTGTTATGAATATGTATTCTTATTCTTTGACCTCTAGTATTTTTTCAATGATAATTGATACGTTAATAAATGTGTTTGAATTTTCAACTTGATTAGTACCATACTCACATAATTAACATATACTTTCCTTTGAGTTTCACTAGTGACAATCATATGACTAAAAACAACTCATCAGAATCTCATCTCCATATGAATCACATTTTTCTATGCCTATCACGTAGCTTACCTATCAACATCTCCCACTATGATATGTAACATTCAAACTAAAAGTGAAATTCCTCGAAAAATATTCTATTTACTACCCCAAATTAATTAGAAGTTAGTTTCCTTAAAGATATACATACTAGAGTGGCCTATAAAAGTCCATATGCCTTTAGTTTAATAAGAATCATACTCATGATAATTAAACATATCTCAATTTTGGGTTTTGGCATGTGGGTTTGTCTCACACATCATAGTCAGAAGGGTTGTTACTTTCTTCCTACCATATGCATAAGTGTGTTTCATTGGTTACCTATTACTATCCACTACTAAAATCATGCACAATGCTTCTAAAATCCAAAATTCTAATCTCAATTATATTTAATTACCGAATCATCAATAACCAAATAACATCACAATAAAACATCACATTTTAGTATAAAATATAACATCCATTATAATAATCATATTACAATATTCCTAGATTCTTTTTTTAGCCTAAAAATGGAAAGAATAATATACGAGACAATTGGAAATTTATCTCATACAAATACAAGTGCCCAAATTCATCCCTTGAAATAATCTATCCTTCAAAATCTAAATCTCTCAAAACTCACTCAATTTCACTTTGATTTGCCTATAAGATAGAGTTGGAATGTATGTATATATCTTATAATCTATGTTTATACCTTTCATCATCCTTGATGCGCATAAATCACCCTAAGGTGGAGTTGTAGAGCCCCTTGGATCATATTCCTTATGCCTATCATGAATTTTTTCTTAGCATTTTAGAGTTTTTCTTATATACCCAAGAATCTAGTGTAAGTTTTTTAATTAGAAGGCATGTCATTGAATAAAAGTCATGGCTTTGATTTTTTTGTTCTGTAACACAGAGTCATGCTACAAGATATGAGTCACATCTTTGGTTTCTTTCCTCTACTTGATGGTTATGATGCTAGGAAAAGTCAAGAGAACTCATTTAGACAATGTAACATAAATTCATGGCACTATAATATGGCTATCTTATGAATTTAGTCTCTATAACACATTGTCATGGTGCTATGTTTAGTCATAGCTTGTGCATTTTTCTCTTATAACCTTTCAGTGTTCAACCTACCAAATATTCTTATGATTTTTTTTTGATTTATCATGATATGTAGGCATCTATAAATTTGGTAATGAATAGTTGTGAAATTTATAGGTTTTTGGATGTGTTTAGCTGAGGAGGTTGAATATGGAGTCTTACATAGTTTTAGTATCCATTATTTGCCAAAACTTTACCAAATTTTGTTGTGATAATCTTTATACACTATGACTTTACCAACTCGTTAGCACAATCATTCCACTTTGTAGATATTATTTTTTTATTGAGTCAAAGGTATACTTCTCTAAAATTTAAATGGCTATGATATCCATTTTATGTCATAGCAACCATGCACTCTATTAGTGATAAAGGTCGTGACCATGTATTAGTGCATATGACTTGGTAGTCTCAAGTCAGAGCTACAATCATTTTATAAAGTTGCAACCTTTATCCTATAAAAAAGTATAGAGCCAAGACAACTTAGGACAAAACCACAGCTTTGTATAACAAAAAGAATGGGTTGCATTCCGGAGTCATGGCTATTTTTTAGAGTCCCGACATCAAGTTTAAGATATGAAAGCTAAAGTTGTGGCTTTCTTCTAAAAGGCATGCCTTCCTACTTATAGTCATGTAGAATTTCCTAAGTACAAAAGTTGAAGAAAGGGGGGCCTTGGGGGTTTCTCATTCTTCTTCTTCTCCCTCCATGCAATAAGCAAGACTATAGTGAACTACCAAATACTAAAAGTAAATTTCACACTCTCTAGGTGCTCAACAAGAAAATATGGAATGCAAGATATTATTTAATCACTAAAGTTGGGGTCATGACCCCCCCCCCCCCCCAGGGTAGATTGAAAATTTTTATCAAATTAGAATGCGATCTAGGTTTTGCATAATTTGATTTATGTTATGTGATAATGATTTGTTTTTATTAGTGAATGTATTTACTTTATCTTGTGATGTTGATATTGATGGATGAGTGATTAAAAAGTATTTGAACTAGAGTTTTGACTATTGATAGGTGCGAGATTGTCATGGTAGATGGGGACAGATAAACAAAAAGGCTCATTTATACATACGATAGGAAGGAAGTGACAACTCTTCCAATTGTAATGTACAAGCTAAACCTATATGTTAAAACCTAAAATTTAGGGGTGTTAATCATTATGAGTATGATGCTTATGAAGCTAAAAGTATGAATGCATTTACATGTCAATCCATTATACATGTCATTAAGAATTGGTTTTTAATTGGGATAAATATTATATAGAATATTTTCTTATGTGTTTTACCTTTAGCATAGGAGTCGCATCATCAAGTAGGATGATGATAGGTAATCCTAGGTACATGCATGCATATGTTATGACACATAAGTTGGTGATAGTCCTTATGAGTAGTTTTAACTTATATGAATTTTACTAATAAAATACTTAAGGAGAAGCATATAGTAATTGTATGAGTATGCCACTTATGAAGCCAAAAGGTATAAATGCTAATAAACCATGTCAATCTTTGGCCTTTATGATAGCTAAGATCGAAGAATAAGAGTATATAAATGAAGCAACCATCAAGTATAATTAATGAATTTTACTAAAAGGTATAAGATTTTAAATGACTTTCAAGCATGAATGATTTATTGTCTCAGAGGTGATATGCCGAGAAAACAATTACAATGGGGCTATCATTAGGATGAGCTCAAAGGTGACAACTAATTTATATGCTATTAGGCCAATGAGTCAATATACAATACTCTAATATTCATTTTGTACAAAACATAATATAATTCTAACTAATTTAACATATATCATATAAATTAAATGAATAAACTCATGGATCTAAAATTATTCCACAATCCACATATCCATATTACTAAAAATGAGTTGTCTCATTATTGAATAACCAAATCATCGATAGAATCCTTATAGTATCGATATCTAGATGAAGTCCTCTTTATTTTTTGTATGACCCATATACTCATGAATCTCTATTAATGAAATACTCTCATTAATTAGCTTTTGGAATATCACCTAACCAACGAAATTAGAAGGCAAAATATAGTCTCAATACATTTTTGGTGTAATTGCTAAAGATTCTTTAGTTTGGTTATTCAATATGACTTCACATAATTATTCTTATAAAAGGTAATTCCTTTTTAGTAGTTTAAATAGCAATAACCTTGATAAATCTTCATGAATCTAAATTCTTGGTCATGTTTTGTTTGGAATATGTGTAATTGTATTTTGGTTTTTGCTTGTATCCTTTTCATTTTTTTTCCTTTTTAGAACCTTTTAATGAGCTGGTGCTCTAAGGCTAAGCTAATCCCTCTATACTCAAAAATCAAAAGAACTAGAAAAGTAATAGCCAGACAAATAGCTAATAAAGAACCAATAAAGAGTACTAGTAGTAACACATAGCCTCAAGGCTATAATGAGAAAGCTACCCAATAGCCCATCCACTACTATACCTTAGGAGACTATTGGATGTGAGTGATGATGGATAGTTATTTGGGTATTTGATTACAATATGTGGAGTTTAACTACTTTGAGTTGAAGCTGAGTCTTATATAAATGGTTCAACAATTTTAGTAATATTTTTATTAAGTGAATAATAAAAATGATACTAATGGATAGGCTATAATATTTTTGGAGCTATGTAGTATAATAAAAATGAATGGAGTTAGCCCTAACACAATAAGGTTATGTTTATTTTCCTTTTCATAAAGTGAGTGTATTTCTCACTAAATTCTTTCTACCTTAAATTACATCTCAATTACATAGCAAGATAAGTTGATTCTAGCACGACAAGTATGAGATATTTTATGATGATTGTGGCCAGTTAAATGAGTTGTTGATAAGATGTCCTCAATATAGATTCAATTTTTGGTTTCAAGCCCAAATATTCTATAATGGGCTGAAGCATATGATGATGTATATTATTGATGTGGCCCCTAGAAAGTCAATTTTAAATAAATCATTAGAGGAGACATTATTTGTTTGAGGAGCTAGCAAAAAATAACTATAAAACTCCAACCGATCACTCATTTGGGAGAAGACATGATGGAATGTTAGAGTTGGATTGGTTCACAAGAATTAAACAAAGTTGGAAGCTCATTTAAGGAAGCTTAAAACTAAAAAGAAAAGAAGAAGAGTATCATAAAAGATCATCATTTTATATTTGCATGAAACAATGGGCTTAGATCCCATTTATCAAATGGAAGTAGCCAACCAAATATAAGGCAAAGGATACCTGTTTTGACCTAGCAGCAATATCTCAATGCGTTAACATACGAACGTGAGAAATCATGAGAATTTTTCATTTGGATGTTATGAAAGTGGACTATAGAAATTGGGCATTCTTCAAAAAATATTGGGAATAATATTCTAAACTATAATAGTAAAAAAGATCTCAAAATTTAATTATCAATCATCACAAGGAGAAGAGAAGTTGGTGATAAGAAAGAATAACATTGGATAATTAACTTCATCTATGAAATGAAGAAAGAGCAATGAACTGCTAAGTGATACTAAAGTATATTCAAAGAATTATTTCTTTATCATGCTTAGAAGTGGAAAAATGCTATAAATATATTTTAAACTCGAGGGTTTTAGAACTATTGAAGGTGATAACATCATGGTTTTCCCAAAAGCCATAGTATCGACTGAATTTTCCCAAGAAGCCAGTCCCTATTAAAATGAATTACAAAAATGAAGAATGTGATATTGTGGCACCTAACAAAGTTATTACTTTTAGAATAAGTAAAGCCAAAAATCACTTGAAGATACAAAAAATGATATTAAGAAAGAGGAGTGAATGAAGGTTATCCAAAACAATGGAGATAAATAAATAAATTATAATAAAGCTAAGGATAAGTTTTCAATAAATATTTCATTTTTATAATGATTTACAAAGGGAAAATTGGATACACATACACTTTGAGAAGTTTTTTAATATATACCAAAAGTTAGAAATATTCTAAAAGTTAAAAGTGAACATACTGATTACCCCTAGACGAAATATTAAATTTTATGAGATTTAGAAAGGCATAATGAGTAGTGAGACAAAGTTGGAGATGTATGGGACTATGAATATGATCAAAAAGTATAGTAAAATCATTCAAAGAATACTTCTTAGATAATTGAAGTACCCCAGATGTTTTAATATAATTTGTACTAATAGGAATCATATATTTCGAAAAATATTATGTAATTTTGGATCAAGTATCAATTTGATGTTCTTATCAATTGTGTGAATATTAAATATCAGAAAAATTACTTTAATATCTCTCTGACACTAATTGGAGGATTATGCTATCAAGAACACATATAAAATTATCAAATATGTATTAGATAAGGTGGATATATTTATTTTTCTAGTTGATTTCATTATATTGGATCTGGAGAAAAATAATTATGCACCATTAATATTTGGATGACTATTTTTGACTATGGGACAACCCCTTATCGATGGGATGAAATAGAAGTTTACTCTCCAAGTTATAGAGGAACAAGAAAAGTTTAATCTTTACAATAACTTATTGGATCTAGATGATGATGATAATAATGAAATAAAGTATTGTAGAACAGACAATCTCTTTCATACTGAAATACAACAAAAAGTTGATTTCTAATAGAAAGATTTTATAAAAGACTATTAGTCAGATGAATATGAATGAGATGGAATAGAAGAATAATTTTGGAACTATGATTGTGATAAAGATGAGAAATATGAAGAAAGATAAATATTTTAGAGTTTCAAAAATAAAGAAATAGATTAAGATGACTACTATAATAACATGGCATCCTTTGAAGTCATGACCTCAAAGAAATTTCATTTTGATAACTCCAAGGAAGCTAAAAGAACAATAGAGAAAGAAAAGGTTGAGACAAAAATAATAGAAGATAAAATTAAAGACAATGCTCCAATTGTGCCCAACATTGTGAGATCGATGTTACAAAATAAAAATGACTAGGTAAAACTTGATGGCAAAGTCAAGCTAAGTACAGTGCTATGACTCTGGTATTACGAAATAAAAAAGGTCGAGGAAAACTTGATAATAAAGTTGTAGCTATGCCCAATACCATGACTTTAGGGATATAAAATAAATTAGTCTATCAAAAGCTTAAAGACAAAGTCATGGTTATGAACAACACCATGACTTTAGAGTTACAGAACAAAAAGGAAGAAAAAACTTCAAGAAAAAGTCATGGTTTCACCTAGTACCAAAAATTTGAGTATCCAGGAAGATAAGAATAGGAAAAGCTTAAAGGAAATGTTGTGGTTATACTCAGTGTCTTGACTTTGGAGTTCTAGAAAGAAAAGGAACAAGCCAGCATAAATGAAGTAGTACGACATTCACTAAATTCATGGCATCCATTAAAGAAAATGCCCAATGAACAAGTATAGCTAAAGCAACATTGATAGAAGACAAAAACAAAAATAAGATAAAATAGTATATTGAGAAGCTAGCATTAATATTAGAAATCTCCAATGGAGGAAAAAGTGGTTTTGATATTCTAGCTATAGATGTTAAATGTAGCACTGCTTGGGAAGCAACATTAGCATTTTTTTGTGTATATGATGTAATAAATATTTATATCCACCACATAAATGTATGTACACATCTAATGACCCACAAGTATACTTTTAGAACTCAAACCCTACCATTACTATCAACATTCTCACTTGAAGTTGTTCTAATATTTTTAGACCCTACAACACTCAAAGTGAAAACTAGTTATAGAATCTTTTAAAAAATTTAAAAAATTTTTGTTATCGAGAAGAAAGTTATTTTTTTAGGATGGGTAATCATTTTTTATATGTGAGTTTGTTTGGTGTTCAAAATATAAAACTTTCTTATGTATTTTGGTGAATAGTTATGAAATTGATAGATTTTTAGAAGTATTTAGCTGAGGGAGTGGAATATGGAGTCTTACATAATTTCAGCATCCATTCTTACTAAAACTCTACCTAATTATTTGTGACATTCTTTATACACCATGGTACTACCAACTCACTAGCATAATCCTTCCATTATACAA
This sequence comes from Sapria himalayana, assembly GCA_029783825.1. Classification (NCBI taxonomy): domain Eukaryota; kingdom Viridiplantae; phylum Streptophyta; class Magnoliopsida; order Malpighiales; family Rafflesiaceae; genus Sapria; species Sapria himalayana. The sequence continues at coordinate 1,231,075 of JAREIK010000215.1, forward strand.
CATATTCATTTTGGCTGTGATATTATCATGAAGTTATAATCATATTTTTCTTGGGCCAAATCCATGGAAACTATCCAGCACCATGACTTATGGGACACTAAATATTTCAAAATATATTAGTAAAGTATATCCATTCTTCAAGGCCATTAATCTTGTCCTTAAAGGAATGCGAAGCCATGACTTTTACATATGAGCTAATTTCCAATGTTAAAGCATCCTTACAATTCCATAGCAACATAAAATTTGAGAGATGTGAAGGCTAGTTCCATGGTCACTTATAATACCTGGACACTTGAGACATAAAAGAACAATTTTTGTGTTATGGCCACTAGAGATATGACTTTCTTTAAAAAGCTATAACTTCCTACTTAGAGTAATATAGAATCACTTGAGCATAAAAGTGGAAGAAAAAGAAATTTTAGAAATCTAGCATTTTTTTATTCTCCTTCTTTACAATAAGCAAGATCATGGTGCAACTATCAAATCCTAGGTGTAAATTTTACACTCCCTTGGGTTCCATAAGCAAGCATGAAATGCAAGACATAATGCTAATTATTAGAGTTGGGATGCGTGGCACTCAACCCCCTCCCCCTCTATGGTACATCAATAGTTTTTATTAACATTACATGTGATCTAAGATTTTTTTAATTTGATTTATATGATGTGACAATAGGTTTTTTATAAATAAATGTGTTTGATATATTTTGTATTATGGATATTGATGTATTGGTGATTAAATAGAACTTAAACTATGATTTTGACTATAAGTAGGTTTGTGCGAGATTGTCATGGTAGATGGTTATAAGTAAACCATAAAGCTCACTCACGCATATAGTAGGAAAGAAGTGTTAGCACTCATGAGAATTATGTGCAAGAAAAACCTATATCTTTATGTCCAAAATTTGGGTATGTTTATCATTGTGAATATGATATTTATGAAGGTGAAATTATGAATACTTTTACATATCAATCCATTGTACATGTATTAAAAGAATTAGTTCTCAATTGTGATGAATATCAGATAGAATGTTCTCCTAAGGGTTTTACTTTTAGTATGAGAGTCACATCATCATTGAGAAGGATGGTGACAAGTAATCCTAGGGACAAGCATGAGTATGTTATGACTTGCAAGGTGGTGGCAGCCAAAGTGAGTTACTTTCACTCATTTGATTCACATCGAAAAAACTTGAGAGAAGCATACATTAGTTCTATAATAATAATATTTATGAAGCCAAAAGTATAAATACTTACAAACTATGTATTTGTACTTTTGGATTGACATATAAAAGAATTCATACTTTCACCTTCATAGATTTCATGAAGTACTTTCAATGTATTTGTACTTTTGGATTGACATGTGAAAGTAGTCATACTTTCATCTTGATAAAGTACAAATACTTAACAATCTTTGATCTTTATGATATCTAATGTCATAGAATAAAAGCATGAATATGAAGCATCATCAAAGATAGTTGATGAAGTTTCCTAAATGGTATGAGATTGTGATTACCTCTCAAATATAGATCATTTCTTATCTTGATGTGGTGTAAATAGAGGACAACTATGAGGGGACCACCATTTAGGTCAGACTTAATGATGACAACCACCTTGTATTCCATTAGGAAAAAAAGTCATTACACAGTATATCAACTTTTATTCTATGTCCAAACATAATATAATTCAAGCTAATTTAACATACATTACCTAAATTACATGAATAAACTCATGGATCTAAGTTTATTCCACAATCCGAATACTCATTTTACTAGAAATGAGTTGTCTTATTATTAAATAATTAAATTGTTGATATAATCTTTATGATATTGATATCTAGATAAAATTACTTTTAACTTTGTATGACCCATGCACTAATGAATCTCTATTTATGAGATAATCTAACTAACAAGCTTTTGGGATATCACCTAACTAACAAAATTAGGTGATGTAATAAAGTCTTAGCATAACCCAAAGTCACGGCATTAAACAATGGTCATGGATTTAGCTTCTCACTTGAGCCAAGAGTTGTTGCACTTGTGTTGGTAATGACTTGCGTATTTTATGGTTTGGTAAAAGAAAAGATACTTCATCTAAAAGCTAACATGGTATTTATTACTAGTAGGATATTTGGTTGCTACGACATAAAATTAATGTCATTGGCATGAAGTTGTTTTGAGCTAGTTTGATATTTACTCAATAAAATCTTTGTAATCCGAAAGAATATGTTGCACAGTAAAAGAATTATGTCGAGAATGTGGTAGAGTCATTACTTTTGAAGATTGTTATGATTATGTGAATAAAGTTTCAACCAAGATTGGATGTTAAAACCAATCCATAAGTACTTAAAAGTGTAATCAAGTCATAGCAAGTTAGATTCTATGACTTGCATGATTTTTTCTTCCCCTTCTAGTCACTAACTCCACCAAGCCAAACATTTTAGACTAAAAACTAATGATTTCATAACTATTCATCAAAATCTTCCAAAACTAGCTTTTTTGTGAAATCATTACAAATAAATCTATTTTTCAAGCAAAATACATCATGAAATCATATCAAATGGTTGATATTATTTGGTATTTGGCATACCGAATAACTCTCACACTTAAATAATTACTCATCCAAGAGTAATCCATCCCTCACTTACACACACACATACACACACACACACACACACACACACACACACACACACACACACACACACACATATATATATATATATATATATATATATATATATATATATATATATATATATTACTCCTAAATAAATGTTTTCTAAGATTGAGTTATAGTGTCATAATGTACCAAGATGGTGAGGCTAGTTATTTTTTATGGTTAGTCAAAAATTCACCATGGGGTTTGTTCTCTATAATTAACTTTCAATATTAATAAATAGTGTATTACATTTTGTATGTCGACTTACACACCATTATTATATTACATAGTGTAGAAAAAAAAATTATGATGTCTCCCAAGCAGTACTAAGTCTAATATTCATAGCTAGACTATCAATGAGTTCATATCTCTATTATTGATCTCAGCTATCCAATCTAGCTTTTCAATATATTTTTTCATTTCCTTTTTTTACTGTTCTTTCAAAATTGGATCATCCTGGTAGCTTGCTTTTATTGAACTTCATTCATTAGGCTTCTATTCCATTAAAGCCACAACTTTTTTATTGTGTTGTAGGTTGAGCATTTACTTTCTGCAGTACAAATTTCATGGCACTATGTGGATCTATGCCAACTACCTCTAGCATCTAGAACTCCAAAGTTACGGTGTTATTAGAATCCATATTCTTTCATCACTTTTCATCATTTTCTCCACTTCCTTAGGAATCTCTATATCTTTCAATACAACCATGCCTTTATCTGTTATTTTATTAGTCACTAGTTGAGATTTTTTATGTCTTTACTTCAAATATAATCTCTGAATTCTCTTCATGCATCAACAAATTAGACATTTCACTTTTTTTCTTTGTCTTTAGAGTAGTCTTCTCTATAATTGTCTAAAGTAATGACCTTGAAGGATGTTGTGACTTCATGACAGTCATGTTCATCATTTTCTACTCCATCACTTTCGTATATCCAGATTTCCTCTTCTATGTTATCTCATTTGTCTTCATCTATTATAGACATAATCACCACTAGAACATATGAGGTAGCACTTTCTTTCTCACTAACAATCATATACATACTCATCAATGGAACTTTTAAGGTATTATTTTTCATCACACTCATACTTATATCCATACTCACCAATGGAACTTACAAGGTAGCATTTTCCTCCTTGGTACTCAAGTTAGTGTCCCCCCCCCCCCCCCCCCCCCCCCTCCCATCATGTCAAGTTATCATATTTATTTTTTTTCCCTTTCTTTAATTCTCTAGCCTCAAATAAAAGCTCTATAATGACATCTTCAAGTGATGAGCTAGTTTTTAGACATGATCTATCAATCCTTCCTATTAAAAAATTTTTTGATATCATGGTATTTTTTCATCTCTGCAAACAACATACTCAAGATGTCATTGATTTTTGAAAGTGGTTTCTCGGGGATCTCAATCTGAAAATGTCTTTCTCCTAAGATCTCACGTTCAAAATCTCTAGAGACAATAATGAGCAACCATCTGAAAATGAGTGTGTTCGACATCAGTATTACATACAAAATAAAAGTCAAAATATGGATAAGAATGTGCTCCATAATAGTGAAAAGTTAACCCATGCATGGTCCTCTCAACTCTTTGGGTCACAAGGTGTTACCTCGGTCCTATAGTTTCACTCATCTAAGGGTGGTGGCTAAAAAAAAGAAAGAAGAAATGAAGATAAAATCACTATGATTAAAAGATAAATACAAGATATAAAATACAAATCTCACTGAAATAAAATTATATTATTGAAACAACTACAAATAGTTACATCAACTAGAGTCGACTAACCAAACTAAAAAAATAATTTATAATAACAATGATAAAAACTTATTGTAACTTTATTACATCTCATGATTTTATTCTTAGGTGCATCTCAAAAGTTAGTTGGGTGAGGGTCTCTCATCCAATATTATTTTGTAAATATATAAGTCAAAGTAATAAATTGAACTTTTAGCCAAAATATCAATCACACAGAGATTTCACATGCATGTTAGACCAACTAATTATAATTAATAGCTGCTTTTGTCATCATGATAAATAGAATTCAAGTCATAAATACTAGATTCTAGAGATGATTCATATTTTTATTTGTAATGAAATTAATAAATATCCTTTTTGGATTCTACTTAGTCATAGAGCAAAGGCTAGATAATTGTGGATGACCTCTTTCCCTACCAGAATACAATATAGTTATTAACTATTGACCCAATGATAGTCCCTCATAGATGTCCCCTTAGTCCTTTGCCACCAAAACAACACGTCCATCATTATGTGAAGGTCATTCATAAGTCCTTATTTTTTAGGTAACTCATTAAATACTTTTAATGGTTACTTTGAAAATGTATTATTATTTTCTATCCTATAATATCTTTCTCAATGATAATTGATATGGTAAGTTTTTATACTTATAGCATCATTAGTACCATACTCACACAATTAATATACACTCTCATTAGTGTTTCACTAATAGTAGCCATACAACCAAATGTAACCTATGAAACTATCACCAAACATATAAATCACATTTTTCCACACCTATTGGTATTGTGTGGCTTACTTAACACCATCCCCCATAATGATAGTCAACTCTCAAATGAGAATGTTCTATTTACCACCCAATATCAATTAAGAGTTAGTTCCTCTACGACATGCATAAAAGAGTGGCCTATAAAAGTATTTATGCCTTTGGATTCATAAGTATTATACTCGTAGTGATTAAACATACCTTAATTTTAGGTTTTTACATATTAGTTTTTCTCATACATCATGATCATAAAGCTTGACACTTACTTCCAATTATATGTGTGAATTTATCTCGTGGCTTACCTATCATTCTCTACCATTCAAATCACACAAACCCACTAATAGATAAGATCCTAGTCTCAGTTCTATTTAATTATTAAATTATCCAAACCCAAATACTATCACAATAAATATTATATTAAAGTATTAAATATAGTATCCATCATAATAAATATATTTAAATATCCCTAAATTCTTTTTAGCCTAAAGTTATGGAGAATAACATATTAGAAGTTAAAATTTATATCATATGAATTCATGTGCCTAATTTCAACTTTTGGGAGAATCTAGGCTTCAAATCCTAAACTCTTCAAAACTTTCTCAATTTTACTTTGATTTGCCCCATAGAGGGGGTTAGAATGTGTGCTCACCTTTTAGGGCATATACTTTTTTATTGTATCATTCTTGTTACTCATGGATCACCTTGAAAATAAAGTTGTAGATCCCCTTTGGCCATCTTTCGCATGTCTCTTATGGATCTATTCTTTGCTTCTTAGGGTTTTCTTTATATACTTAAGCATCTAGTGTGAGATTTTTAATTGGATGTTATGGTGCTGGATATAAGTCATGATTTCAGTATTTTGGTTTTATAACACAAAGTTATGACACTATATGAAGTGGATAATGACCACAACTTGAGACTAATTTTTCTATAACATAAAGTCACTATGAAGTGGCAATAGCTTCATGCACCTATCTTTTTATTCTTCATAAGGAGCCATGACACAAGAAAATTTAATGGCATGCTGAAGGGCTTTTCATAGTATTATATGGCAATTATACTATGAAATTATCATGACATTAGCATTGGTCTTTCTTAATCATTACATGACCTTGGCACTGAGAAATAGTCATGGTGCAAAAATTTTTCTTATGATGTCTCAAATATTTATGGCATTATGAGTTGTTGTGGCACTAGACCTCACTTCTTTAATATATCATATAGTTATAGTGATATAATGATGTCACCACACTAACAATTAGCCTATATGTAAAAGTTGCATGTTTTTTTTCCTTTGAGAATAATAGTCATGTCCTTAGAAAATGGTCATACTCAAGTATTTGTTTTGTAACATTTAGTGTCCCAAAATTCATGGCACTGATAATTTTTTTGGCTTTAGCCTAAATAGTTTTGACTTTGGTTTCATAACTTTTTGTAGCTCAAAATTCATAGCTTTGTAAAAATGTAGAAACTCTAACTTGAGACTACCAAACTACATTAAAGATAATGGTATGGTGCTTGGACTTAACCACAACCTTTAAAATTAGTGGGGAACTAGGTTTTTATGATATAGAATTAATATCGTAACCATATAAATTTTATGAGATAAATATGATTATGGCTCCATGATAATTTCATAGTCATAAAGAATGTATCATATAGTGGAAGAATTATACTAATGAGTTGATAGGATCATTGCATACAAAGATTATCATGACCAAGTAGATAGAGTTTCGACTAGAATAGATGCTAAAAAATGCAAGACTTCATATTTTTCCCTCTCAACAAAATACATTTGAAAACTTATTGATTTCATGACTATTCATCGAAACTCACTGAAACTCCAACGTCATAAATAAATCTATAATTTCTCTATTTTCATGCCTAGACATCAACATAAACCACCAAATAAATAATAATATTTGGTGGTTTGTACACCAAATGCTAATCATTACTGTCAACAAGTTAAAATAATTTAAAAACATATAGAGATCACATTTAATATCACAAAGAAAAAGCTAACCTCGAAAGATTTGGAGGAATGACATGCAAAGAGCATGGTGGGTTCTTCATCAAAAAGTATTTTTCTGATGTATGCTTGACACAGAAAAGCTAAAAGGTTTTTTGAACTGAAATAAGAGATGATGACAGTGCATGAATGCATGGCTATGTTCATTGAATTTGCTTATTTTGATGATGATTATGTGGCTATAGATATGGTTATAGTTAGAAAGTTTAATGTTAGTTTAAATTTATCTATCTAGAGTAAAATTGTGAAAATTTTTATATAGGACATAGACTTAGCTATGAACATTGAGAGCATGGTATATGATGCATGGAGCATTCAGGATGCATGTGTGAAAGATGAGAAGATGGATATCAAATCTTTTTCTTTTAGCTCATGAAAGAAGCAAAGGAATTCTACTCAACAATGGTTATAGAGACACGCTAGCTTCTATCAAGGCCAATGCTACAATACTATTTCTATTAGTCTAGCCACATGAAACATAATTTGCTATAGAGGTAGGAATCACAGAGTATTGGACACCACAATCTTAGTCATCAATGGGATGCACACAGACACAATTTATTCTTTTTACCCTAGCATGGACCAGGGGAACTAGTATCATGCTTAGAGCCATACGAGCACCTTCAACTTCATAGGTATTCTATGGGGGCTAAAGTATGGTTCAGAAATAATGATCAAGCTCACTAGCCAGGACTTCAAAAAATAAAGGCCATATCTATGCCAACACACCTTAGACTTATATTATAGATTACTCCATTATTCAAGTTACTTTATACTGTATATGCTGTATATTAATATTAATCTACAGCATTAATATTTCAATTAATATAAAGTTTACTTTCTAAAGTATTGTAGCTAAGTCTAACTCCTGGCACTTGTGGAGGAAATATCGGGTACTTGTATAGATCTAAAGTATGGTTTAGCGTACATATTCCATTAATAAATTAGGGGTTTGGCCTAACCGGGCCGAACCCGGTGGATTCATGTCGTGGGCCCATGTTAGGCTGACCTCCACGAAACCATGCCCGGCATGAAAGCATGGTCGGACTAGCTAAAAATAGGCCGGGCCGGCCCGACACGTCTCATTTAACACCTCTAAGTCTACCTCTAGTGATTTGTGAGTGCAAAGATATTTTTCTGAGTGAACTACCAAGATTATATCCATAAAGAGATGTAGACTTCACCATCAAGTTACACCCAAGTACATTGCCAACTTTTATGACTTCACAACGAATAGCATCAATTAAATTGCAAAAACTCAATGTCTAATTACAAGAATTATTGAAAAAAAGGCTTTATCAGATCAGACACTTCATCTTGATAAATTTCGATACTATTTGCTACGAAAAAAAACAAAATCCTTTGGCTATGTATAGATTATTAGTAGTTGAATAAAGTTACTATCAAGAATAGGTTTTGATTACTAAGGAATGATGCCTTATTTGATTAGTTGAAAGGTGCATGGGCTTACTTGAAGATAGATATCCCCACTAGTTGCCATTAGTTGGGAATTGTTACAACTTTATTATGATGCCTAATTTTTAGAATTAGGCAATGTTTTAGAAGCTTGTTGAATGATGGTCTCTTATCTAATATAGTTCTACATATATAAAGGCTATATAAGTAGTAAAAATGAGTTTCATATAGATATCGATTCTAGAGGGATTATATCTATGGTTCCATCAACCATTAGTGAATCAACTATCACTCTAGTCAAAAGGATAAAACTAAGTCTTTGGTGAGACTCTTAGATTCTAGGGTTGACTACTTTATAATGTATTGAGATATTTCTAAATTATTTGGTTGTTATTATTCTTGATTATAGAATAAATATTCGATTATTGTGATAATGCCCTAGTTCCCTACAAGTATACAAGGAATTTGTTACCCATTGAGCTCTCCCTAATGATGGTCTCCTCATAGATTTCTCCTCAATACTTTACTACCAAAATAATATATCATTCTTACTTGAGGGTCAATCACAAGTCTACACCTTTTAGATATCTCCTCAACTACCCTTGATGATTATGTAGTATATGTATTCTTATTCGCTGACCTCATATTTGATAAAGATATAAACTGGTGTAATATTAAAAGTGCTTGCACTAACTTAGCAAGTTTCATACTCATGATAATTAACACATACTTTCTCTAAAATATCACTAATATGAGTCATTTGATAGAAAGTAACTCATAAAACTATCACCATCTTATGAGTCACTTGCACTCACATTTGTCTTATGCTATACATGTCACCATCCATCACAATGTCACACAACTCACACACTAAAGGTGAAACCCTTAGAAATATATTCTATAAAACTCTCATATCAAAATATGGTTAGTTTATCTAGGATATGTATAATGGATTGGGCTATAAAAGCATTCATACTTTTAACTTAATCAGTATCATACTTATATGAATAAACTTAACTCAATATTGAGTTTTGACATTGAAGTTTGTCTCGTAAGAAACTATCATAAGGGCTATCAATTCCTTTCTATATTTATGCATAAGTGTATTTCATTTCTTACTTGTCATTAGCTATCACATTAATACCTATAAACTTATAGATAGTAAAATTCTAATTTTAGTTCTAAATAACAACTACATCTATCAATAACCAAATCATAATACTAACTAAATATAAAATCTATAAATTGTGTGTCTATCACACACTATAAAATATACTGATTCTAAACCTTGATTTAGCTTATCATTAGAGAGAAATTCACATGATATAATTTTAAATATGTCTCAAAGGATTTCTGGTTCCCAATAATTGTTTTCAAGAGTATTTAGGAATCAAAATCCTAGACCCATGATTATTTTTTGCATGCCATGGAATTACCCTAGGTGGGAGTCAAAATTTATGCTCTCTCTTAAGGTTTATGCTTGTTCCTTGCATCATCTCTTTATTCATGGATATTTTCTAGGATTTAGTGATTTTTTGTTCTAAAACCCTATCATTTTGACTCTTTTCTTGTGCCCTAACTCTATATTTCTTTTCTTGGCTCTAAATTATACTTTTATATGTGAATGGTTGTGTGTATTTTTAAGTGGGAAGGTATTGCATTAGAGAAGGGTCACGACTTTAGCTTTTCCTTTCTGAAAAAACACAAAGTCATGGTGCTAGGGAATAGCCATGGCTTTAGTCTATTCATTATATTAGATTTATATGCTGCTAGGAATATCCATGGCTCATGTATTTCCTCTAACATGAAGTCATGTCATTGCAAATGGTTGTGGCTCATACTTTTTTTCTTTGTGACACAAAGTTATGGTATTAAGAATGGCCACAACTTATTCATTTCTCCTCTATAATCCAAATTCATGGCACTATAAATGACTATGGGCTTAACAATTTTTCATGAGTAAAAATTCATGGCTCTAGAAATAGCCACAATTTGAGTAAATGATCTTTAAAACTCTATGTAGCTAAAATTCATTTAACTAGATAAAAGTCATAAATTTTGTCTAAATATTTTTGACTCTATAATAAGAACATCATGGTACTAGAGGATACTATAGTTTTTAGTACTGGTGGGGTATTTGGTTGCTATAATGTAAACTTAATATTTTAGTCATAAAAATATTACTGAAATAAAGCAACCTAAATTTTTTTTAGCATTGAATCATATTCTATGATTTTTCCTTGGGGCTTCCTTCTTTTACTTCTCTTTCCCAAGATGTCATGATTTTTTGGATCACCACAGCTTTTTGGCTTTCTTATTTATCATCATCCTCTCTGAATACCATAACTTTTTAGATAACCTCAACTTTTTGATAGACTACTCTTTAAAGTTTTTCTTTTTAGATCTCCAAATTCATGGCACTGATGCTTGCTGTGACTTCTTTATTGAGCTTTTGTATCTCCAAAGTCATAGCACTAGTGAAAGTCATAATTTTTGTTACTGCCTATGTTTCTTTTTCTCCTTTCTCTAGATCCTCGAGAATTTTTGTTTCTATCATGTCTTCCTCTATCATTTTATCTGCCACCAATAGAATTTTGCTTATATTTATATCACTAGTATATTCTTTCAATCCTTCACATAATTTTCTTAATCTAATTGTGAAGATAATTTATGCTTTTCACTTTCTTTTTTTACCTCTCCAGAGTATCTTCTTGGGTGCCTTATGAAGTTGTGATTTTTAAGAATGTTAGGACTTCATAGTTTTCATCCTCCTCAATATCAACTTCAATTTCATTACTTCATATTTCATCTTCTATAATAAGTTGCTCATTTTTGTCAAGCCAATAGTCTTTTACAAAATCTTTCTGCCTAAAATCCATGTTTTGTAAAAGTTGAATTTCACTTGCTCTTCACCTACATAAAGAATGAACTCTTCCTTCTTGATATCAATGAGGGTTTGTCTAGTAGCTAAAAACTATAATCCCAGGATCAATGAAGTATATTGGTCTTTTTCCAATCCAACACCACAAATTCACTAGAAAAATTAAATACATTAATTTTAACTAACACATCTTCAATAATATCCATTAGGTGCTTAGTTGATCAATCAACCAATTTTAGTAAGAGAGATTGGAGTAATCTCATTGAAATTCGGTTTCGTGCTATTGAAAAAGGCTTAAAGTTAATACTCGATCTCAGATCATAGAGTACCTTCTAAGATGTGTGCTCCCCAATTATACATGATATCGTAAAACTTTTCATATCCAAGTTTCTCATGAGTTTTTGTTGAATAATCATACTATACTTCTCAGTTATATTCATACTTCCATACATATTTTACTTAATCTTACAACTCAACATATCCTTCATGAATTTCATATAGTTTGACATTTGAGAGAATACTTCAACAAATAGTATATTTATTTCCAACTTCCAAAAAATATTGACAAATTTCTCAAACTATAAATCTAATTTTCCCATTTTAAAATATTGTGAAAAAAATATCTAGAGTAAAAAACCATCGCCAGCATCATTCTTCATCATATTCATCATCCTAGTACTTTGGGTAATCTTCATTTGCTCTTATATTACTTCTTTTTTTGTTTTCCAAAGCATGGGGAGTGAGCTAGGTATTATGTTCATTGGATATCATGACTTTGGAGAATATCACAATATTGAGGACCATTGATTTTGAAAATACCATGGTGGGAGCCATGATTTTGGAAAAATCACAGTGTTGTCAGTTCTAGCTCCTAATGTTTTATAATTTTCAATTTGATACCTTTTAAGCTCATTGTTGCTTCTTTAGGTTTATCTTAGCATCACTTGATAGTTTGGTGACACTTTTCATCATATTAATCATCCTAGTACTTTTGGTAATCTTCATTTGCTCCTATATTGCTTTATTGTATTTTCCAAAGCAATGGGAGTGATCTAGGTATTATGTTCATTGGATGACTTTATCTTACACTTTTATACTCAGACAACTTTGCATTACTATAAAAAGTCATGACTTTCAGAAAAAAGTCATTACTTCGGCCTTCATCTCTTTAGTTAAAAGTCATGACTTTAGAAAATAGTTATGACTCTATTCTACATCTTAAATTTTCTATAACACAAATTCAATGGTACAAGCAATGATCATGACTTTGTATTAAGCTCCCTATAACATGATATCACAACACTGTGAAATGGTTGTAGCTTCATGTTTTTATCTATTTATAGTCTATAGATGTTCATAGCAAGGAGATGGATTCTCATGTTGTTATATAACCATAGAGTTGTGCGGAGGCTACAACATTTCCAAATGGTCTTTCTTGATATTTAAATGGTTATGGAACTTAGAAATAGCTACAATATAAAGAAGGTATTTCATGTGTTCGTTGTGGTTGTAGCTATAGTGTTGGGAACTAGTTGCAGCACAAAAGTAATATTTCATATCTCTTAGTGTCCACAATACTATAGTGGCCATGACACTAACTTTTCTTCTCTCATATAGTATATTGGCATAGTACTATTAGGATATCATGGCATTGACACTTAGCTTGCACATATAAATTACAATTATGCCTTCCTTTGAGGTGAAGAGTCACAACCATAGAAATAGTTATACTCGAGTATTTCCCTCTATAATATTTAGTGTCCCAAAAGTTATAGTTTTGAATCATTTTCATGACTTTGGCATGAATAGGTGTGGCTCTATATTTTTTGTAACTCAAAAATCATGTCATGGAATTTGGAACCTTATGATGAAAGTCTCAAGTTCAAAAGGTCATGGCTCTAACTTGAGACTATTAGGTCATATAAAGATAAAGTCATGAAACTATGAAACCAATCATGACCTTTATCATCGTAGGGGTACTTGATTGATATGGTGAAGAATTAATATCAAAGTCATTTAAATTTTCCAAACTAAGTATATGGTTTTTACTCTAATATAATATCATAGTCATTGATAATGTATTGCATAGTAGACAAATTATTCTAACAGGTTGGTAGGGTTTTGGTGCATAAAATTTTTTTCTAAGCAATTAGAAAGAATTTTAGCCAAAAATATATATTGAAACCAAGTGAGACTCAATAATCTATCCCCTATGCTATGCCTCCAAAAAATCATTGATTTCATAACTATTTTTATAAACTCTTCAAAATATGAAAAATCATGAAATCAATTCATATTAGCTCAATTTCCAAGTCTATACATCATTATCATCTACCAAAATATATATAAATTTTTGAATGTCAAACAAACTCTCATACTAAAATAATTATTCATCCCTGAGCAATAACTTTTTTTGCCAAAAAAATTCATCATCGCTATAAATTGCTATGACTAAGTTTGAGTGTCATATAGACTATAAATGGTAGACCAACTTCAAACAAACATCTTGATAGTCATGTTGAAATTTGAGTTTCAAGACTATACATATGGGTTAGTTAATGTGTGAATGTGTCTATGTGGTGGATATTGGTATTTATTACATCATATATGTGAAAGATCAATTTTTTGATTACCTCTTGAGTAGTATTATGTTTGATAACTATAGCTAGACCATCAAAACCTCATTAACTCCATCTAAGATCTTTGATATTCAAGGAATCTTTTCAGTATAATATATTATTTTTTTCTTGTTAATCTTTTCCTTAAATCTTTCTTCAACTACACTTATTTTTAAGGTTTTTCTCTTTTGATATCATGACTTTAGTAAATGTTGTGGCTCCTTCTTCTCTACCACATTGTCCCTTTTCATTCTAGATCTCCAAAGGCACAATGCCGAGTACTGCCATGGCTTTTCCTTCAAGCATTTCTTTTCATTTTTCTGCATATATCTCCAAAGTTAGCTATTATTGAATTTATGGTTTTGTCTTTCACCCTTTCTTGCCTTTTTTTTGTAACTCAAAATTTGATGGGTTGTGCATAGCCACAACCTTGTCCATAGGCTTTTGATGAACTAGCTAGTTTATTATGTATCACCAAAGTTGCTGGTTGGGCTCAGCCATAATTTTGTCATCTATCTTTCTTTGTCTATTTTCATTTTGGAACATCAGAGTCATGACACTATGCACAGCCATGGCTTTGTATTTGATTTGCTTTTTCATTATTCATGTCTCAATCATGTCTCTTTTCATAGATGCCTCCTCTTCCTTAGAGTTGTCATCATTAGGCACCTAATAGGTCATGCTATTGGCAAATGACTTGACCTCATAACAATCATCATCTTTTATTTTTTCATTATTACATATCCAATATAATTTTTTGTATTATTTATTTCCATCATTATTTAATTTCTAAAGTTATTTTTCTAATTCATACACTACATAGCTCTCACACGTCAAAAGTTGTTTTTCAATTTCTTATACTTCATCGCTCTCACAACTCCAAAGTTTTTATTCTATTTCATACATTTCATCAACTAGCAGTCTTCTACAAAGTCTTTTCACTAGAAATAAACTTTTAGTTGTTATAAAGTACATAGGAGATTATTAATTCTTTAATACCTCATTTCATAATCGTCTAGATTTCATAAGTCATTGTAAATATTAAACTTTACTTGTTCTTCACCGATACACAGAGTGAACTCACCTCTCTTCATGTTGATGAGGGCTTGTCCCATGGAAAAAAAAATGGTTGTCCTAGAATTAATGATATATATCATTCTTCCTCCATATCCAACATAATAAAATTTACTAGAAAGGTGGGGATACCAACCTTAACCAAAGCATCTTTGATGATTTCATTTGTGTGCTTGATAGTTTAATCCTCAATTTGGGGTGAGAGAGATGTTAGAGTAATTTTGCCAAAATTTAATCTTCATATAATGGAAAGAGGCATCAAGTTTATTCTTGATCCCAAGTCACATAATACTTTCCGAGAAGTATGATCTCTAATAGTATATAGTATAGTAAATCTTTCGGGGTCTTTTAATTTTCTAGGAACTTTTCTTTGTATAATTTTATTATACTACTTGATCATATTCATGATCTCATATATCTCCAACTTTGTCTTTCTACTTATTATATCTTTTATAAATTTAATATAGTTTAGCATTTAGATTAGAGTTTCGGAAATAGTTAGTTCACTTTAAATTTCTTGAATATATTAAGAAAATTTTCAATGTATTCATCCAATTTCTTCTTTCTCAATTATTGTGGAAATGGAAAATTTGTCAGAAACTTACATTTGAATTCATTTTAATCTATTTTTTTCTCTTGATGGTATATGATAAGCTTGATTCTCTTCTCTATTTCTCCATCTCTATTTTTCTTATCTTCGAGTGAAACTTAGTTGTACACTTATTTTTGAGTTGTGCCCATGTTAGGTGTTTTGATATCATTGCTATCATTGTTTTAGTTCTCTTCAATTGGAACTATGGCTTCTTTGAAAAAATTTCAAATTGAGCCATATATTTTAATGAGGTAGTGTCCTTGTTATCCCTAAAAACTCCAGAATCATCTTGTTGAAAAATAACTTTGTAGTTCTTGAGTCATAACTCTTGAAAGAGCCATGGCATTTTTACCCCAAAATATCTAGAATTATTTTGTTCAGTGTCTCAGTAGCTCATTCCTACTTCTAAGTAATATTGAGGATTAATTCTTTGGATTTACTTCTATATCACCTACTAGTTTATTTATTACTTTTCTCTTCATTGATAATGTCATCTGACAATATGATACTCTATGTTTCTCATCACTAAATTTATTTGATTCATCCTCGCTATAAACACCTCCATTCAATTATCTTGGTTATTATTCTTTTTATGAATTTCTACTATAATAACTTTTACTTCATCATTCATAATTGGACTTTTTTCCCTTCATGGTCATTGTCGATTAAAACAAGAATATCCTTGATTAGTGTATTTCACTATATTATTCCCTGTATTTTTAGAGAATTACTTAATATATTATAGCCCACTCTCATAACCTATATATGAAAAATTCTTTTGATTATTCACATTCAGATGGTAATATGTTGGGAAATAGTTATTGAGGCAAAACATATACTCTTTGATCTACATTTGATTGGCCCATTCCATTTGATAAACAAGATCCGAGTTCACTTATTCATTTAGATGTAATGCAAAAAACTCTTGCAATATTTTTCTCATTTCTTCTTGGGAATCAAATTTCTTAAATAGAGCGTCCATATTTGCTTCAATGATAGTAAACCTATCTAACTCCAATACTCTGACTTCTCTTATCCCAAATGAACAATCAATTAGAGTTTAGTATTTATTTTTGGATATCTTTTCAAAGAATGATATGTCTCCTCTAGTGATTTATTCATAATATACCCTCTAGTAGCCACATCAATCATGTACTTTGTAATGTTGTTCAATCCATTGTAGAAGGTTTCGTCTTAGAAACACAACTCAAATCCATATTGAGGAAATCTCATCAACAACTCTTTAAAATGGTGCCAAGTTTCATGCAAGTTCTCATTCTCCTCTTGTCAAAATTGACTTTTCTCATTTAATAATTGAGAAGTAATTTGAGTAGGAATAATTTAGTGAGAAAGGCCCTCATTAATTCATCCCATCTTTTAATGGAGTTTTTTGGTAAACATTGGAACTAATTTCATGCTTTACCACTTAATGTCAATGAAAATAAGTAGAAACTTGTTGCTTCGATGCTAACTTTATTCATTTTCATATTGTCATATAGTTTTAAAAATAATGAAACATGTCCATTAGGATTCTTGGATGTCCTTCAATTATATTGGTGTTATTGAACAATAGCTATTATACTTAGCTTCCACTCAATGTAATTGGTTTCAACTAGTTGCAAATGAATTTTAAAATAATTTTTCATCACTATGGGCTTCAAATAATCTTCTAAGGTATAGTGGTAGATGGACTATTTTTGAATAGATTGCCCATTACCTTTTTGGGTCTATCTGTTACTTTTGAAATCCTCCATAATATTTTTTTCGACACTTTGTTTGGCAAGGATTCTTATAGTTCTCTTGGTCCAGAGGGGTTAGCACAACTATGAAGCTTTGACTCATCAAAGTGTGCTAAAAAAGGGAAATAGAATACAAGAATATAAACAAAACCAAATACAACTATATGCATTCAAATAAGTTAACATGATTTAGCTTTTAGATTCAATAATATTATCAAACTTAATGCTATCTAAACTATTAAAAAGAAATTATCTTTTATAAGAATAATTATATCAACTCATATTGGCTTATTAATAAGAGTATTTCATCAATTGAGATCTAAAAGTACATGGATTATATATGTAGTATAATATACTTTCATCTAGATTTTGATCCCACGAAAATTATATTAGTAGTTTAGTTATTCAATAATGAGGCAATATATTTTTAGTAAAAATGATACTCGGATTGTTAGATAATCTTATGTCTAAGAATTTTTAAATTTAATCTATGTAATACCATTAAGTAGCTTGATATATATGATGTTGGATACAAAATAAAAGTTGGAGCATTATTATTAAGTGTTCAATTTACCAAACATATATATTTTGGTGGTTAAGAATGGCATATATGTGTGTTATTGGATAGATTTGTTTTGATTTCATAATTTTAGGAATTTTGAAACTTTGATGAATAGTTATAAAATATATGAGTCTTTAAAGGTAATCAACATAGGAATAAGTTTATATGATCTTTGTAGTTTTGGCATCCATTCTTGGGTAAGACTCTATATAAATGGCAATTAGTAAAAATCTTGTATGTCATGACCATACCCTTTCATGGCCTCCACACAATGCTTCGGCCATATAACAATGTTGGAAGCTATTTTCACCCCATAGCCATTTCACACCATCACAACCATTTATGAATTACAAATAATTAAGACCCTAAGCCGTACTTATTTCATAGTGCCATGAATTTGTATTACAGAAAGATTAGACCCAAGCCATTGTCATTGTTGGTATCATGACCTTGTATTATAAAATAATTAAAATGTCAAACAAAGACGCGGTCATTTTCTATAATCATGACATCAATCTGAAGAGATGAAGGCCTAAGTCACAACTTCCATTGGAAAGTCATGACTTCTTACTTTGAGCAATGCAAGGATCAAAAGTGTAATAGGTGAAATTAGATAATTTTTAGAAAAACTCTTTTTTCTTCTCCTTCCCTCTCATGAAACAAGCAAAATTCATAGAAACTACAAATCCTATGAGCATATGTTACACTTTCTAGGGGCTCCACAAGCAAGTAAGGGATGCATGACCTATGACAATACATAAAGTTGGGAGGCATGACTCTTAGACCCTCCTAATTTATGTATTAATTCAAAAAGTAATATAAATTTGCATGGTTTATAGTTTGTGTTTTTTGAATTATGTGATGTAAAGATTTGGATAATTAATGCAATATTTTTTTATTATATTCTATGTTTAAGGATATTAATGAATGATGATTAAATAGAACTTAAATTAGGATTTTAGCTAATTATGGGTTTGTATGAGGTTGTCAAGGAAATCAGTAATAGATAAGACATGAGACTCACTCAAGCATATGATAAAAAGGTGGGTGGGGGCCCTTCCAATTGTGATGCATAAGATGTACCTATCGTCGAACCCCAAAGTTGGGTATATTACTCATGAGTATGACACTTACAAAGCCAATAGTTTGAATGCTTTTTCATGTCAATCTATTGAACATATCTTAAAGGAATTGATTCTTAATTGGGATGGATGTTATATAGAACATTCTTCCATGGTGTTCATCTTTAATGTGTGAGTCACATCATTAGTGAAGAGGATATTGATAGGTAATTCTTAGGACATGCATGAGTGTGTAGTGACTTACAAGGTGGTGATAGTATTTGTGAGTTCCTTTTACTAATATGGTTTCTACAAGAGACTTGAAGTTGGCATAAGTTAATTATGTAAGTATTGCACATACAAAGCTAAAAGTGTAAATGCTTTAAAATCATGCTAGTCACTAGTCTTTAAGACAACAGATGATAGTAAATATCAATGTGCATATGGAGAGACTATTAAGGGTAGTTAACAAAGTTGCCTAAAAAGAATCAGATTGTGAATAGCCCTCATATAGAAATAAAATATTGTTTTGATAATAATGTATTGAGGGTACAACTTTGATGGCACCACCATTAGGATGGGTCCAATTGTGAAACTACCTTATATGCCAATAGGGTAAGCAATCATTTGTACAGCATCCCAACTTTCATTTTGTTCCAGCTTCGTATATATCAAATAATTTAATGGCTTTACATAAATTAGGTAATAGACCTTGGACCTAAAATGGTTTAACAATCAAACTACACTACATGAAAAATCCTAAATAGCTAGGAAAAATTCCCTAGCTAAATGGAGGTTTTCCATCACTATTTTCATTCCAAAACTATTTTCATTATTTTATTTTATTTTTCAAAAAATTTAATTAAATAATTTAATATTTTTTTATTAGATTGAATAAAAATAGAAACTATAAACGATAATTTATAATTAACAAAAAATAAAATCATTTAATAAATTATTTTGATACAATCTTTTACATAATTAAAATAAAAATATAACAAAATTTTATTACATCTTATTCATCAATGTATCTACCGACATTACATAAAGTATAATTTATCCGTGCATTGAAATTGCTTTCTCTCTCTCAGCTCCTCCGATCACTATCTTTCTACTGCGACAAAGCTGTCCGAGTCGTGGTGGGTCATGTCTAGTAAAAAATCTCTTCACTTATACAAGCTTCGTATGGGAAACAATGTGTACCATATCTGTACGAAATTTAAACTAGTCAATAAAATCAAAATAAATAAATAAAATTATGTTTTGATAAATATATAATACTACAGTATATATATATATATATACACTGTAGTGTATATGTACATATATACTAGCATTTCACGAGTTACATATATTACTGTAGTATATGTACATATAAACTATAGTATTATATGTACATATACTAAGTATATATGTGCGTATGTACCGAGTATATACATACGTACATATCACATTTGCTACTGCTGCTAATGCTGCCACTGATAATAAAAGTGGGGCGGGCGATGATGCTTGACTGATGAACTTCTTTACCAACCACTCGTTTTGAGATTGAGTGAGTTTTTGACGAGGAGGTGAGCTGCTTCTTCCAAAATAGGACCCGATATTCCTCCTGACACTCATGGCCTGTAAAAATCGAGTAATGTTATATTTTTCCTTCCAATTGAATACTATTTTGTGAAATCTAATAAAATTACATGACACTACACGAGCATCATCATTATTATCATCATCATCCTAAGACCTAGTATAATTAGAACCAATCATTGTAGAACCTAGAACAAGAAAATTTATTTCCTCATACACATGCTTTGTACCATGTGATAATTGCATATCTACACAATTACTAAGAGCCTTTGTCTACCTCTATTTGCCTCTATCTGCCTGGCTGGCTTGAACCAGAAATATCATGCCACAGCTTTAGAGATGGTCTAATATCCATGGCTTTTATGACTTGCATCACTTAAGTAATGCACGATGATGACCAGACAAGCCCGAGCAATTATATATTCAAACGTGTGTGTGTGTGTGTGTGTGTGTGTGTGTGTGTGTGAATGGGTGTGTATGTATGACAATATATACATGTCTACAAATAAATATATGCACCCACTTATGTATATATTCAATATATACGTATATATACTCAGTGTAATGTACATATATACCAGTGTTTATATGTACATATACTAAGTATTTATATGTACATATACATATGTACATACACTACAGTGTATGTGTACATATACATATATACTGGTATATATGTACAAGTATTTATATGTACATATACTGGTAGTGTATATGTACATATACCAGTATAAATGTACATACTTGTACATATACACTGTAGTGTATATGTACATACTTTGTACATAGACACTATAGTATATATGTACATATATACTAGTGTATACATATACACTGTAGTATATGTGTACATATATATATCAATGTATACATATACACTACAGTATATATGTACATTTACACTACAGTGTATATGTACACATAATGAGTATTTAAATTTACATATAAATATGTACATATACACATATACTGGTAAATACTTTTACATATATACCAGCATATATGTATATGTACATATATACTAGTATATATATGCATATACATATATTGGCATATATGTATAAGTTTTTACATAAAGTAGAGCGTAAATATCCATAATGGAGCATGAACATCAAACAGCTAGATATTCTATCATAGGCATAAAAAAAAGGATCAAACATATTAACTAGGGCTGCAAAAATCATCTTTGTTTGTTCGAAATTATGTTGAACCTGAAAACACAAGGCACAAGAAATTTGCAACTAGATTTTACAGGATGAAAGTTCAATACATACATACATACATGGATACATACATACATACATATATGACCTTTTTTTCTTCACTCTATAAGTATTTACATAAAGTAGAGCATAAACATCTATTATGGAGCATGAACATCAAACAGCAAGATATTCTATCATAAGCATTAAAAAAAAGGAACAAACACCTTAATTAGGGCTACAAAAATCATCTTTGTTTGTTCGAAATTGCGTCGAACCTGGAAACACAAGGCACAAGAAATTTACAAATGGATTTTACAGGATGAAAGTTCAATACATACATACATACATACATACATGGATACACACACACACACATATATAAGAACAAGCTAAAATTAATGATTAAATTTTAACATATGAATGTTTGAAATTGCATCTTCATTAAAAAAAGCATACTCAAAACTAGATGAAAGATGGCCTAAAAAATTATAATTTATCAGTGAGGTCGTGAGTTTGAATATCACCCTAAATCAAGAGAAAAATGGACCTACTAGAACTTACGTAGAGAGAGAATATTAATGAAAGCACATCAGTATCATACTCTTAAAATATTTAGGAGTACTAAATTATTAAAATATTACAATTAGATATTTGTTTATTCTCAAACAAATTTTAATTTGTAAAAGAATATTAATGCTAGTGTTTGATAAATTATATCATAATCCTCAAAATAAAAAAAAAGGCTTAAATGATAAATACTTATCATCATTTTCACTCCTAAAAATAAGAACTATAAGAAAATCATTATTTAATAATTAACATCTTGAGAGGAATACCCAAAATCATTATCACTCCAAAAAAATTTAATAGAATAAGCAAATTATAATAAAAATATGATATGAAATAACATGCTATAATATTCCAACAAATCTTTGGAAAACATGGTGATGTCATTTTGATTTCTTATTTTCGAACAAAATATTTGATTGAAATTTGACATGTGCATGCTTAATATTGCATCAATCATTTGTCTTAGAAACAAGTTGACATAATAAAATTAAAATACAATTTTAAAAAATTAAAGAAAGTTTAATTAATCATGTAATTTTAAAATGTTTGTCTCTCTCCTAAATATATAACCCAACCAAATATTTTTTTACTTAGCAACATTATTTATCATGCAGTATAAAGGTCAATAAATTATCTCTTAGTTTTAAAATTTTTAATATCATTGGAGGGTGTACCAAATATACAAGTCTCTCTCTTAGTGCAAGATTTATGAGATGTTGATATCTCAATAATATTCCTTCAAAAATCAATAAAAGCTATATCTAATAAATATCAAATCCAATACTTATTGTCCTTTGACAAAGATACTTGTCATCACATCAAGACAATGACCTCTAATATATACATACAAAATAAGAACTTCTAAAGTAATCTTTATCCACTGGACACGATATGTAGGTCTCACCAAGAGAGAGGTAGAAATGAGCATTAAAAGACTTGATGATCCCAATCCCAATATATATATACTCAATGGATAAATTCACAATCTATTTTAAATGTGTTTTCTATCATATCAGTTGATCCAGTTTAGAATAATGAGTTGGACATTCCAATTACATTATAGACAAATAAAGAGGGACCCAAGAAAAAGATCAATTCATAAGACTAAGTTGGTAATGAATAATTTTACATAGCCTTATGATATTGCTCTTTGGAACACATTATTTCATATGATTAACATGACCACTAAAAATTTATTACTTTCTATTTATCATCACATATATAAAATATGTATTACTTAGATATAAAGAATATATTCTTTTATAATAATTTATATTAAAAAAGCTTATATAGTAGTCAATAGGATTCATTGTTCCTGGAAGCAGATAGCGCATATATGATATACAAAATATGAAATGCAATTTATAATCTCAAGCAGTCTTTCAAGAAATGATTTAATAATTTTACTCAATATTTATTATATTTTGTCATAGAAATATGTCAAATTTTTCTATTTTTTTTAAGTTGGTCAGGATGTTAGTAGGTGAAACTAATTGTATACGATAATAATGATCTAATTACATGAGATAATCAATTTGATATATCTAAACTAAAATCTACAAACCAAGCCTTAGACATTATTTAAAATATCTAAGAATTTTTTTAGTATTGAGATCAAATACTCAAGAAGTATGACAACTCTTTCTCAAAGAAAATATATTTTATATATTTTATCCGATAAGATATATCATGATGTACTCTATTGGCTTATTACTTGATCTAAATATAGACTTATCTAGATAATTTAGTTTGTCAATTGATTCAACTACATATAGAATAATCATAAAAAAACTAAATTATCTGATAATAATTATGTCTGATATTTACCTATGATGTCAGTATATTTAGTTATTTTTTAAAATGTACATAAATATATTCATATGAATACAATACTTAAATTTCTGAGGTATATGAAAAAAAAATTCAAGAAATGTAAATATAATTAAAGATTATGAATATTATTGGATAGAGACATATTCAAATTCTAGTTGGACTTCTACGATCTCAAAGCAAAAAATTGACATATGTTTTTATTTTTATTTTTTTGTAGATAACTTTATATTATGGAAAAATAAAAGATAAATAATTATTTTGAGATCTAGTGTATAAACAAAATACAAAGCTATGACATAAGCAACTTATAAACTTCAACGGACCAAATACTTTTTGAATGAGCTTTATCTTCCAATTTAGAGATTGATGATATTTCACTATGACAGCCAAATAGCCAAACACATTGCAGCCAACTCAATGTTCTATGAGCGAACAAAGCATATTAAGATTAATTATCATTTCATTCAAAATGAAATTCAGGATATTTTGATCACTACAACCTACATACCTATCAATGAGCTAAGTAAGAACATCTTAATGCAGACTATTAGAGGACCACAATTTTTTTTTCCCACTCTACCAAGCTAGGAATACGTGATATGCATGCATTAACATGAGAAAGATGTTCAATTTTTAGTTTAGTATTTTTATTTATTTGATTTTTATTGTTTGAAAATACCCGACTCGTGAGCTTCCCCACACTATATACGTGGGATTATATATATCCAAAATACTATATTTCATTTTTATTAAAATTATTTTTCTTTTTTTCAAAGATTCTCCACTTTTCTCTCTCCCCCTCTCTACTCTATGCATATCCAAAATACTACTTATTTACACTTGATTAAATAAGTCATGAAAAAAATATAAATATAAAAATATTTTTATTGAGCATTTATCAATTTAAAAAATATTCATAATATAATTTTTTTGATAATTGGTTTGGTGTCTACATAAAAGAAGAAAAATATTTCCACATAATATTGATGTCAATAAAGATATATATATATATATATATTAAAGTGATATAAAAAATGTTTTTTAAATGAGGGATGTAAAGTAAATTTGTTACATCTATAAAAGTACATTAAGATTCAATATTAAGTTGATATTTTATTGTCATGGTTATAAATGAGCTGATAGGACAACTATGAAAATAGATACATTGATATATGCTATATATAAATAATATTTTCTTAATAATTGAAACTAGTAAAAATTTAAATTAAAAATTAGATATATAGCACATGTTTGAGAGTAAAAAATTTAGAAATAAAAGATTAAAAATAAAATATTTAATTTGTAACTTTAATTTTAAATTGAAAAAATCAATTTCTCAAAATATAATTATTTTCGAAATTTATGATTTATAATTCAAATGAAAAACAATTTTATAAAAAAATATTAACTAAAAAACTAAAACAATTGATCAATATAAAGTATAATAGAAAAATATATGTTAGATTAAAAAAATAAATAATATTAAAAAATAATTAATTACTCAATTTATGATTCATAATGTTTACTTTTTATAAGAAAAAAATATACATAGGATGGTTGTGATAGATAAGCGTTTGATAAGATGAATGTGTAACATATTAATCTCTTCTAAGAGATGCAAACTGTAATAGAAAAAAAAAATCTTCTTTGATAACTTATTAATCTCAACACTATATCCTTAATTTGAATAGAAAGAGTTGATCAATAAAATAAATTTCTTACTTACCAAATGAAGTTTTTCAAACGACTACAAATTATTTTCCATCCATTGCATCTGAACACTTCATGAGAAGCAGCTTACAAGACTATGAAATTTGCTTGTATAACTTCTAATTGCATCATAAAAGACTACTAGACCACATATCTGTCTTGTATGGGGCCGGTGGGCTTTTTCTCGTGGCCTGAACACATTGTATAGATTGGTATCATTAATAGGTGGAGGAGGCTTCAGAATCAACCACACCCATGACACCAACCACTTAGCAAAAACATCAGTAAGATGAAAATAATTCAAAACACAAATAAATAGCAAGCAGGCAATAGAATCTGTAAAAGCAACTCTCGTGATTCATTTACCACTGAAATTGTTATTGATGAGTAATGTCAAACATAGAGGCGTCAAAAGGACCGTGATGTGCCGGAATGACCCATTATAGTGTAGCATATATGTATAGTTATGTGTTATTATACATATAGTATATATAGTTATAAATAATTATATATAGTTAAACATATAGTTATATATATATATATATTCATACAAGTAATTATACATAAATGTATACAAAGCTATAAACAAATATATAGATTTACATATATGTATACATAGTTACAAATATAGTTATATTTAATTATATAGAGTGTTATATAGTTATACAAATATTTATTAGTTATACACATAATATTAAACATTGAGTTGTATGTTGGTATACATGTAATTATAAATATAGTTACATGTGGTTATACATATAGTTACACATATAGTTAAACTTATATTTATATATGTAGGTATATATATTTTTGCATATAATTATAGACACACACACACACACACATAGTTATGTATAGGCATAGATATAGTAAAATAAATTTTTATATAATAATATATAAAAATGTATATTAAATATATGCTGAAAATTAGATATTTATATATAGTTATGCATAAAGATTTTATAGTTATACTTATCTTAAGATACAATTATTTATAGTTATATGTTATTATACATATAGTATATGTAGTTATAAATAGTTATATATAGTTAAACATATAGTTATATATATATATATATATATATATATATATATATATATATATATATATGTATGTATATATATATATATTCATACAAGTAGTTATATATAGTTATACATAAATTTATAAAAAGTTATAAACAAATATATAGATTTACATTCATGTAAACATAGTTACAAATATAGTTATATTTAATTATATAGAGTGATACAAATATTTATATATAATTATACACATGTAGTTTAACATAATGCTATATGTTGTTATACATGTAATTATAAATATAGTTACATGTGGTTATACATATAGTTACACATATAGTTATACTTATATTTATTCATATTGGTATATATATTTTTTCATATAATTTTATATATGTATACATATAGTTATCTATAGGTATAGATATAGTAAGATACATTTTTATATACTAATATTTAAAAATGTATATTAAATATATGTTGTTAATTATATATTTAAATATAGTTATGTATAATGTTTTAATAGTTATACATGTAGTCAATGACAATTATTTATAGTTATATATTCTTAAACCTATAGTATATATAGTTAAAAGTAGAATTATATATAGTTAAGCATATAGTTATATATAGATATATTCATACAGGTAGTTATAAGTAGTTATACATAAATGTATACGAAGTTATAAACAATATATAGATTTACATGTGTGTGTGTGTGTGTGCATGTATATGTATGTATACATAGTTACAAATATAGTTATATTTAATTATATAGTGTTACATAGTAATACAAATATTTATATATAGTTATACACATGTAGTTAAACATAATGTTGTATGTTGTTATACATGTAATTATAGATATAGTTACATGTGGTTATACATATTGTTACACATATAGTTATACTTATATTTATACATGTAGATATATATATTTTTTCATATAATTATATATATGTATACATATAGTTATCTATAGGTATAGATATGGTAAAATACATTTTTATATACTAATATATAAAAATGTATATTAAATATATGTTGTTAAATATATTTTTAAATATAGTTATGTATAATGTTTTTATAGTTATACACGTAGTCAAATACAATTATTTATAGTTATATGTTCTGATACCTATACTATATATAGTTAAAAATAAAGTTATATATAATTAGACATATAATTATATATAGATACATTCATACAAGTAGTTATAAGTAATTATACATTAATATATACCAAGTTATAAACAAACGTAAAATTTACATATATGTATACATAGTTACAAATATAGGTATATTTAATTATATCGAGTGTTACATAGTTATAAAAATATTTATATATAGTTATACACATATAGTTAAACATAATGTTGTATGTTGTTATACATGTAATTATAAATATAGTTACATGTGATTATACATATAGTTACACATATAGTTATACTTATATTTATACATGTAGGTATACATATTTTTTCATGTAATCTTATAAATTTATACATATAGTTATGTATAGGTATAGATATGGTAAAATACATTTTTATATACTAATAAATAAAAATGTATATTAAATATATGTTGTTAAATATATTTTTAAATATAGTTATGTATAATGTTTTTATAATTATACACGTAGTCAAATATAATTATTTATATTTATATGTTCTTATACTTATACTATATATAGTTTAAAATAAAGTTATATATAGTTAAACATATAATTATAAATAGATATATTCATACAAGTAGTTATAAGTAATTATACATAAATATATACAAAGTTATAAACAAATATAAAAATTTACATATATGAATACATAGTTACAAATATAGTTATATTTAATTATATAGAGTGTTACATAGGTATAAAAATATTTATATATAGTTATACATATATAGTTAAACATAATGTTGTATGTTGTTATCCATGTAATTATAAATATAGTTACATGTGATTATACATATAGTTACAGATATAGTTATACTTATATTTATTAGAGGTGTCAAACGGGCCGGCCCAGCACGGTCCAGCCCGTTTTTAACCAGCACGAGCGTGCTACCGTGCCGTGCCGGGCACGGCATGGTTTAAATAAAGGCAGGCCCGGCACGGCCCGTAGGCATGACAGGCCGTGCCGTGCCGTGCCGGGCCCGCTCGGGCACGGCCTGGCCAGGCAGGCCAGGGCATAGGCTGAGAGTGAGAGAGAGAGGCAGGGCCGGGCAGGCGGGACCGGGACGGGACGGGAGGCCGCACGGACAGGCAGAAATCTGAAATCAGCATATTGTTTTTTTTTTAATTTATATATTGTAAATTTTATTTCTTAAGGTTAAGTGTAGTATTAATTATTAAATATATATATTTTTTAAAATGTTAAAAATTAAAATTAAAAAAAAACAAATTTTAGAAAATTATTTTTTTTATCAAATTCAACTTAGTATAGCTTTATTTATATTTATAATTTATTAATTATAAATTAAAGTTATTAATTTTTAAAATAAAATTTAAATCGTAAAAAAAAAAATCAATACATTATGTTAGTAAAAATTAAAATTAAAAAAAAATTAAACTACACAAATGAAAAATTACCAATCATGCATTTGAAACCGATGGTCCGAACAAAACAAGTATAAGTTTCAACACAACGTACAAACAAAGCGTATAAATACAATGAATAAAAAAACATCGAAAAAAAAAATAGCATATCAGCATCAATCGTCAAGCGGCGTATCATGAGAATCATCAGCCGCAACATCAAGATCAGTATCATATGGATCATCATCATCGGGAATCAGCTCCTCCGCCATCGTAGTGGATGTGGATGCGACTGTAGTGTCTGTCCCTGTCCCAGCTTCAGCACGATCATGGATGCTAAACCTCGATTCCTCCCAATCCTTCAAACATGCCAAGGCCTCAACCATATCTGGACATAATCTCGATCTCTTATCCGAAATCATGTTCACTGCAACAGAAAAAGCAGACTCCGATGCTACGCTTGACACCGGATGAGTCAGTAGATCCCATGCCATCCTAGATGCACGGGATAGGTAGACTCATATGATTTCCACCACTGTAATAAATCAAGATTCTTATTATCAGAATGTGATAGGATTGAGCAGTAATCGGTATCTAAGTACCGAGACAGCTCACTCCTATGTAATGGTCCACCCCTACGTTTCCCCCTCGCTAGGTTAATGGAATAATCCTCATCTCCGAACAAGGTATCAATGTTCGTAATCATAGTCTCACCACCACCACCACCATACCTAGTATCGTAGTATGTGAACAGGTCTATCAACTTCTCGTAAATGAACCCTTCAGGTGGCTCTTCCAGGTTCATGCACGAGGAAATGAAAGTCAGGGTATTTTCTACCCCTTCCACCTTAGCCCTTGGGTCATGCATGCAGCGAGGCAATAAAGAGATGGAATGGTAGACCAGTACTTCAAGTAGTTGGTCTCCATCTCTGCAACCATATGGCTAAGCGTCGGGTCAGCTCGATACTTCCTAAACATGCTACTAATGTTGCATATGCACCAGAGTGCAATGCAAGTGGTGGGCGTATAAACCGACGAATACATGTTCGTCATGTCATAAAATATCTTCAGGATTTTCATTTATGAAATTCCTGAAGCCTAGTTAGTGTCATCAATAATAAGTTCATCACTCTTACTATTGACGTAGTCGGATATCACGTGTTCGTATCCAACACATGATTCCAACATCAGGTACGTGTAATTCCAACGATGTCTCACATCCAATTGGAATTTCTTCTTCTTAAGATTCGCAGACAAACAGAGATTACCAAACTCTTGTTGTCTGCGAGGAGTGCGAATATACTTGAGTGCATTGCATATATTTTCCAACGCGGGGGAACACACCTTCATACCCGCTTGAACTATCATGTTAATCACATGATACATGCATCTGACATGAAAGATTTCTCCTAAAGGTGCATCTCTAATATTCCTAACAAACATATTGATCGCTACTCCATTATTAGAAGCATTATCGAAAGTGACACTAAAAATTTTATTTTGAATTTTATATTCCCTAAATATTTTCATCATACACTCAAAAATGGCCGGGCCATCATGAGGATGAAGAATCTCAGTGAATCCTAAAATTTTTTTATTGATTGTCCAGTTAGAATCTACATAGTGACTCGTGAGACATGCATAAGAAGAATCATCGTGACATGTCCATATATCGGACGTCACGGACACCACTTCACTATATGCCATAAATTCCTTAATTATTTTTTGTTTTTCTAACTTATATATCTTTAGTATGTCACTCCTAGATGTGGACCTAGGAATCCTATGATAGGAAGGCTGAAAATAAGTCTGCATGATGCGCACTACCCTCGGATCTTCCGAAAATCTGATCGGAAGACCCATCAATGTGATGAGTCTGGCCATGCCGTCCCTACCCAACTCGCTGGAGTATACGAATGGAGTAAACTTTGAGACTGAACTCGATCCAATTTCAAAAAATGTAGTGCCAAGTTGGGTTTGCCTAGGATCTAAGGGTCCATGTTTTTTGGTGCATAATTCGGCATGCCTCTTAAGGTGCCCAGTCCCACATGAACTATTGCATGTTAAAAGTCTCATACAATATTTGCACTGTGCAATTTCAAGTTCCTCACCCCTAACATTTATTTGTGTTATGATTTTAAAATGAGTCCAAACTACAGAAGTCCTCCTAGTTTTTTGTTTTTTTAGAACTTTGGGTTGAGATGACTGGAGAAACCAAAGTTTGAGCAGCCGCAGACGTCTGTGTAACACTAACATTTTCATTTTCCAAATTTAAATATGTGTCAGGTGTATTTGTCATTTTTTATGTTTTTTTTTCTATGTTTTTCTAGAGAGATATGATTTAGAGAGAGAAAGTAAATAAAAACGTAAAATAAATTACCCGGTAAAAGCAATGAGGTCAGTCACGTGCAAGGTGCACCACAGGAAGCTCTGATGTTCAAAACTCAAGTAGAGTTTCACGAAAATCCAAGCCGAAATCAAAATCCCGAGGCCCGAGAGAGAGAGATGCACGGTTTATGTGAGAGAGAGAAAGTTTTGAGAGGAGATATGTTTTTGAAAAACATAAATGTTATAGGGAGGGGGGGTAGAATTTATAGACTAAAGAAATTAATTTTTTATAAAAAAAGAAATTTTTTTTATTATTTTTTTGAATTTTAATATATTTTTAAGGGGCAGAATCACGAGGACCGTTGGATTCTGCCCCCTAGCCATTGTAGGCGAATCCAATGGCTGAAAATCTTTAAAGTTTGAATTTTTTTTTTGGCCGTTGGGATTGGTCGGGTCTAAGCCCGTCGGGGCTCGGCAGTCGGGACCGCGGGTCGGGTCAGATTGGACCCGACCCGCGGTCTTTTTACCGGGGGGGCCGGGGGACGGGTCACGCCCACGCCCCATGCGTGCGGCGTGCCTGTGTGAACCGGCACGGGATGAACCCGTGCCGGCGTGCCGGGCCAGGCACGGCACGGCACAAGAAGTTCCTAACCCGGGCACGGCACGGGCCCAGGCACGGTTTAAAAACTTGCCGGGCCGGCCCAGGCACGGCCGAACCATGCCGTGCCTCGTGCAGGGCCGGGCCGGGCCGGCACGTTTGACACCTCTAATATTTATACATGTATGTATACATATTTTTTCATGTAATCTTATATATTTATACATATAGTTATGTATAGGTATAGATTAAATATATGTAAAGGTATAGTTATGCATTTTTATATATTAATATAAAAATATATGTATAGGTATAGTTATGTATAGGTATAGATATAGTAAAATACATTTTTATATACTAATATATAAAAATATATATTAAATATATGTTGTTAATTATATATTTAAATATAGTTATGTATAATATTTTTATAGTTATACATATAGTCAAAGACAATTATTTATAGTTATATGTTCTTATACCTTTGAGATCCAATGAAAAAAAGACACAAAACAAAAAATAAACAAGTTTGGCTAACAACAGCTCATAGTAAAGAAAATGCAGTCTTGTATTTCAGGCATGCAGTATATAAATATAAATATAATTTGAATCCCCCTAGAACAGATGATGTCATCCACATAACAGAACAAAACTCAAGCAAAATAGGCAATGATTAGATCAACATCTAGATATGTCGACAAAGTTTCTTTCATGCTACAAAAATTTTTTATGACTTGCTGGCAATGTTATTGGAAAGCCAATCAAGACCCTCGTAGAGGCCCTCGCCAGAGGTAGCATAGGTGTTCTGAATGTACCAATTGCATTGGCAAAGAGTGTGAAGTCCTAGCTTGTCAATAATTTCAGCCGCATTCATCGCATTGGAAAAATCTAGCTTATTGGCAAACACTAGTAAAACTGCATCTCGAAGCTCATCCTCATTTTAGCATCATGTGCATCTCATCTCTGGCTTCAAAAACTCGATCTCTTTCATTATTGTCCACCACAAATATTATACCTTGGGTATTTTGGAAGTAATGCCTCTAGAGAGGGTGATTCTTGTCTTGACCCCCAACATCCCACACATCGAAACTGATGTTTTTGTATTCAACAGTCTCTACAGTGAAGCCAATAGTAGGAATTGTGGTGACAATTTCACCAATCTTCAACTTATACAGAATGGTTGTCTTACCGGCAGGATCAAAACCTACCATCAAAATTCTCATCTCCTTGTTGACAAATAGTTTGTTGAATAGCTTTGTGAATGTCAATCTCATTTCTTCCACTAAATCTCAATCCCTTTGTTGTATGGCAATAAAGGGATCTTGATGAGAGAGAGAAACAAAATTGATAGACCTCAAGAGATGGTCACCAGAGAAGGAGGTCAACCTCTATATGTTTTTATACCTATAGTATGTATAGTTAAAAATAGAGTTATATATACTTAAACATAGAGTTATATATAATCATATAAGTAGTTATAAGTAGTTATACATAAATGTATCCAAAGTTATATGAATACATATATAGTTATATTTAAATATGTATACATAAATAAGTAGTTATAAGTAGTTAAACAAATATATAAATTTAATTATATGAATACATATATGTATACATAGTTACAAATATAGTTATATTTAATTATATAGAGTATTACATAGTATACAAATATTTATATATAGTTATACACATATAGTTATAAATATGTATGCAGTTAAAGATATAGTTATATATAACATTTTTATAGTTATACATATAGTAAAATACAATTATATATAGTTATATATTATTATACATATAGTATATTTTGTTAGAAATATAGTTATATAGAATTTTACATAAAGTTATAAATTATTATATAGTTAAAAAAATAGTTATGTATAGTTATAAATATAGTTATAAAAATAGTTTACATAATTATAAATATAGTTATAAATACTTATATATATTGGCACATGATTACATAATTAAAAATAGTCAACATGACACGATTAACCGATGATTAAACATGTTTGGGTGAGGCCTAAACGAGTTTGGGTGAGACCAAAATGAGTTTGGTTGATAAACGGGTCATGTTCGAGTGAGAAATGCTAATCCGTTTATAACCTGTTAACTCGTTTAAAAAAATTTAATAAATTAAATTTTTTTAAAAAAATTAATCATTTAAAAAAAAAGCCATTTGAAAAATATATAATGCAAATTATTCTAAAATCTTGAGTTTTTGACCTAAATCCTAATCTTTGATTCTTTGTGCCTCTGCGGCTCTGCCTACTGCCTCGTGTCTCCATGCTCCAACGACCACGACCAACGTTCGCTGCCTAGCTCTAGCCTCCATCCCTTCACTCTTTTTGTCTCTTGAATCTCCGCTCTCGGCCTCTCCTCCTCTCCGTCTCCCATGACCATGGCCATGACCGACACATGTAAGTTTCACTTCCAACCTCCACTCTCTCTGTCTCTTGGTCTCGATTCTCAGCTCTCGGCCTCTCCTCCTCATAGTCTCCCACTGCCCACTACCCACTAGCCACTCCCCACAACCCACTGCTCACTGGCCATTTCCACTGCCCTATCACCTATCATGCTATTCCTATCAGTCAGTCATGTTCGTGTATTCAGTTTTTGACTTCAGTATTCTGCCATGCTGTCCGAGACTATGCTGGATCTTCTACATTTTACCAGCATGCTACTGCATACTGCTTTGTGCTCCCCCCAGCCCCAACTCCCAAGTTCTCCCCGTGCCGGTACTAATATGGTTGTTTTTGTTGGTTGAATTGGATACTTTGTATTTGAATATTTATATTGTAATTTGTAATATGATTGGCTGATTGTTAAATTGTTATTTTGGATTGTTTTTATGATTTATAATATGCAGTGAACCAAGGGAATACGAATGCAAGTGCAACGGTCTCCATAGTCATTCAAATGCTATTTCTACTAGCACTATTGTGGTCTTGCCCTTGGCCTTCTTGGAGCTTCTGCTTGCCTTGCCACTGCCCACTAGCCACTGCCCATTGGTCACTGGCCATTTCTCTATCAATCAGTCGTGTTCGTGTATTCAGTTTCAGTATTCTGCCATGCTGTTGTTGCTGTCCGTGCTGGATCTTCTACGTTCTACCAGCCTAGGCTGCTACTGCCTACTACTACTGCTTTGTGCTCCCCCCCCCCCCCCCCCCCCCCCCCTCCCCCAGCCTCAAGGTCCCCCCCAATATGGTTGTTCTTTGTTGGTGGAATTTTGATATTTTGGATTTGAATATTTAGATTGTAATTTGTATTTTTTAATTTATTATATAGTGGTGTGGTAACTGGTGTGGTATGAAAACGAAACTATGAATGATCAATGATGTCTATAAATATTATATTTTTTTGTGTTACTGTAGGTTTGTTAGTTTAATTAAGTTAATATTTTTGAATAAACGGGTAAATGGTTAAACGGGTGGTTTAGCGTGTTAAATGGGTTAAATGAGTGGTTTTTCGTGTTAACTCGACCCAACCCAGCCCAAATCCATTAAAATTAGACATGTTGAATGAGTCATGTCGTGTTGCTCATTTATTAGATAGTTTGTGTTCGTGTTTTAATTTTTTACTCGTTTAATAAATGGGTCGTGTACGGGTTTACATATTTTTCACCCGTCACCCATTTAACCCATACCCGTTTAACTCAACCCAACTCGTTTGATACCTCTAATATTTGTGTTTAAAATATTTTTATAAATGTTACACACACACACACACATATAACACTTTTATAAAAATTATATAGTATATATATATCACATTTATATAAACATTATAAATATTATATATTTATATAAAAATTAATATGTTAAATAATTGTGTACAAAAAAGTATAAACATTTTATATGTTATATAATTGTTATATAAAAAAATTATATAAATGGATAGTTTTATGTAAATATTGTATAGATATTTATAAACATTTAATGCACATGTATTAATATTATATATAACATTATATGTTTATATAAACATATCAATGTATATATATAATGTAATACGTTTATATATATTAAAGTATAGACATTTATATATAATGTCTTACGATTATATAAATGTATAAAAGTTTATATATAAAGTTAACTGTTTATAATACATTTGGAGACATTAAAAATAAAACCCATAAATATTATGTTCATTTTTTCGCATGTTACAGAAGCAGAAGACATTAACCATAATTTTTTTTAGTTACAGAAGCAGAAAACAATATGAAAACATTCAATATTTGAAATCCATAAAACCCTAAAAAATTAAATAGCAGAAGAATAAAGTTTACACTAAAAAAAATCAAAGCCTAATATTTTATAACAACCAAACTACGCCCGTATGAACATGACGTGTGATGTGCTCGTAAAACTTCCGATCGGCTGTTGCCGCAGCTTGTGGGAGCACAATTCCTAGATGTGCTCGTTCTCTTCCCCTCGCCACCCCGAGTCAGCTTGAACCATCCCTCACTGAATCTTGCTAGTCGCAAAAGCACGAGCTCTCACTTCTCGCCTCCAACAAATAATTTTAATCATTTGATTTATGTTTGTCAATAAAATTTTATTTAAATGTATATTGATTAAATTATATTTATGTTTGTAAATAATAAATAGTCCATTAGTTTGAAATTTTATCCAATTCAAAATATATTGATTAAATTATTAAATTTATAATTTTTTTATTGAACATTTTGAATTTTCTGTGGTTTTAATCATGAAATTACTTCAAAAAATTAAAACAAATTAATTTATTATATGATTAGTATCCAGCATCATTAATTCTTTTTAAAAATATTAACTTAAAAATATTTTAACATTATTCTGATATTTTCTCTCATTAATCAAAAATACAATAATGTTTGGAAATTTTTGTAATTCTAGCGCCCGATCCCAAACCCAGATTTTTAAAATTTGTTAATTTCTATTTAATCAAAAATGCTAATATAAGATTATTTTTAAAATAACTTTCATCAATTCTATTTTATTAAATTTTATAAATAAATTATAAATTTCAATAATTTAATTTTAAAACGTATATAGGTTTTTCTGATATAATATTTATATAAATATTAGAAAAAAAAAATGTTTATTAGAAAATTTTAAATAAAATGTTTGTTAGAATATTTATGGTAGGTTGCTCCTGTAGTCCTGTCCCGCTTCTCTTCTCTTCGTCGTTGAAAGATAGAAAAAATTTTAAGTGATTAATGCCTTAGCATTTTTTTTTCACAAAAACTATATATACAAAATTTGGTTGCAAATATATAGAGAATAAAGAGACAAAAATATAAAAGTAAACTAACATTATAAAAAATAAATAATTTTAATAAAAAAAATGAATCGATTTTTTTAACCATAAATGATATTATTTCATAAATAAATAAAATAATATTATTTAGTAATAAAGTATTTCATATATATGTGT
The DNA here is from genome assembly GCA_029783825.1 of Sapria himalayana. NCBI lineage: Eukaryota > Viridiplantae > Streptophyta > Magnoliopsida > Malpighiales > Rafflesiaceae > Sapria > Sapria himalayana. Next base: position 1,269,021 of record JAREIK010000215.1, read on the forward strand.
GTATATATATATAGTGTGTGTGTGTGTGTGTGTGTGTTGATTGGGCTATTCGATATAGTTGATTTGGCCTTTTGTGAATTCACCTTTATACTCTTACTGAATATTTATTAAAGCCACGTGTAAATAGCTGTAAAGTAATTTCTTTTTATTTTTTTATCAATTATCATAACTAATATATAAACTCTGATTTTTTTTACCTAAGTGTGTTGGACATTTTTATTATTGAGATTGTTTGGTTTTCTCTCTAGGTGGTGCTCTCAGGTTCTCTTCTCTTCTCTTCTTCTCTTCATATGTTCATCTCTGTTCTTAGAAATCCTTGTCTAAATAAGGATTTGTTGCTAATAAGCAACAATCTGGTATTATAGCTTTGATATCTACCTGAGATTGAAATTATTTTCTGAATGGTTGTTCGAAATTATTTTTTCCAGAATAGATGATCTCTATAACCCTAATTTATTTATCATGATTTCTTTAGATCTAGCACAGATCTGACCAGATTTGTTAAGATCTGAAGGTTTTGTGGTGTTTAAATTATATTTACTACAAAACCCCCAATCTTCTATTCAAAAATTTTTAAGTTTTTTCAAATAAATATGTTTTCCAAAAATCAAACCTCATCAAACTTGGGGTCAATCCCTATTTCCTTGATTGATGGTGAGAATTTTGACTATTGGTTTGTTAAAATACAAACCATATTTATCTCACAAGATATATGGGAAATCATAGTATCTTGATATGAAGCCCGAATTCCTCTACTCCGAAGGGTAAGGAATTACTACAAGAGAAAGAACTGAGAAAATTAAATGTGAAAGCATTACTTTTCATCCAATAGGGTGTAAGTAATGCTATATTTCCTCGATTACTTGGTTGTACTCAAGTCAAAAAGGCTTGGGACCTCTTAATCGAGGAATATCAAGGATATAAGAAGGCTCGAGAAGCTCTTCTGCACTCTTTGAGAATGAACTTTGAAAATCCGAGCATGAAAAACTCAGATTCTCTTACTGAGTTTTCAACTTAGTTCCTTGACATAGTTAATTAACTTAAAATTCATGGAGAATATATCTCTGAGACTCTACTAGTTGAAAAACTATTAATCTGTATGCCTGACAAATTCGATGCCATTGTGGCAGTGATAGAGGAAACCAAAAATTTTTCGAAGTTAACCATTCAGCAAGTCCTAAGCTCACTAAAGTCATATGAAAGTCGACTGTTAAAGAGGGCAGAAGGCTCTAGAGAAATTGCAATGCAGTCGAGATGGGAAAACAAGCCCATCAAAGAAGATATTCAGCCTAGAAAGATAAGAAACAGAATGTCAGGCCCAAGGTATGCTTCTAAATCTAAAAATAAAAATAAAAGTACAACTATTTCTTCTTCTACACTCTCAATTGACTCATATAAGGACACATATGTCTCTTGCAACATATGCAAGAGATCAAACCATACTGCAATAGAGTGTTGGTTTCAAAAACAAAACCAATGCCTAAACTATAAAAAGTTTGGGGATAACTTAAATAATCGTAAAAGCAATCCTAAACATAATGCTGGCTTTGTAGAGCGAGTAGCCTCTACAGAGCATTTGTTTTATACAAATGAAACAAGTGAGTCATCTTTACCAAACACTTAGTTTCTGGATAGTGGTTGCTCAAATCACATGTCTAGGAACAAAAAAATATTTGTGGATTTACTTCCAGTAGTAAATTCAAAAGTAAAATTAGGTAATGGTGACTTAGTTGAGGCAAAAGCCAAAGGCAGAGTGGCAATACCCACTTGCATGGAATTAAATTTATAAAGGATGTACTTCTGGTTTCGACCTTGGATCAAAATTTACTAAGTGTTAGTCAATTAATTGAAAGAGGATACATACTACTATTTAAAAATAATGCATGTGAAATATTTGATCACGAAAGTGATCAGCCCTCATGGACAGTAAAAATATCCAGTGGAAGAAGTTTCCCACTGACATTTGTTAAAAGAACAGACAAAGCATTATCCATGAATGTTGAGTATGAAGCCTATCTCTAGCATATGAGGTTTGGGCACTTAAATTATTTAAGTCTAAAAAATATTTTTCAAAAAAATCTGGTGAATGGAGTGCTCTCAAACCTTGCCATCCCAAATTCTGTCTGTGAAGAATGCTCACTGGAAAACAAACTAGGAAAAGTTTTTCTAAGCACTCTACCTAGATAGCCACTAAACCACTAGAACTAATGCATGCTGATATTTGTGGACCCATGTCAATCCAATCATTAGCCACCATTAGCTATTTTCTACTATTTAAAAATAATGCATGTGAAATATTTGATCACGAAAGTGATCAGCCCTCATGGACAGTAAAAATATCCAGTGGAAGAAGTTTCCCACTGACATTTGTTAAAACAACAGACAAAGCATTATCCATGAATGTTGAGTATGAAGCCTATCTCTAGCATAGGAGGTTTGGGCACTTAAATTATTTAAGCCTAAAAAATATTTTTCAAAAAAATCTGGTGAATGGAGTGCTCTCAAACCTTGCCATCCCAAATTCTGTTTGTGAAGAATGCTCACTGGAAAACAAACTAGGAAAAGTTTTTCTAAGCACTCTACCTAGATAGCTACTAAACCACTAGAACTAATGCATGCTGATATTTGTGGACCCATGTCAATCCAATCATTAGCCACCATTAGCTATTTTCTACTATTTGTCAATGATTGTACAAGGCACATGTGGGTTTTATTCTTGAAGCACAAGAGTGAGGCACTTGACTGCTTCAAGAAGTTGCTATCCCTTGTCGAAAGATAATCTAGACTAAGTGTAAAAACACTTAGAACAAACAGAGGGGGTGAATTCCTCTCTCAAAAATTCATTAATTTTTGTGAATTAAAATGGATCAATAGAAAATTGACCACTGTCTATTCACCACAACAGAATGAGTTGTGGAGAGGAAAAATAGGATAGTAATGGTGATGGCTAAGTTAATTTTGAATGAAAAGGGTTTACCAAAAAACTATTGGGTAGAAGCAGTGAACACATCAATATATCTGCTCAATAGGTGCCCTACTAAAGTACTGGACAATCTTACTCTAATGCAAGCTTGGACTAACAGAAAACCCAATGTTAAACACTTAAAGGTATTCAAGAGTATTTACTACTCCCATATACCAAATGCACACAGAACTGAGCTAGACTCAAAGAGTCTAAAGTGAATTCTAGTAGCATACAGTCTGCAATCCAAGGATTACAAACTGTATTCACTAGAAACTAAGTCCTTTCGGGTGAGTAGAGATATATTAATTAATGAAAGCATCAATTGAAAACAATGATGAAAAACCAATGAATCACTCAACTATGAAGAGGTTATAAAATATCAATTTTGGATAAAAGCAATGCAGACAGAAATGTTTGGCATTAAAAAGAATAACACTAGGACTCTAGTTGACCTGCCCCCAAATAAATATAGTATATGGGTAAAATGAATCTTTAGGATTAAGACTAAACCTGACTTAAATTAACTTGTATATAAGGCTCAATTAGTGGCCAAATGCTACTCTCAAAAACCTGGAATAGATTACCAAGAGACCTTTGCTCCAGTAGCAAGGTTAGAAATAGTAAGGTTTTTAATAACCTTAGCTAGACAAAAAGGTTGGAATTTATTCCAACTCGATATAAAATCGTCATTTTGATTGGAAAACTCAATGAGGAAATTTATGTAGAGCAATCCCTTGAGTTTGTAAAAAAGAGGAGAGAATACTGTGTTTATAGACTAAATAAGGCTTTATATGGGTTGAAACAAGCTCCTCGTGCTTGGTATCAACAAATAAATACTTATTGAATCAAGGATTCAAAAGAAGTAAGAGATAGCCTACACTCTACATTAAGAAAGATAAAAAATCTGGAATTTTAATTGTCTCCATATATGTGGATGATATTATTTTCTCAAGTAATAAAACTTAATTAATAAATAATTTTAGAAGAGAAATGGAGACCAAGTATGAAATATCAGACCTAGGAAACTTAAGATAATTCTTAGGACTTGAAATATCTCAAGACATAAGTGGTGTGTCCATCTCTCAAACCACATATATAAAGGTAATACTAAAGAACTTTGGAATGAGAGGCTGTAAGCTTGTCTTTCCCCCTTATAAGTAAATCAAATACTACTTTCTAGCCAATGAAGGTTAGTGAATGGAAAACCATATAAAAGCTTAATTTGGAAGCTTGATGTATGCATCTACAACAATACTCGATATAGTATATTCTGTCCATTTATTATCGTGGTTTATGCATGCACCAAATCACATAGATTTAAGTGCTGCCAAAAGAATATTGAGATATCTCAAAGGAACAATTGACTTATGCCTGAAATATACTAAGATTAGTCACACTGAAATTTCTGGTTATTGCGATAGTGACTGGAGAGGATGTCCAGAGAATTACAAAAGTACCTTTGGATATGTTTTTAGTCTCAAAGCATTATGGTTAAGAAAGCTCTTGGCTGATCTAGATAAACCATTAAACTGTCCAACTAAAATTCAGTATGATAATTACTCGACTATATCCATTGCAAGTGATGTGGTTATGCATAGTCAAACTAAACATATAGGCTTAAAATACCACTTTATTAATGATGCTATTGAAACTAATGAAGTTAAGTTGGTTTTTTGCAGGACCGAAGAGCAAGTTGCTGATATATTTACGAAGCCACAGTCTAGAGAAAAGTTGGCTTACTTCCGTGAAAGGGTTGGACTGTTACCAACTACATCAAATGGGGGGATTGTTGATTGGGCTATTCGATATATTTGATTGGCCTCTTGTGAATTTACCTTTATACCCTTACTGAATATTTATTAAAGCCGCATGTAAATAGCTGTAAAGTAATTTTTCTTTAATTTTTTTAGCAATTATCAGAGCTAATATATAAACTCTGATTTTTTTTAGCTACGTGTGCTGGACTTTTTTATTATTGAGATTATTTGGTTTTCTCTTTGCGTGATGCTCTTGGATTCTCTCTTTTTCTCTTCTTTTTTTCTTCTCTTCATCTATTCATCTCTGTTCTTAGAAATCCTTGTCTAAAAAAGAATTTGTTGTTAATAAACAATAATATATATATATATATATATATATATAATAGTTATAGTTTTTTAAGAATTCAATTTATTTATTATTAATATAATATGAAATAATTATAAAAGCATAAAATTTGAATATTTTAGTCATTATAAATTTTAATCTTTGAAGTGTTCATTTAATAACCACACTTAGATATTTATTTTTTAAATAATCCAAAAATTTTGATGTAATTAAAACTTCTATGTATTAATCTTTAAATATCAATTTATTATCTTTTAAATTTTATGAAAAATTTGAAATTTTTTTTAATTCAAAATTTTCAAATCTTTTAGTCATTATTTTTTTAGAAGATTCCTATAATCATATAAATATTTTATGATTATAGGAATAATATTAATATTTACTTATTTATTTGTTCATTCATATATTTTTATAATTTTTTTTATTTAATCAAACAATTGTTTATTTTAGCTTTTTATTAGTAGTAATTTTTATTTATGTTTATTTTTAAATTAAAATATTTTCAAAATTATTATAATTAAATAATAAATTATATAATATTTTTTAATACAAATATTTAAATATAATAATTAAAAATATCAATAAAATATTTTGTCTAATTTTTTAATTAATTTATAATCAAAAAAATAGTTATTTGTCTTATATAATTTAAATTTTTATTCATATTTATATATTTATGACATTATTTTTATAATATCATATTTTTATAATTATACGATGAGGTTGTGTCTTTCAAGGATCACTCATCTATAGACCATGTCATACCTTTAATATAGAAAATTACAAAAAATATTAAAATAAATAATGCTAAAAAAATTAAATTATTAAAAATTTGTGATGGAAATTATCACAACCCCAAATAGCTAGGAAAAAATTCTTAGCTAAATGCATATATTTTGAGAAAATAAACTTTTAAGGAATTATTGCTTCTAATTATATATAAAATTATAAAAAAATAAATTCAGATAATTATTTAGCAAATGATTATGTATGGATCTAATTGGCTAGGAAAAGTACATTGCTAAATCCCCCGCTTTTCTTTGCGTGAAATTACGTAAATATTAATAATGAATTATGTCTGGATCTAATTTGCCTAATGAACTTTCTTGTGATGCTTGTTCACAATGCAAGTTAACATTCAGACCATCTTTTAGTAATGTTTTGTCTGAGTCACCAGTATTTTTAGAAAGAATACATGGGGATATGTGTACCCATATCTACCACATGGACCATTTTGTTACTTTATGGTTCTAATAGATGTCTCCACTAGATGGTCACATGTTTATCTTCTTTCCACGAGAAATATTATTTTTGCCAGACTACTTGCCTAATTGATTAAATTAAGAGCACAATTTATTAATTACCCAGTCAAAACCATTAGAGTTGATATTACTTGTGAATTTACATCAAAAGCTTTTAATGACTATTACATGTCAATTAAGATAAATATTGAATACCATGTTGCTCATGTTCACACACAAAATAGTTTAGCAGAATCACTCATTAAACATCTCCAATTAATAGCTAGACCATTATTGATAAAAACTAGATTACCAACATCTACATGAGGACATGCTATTATGCATGCTGTAAGTCTTATTAGAATTAGACCAACAACTTACCATGAGTACTCCCATTCATAACTTGTGTTGGGTAAACAACCAAATATTTCTCATTTAAGAATATTTGGTTGTGTAGTCCATGTACCAATTGCACCTACATAACATACCTAAATGGATCCCCAACGTAGATTTGAAATTTATGTAGGTTTTGATTCGACGTTAATCAAAAGATATTTTGAACATATGACAGGAGATATTTTTAGAGCAAGATCTACTTATTGTCATTTGTATGAAACTATATTTCCTTATAAGGGGGAGAAATGTTTATTCCTTGTACAAATCAATGTGAACTATAAATTCAAAGAATCATTTATTTTCAAAATCTTGAAAATTTATTACTAGATATATTTTTTGATGCACATAACGTGATAAGGCCATACATACCGACTAAAAATGCTCCAGTATGGGTTGATGTCACTGAAGGACATAAATCTAATGAATAGAAAATATGCTTGAAGCATATAAGACTTATTGGGTCGAAAGATATAAATCTCCGAAAGAGGATAATAAAAGTGACATAAAACATTACTAGAGAAGCACAAAATAAACAAATAATTTATAAAGATATACACGATGAACAATGAACTCTTTTAGATGTATATGTTGAACAATATGTCCATGAAGAGGGGCAAATTTGGCTTTTGTAGGTCATATCTTGAGTTTGAATTTCACCTCCAACCAAATGAAATCTACTAATAAGTGAAATTAGAAAAATTTTTCATTTTATTGAAATATTAGTAAATGCTCATGCTAGATGATTTTAATTATTGAAAATACCAATATTTACAAAAAAAAATTACTTCAAAATTTACTAATTACTACAACAAGAAAAAAAAAGAATTATCATGGCAGACACAAGGAGAGGGGCAAATAAAAATTTAAAGTTTTCCAAAATTTAGTCCAAAACATACAAATTTGTTAATTAAAAGTTTATAACTAAATTTAAATACAAATTAAATATCACATACCATGAAATGTGAATCATATGATTATTATTTTTTATTTTCCATTGGAGAAAGAAAGATTGTTACCCCGACAAAGCGACATCTATTCTGCATTCCTTTTATTTCAATGATCATCCAAGCCATCTTCCTTTTATTTTCATGATCCTCTACGGCACCTTCCCTTTATTTTGATGATCCTCTAAGTCACACTCCTTTTGTTTTGATGATCCTATAAGCCACCTTACTTTTATTTTGATGATTTTCTAAGTCATCTTACTCTTATTTTGATGATTTTATAAGTCACCTTACTCTTATTTTGATGATTTTCTAAGTCACCTTACTCTTATTTTGATGATTTTCTAAGTCACCTTACTTTTATTTTGATGATTTTCTAAGCCACCTTACTTTTATTTTGATGATCCTTTAAACTTAGCTTAGACATCTTTTTATTTTGATGATCTTCAAGCCATAAACCATATTCCTTTTATTTTGATGATCCTCTAATCCATTAGCCTTATTGCTTTTATTTTGATGATCTTAAAGCCATTAGCCTCCTTTCTTTAATTTTGAGGATTCTCTATTCCATTTGTCATATTCCTTTTATTTTGATGATCCTCTAAGCCATTAGCTATCTCCCTTTTATTTTGATGATCCTCTAAGCCATTAGCTATCTCCCTTTTATTTTGAAGATCCTCTAAGCCAATTAGCTATCTACCTTTTATTTTGATGATCCTCTAAGCCATTAGTTATCTCCCTTTTATTTTGATGATCATCTAAACCATTAGTAGCTATCTTGCTTTTATTTTGATTATCGCCTAAGCCATTAGTTACCTTCGTTTTATTTTGATGATTGCCTGATCCATTAATCACATTCCTTTTTATTTTGATGATCCTCTAAGCTATTAGCTAACTTACTTTTATTTTGATGATCCTCTAAGCCTCTAGGCCTTTAGCCAACTTACTTTTATGTTTTATTTCGATGATCCAGATATTTGTCTAAAAACGGTGTTCCTCCACAATGGTTTCCTGGTACCAAGCAATAACGTTTCGGTCATTTCTATTAATCTCCGTCGTCTGTTTTGTTTCACTGTTCTTTGTTTTATCTGTCGATAACGCAATTCCAACGTTCTCCCAAAAATTTCGCCTGCGGCCTAAAATCACTAAACCGACCAAAATAAGTCAAATATCATGCAGTTACGCTGATGGGTTATGGGTGTATTCCTCCGATCTACCATCTATTAGATACGATAGAACATGCAATGAGATATTTAAAGGATGGAATTGCATATCTAATAATAAATCTAATGGGAGTGAAATCGTTAAGTGGCGTTGGCAGCCTCACCACTGTGATCTTCCGCATTTTGAACCCACTTTGTTTTTGGAAACCTTTAAAGGCGCTAGCATTGGTATATTCTTACTTTCTAAATTTGCACAGGCAGAATGTGCCATGTTTGCTTGAGTTTTGCACAAGGTAGTTTCTGTAAGGACACCAAAAAATTTTCACATCTCCTCGGAATTTCGATTAGTGAATTTATGGAATTGAGTTGGAAGTGGAACTGCAAGTCTGGGAAAAATCACTTTTTTTTTTAAATTCCAGTAATAAAGCAAGCGAATTAGATTGTCATGGTGATGTGTGATTTCAATTGCATAAATCAACATGGATATTGAAATAGTTTGTATTTCAGTCAAACTCTAAGTAGGAAACTTAACCTGTCTATATAAGAATTCAATGCTTGAAGTTGTTGGGTTTCTTCATAATGTTTCTGTACTTATCTGTCCTGACCTCTGATAGGTAATGCGGGTGGGGAATTACACATTGTCATCATTTATTGAATGGCATCAGTATTCATCCATGTTCAGAAAAATCCAAGTACTGCTAATTAATGTATAGTAAAAGCTACTAATGTTTTAATAAATGTTATCAGTGGTCATCCATGCGCTACTTGATCATGATTGAGAGAGGTAATCATGACATGCAATAGTATCAATAATCATCATGCCAGTGAATTCCATATACAAATCATTAATAATAATCTTGGGAAGCAACGTAGGTAGCATCAATTCAATTCATATATTCAAAAATATATCATTCCCAATAATTAAGAGTAACATGTTAGGAATATTGATTCTAGTATTTACAAATATATTGATAGTGCTGATGCATGCCACATCATTTATCAAATTATTAGAGATTAATATGATTTTAATTAGTTCAAATATATATTTTTTGATATTTATTATTTTTTAATGAGCTTAGGAAAAGTATAAATTTATATGTTATACTTAGATATCTTATTCTTTATTTTTTATTTATAGTCCACTGTCTAGATCATCAGCAGTAGAGAGAGTCATGATTAACTATATATGAACATACTGGTACTTAATATGATATTATTCTCATATATTTTGTGTTAGAAGAGAATGATATTTTTTTAGTAGAAAAATCTCATTTAGACATAGATGATGTGATAATTAATGAATTTTCACCAATACAAGCTAATATTGAGTCAACACCTAGGAGACTTAATTAATCATGTCTTAGAGTCTATGTAATGATAGACAGACATGCTCGACTTTCTTAGGTCACAAATAAGTTTATTGAGGAACTAAGTGATCTTATAATTAATTTTTTTTGATTTTGACTTTTTTTATTGTTCTTTATAAGAGGTATAAGAGTTGTATCCAATACTTGATTTTATAATTGTTAGCATATTATTATTATTTTTATTATTTCACTTGATAGTATTGATATATTTAAATTTTTTTAAGGTATTATCTTATTCATAATGATGTCATATTATATTAAAAAAAATATATATTTACATATAGCAAGGTGATACACTCAGATGTTTGGTATGAACAATTAAGACACTTTTTTTTCATTAGCCAAGATGATTTTAGTGTATATTTTGTTTTTCTTGAATTCTTATAGTTGGAGGATATACTATTTAGACATAAAATATATTCTTTCATGATAATTTTGAGGAGGATGTGTGCACATGTCAACTATATTAGTGTTGAGCAGTACAATCAGGTGTAATTTTCAGGTTGATGAAGATCTTGTAAGGTCAAAAATAATCATTGAGGTATGATTTATAAAATTTTTATAGGTACTTTGCCTTGTTTTATTAAGTCACTTATTATTGTTTTTTTTCCTGAATGAATGTTTATGATAAGATGATTTTGTTGGTTTGTTGATTTTCTTTCTGAATGATATATTGATTATGAGAGATAATGTGTTGTGAGTTATTCAACTAAAAAAATACTTTTACATGGATTTTTAAGAGATTCAATAATTTTTTAGATATAGAGATGATTTATTTTATGAGTGGTATCATATGACATATATAGTTGATATTCTTATAATAAGTAATCTTTTAAATTGTGCTCCAACATATACTCATTAATCAAGATTTATATTTGTATTTTTGATACGATTCTTTTATTTGATTCTATTATTTATATGAGAATTATAAAAAATATTAATTATTTAACTATGATTAGACTAGATTTAATATATATAATTAGTATAATTAGTTATATATTAGATTCTCCTCGAAAAATTTATCTTGATATAATTATTTGCATACTAAGATATATGAAGATATTTTCACTCCATAGAAATTGAGATCTCTTTTAGGGTCCATGAATACTTGTCGTAGCTAGGTATTAATATTTGAGTTAGGAACCATCATGTATTAAAGGAGATATACAATATGATTTTATTTTTTTTGGAGAAAACATTCTCCTGAAAAAATAATAAAAATATAGTTATTTTTAGATTTGGTATAGATGTTAAGTTTAAAGTAATAATGATAATTATTTGTGAGATGTTTCATATACATTATCTCCTTGAAAAGATTGATTATACACTATATTTTCTCATAATTTTTTATTTTGATAATTAAGTAGCGAGATACATACTTATTAATTTGATATTTTACGAGCAAAAAAAATATATAGTGGTGATCTAGTTCTTTTTCAAGAAAAAAATTCATAATGAGATTATTACTATGAATGTTTTGAATATAGCTCAACTCGTATATTTTTTTCTTCATGCTTAGTTTTGTGTATTTGTATGCATCAATTTGATGAGGTTAAAGATGTCAAGTGTCAAGTGGGTGGGTGACTCGAGCATGACACAAGGCATGACTTGATTTGACCATGCTCGACCTGACATGGTATGGTCCAGGCCTGTGCATCGATCATGGTTGTGCTAGCCCATTGCATGATTCATGTCGTGCTAGGCCGAGTTCATGTCTCCTGCCGTGCCTTGCACGACATGCATTTGTTACACATTGGCACAATCCACACTAGCACAAGGTAGGAGTTAAAAAAAAATCTATTACCTTCTTTACTTATTGCCCTAAATGTAATTGGATGTTTTTGTTGCCTCAACAAGGACAATGATAAGCATTGTCTTATCATTATCAATGTCAAAAAAAAAAGATAAATAAGAGATTTTGTAATCATTAGATTTCTTCAAATGGATAATGGGCAAAGATCTAATAGTTGTTGAAAATCTACCCAAAAAATATAAAAAAATGCAAAAAAAAAGAAAAACAAAATTTAAAATTTTTTTCATAGATATAATATTTAAATATTTTATTTTTCACTCATTTATATTTTTTATCTTCTCATTTTTCTCTCCTCATTCTCTTTTTTAGTTAATTCACTTTGCTTGTTGATTAGTGAAAGTTATTACTCCTAAATCCTAAGTCCTCGCTGTAATTGTAAGTTTGCAAGACGACAAGATGCTAATTAAAAGAAAGGGATAGACTATTGCTGATGTATACATAAAGTTAAAGTATACATTATAGTTTTGTTTTTGTTATAATTTATAAAAATATAAACTTGTTATATTTTTTTAAAAGTTAGAGTCCAAGAAGTACGGACACAGACAAAGACACGAGGATATAATATGGCAGAATACGGGGATATAATATGGCAGAATACGGGGATACGATAAATTTTAAAAAACTAGGATATGAATATTGTTAGGATACGACATGATAGAAAAAAACAAAAATAATAATTAGTTTCTTTATAAATATTATTTTATTTTATTTTATAAAATAAAAATATTTTAAATATATTTTATTTTATAAGATAATATTTATAATTATTTTATTTTATAAAATAATATTTTATAATATCTTATATTATAAAAAAAATTTATTTTTTATTTTATAAAATAAAAATATTTTATTTTATTTTATCAAAATTGTGCCCCCCCACTCAGCCTACAGAATCGTGCCCCCACTCTCAGCCTACAAAATCGTGCCCCCAGCATACATGATCGCACCCCTGCCACCCCACATAATAATGCCCCCCTCTCCGCCTCACAGAATTGTGCCCCCTACTTCCCCACAGAATCGTGCCCAGTCTTGTCGCCCCACAGAATCACGCCCACTTCTGCTGCCCCACAAAATCGCGTTCACTTCTGTTGCCCCACAAAATCGCGCTCACTTCCGCCGCCCCACAGAATCGCGCCCACTTCCGCCGCCCCACAGAATCACGCCCACTTCCGCCGCCCCACAGAATCGCGCCCACTTCCGCCGCCCCACAGAATCGTGCCCACTCCCATCTCCCCACAGAATCATGCCTACTTCCGCCACCCCACAGAATCATGCCCATTCCTGCCGCCCCATAGAATCGGCCATTTGGTGTCGTGGGCAGCGTCAGCCACTCGATGTCGTCGGACGTCGGTCACTCGGCTGTGTTAGCATGGATATGGCATCCGACGCATCCGTTCGATATGCCACGTGGCATATCAGACACGGATTGGTCAATGATACGTCATGTGGCGTATCAGATATGTATTCGTGCCGTGTCCGTACAGTGTCCATGTGTCCGACACGTGGACACAGCTATAGGGAGCCATATCCGTGCTTCCTTAGAGTAATAAATAAAATAAAATAATAATAATGTGTTTTTAATAATAATGGATTTAATCTAAGATAGGTAATAATGATAATTCGACTGAAATGTCTGAGGTCAAAACTAAATTATTTTAATAGTATTAATCTAATTTACTTAAAAAAATTAAAAATGATTAAATTTTAGTAGTCTGAACATATATTATAAAAATATATATTTATGTCTGAGTGTTGGTAGCAATAGTTATCTTAAGAGATATGTTAATTAATGCACAAAAAACTGATATATTAGATTTCAGACAAATTCAATTGAGTAGTGAAGTCTTTGAAGTTGAATCAATATTTGATTCATTGATCTCCTTCATTTACCATTATGATTTTTTAATAGAAGACATGTTTAAATTGATGATTATAATGCATTTTTTTATTAGAATTTCAAATAATATTTGGATAATCTGTATTATACCGACTTATTTATTGTTTATTTATCATAAAATTTTTAGATCTATTAATAAGAATAATATAATTATATTTTAGAGATTAGAAAAGTAATTACTAATTAATGAATTTAATATATATTGTTGAGTGAAATTTGTGATGTCTGGCATCTGCATTAGTTATGATGATATATTATTTGCTTGTATTGTTGTCTAATATATTAATTCTAAGCAGAAATTTAATAAATATTCTTGGTGTTCATGCATTGTTTGATGCTCATGTGCCAAACCCTATATACAGCCATTTCCACTGCTACCACCACCGTGCTTCGGTGCCAGCCACTGCCACTGCCACTTCCAGCAATACATAACACATTATAATTATCATTGTGAACTTGCAGCCCCGTGCTCATCTATCGCCACACTCCTGCAGCCCCGTGCTCATCTATCGCCACACTCCTGCAGCCCCGTGCTCATCTATCACCACACTCCTGCAGCCCCGTGCTCATCTATCACCACACTCCTGCAGCCCTGTGCTCATCTATCACTACACTCCTGCAGCCCCGTGCTCATTTATCACTACACTCCTGCAGCCCCGTGCTCATTTATCACCACACTCCTGCAGCACTGTGCTCATTTATCACCATACTCCTGCAGCACTGTGCTCATTTATCACCACACTCCTGCAGTCCCGTGCCCATTTATCACCACACTCCCGCAGTCCCGTGCTCATTTATCACCACACTCCTGCAGTCCCCTGCTCATTTATCACCACACTCCTGCAGTCCCCTGCTCATTTATCACCACACTCCTGCAGTCCCCTGCTCATTTATCACCACACTCCTGCAGCCTTGCACACCTTCGCCATCACAAGCCACCGCCAAATTAACTCTCCTCTATTGCATTTTTGTACTGTTGCATGAATTGTTCTATATTGCTTCTGAACATTCTGTACTGCTGTGTCGATTTACTCTCTATTGATGTTTGTTCACTGATGTGTGATTTCATCCATTTTTTATGTGAGATTTTTTTGTATTTCTAATTCTTTTATTATAGTATATTCTATTCTACATGGTATCAGAACAAATGTTTTTTAGGGTTAGGCTTCTCAACCAAGGTAGGTTCTCTCTGCATTCTTGCTGGATCATGCCTGTGCTAGCTGCCGCCATGACTGCCACCCTTGCTCCAAACCCTAGATGGTGCTGTGCCTGTGTATGACCTATGCAACACAACTGTGCCACTGCGTGCCTGTCTTTTGGATGCCCATGCTAGTGTGTGCTTGTTCCTCATGTGCTTGCACCATTGAATGCCTGCATCCTCTTGCACCCTCACTGTAACCAATAGTTTCATCATGATCAGATGCTTTCGATCACGTTTGTCCTCCAGTTTTCTGCAGGACCTGCATGATTTTAAACAAAGAAGCATGTTTGTCAGATGATGGGTTTGTACCTTTTTGGAGTTGCAAAAGAAGCAATCTATGAATTACCCAATGAAAGTAGGACTTGCATAATTTCAAATAGATGCAAAAGAAAACTTTCATACTATATACACTATAATAAGATGAATAATCATATCAAGGAGAATATCTTCAAACTGAAAATCAAGAGTACTACATATTGTGGAGTGAGATAGATTGACTACTGATTCTATTCACAAGTTTTCACAAAGCTTCTTCATGGTGATCATTGTCAGAGAAAATATATGCGGGTATTATCACTCTTATCACATCACTTCTTATTTTTGATTGCTAGTAATTAATTCATGATTAAGTAATTATATCATGTAGAATTATTTGTGATTTATTAATTTTAATATATGTTCATTTAATATTATTAGTACTAATAAAAAAAATTATAAGTCATTGGTTTTGATAATACTGATCTTGATATTTTTTTGAGTTGTATTGCTAAATAGTTTAATGTTAATAATTTTTTTTTCTATTAATTTTTTTTTGCATGATTGAAAGTCTTCGATGATCACTCTATATGATTTTGTGTAAGGAGATTTGTATATATATAATTTTATTATAAAAAAATATTTAGGTATGTGATTGTTATTTATTTTTTATTAGTTTATTCTTGACTTAATTATTTGTTTTTGGCCAAACTAAAAATTTTAGATCCTGATAAAAAAATATTTTAAAATTATATGTAAGGTATATCAAATATAAAAATATACTAGTATTTCTTTTCTTGTCCACTATAATAATGTGTATACAAATTTATTCATTCAGATTCATTCAAATGTTTGAGGATTTATTAAGATTCAATATGATTTGAGATTTTTTATCATTTTCATTAATGATTGTACATATACTATTTTTTTTTTTTTGATATATATTTCAATTTTTTTATTTTTGGTTTTTATAAATTATTGAATGGAGATCATAATTATAAAAATATTAAAATTATATGAAATGATAATGCTCTTGAATATATGTCTATAACTGTAACACTTTATTCTTATGAAATAGATAGAATACTAGTAAAGATTGATATTATTTCTTTTCGAGCATGATATTTTTATTAAGAATCTTTTACTAGATAAAAATTCAGAGGTTTTATTTGAATCTCTTACTCTTTATTATTTTCCTAGAGTTTTCTTTGGCCTTTAACTATGATAGATTATTATTTTTAGTTACTTTTGAATTTGTTGAAGTACATTAAGATAATTTAAATTGAATCATTATATGTATCAATAAGTATAATATAAATCATTTTTGGTTTTAATTAAGAGGAGAGAATTTCTATGGAAAAAGGATTTTCTCCTAGCTTAAATGAAGTAATACTCTAGTTATTATTCAATCTCAACTCCAAATGGGTTGGGAGTTGGGATACTCGATCATTCATGTATTCTTGTTTATTTTAGAAGAAAAGTACGTAGTCTTGTTTAGAACCAAAAGAGTCTTGAAAGAAGTGAGAAAATTTGATAGTCAATTCCTTTATTTTGTTCTTCTGATTATTCTCTTGAAGAAATAAACGTGGTATACTTAATACATATTCTTTTAAGTTTTCTCTTTCTAATATCTGTCACCTTATTTTCTATCTTTTATTTTTGATAATATTAAGATATGCAAGTTTTCATTATTTTATTCATGATGAGCATATTACAAAAAATAAAATATTCTTCACTTTAAAGCAACTTGATAATTGATGAGATTTGTTATCTCATATTGTGTTTTATTTCTTTCTGTAATTTTTTCTTCTCTTTGTATGAGAGCATCTGACTTATAGGCTATCCTAACTCTTTTGGAACTATGCAGTGGTGGTGCATGGTGATGTATGTTGTGGTGCACCATATGATGGTGTAGGTGATGATGTATGACAATGCAAACAATAATGTGTGATGGTGTAGATGATGACGTGGTGGTGCAATGAGCATGAAATTGTAGGAGCAATGGGTTGTGTGGTACATGGTGCAGTGGGCTGCATGGAGTATTGATGTGTGGAGGCAATGGTGCAATCATAGGTGTGCGTGATTGCATGGTGTAGTGGTGTGGTGTTTGTTGTTTTTTGTTTGTTTGTTAATAAGTAATGATGATAATCATTATAGGATCATAACGGATAGCTTAGTGAAAGTTGAAGACGTGTACTTATTTACTATGGGCTACTTCAATGAGAGTTGGTTCTTAGATGAAGGATATGTAAGATATTTGTTTGATGATCTACTTGTGGTTGATTCAAATAAGTGGTTGGTGGTCTAATAATTATTTGTTTATTTGTGTTTATCGTTTAGTTCGAGTATTATTAGTACATTTCATTCTTATTAGATGTATCAGAACTTTTGAGATTTAGTAGACTTGATGTATTCTTTTGTGATATTTCACTTATATAAAAATCTTGCTTAGTTATTGGCATATAGACTAATTAATTACGATGAGGCTACTTATTATGTGGTTTAGACACAACTATGTGAGAGGATTAATATGGTGATATTATATTGATAGATTTGATTATACTCAAGAGATTGAGTGATTATATTCACAATACTCTTTATTGGTATTTATTGATAGAGTGAAGTGCTCATAGATTATTGTGTTTTGTATATGCTTATGTGCACTTTTATGCATGAACAAATGGGAATACAATTATTTTTTGCTTAGTGTTTTTTTTCCTTCTCAATTCCACATGCTTGTTAGGTAATGTTGAGTAAGTTATGATACATGTGAAGAATGATTGCAGTTTTGCCCTCTAGCATTGTCAGTATTTGCACAATTGGATATTGCTTTGCCTGATGATAGTTAGTGCATATATCTTTTATATAATGAGTTTTTCTGTATATTGATTTCTAAAACATTAAGAATGTGATATCATAACAGGATTTGTAGGCGATTCTATCAACCGAAATATGTTTATTTCACTTGTATGCACTTTGAAGCACTTCTCAAGCGAAATCAAAAAGTGGCGGCCTGCTAAAGCTGATCGTGGCTACACATTTCTTCGCTACAACCTAACTGTTGCATATCATAGAACAAATCTTTTGGTGCATTATGAGAGGTGAAGCTGCAATTATATTTCATATTCATTATTATACCCCTGTTATTGTTATTGATTATTCTATGTACATTTCTAGTTTACCAGCTTGACAACATTGGATTTTTTGGAGTTTCTTATGTGGAATGTGAAAATTTGATGAGGATGATTTGCTGTCATTAACATGGTAATACAATAAAAAGAGTAGCGAGGAGAATTCAGTTTATTTAATGAAGTAATTTTAATGATTCAGAGTAGTGGTCGAAATTTGGATTACTTGGTCTTGCCCAGCTAAACTAGGCTTCTTGGTGAATTTTATATTTGTTAAAAAAAAAAAAAAAAAAAAAGACTTGTGGATTTATTTAAAGTTTATTTTTTTTTATACTTTTGATGGGCATCCCCAACCTGTGTGATGTTCCAATCAAATCTGATCATTTTATAAAGGTGTCAATTATACATTATTATTTATTAAATGTTATTATTATTTTTTATTTTATAATTATTAAGTTTAATATGATATCAAATAAGGTTTGTAAACCATAAAGTATGATTTCTCCTCCTATTTTTTTTTTCACATATAGTAGGTGCATAAATACTAGTCACCCACCCACTTTGAGTGACTACAATGCGCAAGATGCATAATAGTGTGCATGGTGGTATGTGTGGGTGGTGGTGTGATGTAGAAACCCCTAGGGCACTAGGATAGGTTTCTTTTGTCTAGGGTACTGGCTTTGATACAATGTTAAACTTCATGCCACATAAACAAAACATAAACATAAATTGGGTAATTGCAATGCATAAAGAAAGTTCAAGAAAAAATTTTATATAATAAGTAAATCTTATTGAGGCAACCCACATGTTGGATACCCTCATCTGTAGTATAATAAAATACAAAATAATAAAAAATGTTGAAAGTTATCAATTGTATTTATTTTTTAATTTCATGTCTCATAATAAATAAATATTATTTTTTTGATGTTTGACTCTAAAATATTTAATTTGTCTAATGATGAATGTGTCAACTAAAAGTATATTACTCTTTGATCAATAATAACCAAATATCTAGAAACATTTTTATGGGTGATGAAAATTATGTACAATTTATTTCGCTTTATCTATTGGGTATTTATTAGTCTGGCATGTCGATCATGCATATAAATATTAAAAAAAAAAGAAAATAATATTAAAATATTATTATTTATTAAAATAACTGATAGAAAATAGATTATAATAAAATTCTAATCTTTATAAAATATGCATCAAAAGAAAAAAAAGTAACATTGATATTGTCATGCTCTCTAGCTTATATAATAGTGTCACTGGTTATGATTATTAAAGTTCTAAATTTATATAAAAGATATAAAAAGAGTAATTATCCATGACACGAGTATTATTAGTTCATGAATTTAGGACTTAAGAATCATAAGTGAGGTGGAGAGCTGAAAGGGTGGTGGATGTAGATCTGTCTCCGTCTCACCTTGTAGCACCCAAAGAAAAAAGTTTTACATACTCTTTTTGAGTAAGTATGAGTATTACATGACTAATAAAAGTGATCATAGAGCATCTAATTTGAGAAAGTCTATTAGTTTACTATATAACCTTTAAATCTCAAAAAGTCTATTGTAACTCAGAGTGTAATATTTATTATCTTTTTTTGATTATCTATCAATCATTCATAAAAAGAATAAATTGATTCTACAATTTTTTTCTTGGAATTCCTATGCTAGCTCTCAAATCTCTCGCTACTACTACATGATGAAGATGCTATAGCTTGATGATATATCATATCAATTCTATTTGTTTTTAGTATAATTGTAGATATCTATGTCACCATTTGATAAATCCTTGAAAGAAGCGAATATGTTTTCTCACTAAGAACATATGTTTGCAAAACAAAATATCTTTATTAAATGCATGGACATAAAAAATACTAAAATTTGTTTACCAAATCTTTTTAATATAATTTGATTGTTAATACATGAAGCACACTAAAAATTTTTTCTCATAGATATATCTAAATTGCATAATGGGTTGACTTATTATAGTCAGTTAATATATATGCTAATAATTGAGTAATATTATTATATAAATAAAATATTTTTGAAGAATACATTGATACGACTAAGTTTCAAACTTTTTTGCAAGTGTCTAATGAGCCAAATGTACTTGACATGCTGGGATCAATTGATTGTTAGAGGTGCACTAATAGTTATCATCAATCATCATTTATTTATCGTTCTCAATTTGAGTTGAGGTTTAAATAACTGATCTTAATTTTGGGCCATGAATCAGATCATCATTGATGTTACTCACTGTGAGTATGCATTATTCCTTAATTTCAAATGAGTTATTTTTGGTGGTCACAAAATGATTTCAAATATTTTTCTATCTTTAATTTTTTTTTTAAAATTTACACTAGGGTAACTTCCACACTAATATCAATCAAGGATAAAAATTTGTACAAAACACCATGTTTTTATATATAAATTACAAAAATAAAGGTTTCAAATATTTTAAAACATGCACATATTTGTTCTAGTAATTTTTACTGGAAATGGATTTTGGACCATCGAAATGATGTCGTCACAAGTCCATTGGTGACAATACACTAAAATTTTAAGAAAACACCAACTATATGTGGGTTCTTATCTCAATAGTACAATGATGTTATTGTCGATGCCACCAAATGCTAGTGTGTGTTGTTGCCAACACCACAAGGTGTGTCATCACAAGTGCAATTCCACATCATCAATTAAGCCATTGAACCTTTCTCTGATACTTTGTTGTGACTGAATTAGGTTTCTACCACAATGTTTTTGAGAAGGGAGAGAACTATGGGTGAGAGATGAAGAGAGAAAAAAAGGAAATAAGAAGCTATTTCATTAACATACATCAATCATATCTATATATATTTCGGGACAACCCACATGTTAGGTGTTCCAAAATAATAATAATAAAAAAAACCAAATCTTAAAATTTGTGAAATATGATGTTGAATACAATTTTTTTATTTCAAAGATTAATTGGAATATCAATATTAGAAGAGTTAACTCAAGATCTTTTAATTTCGTTGGAGACTTTTATTTTGTTACAAATAAGTTGCACATGATTCATTCTCTTAGAATAAATACAAAATTTTGAGTGATCAAATTTTTCAGTTTTCAACTTATTTGGAATTATGATTGGAGTAGACTTAGGAACTATAACCTCCTATGAATTGTGTGAGGTTTTGTTTTCCAAGAAAACTTTATTTATTCATCAAAATTAGAATTAACTTTTCATTTGATTTTTGGTGCATCTCAAAATATGAGAGAAGAATTATTATAATAGAATTTAGTAAGTTTAGAAGTTGTTAAAAGATGATTATTTCTTCTAGTTGTAGGTGTGATAGAGACTCTATGAGAGTAAAGAATTATAAGAGATTCAAATGAAACTTGTTAATTTTTATTTGGCTTAGATTCCTAAAAGAATGAATAATTCGCAAAAAGATCATATTCATACTAACTAAAACTTTATATGTCTAAGGGGAATAAAATATGTACCCATTTTGGGTATTAGAATAACCAAGAAACATGTATTTTATTATTCTCAGAGCAATCTTATCATGTCATGAAATAGTATTTTGAACGAAACAAGTACTCATAAAAAATTTTTAGGTAAGTTAAATAATTTATTTTCAGTATATGAGACATGAAAATACACTTGACATGAAATGATTAAGAAAAATAATTTGTTAGGTTGAGGTTTAATATTGTTTGTAATTTATTTTTTTTTATTTTTTATTTTAATATGTAAGTTAGCACACGACATGTGAGATGTCTCAACTTGAGTGAGTATATATAGTAGAAAAATAACTTTTCTTTTTCACTCTCTTCTCATCACATTCTTCTCATTACTCTCTTCTCTTATTTTATTTTTTTCAAAACTCTAATAGGGTCAAACATGGTATCAAAGCAAGTTTGATAACTGAAGGTGGGTGGTGCACGGTAATGTGCATGGTGGTGCATCATGGTCAGTTTGACGATAGTGTGTGCTAGCTTTTGCCACCGATAATGGTTGTGCCAGCACCATTCTGTGGAATTTAAAGTAAGGTTTTTGCATGTTTTTGCTTCCGCGGTGGCATGAATAATGGCTTGTGGATGTGTGATGGTAGTTTCATGGTGGTTCAGTGAGTTTGTGGTAATTCTTGTAGTAAATCCAACTGTAGTTTGTGTGGTGGATTTGGTATAATGCAATAGTATCTTGTGGTGGTGCTGGTTACTATGGTGTGGTGTTTAGTGGCAGTATGTCATTTATAATTTTTTAGAGATAGTATGTGGTTTATAATTTTTTAGAGGTAGTATGTGGTTTATAATTTTTTAGAGGTAGTGTGTGGTTCATACTTTTTTAGAGATAGTATGTGTATGTTTCATTTTGCGGTGCATGTTTTAGTAGTGACTTGAATGTATTTTTGAATATTGTTTGTTTCAATCTGTGCTGTTTGCTTCAATTTCTTTGAAGACGTGATAACTTTTTAATCTTTTACTTTAAGTTTTGTGATGTACTGTTTAGAGGCAATGTGTGATGCATCAAGTTTTTAGTTTTTTTGAAGGTGTTTGTTTTTCTTATCAGCCTCCTATTGAGAAAGATAATCGTAACTAGCATGAGACTGCAAGTCTACTAGGATAATCTAATGAAAATTAAAGTTAACCATGTATTTGTTCTGATCTACTTTGGTAATAATTTTATTCTTTGGTTAATGTTATGTGACACACGTATTGAATAAGTTACTTGAGATCCCGCTAGATGATTGGTTGATGATTGATATATAATTACTAGTTTATTTATGATAGTCAATTGATCTGAGTATAATTAATATATTTGATTCTTATTACATTTTCAAAGAGGTTTAAGACTTAACTACATCATTATATTCATTTAGGATGTAATATTTATATGACAATATTATTTGATTGTTGGCATACATACTGATTGATTAGAATGAGATAATTCATTATACTGTCTAGATACTATTGTGTGAGGATTAATGATATGATATTAATGTTAACAAACCTAATTATATAATGCAGATTATTTGCTAAAAATAATAATATTCTATAGTTTGTATTTGTTGGGAGAGTAATACATTGTTTTGTGGATTTAAATTCTTGATGAGAGGATGCTTTTAATTTTTTTGAAGATTTACTAGATGATGATCACACATCTATAACTATACTTAGAATAAGTAGAGATATGTGATTAGTCAGACTATTATAATGACTTTTCCTCATAGAGTAGTAGTGAGAGAACAAGGAGGGGTCCTCTGAGAGGGAGGAAGCAAATAGTGAATTGTTCTTTTCATTGGAGGTGGCGACACATTCAAAGCAGATATTTGGTATTGTAGCATAACTTGTGAAGGATGTTTCAAGGTTTTGGATTATAAAACAAACTATTAGAATCACTTGGGCTGAATCTTTTATGTATATGCTTACTTGACTTGTTATGCTTGTTTATGATGGATATTTTAAATTTCTTTCTTTGGGCATTGCTAGCTCAAGCTGAGATATTTTTGTTTTTATAATTTTTTTTACGCATCAATTTGGACATGTAGATTATTCATGAGCTAATACCCATGCTACAATTGAGCACACACTTTTTACTTTTCTTGTATTATTTAGAATTTTTGATGTTGCCAATGACATGGACTAATTGGCATAATATTCTTTATATTAAATATTTTTGTTTGATATTTTTTTTTATATTTGATTTTTTTTATAATTAATTATAAAGTTAATTGCTTTACTAAATAGTTGAATTATCATGTAGTTTTTTTTCTTTAATGTTTTTATGCATGCTTGGCGGCAAGGAAGCATGAATACGGCTCCCTATAGGATACGTGGACACAATACGGACATGGCACGGATACGTGTCTGATATGCCATGTGACATATCATTGATCAATCCGTATCTGATATACCACATGGCATATTGGATGGATGTGTCGGCTGTTGTATCCATGCCGACAACGCTGAGTGGCTAATGTCTGACGACGTCGAGTGGCCAACGTCGCTCATGATGCTGAATGGGCAATTCTGTGGACGTCGATTATATAATATAAGATAATTATAAAGTATTATTTTATAAAATAAGATAATTATAAAAATTATCTTATAAAATAAAATAAAATAAAATATTTTTATTTTATAAAATAAAAAATATATTTATTTTATAAAATATTTAATTTAATTTAATTTTATTTTATAAAATACATAATATTTATCAAGAAAATAATTTTTATTTTTAATTTTTTTTATCATGTCGTATCCTAGTCGTATTCGTATTTTAGTTTTTTAGAATTTGTCTTGTTCCCATATTCTGTCGTGTCGTATTTTCGTGTCTGTGTCCGTGTCCGTGTTTCTTAGCTCGGTGGACTAAGCATAATTTTCCTCGGAATTGAGCGAAAGTCAAGAATAACTATACTTATTTTTTTCTTGCACTTAGAAGCCTTATGGGTCATTTGTTAATGTTGATTTAATGATTATGTACTTTTAGCTTGGATATTTAATGTTTGGATAAATTAAAGATTCTAGAGTTAAGAATCAACATATTAATTGATATTTATCTTGAAGCATGTCAATTAAGAAAATAAATTAGAGTTTGGATAAATTTTGTAAGATAATCATATATGATAATTTGAGATATTTTATTATTTTTTATTGATAATTATTCTTGATATATGTGATTTTATGTATATAAAGAAAAATATCAAATTATAAATTTTTATGAAATTTTATGAATGAATAAAAGAAAGATTTATTGTTATATTAAAATATTGAGAAGTAATAAATTTTTTTGGATATATTTTTTATTAGTTTTTTTATTTTTTTGAGAATAATAAGATGATTTATTAAATGTCTTGTCATGACATTCATATGCCACATGAGTTAACTACAAAGAAGAATTGATATTTTATTAAGATGATTTAAATATTTCTATTTTATAAAAGTATTTTTAGATATTTTTGGTGAGATATGATACCAACAACCAACCTTCTAATCAATTGTGTTATTAATTTTTTATAAGTTTTTTTTTAATTTATTTATTGATTGGAGCACTTAAAATTGGGGCTACCCTAATTTATTGACCCGTTATGTAAGAATACCACATGTATGTTTGTTTAGTGTTATGTGATTGGATGATTCATCAAACATCCTGTATTGACACTCTGATGCACAAAAAAAAATTAATATATGATTTAGATGACTATGATAGTTCTACTATATAGAAGTATTCATATTAAAGGTATTAAATAGGCCGTGTCATGCAGATATGACTTGTTTTTATATGGCCTAGTCATGCAGACATGACTTGTTTTTATGTGGCCTAGTCATGCCACTGTGTTGTGCTACGCATGACATTGTTGCCAAAACAATAGACTCGACATGCCCCGATTGGCCTCTAACAATGTTGGGTTGTGCCGACTTCGATCGGGCCTTGAAGGCCTCGAACAAGAACAACCCAACCACGTTAGCTGAACTCGACTTACGTGATTGAGTTTTTTTATTTAATACCAGCCTCATCTGGTGGTTACTCCACAAAGCTTGACTCATGACCCATGACCCACTTGTGCTCGATCATGGGTCATCTTGTCTATGGATCGTGTCATTGTGCCAGACATGACCCACGTGCCTGGCTCGATGATGTATGATTTGCTCCAGCCCAGCACGACATGAGCTTTTCCTTGGGTCGGTATGTTCTACTACTAGGCACAATTCTGGAATGTGTCGTGCCAGGTCTGACCCACTTGATACTTCTAATTTATAATGTATTTTTTTGGGAGAATGGATACTACAACTAACTTTCTAATTGATTGTGTTGCTATTTGTTATTTCTTTATATATGTTTTTTGTAATTTATTTATTAATAGAAGCACCCAATATGTGTGCTGCTGCATTCCAATGGCTCTTTATTTAAGGGAATGTGTATGTTTGTTTAATGTCATTTGATTGAATGTTTTTACTTGTTACCTTAAGTTCTTTGTATGATGTTAGAATCAAAATCCCAAGGAGTGCAAATCCTAGGGGTTCTAGAAAGTGAAAGAGAGAGCACGTGCATTGTAGCATCATTGAGTGTGCATTCTAGCATCATTGAGTGTGCATGTGTGAAGCTTGTGTAACTGTGCATGTACGTGCACTTTTCTGGCTGAAAAGGAGGCACAATTTGTGTGTGCCTCCATTGTCCTTCATCGCATGGCCACAATGTTTGATGTATGTCAATGCCCATTATATTTGACATATGTCGTTGCTCTTTGCATTGATGGAAATGGTGCACCAAAAGTGAATTGTGTGTGGTGAAAGTGTAAGCGTTATAATGCAATTAGAGTTTGTGCAATGCTAATGTGTATTATGTGTGTGACATTATGTGACAATAATGGTGTTGTGTGTGTGTTGTGTTACAGGGCAACAAGGATCATGATGTAGAACCTATAAATACTAAATTGAAGTTTTATTATCAATTCTTGACATTGCTTTGTGATTTACACTTATGAAATAAGTTAAATTTCTGTTTATTACTTTATAGGGCAATATGAGTTAGAACTTGGTTCTTTAGTTAGGGAATGTTAGACCAATTGAAAATTGAAGCACCCAACGATGAGATTAAAGAGATATTTCTACTTGCAGGTTTTTAGTTTTTGATTGCGATGTGGTATTCTATTAAAGTAAAATTGAGCATAATTTTTTTATCTTGCATGACATATAAAATTTTATGGGAGTTTATAACATCATTATATTCATCGCAAACGATGCACATATATGATATAGTTATTCGGCTTATTGGACTAAGATTTGGGATGATCAACAAGTTCGTGTAGGTGACTACAAACTTTACATAGTTCTCTAGATTGGTTACACATTTCTTGGAGGTATTTTTAGCCTAGGTTAATGCTACACAGAGAGAGAATGTTAGAGAGACTTGTGTAATATTTTTATATTCATTGCATGATGAGTTTTTAAGATTTTGCAGTTAAGTTTTGGGTGATATTTATTCATATAGACATAGTTTTATGGAGCTTTTCAGTTTATATGAGGGGAAATATTTCATATTGCATTCGAGGGGTACTAGTCATAATAATGGTAAAAATATGAGGGTCTAAGGTAAGCATATTCATTATTGGTGGTTGGGCCACACAAAAGATAATTATTGAGAGTTATTTTAAGAGGAGAGATTGAGAGCACTACAAATAGTTGAGGGAGACAAATTGATTATTGGATTTATTTTGGGGTCTTCGTAGTCTTCCCACAGTAACCCTAGCTAAAAGAGGATATTTGAGATTCTTCCCCAGTGGGGCAGTAGTCGGTAGATGTGTTAAATGGGTTGGATGACCAATGCATGACTCTCAGGAAAACATAATTTAATCGTGGTAGTCTTAACACGACACAATATAGAACCATGCTTGGATTGAACCTATGCCATGTTGTGGCCACACCAGCATCATGGTGTGCAAGCACAACCCACATGTCTAGCATGCGATGCATGAAATGTGGTGTAGACCACATTATAGAAAGGAAGCCCTATTAAAATGCTTGTTTTTCATTAACATGGCACTGCCTATCATTGTTTTGTTGGCCAAAAAATAAATAAATCAAAATCTTAAATTCTGTTACTCATTGGATTTAATCCAATGGCTCAATGAGTGAAATCTGATGGTTGCCAAAATTGTACTAAAAAAAAATAAAAAATATATTAATTTAATAAAAAAAATGGATAATCAATGTATTAATA
This sequence comes from Sapria himalayana, assembly GCA_029783825.1. Lineage (NCBI taxonomy): Eukaryota > Viridiplantae > Streptophyta > Magnoliopsida > Malpighiales > Rafflesiaceae > Sapria > Sapria himalayana. The sequence continues at coordinate 1,297,205 of JAREIK010000215.1, forward strand.
TATTTTATTTTTCATAATTTATTTATAATTTTTTCTCCTTTTCTCTCATGGTCTTAACTCTCTCTCTCTCTTTTTTTAAATTTCTCAAAGTACCATAGTGATTTTGGTGATGAGCTAGAGCAATTTTGATGATGAGCCATAAATTTCATGTACGAGAATACTAGATGAAGGTAAAAAAGTATCTACTACCCACATAAAGTAATGGTAGATATTGTTTTACATATATTTTATTTTAATTAATATTTTTTAGATAAAAAATAAATAATAGCAACAAGTAAAAAAGTATAAAAATACTTTTTTTTACTTTCTACTTCTAATCTAATAAATTAAAAAAAATGATAAATGTTGAATATTCTAAAAATGAAGTAGACCTATACATATAATAATGACAACTTAACTAAAAGATTTGAGTTTGAAACAATGTTTTCTTTCATACTCCTGACCAACTCACCTAAAACCCCTAATAATTAGGTTTTAATAAACTTATAAAACATAATAGAGTGATGTTAGTGATATCCAATATTTAAACTATTCATGATGATATTTCATTTGCATATTTTATCGCTCACTATATCAATTATAAGTGAAATTTAATAAAAAAAATTTATGATTTTTTGTAATTCTTAATTCTCACGATGATCCTTTCATATATAAGTAAATGTTTAGAATCTTTAGAGAATTTAATATTTAAAATAAAATTTTTTGTATCATATTTGATAATATATTAAATAATGATACTATATTAATATATTTGTTAAAATCATTAAAGACATGTCATTGATTGATATTTTTCATGTTAGATGTATATATCATGTAATTAATCTAATGTTAGCAAAAATAAAAGTTATTTTTCTTACATTAGAAAACATAAAAAATTTATTAAAATATTTTAAGACACCATGTATATAACAAGAGTTTCACATTTTATGTTTGTGAATGGATTAAAATAGAATCAAATCTTAATGGATATCATACATTATTAGAATTATATCTATATGTTGTTAGATTAATGTGTTTGTTACTAATACGTGATATTTGATTATATAAATAATAATAATGATTAATTTATTAATGATGGTTCAGATTATGAGATGATTTTTTTTTTAAATTTCAAAAAGTTTTTTATGATATGATGAATAGATATTTATTTGTGTATACTCTTATTACTTGTATTATAAGTAGGTATATATATAATATTATTAGTATGTTTAATAAATATAAATGAAACAATGATTTTTGTGTCGTCGTTGTTGAGATGGAAATCAAATATTAAAAATTTATCCTCTATTCTATTTTTTTATTACTTGATCGCCGGTATGAATTATAGGATTAAGAAAAAAAAGGTAAAAAATATTTTAAAATACTTATTCACCTGCATGAATCAAGCATAAGTATTATATGTTGAATTTACAAAAAATTAGATAATATATTAACATATTATGATACTAGGTATGATAGTATTAGAGAGCTTTTAAGTATAGACATGGACATCATATTTATATATGATGACTATGCCACTCAGTTAGTTAGGATAAAATGACAAGGTGGTCTGTCAAATAGGAGCATGAATAAAAAATTTAGATGTATGTACATATGATTAATCTAATATTATAAGTAAGAATAAAAATAATCTCTCGCATTAGAGAACATAAAAAATGTATTAAAATATTTTAGAATACTTATCAAATGAGAAGAGTTTTATACTTTATGTTTGTTAGTAAGTCAAAAAAAATGTAAATAAATGTCAGATATTCATGGAATTATATTTACATGATATTCGATTCATATGTTGATTATTAATACATTATATTCAATTATGTCAATAGTAAAATTGATGAAATTATTATTAATAATTTAGATTGTGAGATAAGAATTAAATTTTTGAAATTCTAGAAATTTGTTATGATATGTTTAGTATATGTTTATTTGTATACACTCTTATCATATGTATTATACTTAAGGTTTATATGTAATTTTATATAAAATGTTTAGCAAATATAGAGAATGTTTTGATTTTAATACCGTGAATATTGAGTTGGAAATTAAGTATTTAAAATAATAGTTATCTATTTTATCATTTTATTATTTAATTGCATGTATGAATTCTAAGATTAAGATAAAAAAGATAGAAAATATATTAGAATATATATCCACATGCATGAATTAAGTAAAAGAATCAAATGGAGTATTCATGAATAATTAAATAATATATATAAATATTATGATACTATATATGATAATTTTAATAAGTCGTCGAGTATAAATATCAATATCGTATTTAGAAATGATGACTTTTCTATTTAATTTGTTAGGTATGATACTAGGTATAGACAGATAAATAGATAGTAAAAATCATATGAATTTACTTTTTTAATGCTGTCTAATATGATATATGATCTACTTAATTTTATGGTCTTGAGCAAAATATTAGAATTTTTTCTATTATTGTGAATACTATTTTAGATAAGAGATCAACATTGTAATCAAATATCTTATAAGTACTGTCATGCTTAAAGGATTATGATGATTCATTAATGAATCTTTAGGATTAAGTGAAAGGGTTGCTTGGATGACCCACATGACATTGAGGTATCAAAGTTGTGCATACGAGCTTGAGATGTTATGATATGAACCAAACAAATTGATTGCAAATATTAAAGGATTGGGATTAGTGTGTTGTGATGTTACTGACTGCAGACTGTTGTTTTTCATGCGTAAGTTTTTTCTTTTGTAATTTTCTATTTTATTGTTATTTGTGATATATTAATGAAATCAAGACTGTAAAACAAATATATATTTTTATTGGATTGTGATTTCTGTTCATTTTCATTTATAATAAAGTACAATTTTTTTTAATATTTAAATTTGTAAAAATCAAATTTTAATTTAAAAGACAAACTTTGTTTGACAAAGATACAAAGGGTACAAAATTATGGCCCACAGTTCCATGCCTAATGGTCACTGGCTGTAAAATTTTAATTATAGCCAGTGAGTCTGCCTCTGCTATTCCTAGTACTCATTGCTCAGTGCCAAGCAGTGGCTTGGCCACTGGCCACTAAGCAGGCAGTGGCCACTATTAGAAAGGACTAGGTTGAGATCAGGACATGAGAAGTGGTTCAACACCATGGCTAATTGGCCTAGCTGAGGGTAGCTTGGCTTGTGATTGACTCGGCACAACTTGGCCCCTCCCAAAATTGCCCGATCCAACCCGGTACGACCTAGGCCATCCCGAGCCAACCTCTTATGTTGTTGTGCCGGTAGAACATGGCTTGTGTACCCAATTCGTGCTATGTCCGGCATGGCATAGTAGCTTGACTAGCTGTCAAATTTTGGTTTGTGCCATCCCGTCACTGCCCAATTGACATATTTTGTAGTAGGTATTACAATTCTTTTGACTTGTTCCTCATTCACTTCATATTTTTGATTTGTTGACTCATAATCTAATATACACAAAATAAGTAATTATTTTTTTATAATATTCTTTTATATTCATTTAATATTGTGTTAGTTAATGATAATTTTTAAAAAATCATTGACTATGATAATATTTACCTTAGCCTCTTATTTTTCATGTATGTTTTATTTATTTTTAATTATTATATTAGTCTTATTTTTATGAGTTGTCTTCTCAAGTAAATAAATTTTAATTTTATTTTATCTTCTACTTATTGGGTGAAGTGGATGTTTTTTTAATAGTAGGATATCTTATTAGATATTTGAGTGTACTAGTTTCTTTACTTGTACGTTTGTAACTTGATTATCTATAATTGCTCAAGTTAAGAATATTTTTATCCTAGTCATAAATATATATTTATTTAGATTAAAACATGAGCCAGTTAAGAGAATTAATCAGAGTTTCTTATCTACTTGTTAGATTGCTTGTTAAGAAAATATATAGTGTTTAGATCTAAGAGGGATTCATGTATTTTATAATGTTTATTGATGACTACTCATGTACTTTTTTAGATTACATATTTTTTTTAGTTATGTTATTCTATAAAATAATAAAAAAATAATTTAATAAAAATATTTAAAAAAAGAAGTAATAATATATTAAAATATATATCATATAAATTTTAATAAAAAATTGTATGATATATACTTTTTTAGATTAGATATATTTTTTTAGTTATGTTATTTTATATAATAATAAAAAAATAATTTAATAAAAATATTTAAAAAAAGAAGTGACAATGCATTAAAATACATATACAATTTTTTTGTATGAATTACAAAATTATATTCAAGTTTTTTATGTCAGCATATCTCACAAAATGAGGTTTTAAAAATGAAGAATAAATATTTAATTGAGATAAATTGAATACTTTTATTTACTAGGAATGTTATGAACTCTTTTTAGTAAGATTCAGTGTTCCTCGCTAACTATTTTGTCAATCAGATATATTCATTTATTCATTTTCATTATTTGTTCTTTTACATCTTATATTTTATAGAGAAATTTTTTAGCATGTCATAAAGATCTTATATTTATTTGTCTATGATTCTTCTCATGATACGCAATATCTTTAAATATTGAGTGTATGATACTCAATATCTTTAAATATACTTTTCTTGGATATTTCAATATTTACAGAGGATACAAGTATTTTTATTATAGTTTGCTAAAATTTTAATGATTGATAATATTAATTTTTTCAAGTATTATTTAGTTTTTAGTAAGTCTAGAAAAAAATAAGAGTATAAAGGATATATTTGGAAGTATTACTTTTACTTATTTTTAGTTGAATTTTCAACTAAGAGAGATAATCACCCATCGATTATATCTGAATTTTATTGTCCATATAATGATGACATACCTATTAAGTTATCATGTTAGATTATCCAAGATTTAAAGTCAATACTAAGAGATGAGGATGTGCACAACTTGCTTTGATTTAATATGAGTTTACTAAGGAGCTATATCCAAATGATCTTGTAGTCATCTTTTCTAATCTTGTTTTTTCCATTATTCATTGGCAGAAATATAAGAGTTATATTCAACACTTGATCTCACAAGTTTTATCATACATATACTTTTTTTTTAATTTTTTGATATTATTAGGATACTTAAATCTTTTTTTGAGGTATTATCTTATCTATGATGTTGTTAGATCATGTTGTAAGTCCAACATGAATGTTTGTTGTTGGTCGCATGGGGATGTTTTCCTTGAAGATAAATTTATGTGAGAAGATAAATTGTCTTAAGATGAAATGTTTAATAAGAAAATTCACTCAGATATTTGATATAAATTATTAGGGTACTTTTTGTTGAAAGACCAAAATAATTTTTATATAAATTTTTATTTTACTCGTGGAATGTGGTATCTCATAAATGAAAGATATATTAGCTAAATGTGAAAAATATATTCTTTTATGATAATTTTGAGGAGGTGCATATGAAATATCTATATAGGTTTTGAGTAATATAATCATATATAATTTTTATAGACTGTAGAAGAGATTTAATGACCATAAGTAGTCATATAGAACTTGATTAACATAATGTCTCATGTAATTATTTTTTTAGTTTACATGTAATTATCTTTTTTATATTTTTTGAGAGGAATTAATATAAATGTTCATTCTATTCATTGTAAATTTGATTGATATTCTGATTATAAGATATGACAATTGACGTGTTAGAAATTATTTAACTAAAGGTACATTCAATCACAATTATAGATAAACGACATTGAGAGACTCATATAATTTGTTTGGATAAAGATGACTTCCATAAGAGCAATTGAGTATTGAGATTCTTTTTGGGCAACATATTACACCAAGAGGAAGTATATGATCAATTTTTATATATTTTTTGAAAATAATTGTCTCATGAAAAAAGTGAGAGGTAAATGGTTGTTTCAAAATCTAGCATGGAGGTAGAGTCAATGTGATGATGACAATTACTTATATGATACTTTACATTCAATAGTTATTCCAGGAGATTGGATATTAATTTATTTCTTCCATTACTTTTTATTATAATAATCATGCATAAAAATATATAATGTTAATACATTGTTTTCATGAGCTTATGAAACACATAAATATGAGTAACTTTTTCTTGAGGGAGAAGAGTAGGATATGACCATCAGTCCATCATTATAACTTATACCTAGATAATAGATCAACCAATAATTATTTTCATGAAAGTTTTGAAGAGATTTCAGTATATTTTTCTTTTATCAAAGTTGATTTTTTTGGATCTTTATATACCAATTTGATATGAGATGTAGTTTGTTGTTTATTTGCATATACTTTTTTTATTTTTTTATTGTTGGAGGCACCCAATATTTAGATTGTCCTAATTTATTGGCCAATTATATTAGTGCAATACATGTATTTGTTAAATGTTATGTGATTATATGATTTTTCTTGTAGGCTTATTTTTCTGCAAATCAAATGTCATCCCTAATTCTTTTTACTCATATCAATTTTTGTATTCATGAGGTAAACTTTTTTATTTTTCAGCCAAGATTATTTGGTGGTATTAGTTTTGTTTAGGACTTTTCTCTGAGTAGAGATGACATCACTGCTCAGTCATCAATTGCTATTTCTTTGAGAATTCTAATACTCAAAAGAGATACATGTTTTACTCACAAGATGCCAATCTGAATCATTATGAATACAAATTTAACATACTTTGGGGACAAATCTTTTTTTAAGGGATTGATCTAAGAGAAATTATCTTTTCATACTTTAGTGAGAAAGTTGCTCCTATCTCTAGTTGTTATCCTACACAAAGTGACAATTGATTCAACTCCTACATTTGATACTATTAGCATAATTGATTCAACTCCTACACATACCATGCCTCCATGACATCTCATGGAGGCGTGTGCTAGGGGAGCCTAATGTGAGTATCACATAATTTATGAGGTATGTTTCTTCCTAGGAAGGTGAAATAAACGTTAGGATACTTGTTCCTAAGCTAAAAATATTACTAGATGGATAGTCCATATAATTCCTCAGTCAATTCTTTGGTTGCATTAACTGATTCAATTTAGAGTATTGAATTAAAAATTTTGATAGTTCTAAGGCTTGACTTTGTTTTTTATGTTTTTTTTTTCTTTCATTGCTTGGGAGCATTGACATGTGGGCTATGCCAAACATATATGTAGCGGGTGTTGTAATTTTTAAAATAGTTTTTTATGATTAATTTCTTTTTTCTATTTTCTTCCCCTCTAGACAGTCATAACTTGGTATGAGAGTCATCCTTTTGCATATGCGAGGTAGTGTTGGGTTGTGTGGGTGATGATGCATCTTTTTGTGGTGTCGGTGAATGTGTATATTGATGTTTGATAGTGGTGAATGGTGATGATAATGCTGCTATACTGTCAATGAAAAAACCTATAAACAATGGGTATTTTTGGCAATTTTTTGGAGTTTTATGAGAAGAAATCTAACAATTTTTGGTTTTTTTTTTTTTGAAAATATTTTTTTTTATTTTTTTATAGTAAGATACAAATAATTGTTTCAAAATTTAGTATAGAGATAGAGTTCAAAATAATAATGATAGTCATTTTTATTTTGCAATTCTTCAAGGAGATTTAATATTAAATTTTTTTTTGCAATTACTCATTATTATGATAATGATGCATCAAAACACATTATTTCTAATATGTTATTTCATGAATTGGTCAAACATATACATGTAATCAACTTCTTTTTGAGGGAGATGAATATGATATGATCATTATTATAATTTATATTTAGATAGTAAAAAAATTAATAAATATCTTCATGAATATTCTAAATAGGTCTTAGCTTATTTTTTTTAATTTTTTTTTTCTGGATTTTCATTCATCAGTTTGATGTTAGATGTTGTAGTTTGTTATTTGTTTATGTATGCTTCTATTTATTTATTTATTGTTGGGGGCACCTAGTATGTAGGTTGCCTTAATTTGTTAGCCAATTATATAATTGTCAAACATGTAGTTGTTAAATGTTATGTGATTGGATGTGTTTCCTTGTTGGTTTGTTTTTTGCAAATCAAATGTGATTTATAGTTTTTTTAAGTTATATCTCATATTAGTTTTTATTTTTATGAGTTAAAATTTTTCTACTCACCACCCATCATTATTAGGTATTTGTTTTGTTTATAATCTTTCTCAAAGTAGAGATGGCATCACTACAAGTGTCATCAATTATGTTTTTTTGATTATGCTAATATTCAAAAGAGATACTTGTATTACTCACCATATACTATAAGAATCATTATAGGTGTATATGTGATATTTTTTGAGGATAAATTTTTTTCTAAGAACTCGATCTAAGAGTGCACATTTTCATACCGTAGTGAAAAGGTTGTTCCTTTCTCTAGTTGTTATGCATGACATATTGACAATTGACTCAACTCCTACACCTAAAACTATTAGCACAATTGATTTTTGGAGAATAAAGAGATATATACTTGATGTGTCTTTTTGGGAAGGTAAATGTGAACTTCACATAGCATTTGAGGTATGAGTCTTTTTAGGAAGGTAAATGTTGGGAGACTTGTTCCTAAGCTAATGATGTATACTAGATGGACGAGTCAACATCTTTCCCCAGGTGAGTTTATTGATGCATTAGCTAATTTAGTTTAGAGTATTGAATTGAACATTTTGATTGTTCAAGAAAGGAACCAATGATTTTGTTGAGGTTTGACTTTGTTTATATTTGTTCAATTTCTTTTTTCTTTCATTATCTAGTAGCACCGATGAGTGGACTGCCTCAAACTTATATGTAGTGAGTTGTGATTTTCAAAATATTTTTTTATGATTAAAAAAGTTCTTTTTTCTTTCTTCTTTCTCCATGTTGTCACCCTCCTTGATCTCTACCATGGTTAAAACCCTAGCTGATTGTAACTTGGTATTAGAGCCATCCTTTTGCATATGAGAGGTAGTGTTGGTTGTGTGATCATTGATGTATCTTCTTAGGTGTTGGTGATAGTGTATGCAAAATTTAGGTAGGGGTGGCTGTTGAGGCAGACTCCTTTATACAATGAGTGCATTTGATGATTTTTTAGTGTTTTGTGGTTGTCAAACATACAATGATGCAAATTCAATGATTGAGAACCCAACGACAATGAATGGTGGTGGTCTTTATTATGGTTGGCATGATGATGTGTATACAATATCAATACAGTAAGCATGTGCATATTTTAAAGTGTTTGGAATCTTTATTTTTGTAAGTTTGACATAAAATGATGCAAGTTTGTGCAAATTTATATTTATTTGATATTATTTTTAATTTTTTTGGTGTTGCAATTTTGTTGGTTAAATAAAATGGATGAAAATGATGAGAATAGTGTAGGAACAATGGGAGTAATCTAGTAAAAATTGATGATCGATATGTATTCTTTGTGGGTTACATCAATAATAATTATTATTATATCTTTAGCAGTTGATTGATTTTTAAGTATCTAATACTTTCGGCTCTTGTGACATATAATAAGATTTGACTCGACCACATCGATATGATGATGTGGTCTTCCAGTAGCTATGAGATGTATATTGATTGATGATATGAGAAGTTGAAAATTTTTACTATATGATGATACAACTCAATAGCTGACATATATATTGATTGATCATGATAAAAATTTTATTATAGGACTAAAACATAGCTATGAGAGAGGATCATTCAGATGATACATGTGTTGATAGATTAAATTGCATTGAAGAGATTTGATGATCATATTTATCACATTTTTTACATGCATGTTTTGAGAGAATGATATTCTATTTTGCTAATACATATTCTTCGTAAGAAGATACTCATGCTTCAATTAAAGATTTATTAGAGCATAGGGATGTCGAATGAGTAGTGTTGGGTTGACACATCTTGAATTTTGGTGGATATGTATCTTGATTCATGCATGTATATATGTATTTTAATATATATTTTATTTCTTTTATTTTAATCATAAGATCCATACAAACAGTATGTTATTATGTATTTTATTAATTTAGTTTCAATTTCAACAATCATTATACTAACTTTAGAGTGATATCTATACTTGTTAAATGTATTATTAATTTTACATATATATCCAAGTTCAATGCTAGTGTTAAAGTGTACACAGATGAATATATATTTGTCATATCATAAAAAATCTTTATGAATTTCAAATATAAAATTAATGTCTTCCAATCTAGATTGTTAATAGTAAGATTATCATTCTTGTTATTGACACAATCGAATATCATGTATTGGTAACCAATACATGAATCTAACATTAGATAAATATAATTCTAATGGTGTTTGATATTCAGTTTGAATTTTTTTTAATCTTGTTGACAAACATAAAATATATAACTCATATTGTCTACTAAATTGTCAAAGTTATTTTAGTGAATTTTTTATATTTTTTTATATATGAGAAATAAATTTTATTCTTGCTTGTATTATTAAGTAAATTATGTGACATACATCGTAAAAAATATGAACTTAGGGTTAATTTATAATGATATTGATAAACATATTAATGACATTATTATGAAGGTTTCAAACGGGCTGTGATGTGCTGGTATGACTTGTTTGACAAAAATCCTATTGTCATCGGATTTCTTTCTGAGCCATCGAAAGTTATTTGATGGCTCAAAATTAATGATTCAAAAAGTTATTTCTTTTCGACATGATAATTACAGATGCTTCATGTCACAACCAATGCTGGGTTACTGGTGGTTTGAACAACCAAAATATTGAATTGTTGATGAAATATGCCTTTCTTTGTGAATGACTGGTTTTTAAAAAATTAGCCTTGCCACAACCATGGCCAAGGCACAAATTTCTATCGTGTGATGTTGAGCCTAGCATGTTTGAATTGGGCCATGATTCATACTGTGTCTGTGCTGCCCAATTTACTTGACATCTTTATCAGAGTGATTCATACATATACATCTATACCTAGATTGATCAAAATTGGTATGACTGGTTTTCATACTTTGGCGTCTTCATCACATTGTGACAGTGAGAGAGCTGAGAGAGATAGCAAATGTACTTCGAGTGATAGCAAAGACATTTCGAGAGGGAGAAAGCTAGTAGTGATATATTCTTTCTATGAGCGATTGAGATATGCTAAGGAAATGCACTAGATGTTACATCCTGAGCTATGCTAGTCTTTTTGAGGTTGAGAGGGTTTATGACATACTTTTGAACCCACTTAGGCTAGATCCTCTTTGATCCATCTAATAGTCTTATTACACTAATGCTTTCTCAATATGAGTATGCCATACTTTTTTTTGTTGGGTGCTACTGGCTTAGGTCGAGATACTCTTATCCCGCCATCTTTTTTTCTTAGCACTTCATTCTAGATTCTTAGTTCATAATTTCGTAAGTTAATACTTATATCATAGGTAATCATATTTTTGTATTTTTCTTTATAGTCTAGAACTGTTGATATTATAATGATCATTGATATTGTTGTATGAGTCAAAAGGCATGATAATATTAATCTTGATTTTTTTCTTTTAACATATTTTATATATTCTAGAGTTTCATAATTATTTATTTTTTGTTAGTTGCTATCAAAGTAATATGTGTGATATTATTTTTTTTAGTATTTATATGCATAATTTGCAGGCCAGATAGATGACTTTTTTGGGGATTGAATAGTCACGACTATGCTTGTTTTCCATCTACAAAATTTCTCTAAACATATGCCTACTATTAATCAATTTGTGATACACTTTGGGATGATATATTTATTAATTTACAAATTGAAAATTTTGGAGTCATATTTTTTTATTAATTGTGAGCTATATTAACTAGAAAAATATATTATAATTTTGTATTCGCAATGCAATGAGAGTATTATGAGAGACTTATTCTATTTGATTCACTTAAATATCTAAGAACTTAGTTTAATAATCAAATATGATAGTTTAAGATATTTTATTAATTTTGTTGATAAATATACTTTATTTACATGCCTATTAGTGTTTAATGCAATATGTCATTTTATTTTTCTTTTTATGATTTTTTAATGGAAAAATAAAAATTTAATTAAATGATAATATTAATATGATAAAAAGTAATAATAATTTAAAATATACTTATCATTAGTTTTTTTTTAATTATTTGAGGAGCACAAACCCCAAAGTGATCCTCAAACATTCTATGCTGCTACTTTTGCATAGAATGAGATAACTAAGAAGTGCAACCAATATTTGATTGAGATGACTAGGATACTCCTATTACATATGAGTGTGCCTAGACATTTTTAGGAAAATCATTGTTAATCATTTACTTCTCAATCAACTATATATTATTTTCTATTCTTTTCAGCTATATCTAATTCTTAATTATATATCCAACAAAGAAACTCTTTCATTTTTTATCTAGGATTTTTGAATGTACTTGTTTTATTCAAAAAAATTTTTTCAAGTAGGGAGAAGATGATCAAGGTGCTATTTAATGAATATTTGTTAGGTACTCTAATATTCAAAAATAATATAAATATTACTTATCAGAGATTATAAGAGTCATCATGAGCACTGATGCGATATTTATTGAAGATAAGTCCCTTAATGACTCAATTGAAGAGAACACACCTTCAAAGATTATAGTGCTAGATTTGTTCCCATATCTAGTTGATACACCTCACATATTGGTAATTGTGGATCCAATTCTTATGCATGCACTTGATATTGCTAACTACAAGCATGATTAATTTTGGGAAGAGTAATGATATCTTTCTTAGGGCATTGTGTAAGGGAGAGAAGTCTAGTGTGGGTATACCATTAGAAATGAGATATGAATTCCCCCTAGAAAATGAAGTTGAATGTTGAGCGGCTTGATGATTATAATTTAAATGTATATACTAGATAAATATATTTATAATCTTTCTCATACAAGATTCTGTCATATCAGCTGATCCTGTTTAACATAGTGACTCAAATGTTTCGATTGCACTACTAGAAGAGCTAAACACATTTTCTTTTCAATACTTATCTTAATTATTTTTTTATTCTCATTTTGGTATCATCTATTTTAGTTAATTGTCATTCTTTTGTAGTTGTAGTACTGATCAAACTTTATGAGATACTTGGGTTCATGTGTTAAAATTCCAAGTATGAATTAAGTGCAATCACTTTTAATCACACTTAAAATCTTGTTTATAAATCTTTAGGTAAGTTAATTTAAAAATGTACATGAGTATAAATGGTAAAGATGAGATTTAAAAGAAAGATTGATTAGCTATTGAGATGGGACTTGAACGAAAGTTGGTAGTGAGAGGATTTGTGCATACTTATGATATTGGCTTTTGAGATATTTTATTGCAGCATGTCATAGGTTGATTGTGTATTAGCTAGTTATAAAAAATGTATTTTTTCATGGTGATATTGAGGGAAGTATTTGTCTATCAACTAGAAGTGTCAAAAGCGACGTGCCGGGCTGGCCGGCTCGTTTTTAGCCGGCCCGGCCGTGCTTTCGTGCCGGGCTGGCACGACACGGTTCTGTGGAGGTCAGCCCGGCATGGGCTCGTGGGATGAATCCGCTGGTTCGGCTTGGTCGGCCTGAATCCCTAATATAAAAAAAATTAGGGGTTCGGGTGCGTGCCGAACCCCTAATTTAAAAAATTAGGGTTTTGACGCACCTGAAAATTTAATTGAAAAAAAAATAGGGGTTTGGCAAGCTCGAAGCCCTAATTTCAAAAAAAATTAGGATTCTGGCGTGCCCGGAACCCTAATTTAAAAAAAAATTGGGTTCTCAGCTTGTGCTGAGGTACCGTGTTAACAAGCCACGGTACCGTGCCGGGCCAGGCATGGCATGGCACGAGGCCAGGTTAGCCTCGGCACGGCAAGGCACGATTGGTGCCGTGGTCAGGCACGGCACGAGCCCAGTCACGGGAAATTCCCTTGCCGGCACGGCCCAGACATAGCCGAATCGTGCCGTGCCTCGTGCCGGAGCGGGCCAGCCTGGTCTGGTTGACACCTCGACTATCAACCACTAGGATTCATTGTTCCTGGGCCTTTTAATTCGATGTGTAGATTGCAAAAAGTTCTTTATGGTTTGAGATAGTCTCTTTGGATATGATTTAGCAAATTCTATTATATATTTGTCATATTTGATCATAGGAGATGCTCGCTAGATTATTTTTGTTTTTTTTTTTTGACATAGATTAGGAGGTCAGTATGCTATTAGTGTACGTTGATAATATTTGATTATAATAGATAATCAGTTGAGTATATCTCCATTAAAATATTTATTACATATTGAGTTTCTAATGAAAAATTGAGGATGTTTTAAGTTTTTATTGGGTATTGAGGTCAGCTATTAAGGAGATATAATATTACCTTCTTAAATTAGATATATTGTGTATGTTTTGTATGATATTAGTATATTAGAATGTGCATCTATTGACTAATCAATCTAGGTATAGACCATAGTTATGAAAGGCACGCCTGAGGCGTGCCTAAAGCTCAGGCGCCACCACTCCCGGGAAAAATGTCTCGCTTTAGGCGAGGCGCAGGCGGGAGAGGTGCAACCGGCAAGGAAGCATGGACACGGCACGGATACATGTCCGATATGCCACGTGGCGTATCATTGATAACTCCATATCAGATACGCCACGTGGCGTATCAGACGGTGGTGTATCGGACGTCCAGTGGGCGGCAGAGGGCAGGCACGATTTGAGGGGGGGAGGCAGGTGGCGAGCGCGAATTGAGGGGGGAGGCAGGGGGCGAGTGCGAATTGAGGGGGGAGGCAAGGGGCGGGCGCGAATTGAGGGTGTGAGGCAGGGACGGGCGGGAATTGAGGGGGAGGCAGGTGGGCAAGAATTGAGGGGGAGGAGGTAGGGGGCGGGCGGGAATTAAGGGGGAGGAGGTAGGGGGCGGGCGGGAATTGAGGGGAGGGCAGGTGGATAGGAATTGAGGGATGAGGCAGTCGGACGGGAATTGAGGGGGAAGGTAGGCGGGCGGGAATTGAGGGGGGAGGCAGGCGGACAAGAATTGAGGGGGGAGGCAGGCGGATGGGAATTGAGGGGGAAGGCAGGCGGACGGGAATTGAGGGGAAAGGCAGGCGGACGGTAAAATAAAATATTTTAATAAAATAAAATAAAATATTTTTATTTTATAAAATAAAATATTTTAATTTAATTTATTTTATTTTGTAAAATACCTAATATTTATAATGAAAATAATTTTTATTTTTAATTTTATTTTTTTTATCATGACTTATCCTAGTCGTATCCATATCCTAGTTTTTTAGAATTTGTCATGTCCCCGTATTCTGCAGTGTCGAATCCCCGTGTCCGTCCGTGTTAAACCAAGCAAAAGACAAATACCAACACCAAAACCAAAGTCAAGACCATCTAGCTCTAAACATACTCATACTCTTGCTTTGATTGATGAAGATGAAAAGATTATCTATTCATCAAGAGTGGAAGATGAAGAAGAGGGAGAGTGAAAGATTGATGATGTGGATGATATTGATGAATATTTTATTGATTTAGATTTAGATGTAGATATATGAGTATTTATTTTGTTTTAGAACTTTAAATGTTTGTTATTTTATTTTGAAACTTTGAATGTTTGGATGATGGAAGCACTATTAATATTTGATTTTTATCTTTTTTGATGTTCTTTAGTTTATTATTAGATGAAAATTAAAGACTATATTTAGTAAAATATATAATTTTTATGTGTATTAGGTTGGGTGCGCCTCAAATAAAAAAGCCCGCGTCTCAAGTGCGTCTTGCGCCTTATGGCCCCAAAAGACTTTTGCTCCTCAGTGCGCCTCGCACCTTAAATAACTATGGTATAGACGTGTCTATACTGTTGGTTTCATATTTGATTCTATCAAATATAAGAGAATTGTAAGAAAACTAAATTATATATCAATGATCAAGTTAGATATCACTTACATTGTTAGTATTATTTGTCATTTCCTAGGATTTCTCAAATATAACTAAATGGACATAGTTCATAGAGGCATAATCATTTATATGCCTATTCAAATTTCAATTTAGCTCTAGGGATTATAAACATGAGTTTTATCACAATTTTTTGTATATTTTTTTTTCATGGAATAGTAAGATGTACTTAATTTTTCCTAGGTTCAATACATTAGCATAATACATAACTATGAGTTGACTATTTGTTAGTTCTAGTAGATAAGTTACTTCTTTAATGGACTTTGCAAATTAGTTTAAAGGCTAACGATATTTCACTATGACAATCAGATATTTTGACATATTGCTGTCAACCTAGTGTTTTACAAGTGGACAAAACATAATGAATTTGATTGCTATTAATATGAGAGAATTCAAGATACTTTAATAGTCATTGCTTACATACTTATTAGTGAATAAATTACAAACATCTTCATTGTGACTTTCATTGGATTATATGTTTTTTTTTCAAGCTAGTTGTTTGTGATATGTCTGCACCATCTTGATGATAAGGTGTTGAGGCTTGACTTAGTTTTTGTTTACTTTTTTTGTGTAAGAGCACTCAACATATGAGCTGCCTTGAATCATACATATAATGGGTGTTGTATTTTTTAATATATTTTTTGGTGATTAATAAAATTTTATTTTATTCTCTTATGTTTTCCTTCTCTCTTCTATTACCCTTTCTCAATTTCCTTCATGGTAGAACTCCTAGTTAATCAATAGATGTATTCTACTTAGCAACACTTATTACATGTATTCTTTTACTTTCTTTTTGGTAATATATATTTTGATTATTTGTCATCTCTTGATAGTTGTGAGATTCATGATACTCTTTTGAACTACTTAGTTTTTCATGATGATAATATATTATGTTGATAATTTGAGTGTAATCATTTTTAATTATACATGATATCTTCTTTCGAGGCCTTTTGGTATAGTTAGATCCATGTGAGTGTAGCTAGTGGAGACTATACTCGAATTAAAGGTTGATTGGTTTAATACTAGTTTGGTAGCCAGAGATTCATATATAAGTATGATATTAATTTTTGGGATACTTTAATCCATGTGGTTTATATGACTACTATCAAGTTGGTTTCTTTTATTGTTTTTCATAGGTGTACTATATTTTAGTTGGACATGAGAAATATAATTTTTCATCGTGATCACGTGGAATAGGTTCTGAGCCTAGAGCAATACATTCTTTCACTATGATCTTGAGTAATGCATAGAGGTGTTAAATGGGTCTGGATACCTTGTCATGACTTGTGAAAACCGGCCCAAGCGTGACCTGACATGGTCATACTCGTGTTTGGAAAAAGCTTGGGATGACACGATGACATGACTCAAGCCATAATGCTTGGCTTGAATTCTGAATTTGCATTCAGCATGACATGACTCCAACTTGGTTTGCTCGTGTAGACCAAAATTAACTTGGATGCCCAAACAACTTGGGTCATGCATTCTGGCCAGGCAGAACTCAAGCTGACTAGGTATGTGAAACACAGTTGCCAATTTTTTTCAAAAATGTTTTAGATAGGGCATGCTCACGTGACTAATTTTTTTAACTGACCTTAAGTCGCTTCAGACTAGTTTGGGTCGATCTGACCTGAGGTAAATTAAAAATGGCAAAGTGACTTGTCATTGATGTCTCAATGGCAAATCCAATCAATACAACATCACTTCAATAGTCACCAGTGATTCATAACTTATCATTTTTGTAGTTGTGGGTTTTGTTAAAATTTGCAAGGTCTGCTTACACAACATATAATATTTTTAACTTTATATACTAGAGACTAGAGTTAAAGTTATATAATATGGAATATATAATAATTAAAAGAAATATTCTTTTCTACTCTTAACTCTCTAAATATCAAAATAATTAATTGTAATAAAAACTTAAAAGTAGTGAATTTAATAAAAATTAAATATGTATTATAAATATTTTTTGATTTAGATAATGACAATTGAATTGAAAAGTTTGAAATTATTTTATCTATAGTCACATAAAAAATAGACTTTATTGATAAATTTTATAATTTAGATTCATTTTAATATAATTAAAAAGAAAAATATTAAAAGAGTCGAAGAAGATTCAATATAATGTGGAAGTCATACTCGATGCACTAGACTCTCTTTTTAGGATGTGGTTTGCTTACCCATCATTATGTAAATAATCACCAATGATGCATAATTTATTATTTTTGTGGTCTTGGGGTCTACTAAAGTTTGCAAAGTTTGCTTACACCACATATCATTTTTTTTAACTTTATATATTAGAGACTAGAGTTAAAGTTATATAATATAGAATACATAATAATTAAAAAATTATACTTTTCTATCGTAACTCTCTAAATATCAACATTATCAATTGTAATAATACTTAAAAAATAGTGAATTTAATAAAAATGAAATATATATTATAAATAATTTTGATTTAGATAATTATACTCGAATCGAAAAGTCCAAGATTGCATTGTCTTCTAGTCACCTAAAAAATAATTTTTATTGTTAACCTTTTATAATTTGGATTCACTTTAATATAATTAAAAAGAAAAATATTAAAAGAGTTGAAGAATTAATATAATGTGGAGGTCGTACTCAATGCACAAGGCTCTTGTTTTAGGATGAGGTTTGCTTACACAACATTACTTCAATAGTCACTAGTGATGCACAGCTTATCATTTTTGTGGTTGCGGGTCCTGTTAAAGTTTGCAAGGTTTGCTTACAAATCATATTTTTTTAAATATTATATACTAGAGACTAGAGTTGAAGTTATAGAATATAGAATATATAATAAATAAAAAAAATATTTTTTCAACTTCTAATTCTCTAAATATTAACATAATTAATTGCTATAAAAAAAATAAAAAATAGTTAATTTAATAAAATTAAAATAAGTATTATAAATAATTTTGATTTAGATAATGATAATTGTATCAAAAAGTCTGAAATTGCTTTGTTTCCTAGTTACCTAAAAAAACTTTATCGATAAACTTTTATAAAATGGATTCACTTTAATATAATTAAAAAGAAAAATATTAAAAGAGTCAAAGAAAATTCAAAATAATGTGGAGGTTCTTATAACACTAAGTTCTCATTTTAGGGTGAGATTTAGGAAAGATTAATATTTCAATAATTTTACTCTCAGAAATCAAAGATGTAGTATTTGATGAATCTTGAACGCAAAATTTTTTATCCTTGAACAAAATCACTTATTATCGCTCCAAGACATAATATTTAATAATAATAATTTTATCTCACCCAAACATATTTAAGTTTGTAGTTCTTATGAGATTTAATATATTAGTATAACTATAACTATAATTACACACAAGGAGATTTAATATATTAGTATATGTATAACTATAATTACACGTAAGGTCATTGAATTTGGTTCTAACCCTCTTATCGTATGACCCATTGGTTAACCTTTAGAACTGATATAATTAATTAATAATTTTGAGTTTAGAAATTATATTGGAGTGATATCTATGATGTTCGATATATGAATTACTCATGATGATATTCTTTTTGTATTTGTCACTGTCAACTTTGTTGATTTTAATTAAAAACTAAATAAAAAAATATTAGATTTTTATGAAATCTTACTTTTTATGATGATCATGTCATATATGACAATTTAATAAAAGTCTTTTGGGAATATAAAATATAAAATAAAATATATAGTATAATATTTGATTATATTAAAAATAATGATTTCATAATAAATTATTCAATTTAATAATTTTATTCGTAAGAACTATTTAACAAAATCTTCAGTTTTAGGTTTAGTTTTTTATTAAAATATATTACATAATAAATTCAATAGTATAAGTTGACTTAAAAAAATTATTCTTATTAAAATAATTTAAAATTCATTAAAATATATCAGCACGTCTAATTAACTACAAATAATTTATAGTCTATATACTATATACACTTAAAAAAGAAAAACTTTCCATTTGATATGAAATATCATTTGAAATTAACATACCTAATATTGAATTAATGTATTAGTTATCAATATATTATATTCAAATTTATTAATAATAAAATTAGTCAAATTATAATTATTGAATTAGATTGTTAAGTAATATTTTAATTTTTAAAATATATAATTTTTTCTGATATGATGAATTTGTGTTCATCTCTATATAATTTCATATTATGTATTACATTTAGATACATATGCAATATGAATAATATATTTAAATAATATATAGAGTACTCATATTTTAGTGACATAATTATTAAGATGGAAAAATAATATTTAAAATACTAGATCATTATTCAACTTCTTTATTACTTAGTTCAAATGTATTGTATAAATTGACCACAACAACTAGAAAATAAAATTTATGAATTTTTAAAAACTTATTTAAATATAATAAAAATAAATATGATAGTTGTATAAAGCCTTTGAGTATTTAGAGATAATGATTTTTTTTATTTAATTAGCTAAAAGTAAATAATGAGGTTATTTCGTTGAATATATGTGAGCTGTTGAAATACGTATATATTAATCACTATTTTATTTTATCACATAATGATATAAAAAATTTTGATATATTGAGTTATTAGAAATTATATAAATCTATCAATTTCATGCTATGTAAAATGACACATGATCTATTGATCATTCTATTATTTATGTAACATCAAAATTTATTTATTTTTTGTTATTAAGAATGTTATTTTAGATAAGATAATAAAATGTTAACTAAATATTATAGAAATTTTGATAAGCTTGGCAATATAAACCGATGACTCTTCAAGCACAATAATTAGATGATGACTTACATGATAAAACTAAAATTTTGAGCGGTAAAGATCATATTCAGATAAAGTGACAAATGATCATTATGATCAATGAGCTGAAGCTGAATTGTAGGAACATTACTTGATATATGATAAGCATTATTTTTTTTTTCATATTTAAAGAATTTCCTAGTCTGAAATTTAAATAAATTTTATTTTATATTGTAATTTAAATCAAAGACATTTTCTTAATATTTTTTAAGTTTTTCTTTTTTAAAATTTCATATATTATATATTATTATATATTTTATATTTTATGTACACACACACATAAACACACACACACGAACACACACGAACACACACACACACACACGCACACACACACACGAACACACACACGCACATACACACACACACACGCACACACACACACACACACACACCATAAATAAGTTAGTTTGCACTACATCCAAACTATCCAGGGTTAGGCATGTGCCAGGCTAGGCATGAACCTTGCCTCATGGCTTGGGTCTTGCAAGGTTGAATAAGGGATCAATATGATTTGGAATGATTTGGGTTGCCATTGGGCCTTTGTGCCATGTCAGGATGTGATCTTTTAAAGGCATTCTGTGATGACATGATTCGTCTCCAAAATTGGGCTGTGCCAACATGGCATAATGACCCGATCTAGGCTAAAAAAGGGGACTTGCTGGCTTAGTATAGTCAATTTTCCATCTCTATTTATACAATAATCACCAACTTTACAATCTAAGGGAGTCCATATAGGATGTGTATCATATAATGCTTGTTATTGACCAAAGTAATTTTTTGGGGTATGATTTAACAAGTTTTTTTAACACTATATATTATTGGTTTTAGGAGATATTACAGGTGTCAAACGGGTTGTGTTAGGTTGGTATGACTTATTTTTTCAGGCTCATACAGGCTCGCGTGCCATTCCTGGCATGTAGAGATGTCGAACGGGCATTGCCTGGTTGGGTAGCCCGACTCATTTTTAGGTTGCCTGATTGGGTCACCATGCTGTGTTGGTGTCGTGCATGGCATGACACGGCTTCAACAAAGCTTGCCTGGCATGACCCCCCGGCATGACTTTTAAGTTTTTTGGGTTGGGTCATGCTTGGAGTGATCAAATTTAGCCCGTTGGGCCAAGTTTGCGGTGGGTTTTGGCCTTTTGGGCAGGATTTGGGCTGGGTTGGGCCGAGTTCGGGCAGTTTGGAAAAATATTAATCTCAAATTCAAAATTATTTAAAAATTTAAATTTAATTATTTAATACTTAAATTAAAATAATTAATTAATTATTTCATTTTTAATTTATTAAATTAATAAAATAATTAAAATTTAAAAATTAACAAGTGTTTGGATCAATAGCAGTAATAATGTTTGAATTAGTAAAACTAAAACATGAATACTATTCAATACAAATCACAAAAACATAAGTGTCTGAATCAAGACTTAAAGTAAAATGACAAAAAAAATAAATAAATATAATCCAAAAATGATAAATGATAATGATATATATCGTCAGCTCATGATTAATGATGATATTAGTATTAATGTATAAATAGTTGTAGGCCGTCGGTAGTAAAGTAGGTTCAGGTGCTCAACTCAATCATCAATGCATCAATCTTATATCAGTCGTCATTCATTACCAATATCATTGTCCCATGAATCATCATCAGCAACTAATTCCTTTACTTTTATTGTAGTCTCATCACGATCCTGAATACCTAAGTTCTAATTGTTCAAATCCTTTATGTATGCTAATGCCTCAATAATATTTAGTCATAATTTAAATATTTTATCTGAAATTATATTCACAACAATAGAAAAAGTAGACTCTGATGCTATGCTTGACATCAAAGGAGTCGGTAGATTTTGTGTCATTTTAGATAGCACGAGATAGATGGACTTATGATTTTCATCACTATAAAATATTAAAATTTTTATTATCGGAATATGATAGGTTTGAGCAATAATCAATATTTAAGTACCGAGACAGCTCGTTTCTATTTGGATGGTCCACCCTAGGTTATTTCTCCCTCACTAACTGAATAAAAAAGTTATCATCTTCGATAATGGTATTCATGTCTGTATTCGGAGCCTCACTATTAATATTATCATATTTGGTATCATAATATATAAAAATCTTAGTCAATTTCTCGTGAATGAACTCTTTAGGTTGGTCTTTCTAGTTCATGCATGAGGATATATATGTCGAAATATTTTCTACCTCTTCCACACTAATCATAGAATCCATGCAGACAGTTAGATAATACAAAGATGAAATGATGGACCAATACTTTTAATACTTGATTTTTATCTCCGCAACTATATTGCTAAGTGTTAAGTGATTTATAATTTTTTTAAACATGCTATTAATATTGCATATGCACTTGAGTGCATTGTAAGTCGTGAGAGTATAAACTGATGAATACATATTCACTGTATCATAAAAAATATTCGGGAATTTCATAAATAAAAATTTTATAGTCCAGTCATTATCGTCAATAATAAGTTTGTCACTCTTACTATTTATATTATCGAATATCACATGTTCGTATCCAATATATGACTCTAATATAAAATATGTATAATTCTAACGGTGTCACATATTCGATTAGAATTTTTCTTTAGACTCACATATTATTAGAGACTACTGAACTCCTATTAGCTGTGAGACATACAAATAATTTTAGTGAGTTACGTATATTTTCTAAAGTAGAGTAAATTTTAAAATATATTTTTTTGAACCGTTAGGTCTGTTCGACTGTTGAATCGACCCAAACTGTCATTGGTTCCAGAAGCATAGGTTTGGATCGTGCCGTGCTGGACTAGGCACGACCGAGTCGGGCCAAGCCTTGGCCGGGCCCTGGCTATCTGGCCTGTTTGATACCTCAACTGGCACGACACATTACAGTAATCGTGCATTGCACATGGTTCATTGGAGGGCAGGCTCGACATGGCTTGCCGCCCAAAATCAGCCCAGTTTTGGGTAGGTTCGTGCTTGGATTTGGGGATACGAGCGCTCCCCAAAATCGAGCGGGTGTGAGCTGGCCCGCTCGGCTAGTCATGTTGCCCGTTGGGTGTCGCCCCCCCCCCCCATCGAGCATCGCCCGTCTCTGCTTTGCGTCGTCGCTCCGTGTCAGGCCAGGCCAGGCTGAACCGGGCCGTGCTCGGGCTGCCTAGCCTAGGCGCCTGACCTTGGTTGACACCTCTAGGAGATATTTGTTAAATTATTCTTTTTTTATCGACATAGATCATTGGGACATTATGTAATTCTAATAGTATATATTGATATTATTTTTATTACAAAAGATATTTGCATGACTCGTGTCCAATGACCCGGGTCTTGCAAGGTTATTGGGATTGACTTGATCTAAAGACTTGGGTTGCCATTGAGCCATTGTATCATGTCAGGCCGTGATGTTTTAAAGGCATGCTGGCCTGACATGCCTAGACTCATAAATTGGTTTTTTCCGGCATGACACGGTGGCTGGACATGGGCTAAAAAAAGCGTTGTGCTAACTTGACATGGTTAGTTTGACACCTCTATTTATGTAATAACGACTAGTTTTTTTTATTTAAGGGAGTGCATGTATGATGCGTAGATCATATAATGCTTTTTAATGCTTGAAGCAATTTCTTAGGGTGTGGTTCAATAAGTTTTCTTCAGCACCTACTTCTTTAGCTTTGATAGATGCTTGTTTGATAATTTTTTTTACTGAAGTGGATCAAAAGGATATTATATGATGCTAGTAATAAATGATAATGATATACTAATTATAAGTAATATGTATTGAGCATATCCTAATAAAATTTATTATTGTAGAATGAGTTTCAAATTAATGATTCGGGATATCATAAATATTTGCTAGAGATTGATGTATAATTGGGAGGTATGTTTTTTATATGATGTATGTTTTTATTATTTTGTTTGATCTTGATATCATAAGATTCATGCTAGTTGACCCATCATTTGATCTGAGGATAGACTAGGCTACTAATGTGGCCTTTTAGTTGACTTTGCTATATATAAAAAAATTATAAGAAAGTTGAACTATCTAATATTGATTAGATCAGAAATTACTTACGTTATTAGTATACTAAGTCATGTCCTAGATATTCCTACATAGACTCATATAGACACAATTCACAAGATTCTTAGGTATGTGAAGATGCTTTTAGAATGTGAGATTTTTTTTCATAGATCAAGAACAATAAAGAGATGTACTTAAATTTTAGAAGGATTCCAATGATTACGAAGTGAAGATCTGCCATTGAGTTTTGTAATTTTTTTATATAATTATGTGACAGACAATTGTTTTTAGATCAAGTGCAGAGACAGAGTACAAAGCTTTGATATCAATTATTTGTGAGCTCTAGAGAATTAGTTATTTTTTGGATGAATTTAGTCTATCAGTTTAGAAATCGATATCATTTTATTGTGATATTCAAATAATTTAAAACATTATTGTCAACCTCGTGTTTAACAAGCGAATGAAATATTTTGTGATTAATTTTCATTTAAAATAAAAAAATATTTAGGATAAATCAATAGTAATTATTTACATGTCTATTAGCGAATATATCTTTCCTTTCTCTTCTAACTTCTATTTGTGATATGTACATATAGTTTGAAAGTGAGTATTAATATTTAGTATCATTTATTAGTTTATTTTATTTGTTTTTTACTTTAGTTCGTGTGTTAATATTTGACATATGGGCTGTCCCAAATTGAATATGTATATATTATTGTGATTTATTGATTTTAGAAACTAATTAAAATAAAATTATTTATTTTATTTTATCTCTCCTCTCTCATGTTTTTCATCTCTCTCCTTAATTCTTGAAACCCTAACAAGATAAAACACGTTTGTTAATTTTATTCTATTGAAACAAAAATAACTGGCATGATCATTGTTCAATTTAGGGTTCTGGCACCTTTATAATTGTGGGAAATAGAGATAGAGAGGGAGGATATGATAGGAAAAGAAAAAAAAATATTATGATTTTTCATTACTAAAATTCATAAATAACAATAATATGTATGTACTCAAGTTGAGTCAGCTCACATGTCAATTAATCCCTTATAAATTAAATAAGAAAATGTTTAAATAAACTAACAACTATGTTAAACCTTAACTCTTCCTTGAGCTATTCCATATACAAGCATAGAATTGAGGAATGATATTTGTAGTATTATGAGCACCTTCATAAATATTATATAATCTGCATGCTGATAGATACATAGTAATTATTAAATTATCTTGATTTTTTTCTTTTGCATAAAATAATGATCAATCTCAATATATATGTTTTGCTTATAACATATTGAATTACTAGTAATGTACCTAGTTGCCTAACTATTATTATAAAATATAATCGGCCTTTGCAATGATAGTGTGGATGTACTTTAGGGTTATAAACCCTAGTGAGTGTGCAACCCTATTGTTGCACACTACATTGTGCAATAGAAAAAAATAGAAATAAAAAAATAAAAGTTATGTGTAGTTGCGTGTACCGTACTATGTGTAGGTGCATGTGTTGTATCGAGCATGGAGAGGCACTTGGTGATGTTTTGCATAGGGGCGTGCACACATTCATAAATCTTAATTTGTGTTCGCATAGTGATTTATGCAAAGGTGTGCAAAGGCTTGATATAGTTTGCATAGTGGCATACATGATATTTTGGACATAAATCCTAATTATGATTATAAATTTATCACAATAAATTAATTCAATAAAAATTTAATTTGGGAGAAATTTAATAGTGAAAACGTAAAATTTTGAATTCCTATGTAAAAAAATTCTAAATTTTGATTGGATAGGTCCTAATTTTTTTATCCTCTCAATTTTTTTTGTTGGAAATTAAATAATGTATAAATTAAACAATATCTTATTTAAATTGTTAATTATATTCTATATTACCATTACCATATATTGGGAAAAATAATGTCATGTAATATTACTACATAATATATCTGTTTCAATTGAAATATTATTGATAGCAAATAAATTTTTGATTCATATCAATTATGATATTAAAATATGTATTATTTCTTTTATCAGTGAAATTATAAGAATAACAGTGCCTCATTCATCACGTATAATGATAATATGCTGAAAAAATTATTCATGCTAATAATATTCTTATTTAAAAACTTAATTTACAGATTTATAAATTTATGAAAATTATAGCAAAGGTAAGATGGTTACTGATGCTAGATTTGGAATGATGCATAATTATTCAAATATTTTAATATTTTCTAAATAACTTAAGAAAATATCATTCAAAGTTAGTCTTTTTCATAATAGAAATTAATGTCTCTTATCTTGAAAGAAAGTATTGTCATCCAACTTAATTGCTTGTTGAATATATTAAAAAGAAAGATTTATGTTTTGATGCATCAAAATTAAATTAATTAAAAAAAGAAATTTTATTTTTCTAAATAAAAAAATGTATCAAACAGAAAATAATTAAGTTTTGATATACTAAAATGTATCTAATTTTGACTCTTGAATATAAAATAAAATTTAAATTTTAATTTTTGAATTTGAAAATTCAGTTTTTAATTCAGAAACCATTTAATTTTTACAAAATAATTATTAACATGAGCTTGATGAGATTGGGGTTCAAATCCATGTCATTAATATAATTATGCATTTATTTAACAATCAAAAGCATACTCAACAATTCATTTATTTAGGGACAAATAAATATATATACCGATATACATTAATATAATTATATATAAACATATGTAGATATGTTTATAGTTATATATTTATGTATTTATATATGTGTATATATAGATATATATTTATATATCTTTATGTAGATATATATATATATATATATGTTTATATCAACATATATTTAAATATAATTAATTATATGTATGTATATATCTTTATATGTTTATATAAATAAATATATATAGATGTATAAACATAGATACACACACACATATATGTATGTATATATGTATATATCTATGTTTATATATCGATATGTTTCTATATATATTTATTTATATAAATAAATAAATATATATATATATATATGTGTGTGTGTGTGTGTGTATTTATATGTTTATATAGATATATGTATATACATTATATATAAATATTTCTATGCACACACACACACATGTGTGTGTGTGTTTTTGTGTGTGTGTATAGATATATAGATATATAAACATGTGTATATAGAGAGAGAGAGATATATATATATATATATATATATATATATATATATATAAACATGTGTATATATAGATATATATATATATATTATAAATATATTTAGATATATGTAGATATATAAATATATGTAGATATATATATATATATATATATATATATATATATATATATATCTATATGTGTTTATATATAATTATATTAATATATATTGATATATATATATATATATATATATATATATATATATATATTTGTCCAGGAATAAATCATTTGTTGCCCGTGTTTGACTGATTAAAGGTTATTTTGCTCGGTGAATAACATGAGTTTGAAAATCAGTCTTATAAATCTTGGTTTAATGATTTTTTTGTAAAAAAGAAAATGGTTTCCGAATTGGAAAATTGATTTTTAATTTCTAAAATTGAGATTTAAATCTTTTTTTTA
Source organism: Sapria himalayana (assembly GCA_029783825.1). Classification (NCBI taxonomy): domain Eukaryota; kingdom Viridiplantae; phylum Streptophyta; class Magnoliopsida; order Malpighiales; family Rafflesiaceae; genus Sapria; species Sapria himalayana. The sequence goes on from JAREIK010000215.1 coordinate 1,325,518, forward strand.
AATATTCGAAGATAAAATTGGATTGATGTATTTTAATATATCAAAACGTAATTATTTTTGTGTTTAATGTATTATTTTTTATTTTGAAAAATAATTTTTTTTTTTAATTATTTTGGTTTTGGTATTCCAAAATACAAATCTTTTTATTAAAACTTTACTATCAAGGTAGATCACTTACTGTTCATAAGTTGGCTGAGGAAATACTTAAATATATGAGCCTTTCAGACACAACTCCAATTTGTCAATGATACTCTAAATCCGAAAGTTCAACTTATTGAAGAATATTGGAATGATAACACTTCTATTAAAGACGAAGATTTAACTAATACAAAAGATAAAGATAATAAAAAAGAAGGCCAATTGAAGCCTAAGGAAACAAGTCCACATGGTCATTTCCTGAGGAATTGAAGCTTTTTCAGGTACAAGCTCGTCAATCAATTACTCAGGGGACACAATCAGAAGGGTGAGTTGCTTCTCTGGTTTTTTCTGCTGCCACAGATATCTCATGTAACTTCTTGGGCTTGTTGTAAACCCAATTAACATGATGCCTGTTGTTAATACTTTAGCAGCATTATCATTTGGAGCTTCAGGTCTCTGTATTTCATGTTTTGTGAATGTTGTTGGCAAAAAAGCTCATGCAGTGAGCCCTATTTTTCCTGTAACAATATCAATGAATTGTTCTACTATTCCTAAGGTGGAAAGTACTCTAGAAATAGGCGCATCCAATATGGTCAAAATTGAGTGGAGATTGCAACAAAATTTGATATAATCATTGGTATTCAATTCTCAGCTGGAGGCAAAGAATAAATTCAAAGTTCTTGAATTTACTGATGTTCAATTCGATAATATGTGTGAGTAGACAATGGGATAAATTATTAAGGATAAAAAGTATGGTGCTCTGAACACACTTGGAGAAGGAGAAGCCTTGGACTTGGAACAATTCATGTTTGTGCAACCTATGATTTTCTCATTTTTATTTAAGGCATGTCTCAAGCATGCTTAAAGCCTAGGCTTCGCCAGGTTTAGACAAAAGTATATTGTCTCAGGTAGTCTCTAACAAAATATATTGTTCCCAAAGCCCTCACACAAATCAATTATTCTCAAAGTCTCTTCACAAATCAATATGTTTGATATCTTATAATATTTTTATTAGATTATTGAAATTTTATTATTTTATTTTAAAATTGTAAATATTTTTGATAATTAAAAATACTAATAATATTTGATTTTTATGTTTGATTTTTATATTTGATATCATTTGCTTGATTTTATTTTATTTATTGATAAAACATTAGAGATAATTTTTCATGAAAATTTATAATATATATATAAAAGGTAAAATGTACCTCAAAAAAACTAAACTTAATTACACCTTGTGCTATAAGGCTCTAAAAGATTCTTATCTCGTAGTACACTTTGCATTTTAAATAACTATGAGTTTTCTCTTAATTACCTAAATAATTTTTAAGATCACTATAGAATGCCACATTGTTCTCCTTTTTATTGCTAGTATTATCACTAGTCTATTGTTTGGTTTTAGTTCAAATTTACTTGTGATTTACCTCTCATCCATTTTGGGATTTCATGCACTAATTTTAGGAAGGGTTGAAATTTATTGTTTTTCTATGATTGTTTTTTTGTATTTTTATTTGTGATTGGAGCACCCAATTCATTTAGGATGTCCCAATCATTTTTCCCTATATATAAGGAGCCTCATGTAAGCTATTTTATATATAGAGTTGTTGAAGTTTATTTTATGTTGTATGAATTTGTGTTAAGCTAATTTCAATTGTTTATTTTTGTTTAGTTTTTTATTTTTTTAAATGTTTTTGATGAGTACCAAACTCTTGTGCTTTCATAATAATTTTTACTTTTTGTATAAGAATATTAGTTATATGATATTTCAAAAAAAGTATTTTTTGTATTTCAATTTTTAACATGATATCATAGGTATGATTGTGTATATGGGTAAGGGTTTTCAAACCCTAGAAGAGGTGCACATGATTTTTTAAGAAAAGGTGGCATAGTGGAGGCAGAGGCACACACATATCAAGTGCACATACAATTTAGGCACACACATAGTTCATACACTCTCGTAGTGATTAGCACGCATAGTGGAGGCAGAGGCACCTAGAGGCATACACATAGTAAGGGAAGCATGGGCTTTTGTGGCATGTTTGAATTATTGCAGTAGGTGGTAGATGGTGTTTTTTCTATATAAGCCCTAACTAGGCTTTCGTGAGACTTGTAAAATAAAGAATTGAGTATTATGTTTTATATTCTTAGGAGGAATTATATTTTTGTGGCATGTTTAGATGGTTGCAGCAAAGATAGTCGGAGGAGAGTCCAAATCTAATTTATTCATTGCAGGAGGATAGGAAATAGATGCAGGTGTCAAACAGGCCGGGCGGCTCTGGCTTGGCTTGAAGCTTGGCACGGTTCATGCATACATGGCCCGGCACAACATGCTACAGTACCATGCCTGGGCCTATGCAGGATGGATCCTCGACAAGAATCGTGCCGTGCCGTGCCGTGCCGAGGGTATTCGGCCCGCGTACTGTGCTAGGCACGACACAAGTGCACGACACGTGGGCACAACATGGGTGACCACACACTGAGCGACGCTCGATGGGGGGGGCGACGCGGTGACTTCCGAAGGGCGACGAATCGGCATGCCCGACGGGCGATGGTTTGGCACGCCCGACAGGTGACGGCGGCACGGAGGTGTGATGCATGAAATTCTAATTTTCTAAAAAAATGTCCAACTTGACTCAAACCAGCCCGAACCCGGGTGGATTTTGGGCCGTGGCCTTATCGGGCCTGCCCTCCAAGGAACCATACATTCCAGCCCGGTTGGGCCTGAAAAAAAATGGGTCACCCAGCCCGACTCGGTCCGTTTAACACCTCTAGGAATAAGCATATTTATTAGATATTATTTTTGGAGAGATCGAGAGCATTATATAGTAGTGAGAGATATGCTAGTTATCAGTGCCATTCAAGATTTTTTTATAGTCTATTCATTATGACACTTACTACAGAGGAGCATACAACTTTTTTTTTGTAAAGTATCTATATATATTTTTTCTTTTAGGTATTACTTGATTAATCTGTATTTTAATTTCAGATTTTTGGATTATCGATATCAGAACAAATATTTATATCACTAATAATCATACTTTATTATTAATGTTCTATTCTTATTTTGATAATATTATTCTCGCCAATAGAATATACTCGAAAATCATTGAATATGATACTATTTAGTTTGAATTTTTGTTATTTTTTCATGCTATGTTTATTATTTCTAATTGTCTTTGTTTATTCTCTATAAGTTATTTTTTCATACACCTTAACTTATATTGTCTTTATTTTTACTTGTATTTATTTGTAGGATTGATATACTTAAAAAAATTTTTATTTGGGATTCAACATATTGTGCAAGTTTTCTGCAAGAGAATATTGTGCAAGTTATATGATAACTAAGGATCTAATTATGAAACTTTACAAAATAATCTGCAGGAGAATATGCTAAGATCATGCTAGCAAGTTACTTTTTCTTTTTCCATCAATCATGTCTACCTCGACTGGGAATTCATAAAAATGAGTAGCTCATTTTATGAATCAAATAAAATGAGTAATAATCTATTGTGACTCTTTAAGCTCTTCTAGTCTAAATCTTGTTAATTTGGAGATCAAATCATGTTTCTGAGTAGTATTAGATGAAAATAAGGATACATCAAGTTTGTTTAACACCTTGAAGGTTTTGCATATTTTTATAATACAACTTGTAATTAAGAATCAATTAATAATGAGAGCTTATTTGGTTCATTACTAGGAAGGTTCTTTATTAGATGGTCGAATTTCTTTTTACTAAAAAGTTGTATGTGAACTCATGTAGGTAAATTTGTATAATTTTTATAACCTAGTTTCTACATAATAATAACTAGAATTTTTGATTTCTCCATCAATAAAGTGGTATGCTTAACTACAAACCAACATACACTCCCATGGACCATAACCTGAAGTTAGTTCTAGGTCAGGGGGAGCCTTTACAAGACCCAGAAAGATATCGATGCCTTGTGGGAAAGCTGAACTAGCTCACCCTCACTCGTTCAGATATCTCATTCCCAGTAAGTGTAGTCAGCCAATTCTTGTCGGTTCCATGTGATAGTCATTGGGATGTCATGATCCATATTCTCTAGTATATTAATGATACTCCTGGCCATGGCCTTTTGTGTGAGAACTGAAGACATCACCAGCTTGTGGGATATTGTGATGCAGATTGGGCTGGATCTTCCACAGACAGAGGCTCAACTTCAGGTTATTGCATATTCATTGGGGGAAATCTGATATCCTAGAAGAGTAAGAAATAGAATGTGGTTGTTAGGTCTAGTGTTGAAGCTACTTATTAGTCAATGACATTGGCAACATACAAACTCATTTGGCTTAAACAACTACTTTAGGAACTTCAGTTTGGAAAAGTTGAGAAGATGACTCTCATCTATGATAACTAGGTTGTTCTTCATATCGCAGCCAACTCTGTCTTTCATGAAAGAACCAAACACATTGAAGTAGACTTTCATTTTATTAGAGAGAAGATCGCATTAGGATTCATGTCAACAAGTTTTTTCAATTCAAATGACCAACTTGCAGATTTGATTACTAAGTCTCTCCGAGGTCCAACAATTCAATACACTTGCATCAAGCTGGGTACTTGCAATCTATATGCACCAGTTTGAGGGGGAGTGTTATAATAATCAGATAAACAGTTCTGAATATCTGTAAATAACTATTAAAAGCTGTAAACATATTTAGTAGGATTTTTTTTAATAAATATGTATCATTGCTACCCATGTATTACAACTAGAAATGAATTTTTTTTTTCTATATTTTCCACAGTAATCTTAATAAGTACCATGGTAACACAACAGATAAATATTATAGTAACAATTCAATATATGTAAAATAGACACAATAGAAACCCAAAATAAATAAAAGCTCCCAGTGACATTGTCAACATAACACCTTGTATCACACACAACACACATCATACACAACACAGTACCATGCACATGAAATTGCCCATCACACAACAAATATATAAACAACTCTTTGCACCAACACAACACATGCACCATGCATAGCACCATGTAATGCACCCAATACCATGCACAATAGTTATTAAACGAGTTGTGTTAGGTTGGCTGGGTTCCAAAAAAGGCCACACACAATACCAACACAATTTGCAGCATGGGCTATGCTATGCTTCCATGGTTCCAAAAAATGATAGCCTGGTATGGTCTGCTGACCCCTCTAGCTGCTTGGGTCATGTTAGATTGTGTCGAGCTGGGTTTGGTTGTGCCAAACTCATGGTCGTGCACCAAGAATGAGATACAAAAGTTTAGTAGTTTATGTTTGTTCGTGAGACTAAAAAAAGAAACAATTCTAAATGGGTGTGATATATTATTAGAATTACACCTATCTTATGATAAAATTTTGTTTTGGCTACCAATACATAATATTCAATTATATCAATAATAAGAGTGACAAACTTATTATTGATGATTCAGACTAAGATACATGAATTTCATTTATAAAATTTATAAATTTTTTATGGCACAATGAATATGTATTCATATGTGTATGTTCCCACTATGTACATTATACTTAGGTGTATATATAATATTAGTAATATATTTAGCAAATATAGAGGTCAATCTACATTCAGTGTCATGACTGCTGAGATAGAAACTAATTATTTTAAAATATTTGTCGTTTATTCTAACTTTGTATTGTTTGATTATTTCTATGGATTATAGGATTAAGATGGAAGGGGTATAAAATATTTTAATATACTTATCAACATGCATGAATTAGGTATATCAACCTAAAAGGCTCATTCATAAATAATTAATTAACTTGTCTATATATTATGATATTATGTATGGTAATTATAGCTAGACTCCAAGTAATATATGAATAGAAGTGTCAAATGGGTCAGGCTGGGCCGGTCTAGCCTGGTTTTAGACTGTCCAATAGGGCTATCGTGTCAGGCTAGGCATGACATGGTACAGTAATCGTGCCATGCCTAGCCCAGCATGGTTCAGTGGAGGTCAGGTTTGGCACGGGCCCATGGCTTGAAATTTATCAGGTTTGGCCCAGTTCAGGTCGGGACGTAATCCTAATTTTCTTAAAAATTAGGGTTTCAGCAGCGTGCCTCCGTGCCACCGCACCGCCATCGCCCTTTCAAGGCTCGGCTAGCCTCGCCCATAAGCATCAGCTCGTCATGACCATGCTCAGTGTGTGATTACGCATGTTGTGCCCACGTGCCAGACATTCATGCCTTGCTTGGCACGACATGTGAGTCGAAACCCCTTAGCCCGGCACGACATGACCAGTGTTGAGGGCAGGCTCATCACGAGCATGGGCATGGGTCATTCCCTTGTTGTGTAGGGCCAAGCACGGCTGAATTGTGCCGTGCTTCGTGCCGGGCCGTGTTGGCCTCACCCTTTTGACACATCTAGATATGAATGCTATATTTGAAGATGATGACTTCTCTATTCAGTTATCCAGGAATAAATAATTGGGTGGCTTGTCGAATTGGAATAAACTGTCTTAGTATTTAGATACTGATTACTATTCTATCATATAACATGATAATAATAAGAATTTAGATATTTTATTATTATGGAAATCATAAGAATCTACTTATCCTGTGCTATCCAAAATAATACGTGATCTACTAACTCTTTCGATATTTAGTATAGAGGTGTTAACCGGGCCGGGCCGGTCCGGCCCGTCACGAGGCACGGCACGACACGTTTTTAAACTGTGCCTGGGCCCGTGCCGTGCCCGAGTTAGGCACGAGCCGTGCCGTGCCGTGCCTGGCCCATCACACCGGCACGAGTTCTTCTCGTGCTGGTTTCACGCGGGCACGCATGGGCGTGACTCGGCCCCTCCCGAAAAAAAGACCCTGGGTCGGGTCTGATTGGACCCGACCCGCGGTCCCGACACCCGATCCAATCACAACGGGAAAAAAAAAATTCAAATGTTATTGATTTTCAGCCGTTGGATTCGTCTCCAATGGCTAGGGGGCAGAATCCAACGGTCCTCGTGATTCTGCCCCCTAAATATATATTAAAAATTCAATAAAATATAAAAAAATATCTTTTTTTATAAAAAATTAATATCTTTAATCTATAAATTCTACCCCCCTCCCTATAACATTTATATTTTTTAAAAACATATATCCTCTCAAAATTTTCTCTATCTCACATAAACCGTGCATCTCTCTCTTGGGCCTCAGAATTTTGTTTTCGGCTTGGATTTTCGTGAAACTCGTCTTGAGCTTTGAACATTAGAGCTTGCTGCCGTGCACCTTGCACGTGACTGACCTCATTGCTTTTACCGGGTAATTTATTTTATGTTTTTCTTTTCACTCTCTCTCTAAAGTTTCTCTCTCTAGAAAAAATTAGGAAAAAATAAAAAACATAAAAAAATTGACAAATACACCTGACACGTATTTAAACTTGGAAAATGAAAATATTACACAGAGGTCTGAGGTTGCTGAAACTTTGGTTTCTCCAATCGTCTCAACCCAAAGTTCTAAAAAATAAAAAACTAGGACTTCTGTAGTTTAGACTCATTTTAAAATCATAACACAAAAAAATATTAGGGGTGAGAAACAAGACATGACACAGTGCAAATATTGTATGAGACTATTAACATGCAAGAGTTTATTTGAGACTGGACACCTTAAGAGACATGCCGAATTATACACCAAAAAACATGGACCCTTAGATCCTAAGCAAACCCAACTTGGCACTATATTTTTTGAGACTGGATCAAGTTCAGTCTCAAAGTTTACTCCCTTCGTATACTCCAGCGAGTTGGGTAGGGACGACATGGCCAGACTCATCACATTGATGGGTCTTCCGATCAGATTTTCGGAAGATCCAAGGGTAATGCGCATCATGCAGACTTATTTTCAGCCTTCCTATCGTAGGATTCCTAGGTCCACATCTAGGAATGACATACTAAAGATATATAAGTTAGAAAAACAAAAAATTATTAAGGAATTTATGACATATAGTGGAGTGGTGTCCGTGACGTCCGATATATGGACATGTCACGATGATTCTTATTATGCATATCTCACGAGTCACTATGTAGATTCTAACTGGACAATTAATAAAAAAAATTTAGGATTCACTGAGATTCTTCATCCTTATGATGGCCCGGCCAATTTTGAGTGTATGATGAAAATCTTTAGGGAATATAAAATTCAAAATAAAATTTTTAGTGTCACATTCGATAACGATTCTAATAATAGAGTAGCGATCAATATGTTTGTTAGGAATATTAGAGACGCACCATTAGGAGAGATATTTCATGTCAGATGTATGTGTCACGTGATTAATCTGATTGTTCAAGCGGGTATGAAGGTGTGTTCCCCCGCGTTTGATAATATACGCAATGCACTAAAGTATATTCCAATGTTTTCAGAACCGAACCGGTGACTGAATCAGAAAAGTTACTGGTTCACGGTTCACTGGTTGGACCGGTGATCGAACCGCGGTCGAACCGGTGATATCATAAATATATGTTTTATATATTATAATAAATAAATAAATTACTTTTATATAAATTTTGACAGCATTTCTTCTATTTGTGAACCTTTTCATAAAATTTTATACATATAGTAGCTATCACATATAAAATTTTAAACAAAATATAAGTGTATATATATATATAGATGCATAATGACCAAATGAATTAACAATGACAATTTTATAAAAAAGTCATTATTAACCAAATTAGGGACCGTCGGGCGCCTACGGTAAAAAAATAATATTATTGAATCGGCTGGTTCTGCAAAAATCGGCCAGTTCAACCGGTTCACCGGTTGAACCGCCGGTTCACACGGTTCAAGTACGGTTCAATTGCATTCCGGTTTAATCCTTCGAACCGAAGCGAAACATGGACCGGTTGATGGTCGGACCGGTCGAACCAGCCTGTTCGGTCCGGTCCTGAAAAACATTGGTATATTCGCACTACTCGTAGACAACAAGAGTTTGGTACTCTCTGTTTGTTTGCGAATCTTAAGAAGAAGAAATTCCAATCGGATATGAGACATCGTTGGAATTACACGTACCTGATGTTGGAATCATGTGTTGGATACGAACACGTGATATCCGACTACGTCAATAGTAAGAGTGACAAACTTATTATTGATAACACTGACTGGGCTTCAGGAATTTCATTTATGAAATTCCTGAAGATATTTTATGACATGACAAATATGTGTTTGTCGGTTTATACGCCCACCACTTGCATTGCACTCCGGTGCATATGCAACATTAGTAGCATGTTTAGGAAGTATCGAGCTGACCCGACGCTTAGCCATATGGTTGCAGAGATGGAGACCAAGTACTTGAAGTACTGGTCCACCATTCCATCTCTTTATTGCCTCGCTGCATGCATAGACCCTAGGGCTAAGGTGGAAGGGGTAGAAAACACCCTGACTTACATTTTCTCGTGCATGAACCGGGAAGAGCCACCTGAAGGGTTCATTCACGAGAAATTGACTGACATATTCACATACTACGATACTAGGTATGGTGGTGGTGGTAGTGAGACTGTGATTACAGACATTGATACATTGTTCGGAGATGACGAATATTTCATTCAGCTAGCGAGGGGGAAACGTAGGGGTGGACCATCACATAGGAGCGAACTGTCTCGGTACTTAGATACTGATTACTACTCAATCCTATCATATTCTGATACTAAAAATCTTGATTTATTATAGTGGTGTAAATCATATGAGTCCACCTATCCCGTGCTATCTAGGATGACACGAGATCTACTGACTCCTCCGGTGTCGAGCGTAGCATCGGAGTCTACTTTTTATGTTGCAATGAATGTGATTTCGGATAGGAGATCGAGATTATGTCTAGATATGGTTGGTTGAGACCTTGGCATGTTTGAAGGATTGAGAGTAATCGAGGTTTAGTATCCATGATCGTGCTGGAGCTGAGACTGGGACAGACACTGCAGTCGCATCCACATTCACTATGATGGCAGATGAGTTGATTGCCGATGATGATGATCCATATGATACTGATCTTGATGTTCCGGCTGATGATTCTCATGATATGCCGATTGACGATTGATGATGATCTACTGTTTTTTGTTTTCGATGTTTTTTTTATTGATTGTATTTGTACGCTTTGTTTGTACGTTGTGTTGAAACTTATACTTATTTTGTTCGGACCATCGGTTTCAAATGGATGATTGATAATTTTTCATTTGTGTTGTTTAATTTTTTTTTAATTTTTATTTTTATTAACATAATGTATTGATTTATTTTTTTTACGATTTAAATTTTATTTTAAAAATTAATAACTTTAATATATAATTAATAAATATAATAAAAGTTAAACTAATTTGAATTTAATAAAAAAAAAATTTCTAAACTTTAATTTTTTATTTAATTTTTATTTTTAAGATTGTTAAAAATATTTATATTTAATAATGTACTATATACTTAAGTTATTAAGCATTACAATTTACAATATATAAAATTTAAAAAAAAAAAAAATTTCTGCCAATCGAGTCTCGGGTCTGCCTCTGCCCTGGCCTGAATGGACAGACCGGGCCCGGCTATTTTTAAACCGTGCCGGGCTGGGCACGGTAGCACGTTCGTGCCCTAAAAAAAAGGGCCGGCCCGGCCCGGCCCGTTTGACACCTCTAATTTAGTATCATATTAGAGTCTATTTTTTGTGGCAGTCAATGTCATTCAATAAGAGATTGAAATTATGATTAGATATCGTAGAGATAATTGTATTCATGAAATATTGAGAAGATTCAAAAATGTACATTCAAGATAAGATGCAAGAGATAAGGATGGATAATGATTCATGAGAATTGAAGATCAAAGATATTGAGGCTCTAATGATATTTTTAGATATATTCATGATAATGATGATCTTTATCTTCATCTGCAATATCATAACGTAGGCACTGATTTATCTTTAATGATTCTTGATTCATGTGATACTTATATAGTTATACTGTGCTACATTGCTAGTGATTATTTATTTTTATTATTTATTTTATTTTATTATGATTTATTTATTATTGATATATTAGATATTGAATTATAATTTTTATTATTTTTATTTTTGATTTTTTAATAATTTGATTTACATACTACATATATTATTTATTTATTTCATTAATACTTTATTGAAATTAAATAAAATTTTTAATTTTTTATTTGAGCCAAACGTAACAAAATGCTAAAAGATACAATTCACTATCACGTCATCGTAGAGGTGTCAAACGTGCCGTGCCGGCCCGGCCCAGCACGAGGCACGGCACGGTTCGGCCGTGCCTGGGCCGGCCCGGCACGTTCAAAAACCATGCCCGGGCCCGTGCCGTGCCCGGGTGAATTAAATCTCGTGCCGTGCCGTGCCTGGCCCGGCACGCCGGCACGGGTCCATCCCGTGCTGGTTCACGCAGGCACGCGTGGCACTGGCGGCGTGCCATGCGTGCCGTGGCGTGAGTCGTGAGTCGCGACTCACGAGTCACGAGTCACGACTCACGACTCACGAGTCACGACTCACGAGTCACGAGTCACGAGTCACGACTCACGAGTCACGAGTCACGACTCACGAGTCACGAGTCACGACTCACGAGTCACGACTCACGAGTCACGACTCACGAGTCACGACTCACGAGTCACGACTCACGAGTCACGACTCACTGAGTCGTGACCCAACCGGGCCCCGCCCCCGGTAAAAAGACCGCGGGTCGGTTCCAAACAGACCCGACCCGCCCCGCCCCGCCTGCCCCGCCCCTGCCGTGCGCCCGTGCCGCCTGGCCAAGCCAAGCCGTGCTCGAGCGGGCCGGGCACGGCACGGCCTTGCCGTGCCCACGGGCAGTGCCGTGCCCGACTTTAACACACCGTGCCGTGCCGGGCACGGCACGGCACGGTAGCACGGCCGGGCACGTGAAAAACGGGCCGTGCCGTGCTGGGCTGGCCCGTTTGACACCTCTACGTCATCGTGATTTAGAATTTAAATTTATATTTAAATTTAAAAGTAAAGTCAAAGTTTAAGCTCCCCCCCCAAAAGACAAAAGAAAAAAATTAGTTCTTGCTGACATAAATTGGCCTAAATCAACACGATCCTCTCCAGGCCAGACACGTCCCTGCACTTTGTGGACCAACCATGCTATGCCGGGCTGTCAGTTTGGTTTTTGTGCTGTGCTAGTACGACATGACTCATTTGACATTTCTACTTAAAACTTAATTAGTTTGAGTTAGCGTGGGTTCAATCCAAGCCAATCTGAATAATATCTAGGCAAGCTTGGTTTATTATAGGCTAGCCTTGGCTAGCTAGATGGGCCAAAACAAACTCACACGGGAATGTGTCTAGTGTCGTGCCATGTAACATGTTTTGCGGCAAGTGGGCCAGAAAACCTGGCATAGCCCGAGGCATGCCACAAGTTGACCCATCACTATTCTAGGCAATGATTCCAGCCTTGCTGGGCAATAACGCGGGCCAAATTTGTGGGTCATGCCATACCGTGCTGCATGCTGCTGGCCCATTTGGATGCCTAACATGCACAGATCACTATCTGTCGCACACACACACACACACACACAGCATCTTGCACTCCACTCCTTGCTCCCCACACCTGACATGCACCACTCACATCACTTCGAACCACACACAGAACATGGCCACATGCAAGCACAACACATCACCATTCATCGCACAGCATGCTATCTTTTATCATGCCATGCTCTAATACCATGCTCTAATACCATGCAATAAAAAACAAATGTACTAAAAGGAAAAATGCATACCTTTTTCATATATGAAATGAGTTTCCTAATCTTATATATAAATTTGTCGATGTGAGTGAGGCACTACATAGGTCAAGTGCTCTAAATCATAAATATAAAATAATGAAAAACATAATAAAATACTGCAATTTTGATATTGATCAGGCCATGTGTATGCTCCAATTTTGCCACATTTCCAAATGTAGAATTACCAATATCTTCTCTAATTGGCCAATCTAGAAGCTGACATCTATTTACGAAATATTGATTCCTTGGATGTTATTCTTTCATGGTTAAGTTCATCTTGCTCAATTGTGCCATTTCAAATCTACTAGATGATGTTTGGTAGACTTACTAAGATGATCACATTTCCACCATCGTGTTCGTCAATTTTGATTGTATGTATTTTTTATTGTATGGTAAACCTTTGTACAGTTACAATTTAAGATGGTCTTGATGGCTTGATGCAGTAATTAGAATATTAGATGCCTTGGGTTTTTTTTTTACTTAGGAAAAGGCAGTTAATGACATCCCCACTCATGCTGATCTATAGAAAATAAAAACATTGACAATAATTTTGGAACTCCATCCATTGTTTTAAACTATGATTTTTTATACTTTATTCACATGCAGGTGGTCAGCTAAAAATGCTGATGGTGTGCTGGAATCACGTGGGTATAGAAATGGTTATATAGTTAATCTTGATACTCCAGAAAGGACATGGGCAGATGCTCCAAGTTTCCACAATATTTTGATAGTCAACACTGGGCATTGGTATCATTCATGATCCTATGAATGTTTTAGATGTATTTACAATTTGTTTAAATATACATATGTAAATAACTACTTTAGGTTGAAGGGTGCTCATCATATAACGATGCTCTAATTTGCATTTGTATTCTTATTTGCACATATTTGTTAAATTTAATACCATTGAATTGTAAAAGAATGCATTTATAGTTCTTATTTGAATAATCCAATAATCATTCAAGCATACAAATTTGTCTCAAAGATTATATATTTAAAATTTATTAGATATATCGTATCTAATTTGGATATTTATTATATTCTCATGTCTTGCTCATTCATGTGAATTATTATTTGTAAGTTGTATTTTAAGATAATTTAATTTTGATTTTATATTTATTTTTATTAGTATTTTTTTGTAAGATTATGAGATTCTGAGTAAGAGTTAATTTGGAATTGGGTAGAGTTGATTGTATATTCTCTTTTTGACAATAAGACCCACTTCTAGATGTTTTAATATTCTATACTATTTACATGTTAATTTTTAGCTATATCACTTATTATTAGTCAAATCAATACTATTTTATCTTAGTTTTAAAAATATCTTGACCCTAGAATATGAGACTTGTTATTTAGGAAAAGTCAAAAGAACTTCATATTCTATATGTTATGTTAGTTTGGTTTGAGTAATGACTTATTCAATTTAATATATTCAAACATTTGATAACCTAATAGAGATATGATCAAAGAGAATTTTAGATATTTAATTTATTTTGTTTATGAATACTTGAGATATACATGAATATATCTCATCCATGATAATTCATAAGTTTTTTTAAATATTTTATAAAATGATAAAAAATAAATTTGATAAAAATATTATAAAGTCAATGAGTGTAGAATAAATGCTAGAGAGATTCGATACTAATTGTATTAATCATAATATTATATATTAAATTTTATTCGACAACATTTTCTTATAAAATAAAATTATCGAAAAGAAGAATAAATATTTAATTAAGATAATAAATACATTTATATTTAAAAAGAATGTTTCAAAATAGTTTCAGTAAGATATAATTTTAATTATAATCTATCTTATCAATCTAATATCTTATATTCTTTCTCAGTATATATCCTTCGAGATTCTATAATTTGGAGAAAAATTATTTAACTTATCTCACATAATCTTTGTATGCACATGTTTTTTTCTTAATTACTCTATGTTGGGACAAGCTAGTAATTAGAATCTTGAGTTGTATATTATTTGAATATTTTAGTATTAAGAAGGTTGAGTATTTTTTATTTGAGTCTGATAAGATTTTATTGAGGATAAATATTATTATTTTTGATCAAAATTTATTTTTTAACGAGACTAGGAATATTGATAGTTTGTAAGTTATATTTGGATTCATTACTTATCATTTTTTAGCTATAGTTCCATTTGAATCATCAATTAGTGTATAAAGTTATTCATCATCAACTATATCTAAGCTTGCTGGTACTCATTATGATGTTCTCATGGAGTTATTATTCTAATAACAAGATCAAATTATATAGATTTTGGAGAGTGAGATTTTCTTGGAAAGAGAGATATCCTTTTCGTCAAGATGACACAAAAGTCCACAACTCTTCCCAATTATAAATTTATATTAAGTTGGTACCTATCAAACTTCACCACTCAAGACTTAGAATATATACTAGGAGAAGAGGACATATATAACCTGCATAGACTAGAGATAAGTTTATCTATAAGTCATATTATCCTATATCCATTACCTTGGCCTTCCTGTTGCTCTTTGAAATGGACAAAAGAAATCTACCTTGCATATGATTTCATAAATTTTGTCTTACTCATTTTTATTTTTTTGTTTGTTTTTTTATTAATTAATTTTTTTGATGATACCAAACTATCTAAGTCTAATTCTAAAAGGTATTATCTCATCAAAGATAACATTAAGTCATGATGGAAGAGATATTTGTCATTTACTTTAATGAGACTTAAGAATTAGTATCACAATCTTAAAGAAGGCTTATTGTTAATTGTATATGAATATTCATTATGAGGATATGTCTAGATGAAAAGGTAAATCGCTTAAAGGTGAGACTTGTAGTGATGAGATTTACTCAAATGTTTGATATGGACAATCAATACATTTTCTTTCAAGTAATTATGATGATTTCAACATGAATTTTTCTTTCAAGTGATCATGATGATCTCAATATGAGGATATGTCCATATGGGCTTCAAACATCACAATCAGATATACATATTTAACATTTTTATATTTATTCACCTTATTTGGGTTACAAACTATATTATAAATATTATCTTGTTTTTAAAAAGGAGCTCAAATGACAGAGTGATTTACTGATTGTATACGTAGATGGCTTTCTTGTTATGTAAGATATTGAGTTAGATACCAACAAAATCAAGTACCTTTAAGAATATTTTTAGATACATGATCCTTAGAGACTCTTGCTTTCTTTTTATAGATGTGATTTATTTTAATAGTATTATCTTATCAAAAAAGAGATGTGTTCTTGATACTCTTGTAGTGATTGGTATTTTGGGTTGTACTACAATAAATATTATTATTAATTTATGTATTAATTTTATTTTGATATTACACATTTTGTTAATTTTATTATTTATAAGAGAATCATATAAAAAATAAATTATTTGATTATAATCATATTAGATATAACGTACACAATTAATTTATTTACTTGTTTCTTAGATTTTTTTGTGTTCACCTTGACATAGGTTTTTGTATATTTAGATATATGAATAAGTTTTTAGGACTTAAGATTTTTTTCATGGATCACGGGTTCTTACAGATGATTGAGTATTTAGATTCAAGCTAGTTACTAATATGTACTGTGAGAATGTCTTTAATAAGATTTTATACTTTTCATATAAATAATCTTGCCTTTAGAAAAAATAAGAGAAAAATAGTATTTTTTAGATTCCATCCAGAAATAAATTTTATGGTGAAAGTGATAGTTATTTTGGTGATACTTTAAATGTGATATCTGCTTAAAAATATCAGATATGTACTCTCTTATCTCACTATTTTTTACTACGAGTTAAACAATGAGGTATATGGTTTCTACTCTGATATTTTTAACGGATGAAATATATATCGGTGGATTATTTTTTTCTAGGGAGAATATTTATGATGAAATTATTACTATAATATATATTCAAACAGTACAGTAACTAACAGACATCTTCACAAAAGTCTTAAAAATGTCTCAATTTTTTCTCTTTTCTAAATTTGATATTCTAAACCTTTATATATTAGCTTGATGGTGAATATATATTTTTTATTATAGTTTTCTTTTATGTTTGTAATGGGAGCACTTGACATGTAAGTTGTAACAATCATTTTTACTCATTATATAAGCATATTTGATATTGATTTTATTATTTCAAAGTGATTATTTTTTATTTTATATTATGTGGTCTAAAGCTCAATCAAGGTGCCATAGCTGGGCGTCACATCGCCTTGAGCCTAGATGCACCTAAAGCGTGCCTTCCACAATGATGATTGCTATTGTACTATATGCATTAGATTCTAACGAAATTATTTTTGTTTACATGGTTATTGTGATTTGAAACTATTTTGTGAAAATTTTTGGTAGATTAATGTTTTTGATACCATGCATTATTTTTATAAAGGTGTTCAAATTTTTTGCTAAGATCACTTTGATGTAAAACAAAAAATTATTCGGTCTCCATGACCTTGAAGTAGATCTAGAAGTGAAGTATCTTTTTTGACTTTACCACGTCGAGTCTAAATAATTAGGTCAGACTAACTACAATATAATTTTTTAATTCTACTATTATTTTTTGGTTATTATGATTGAAAAAAGTGGTATTTCTTAAGCTTCATTAAAAATATTAACACGTACTTGTTTCTTTAGTATAACTTGTACCATTATTATTATGGAAATAGAAATTATACCAAATGCACAAAGCTCTCGTTGTAGTGTGCGGTCTGGGAGAAGTTAATATCTCAATATCCTTATTTTTGAGAGTATAAACGTATTTGTTTGATGAGCCTTTAACTCGAGACCTATTATCATTGGATGAGGGTACTTGTTATGACACATGCATAATCTCAAATATATGTATGCACATGAAGATTTTTTAGATGATTAGTTATCCTTCTATTTTTTTTGCTCAAATATATTTGATTTTAAAATCCTTATAAGATCTAATATGTTAGTATTCGTGCAATTATAGACTTACTTTCATACTCTTGTTATTAAGTAATACAAATTAGATGAGAAAAATGTTACTATGTGTGAATATAATTCAAACATGATTGTCTGAACATAGAAATCTCATTCACTTGTATAATATCCAATAGATAATATTTGTGGTGCTTGGTTGCAAAATGAAGTTTGGTTGCAAAATGAATCTTGGTTGTAATCACTGTATTCAAAAGCGCTTTCCAGGCGCGCCTTGATGCGCGCCTCAGGGCGAGGCGGCGGAAAAATGCGTTGAGGCGTCGGAAGAAAAGCGTAACACATGAAATGGATAACTAAATCAAAAGCTTTCTCAAACTAAATCGAAGGCTCGGAAGAAAAACGCGTTGAGGCGCCTTGATCCTCCCCCCCTCGGCGACCTCCCGATCCCCCTCCTTCGAAATCCCGATCCCCCCCCTCTTCGAAATCCCGAATCCAACCCCCCCCCCTTCGAATTCCCGAATCCACCCCCCCCTTCGAATTCCCGAATCCACCCCCCCCCCCTTCGAAATTCCAATTCCACCCCTCCCTTTGAATTTTTTTGTCTATTTTTTTTGTTAAATAATTTAAAATAGATTTATCCAATCTATTTTATTCTTAATTTTTTTTAAGGTAATTGGAGCTTCAGCTTCATCTTATCAATCATCTTTTTAAAAAAAAAAAAATTTAAACAGCCTTAAATAGCCTTCCGATTTTTTTTTAAATTCCTCAAAAAAAATATTGATTTTTTAAAATTTAAATGAATTAAATTCTTAATTTTATTTTAAATTCCTCTAAAAAAATATTGGCTTTTTAAAATTTAAACCAATTAAATTCTGAATTTCATTTTTAAATTCCTTTCAATTATGTCTTGTTATTTTTTAGTCAATTAAACAACTCTAGCATATTGTTATAACGAAGTAACAAGTAAGTACTCAAAAATTGAAGTCATAAATTTGATTAAATTTAATAAAAAAACTTATAATATTTACACCTCATTAATAATTTATACTAGGTACAAGTGGAGGCAAAGGCAAAGAGAAGGAGTTCAATTTGACACCAATTGATGAAGATGAAGATTTACATGAAATGGGGTTACATGATAGTGGACATTTTCCTACTTTTGATACATTGGGTGAAGATGATGATGACCTTGGAGAGGAGGATTTAAATTAAAATAATTTACTCTACTTCTTATTTCATGACTTGGTTATGTTTTTAAATAATCCTAATAAATTGTTTTCATGTTTTTATTTATGTTATTTTATTTTATTTTATATATTTTAAAATATTAATTAATTATATATTGTGAGGTTCAAAAAGCTTACGCCTCAACACCTCGAGGCTTACGCCTCGCCTCATAAATACAAAAACGCCTTGTCTTACGCTTTCGCCTTTTAAAACTTTGGTAGTAATGATATTTGTCAATTGTTATATGTTTAAATCAGTTTGAAAGTTAGAAGTTTTATTTTATTGTAGTAGCCAATGATGATATTTTAATTGCTTTTTGAACCATACACATACGCGCATACTAAGAATCATATCTTTCATCCTCAAAGTCAATTATCTTAGGTGCCAACTAATCCTAAAGAAAATTTTTATTTTTTTCTTTCAATTGTTTTGTGGAAAAACTAGATGGGTTGTACTATTTATCTCTTATGGTAACTACTTTTTTATTTTCGTATTACTCATATTTCATAATTTTATATCTTCTCTTGATACTGCTATAAGGCCCAAATCCCCTTTGAGGTACTATGGAAATTAGGATGATATCTTATTATTAGTTGCATGTGAGTATTTATTAAGAAGATAAATTATAATGATACAATAAACATGCTGAAAGCCAATCCTATTATATGTGATTTTATTAAGACTTAGGAAATATGCTTTTTTAGATTTTGGTTATGTTTGATCTGTTGAGATGTATTTATGCTGATTTACTAATTAAGATAAGTTTTAATTTTATTGTATGTATTAGTTCATTAGTTAACTCCATGAGATATTATAGAATTACATAAATATTTAATCATTTGATAGTAATTCGATTAAATATCTTATATATTGCCAATTTAATTAATTATTTTTTAGATTTTTCATTCAGATATGTAGATATTATTTTTCACATATTGATATATGCAAAGATGTCATACGAACTTAATATTTTTTTTACAGATTAAGATCATTGTCAGCTTATAGGATATTTTGATTCGAATTGCATATCAATAATGATAGAGAGTAAATCTGCTAAACAAATTACACATTTTTAGGAAAAATTTGTTTTCTAAAAAATAAGACGTCGCATAGACAGTTATTATTCGATCTATTGCGGAGATCATGTTCAGAATCATGCGTATTACTATTTGTGAGTTGTTATAAATCAGATATCTTGATGAGCTTCATGAGCTATGAATATTGGCTCTTGCTAAATCTACTATAAATTGTTTACCAAAAAATATGATTGTTATTAGTTTTTTTCATGGTGCCTGACTTTACATCAAGTGAGAGCTTTGTGCATGACTTTATATTTATGTAGTTTTTCATAGATAATGATTTTCTAATGTGACATGAATAATACTTTTTTATAATGATCTTGAGGATGATATATATAAAATAACCACTTGATTTTGAAGTCTAGATAGAGTATCCAATTTTAATTTGTAGATTTTGAAATGTCTTATACAATTAAAATAGTTTATGAAATCTTGATCTGCAAGATTTTTTACAATTATTTTATTTGTGTTGGAGTTTGCTATTTTTATTATTAAACTTATTTTTTCTTTATTTTAAGTATTGAATAGGATCACTTAACTTGTGGGTTTATCCAATTACTTTGCTTCCTATATAAAGGCTTTCATATATCAAGTTGTGGTAAGTAAAATCTAATTGTTTTATATTATATTGTATTGTTAGTTGAAGTTAATATGTCTTTATTTAATTTTATCTTGTGCATTAGTTTGTAACATAGTATCAAAGCCATACTCTAGGAAATAGATCTTAGGGGAATTTGTGATTAAATTAGGGTTGCCAACCTTAGAGAAAGAAAGGCGCATCCATTGTGTGCCACCTTCATTGTTGCACACGACACACCCATTGTGTGTGATAGAAATATAAATTTATAATAAAAAACATAATTTTTGTCACATGCCTAATGCATCTGATTCATGATAGATTTGGCATGCCAAAATTATAGGTGTACTTGTTGACTATCATCGGTTTTTCTTGACAAATCAGGAAAATTTAAAAAATATCGAGAAACCCCATACAATTCAGCCATGAGGTTCTATCATTCTTCTTCGTTATTCAACACTGATGATTCGAATTTGTCATCAACTATGTTGCACGAATACACCTAGGAACTACCGTGTCGCCGTGTCCGACCCGTGTCGCCGTGTCCACGTGTCGGATACGCATCCGATACGCCATGTGGCATATCAGATACGCGTCATAGACATATCCGACGCGTTGTTCGGAAATAGTCGTCGTTAACAACAGACGCGTCGTTTACCTACAGACGCGTCGTTTACCAACTGACGCATTTTTATGATTCTAACGCGTCGAAAATATACTATATATTAACGATTACTCCTACATCTCCAACAAATTGAGGAGCACACCGCCGACAGTGAGTTGCCGACAAGCCGATTGCGAGAAATAATTGTCAATTGTCATTGCGTCAAACGGGGAGGGGAGGAGCACACCACCGAGGCGCCGACAATACCTAAGGTAACCTAATTCTATAAAGGGAAGGGGGGATTTTGGAATCTATATCAGGAGGGGGAAGAGTTTGAAAATTGAAACTGTAAAGGGAGGGTGGTGTTAGAGGGTTTAAATTTTTTTTACATTATTTTAAAATACAGAATTTTAAATTATTTTAAAATACAGTATTTTAAATTATTTTAAAATACAGAATTTTAAATTTTTTTAAAATACAGAATTTTAAATTATTTTAAAATACCTAATATTTATAATTAATAATTTTTATTTTTAATTTTATTTTTTTTATCATGACGTATCCTAGTCGTATCCGTATCCTAATTTTTTAGAATTTGCCGTGTCCCAGTATCATGCCGTGTCGTATCTCCGTGTCGTATCTCCGTGTCCGTATCCGTATCCGTGCAACATAGGTCATCAACAATTTAGTAGCTCACAAAATCCTAATTTGTGATGGAAAATTTGGAAATCCCAAAAATTAGGATTTTGAATTTGTTAGTAGTAAATTGAGCTCTCAAAATGCTAATCTGGGAGTGACTAAATTTAATTGTGCTTGTAAAATTTTAAAAACCTAAATGGGTTTTTGATATGAGATTTATTTTTTCAAATTGGGATTTTAATTTAAGAAATCATAAAGGGTTGTTTGATAAAACACTTAAAATGTTCAAATCATTGAAAATTAAAATTTTTAATGATTTTAAATTTTAAATGTGTTTGATAAAAAAATATTGGGAGCTGATAATATAAAATTTTAAGTGAAAAAACATTAAACATATTAAGTAGATAGAGATCTATTTATAGAGGTGTCAAACGGGATGGGCCGGCCCGGCTCGGCCCGAATTTTTTGAGCACGAGCGTGCCGCCGTGCCGGGCCAGACACGACACGGTTACAGTACCGTGTCGTCCCTGGCCCGGCACGGTTTAAAATTGCTGGGCCCGGCAGGGCCCGTAGGCACGGCAGGCCGTGCCGTGCCTTGCCTGGCCCGCTCGGGCTTGCATGTCCGTACGGTTCGGGATTCGGGGGAACCGCGGGTCGGGTCGAATCAGACCCGACCCACGGTCTTTTTTGCGGGAGGGGCCATCGTGGGGTCGGGCTCATGGGACACCCGGCATGGGACAAAACCGTTCTGGTGTGCCGTGCCACGGGCCGAATCGTGCCGGGTCAGGCACGGCACGGGCCCGGGCACAGAATTTTTCTGTGCCGGGCCGGCCCAGGCACGGCTGAACCGTGCCGTGCCTCGTGCCTGGCCGGGCCGGCCCAGGCACGGCTGAACCGTGCCGTGCCTCGTGCCTGGCCGGGCCGGGCCGGCCCGGTTGACACCTCTACCTATTTAATGTCGAATGCTAAAAATTTTCAACAATTTTTTTTTAATTACTATTTTGTTTTTTTGTTATTTTTTTTATTTTCTCATTCATGTTACAATTCAATTTATGAATCTGTCTTCTCATCCTTTCTCTACCACCATAAACCCTAACCCTAATCTTATTTCATGATTAATTTACAAGAGAAAATAGTAAAATAACTAGTTGTTCATTAATTTTTATTTTTATATTAAAAATTTAGACAGTTTTTATGAGTTTAGATTTTATTAGTTGTTTTTTAAATATTTTTATTTTTTTTGGATATATGATTAATTTATGGATATATTTTTAGGGATTTTATTTTTTTTAATAATTAATAATTGTAGTGAAAAAAAATATCATTAGAAATTTTATTTATGTTGGATAATATGTAATGCAATAATAATAAGGATAAATATGTAAAATACAATATTTTTAGTATTCAGCATTTACAGTTATCAAATAATATATTTTTTTTCAGCATTCATTAATAGTAATTTATCAAATAGTTTTTCAATATAAATTCAACACTTATAAAATTTTGTCTTAATTTTTCAGTACTTATTTTTTTCAGTTTTATCAAATGAGCCCTAATTTTTGATTTGGGCAAAGCTCAAAATTTTCTTACTGACATTTTTTGATTATAATAGATTCTATAGATGCACAACTTAAATAATAATTTATTAAAACTATAGGTTATTTTGCTATTATATTGTATGTTGTGGAAAAATTATTTTTTATTCTATAATTTATTGAACAAAAATTGATAAAGAATGAATAATTCCATGTAATAACAATAAATGCATTGTTAATAACAGTTGAACTCTTTTAACATTTTAAAAACTAATGTCGATGATACCATTTCTTTCATAAGCCAAGAAGTAGATATTCAAATTTAGAAAGATCTACATGTTATTGTAGTTTTGGATGATTTTGAGTTTGATTCTTTTTTTTGAATTTTGTGAATTTTGATGATCACATTATTGTAGACGTAGAGGCTAAATTCCTAGATAAAGTTAATGAAGAAGTAAATAAAAGAAAGTTAGAGGAAGTTGTTCCTCTTGTTCCAGAATTTTCTTTTGAGCATTTTCATAAATATCTTGTTGAAGTGCAACCATATGATAATGACTTGTTAGATATGTAAAATACTGAATATTTTTATATGTTTGGATGATATTAGATGATGTGTAAGTATAGAAATGTAATATAATTATATCAATTTCATGACTTTAGTATTTTGATAGATTTTGATAAATAATTATGAAATTCCTATATTTTTAGAGTTAATTGATGACTTGATGATGTGTGGTTTATTGAGTTGTTTAAGCGTCCATTCTGATGTTGCGGTAACGAATTCATGATACTGCATGAGATAATCATGATATTTGTCTCGTAATAATTAAATGACCGTATTATTAATTTCACGTTACAATAAACAAGTATTCTATTTAATTTTAAAAATATGGTTATTATCCAGCTCCGTGGCTTTATTTTTATTAATATTTTATATTATTAAGTTAGAGTTGTGACATTTCCTAATGTTTTAACGTTTGGATTATAGAAAGTTATATAATCAAAATCACTTAGACTAAAATCATGATAATTATTCAGCATCACAACTTTTGGACTCAAACATTGCCCTCAAGAGAAGGCAACTCGTAACTTGGATGTATAAATTAATTCCTAAAGCCGTGACTATTTTCAACATCATGATCATTTGATACAAAAGATAGACCAAAGTCAAAGTCATTATCATTTCTATAATTTGATAATATCAAGCAATTTGATATTCCTTCATTAAAGTCGTAATAGAATTTGATAATCCTGATGATACATATCAAGTAATTTTGAAGAATATTATTGCTCCTTTATTAAATCTAGATATTGATGATAATATTTTAATAACATCAGAAAAAAAATTTCATGAAATGCTAAAGGCTTTAGAAGAAAAGATTTGGGAAGGTAATCCATATGGCCACTCAAAGTTATTTGTGGTGGCCAGACTAATAAATTTAAAGGCAAAACATTATTTATCAAAAATGTATTATGATGAAATATGTTAGTTGTTTTTTGAATTATTACCAAAGAATAATGTCATGATTAATAGTTTTTATAATACAGAGGATTTAATTTAATGTTTGAGTTTGCTGGTGGAAAAAATATATTATTGCATTAATGGCTACATGATATACTGGGGAATAAACAATGAAGTAATTGCATGTAATTTCAATAACTATTATCGATTCATAAGAAATACAACATGTAAAAGGTATAAAAATATTCCTCACAAAAAGATATATTATTTTTTTTTGACTTCTCATTTACAAAATTTATTTTCATTTGATTCTACTACTAATGATATGGGTTAGCACAAAAAGCATGTTATTGAAGATGATGTGATGTGGTATTGCTCGGATTCACTTTCTTAGAAATATTTTTATGATTATCATCTATCTTTTACAAATGAAAGTCAAAATATTAGATTAGGGTTATGCATAGATGGATTTGTATTTCTTATAATTTATTACAATGGATGTGTATGAGAGATGAATACATATTTTTATGTGTTATCATGTTTAGTTTGAGAAATCTAAAAGATAAATTAGATATTTTTTTTAGTCTCTTATAGTAGAGCTCAAAAATTTTTGGGAGGATATTATCAAAATATATGACATATCTAGAAAGCAGAACTTAAAAATGCAAGAAATATTTATGTGGATTATAAGTGACTTTCTGCATATTCAATATTATCCAGATGGAGTAGTACATATAAATTAGCCTGTCCTTATTGCATAGAGGACTCATATGTATTTTATCTAAGCAAAAAAAGAAAGTCTTCTTGGTTTGATAATTATCATAAATGCTTACATGTGAAATATCTATTTTGGATGAATATTGATGCATTTAACAAAGATCATACATTCATTAAAAGTTCTCTACCTTTGAGGTCAAGTGACAAAATATTAAAAGTAAGTAAATGATATGAGTTAAAAAATATTATGGATGTTGATGCAAATTGCATTAATGTTCAAATTTCAAAGAATTATTAGTGTAGTTGGAATAAAAAAAGTATCTTTTAGGATTTTCCTTATTGAAAAACAAATCTTATTAGACACAACTTAAATATAATGATGACTAAAAATTCATTGATCATCTTGTTATTGGACATTGATGATGACAATGTTAAAAAAAGATAATAAAAATGAATTAATTGCAGAACTAGATGATGATAAATATTTAGATAGAGATGATTTCTTAGAAATTATTATGGATTAGAAATTCATTGACTATCTTTTTTTTTTCATTCTCATTATATAATCATTAAAAAGTGAATGTTAAATTAAAATATTTTAATTGTTTTTTTCTAATATCAATGTTTTTATCATTATGTTTGTTTATTATGATATTTTCATAAAATATTTTTATTGCCTGTATATATTTTGATATTTATGTAACTTGATTTAGGTATTAAAGATAACTATTTAAGTGGTTGAGGATCTCAATGTGTGAGGAGGGGTATAGGAAGTCAACAAATAGTTCATTGAAAAGGAAATTAACATGTATTTAGTAATGACGACACTACAAATGTATTTTTGCATTCTCCTACATGTATGGAGGATACTTTAGTTTCACCTCATCATGACATATAATGATTTACTGTCTCAAATATACTATCTTTGTCTCATTTTTCACTAGAAAATACTGATAGTTTCATTTCACCTATTTTAGTAGGCTCGTGCATTGGTACTACAGTGGTGGCACCAACAAGATATATATAATCCTTAATTTTTATGCCAAGTTATGGGTCCATAATTGACAATAAATAGTATGTAGCTTTCTTAAATTTACTACATATATTCATATTCATTTTTCATTTTTTCATTTTTTTTTCATTTTTTTCATTATTTCATTATTTCGTTGTTTCGTTGTTTCGTTGTTTCGTTCTTGCGTTCTCGCGTTCTCGCGTTCTTGCGTTCTTTCGTTTTTTCATTCTAATTAAATCTAAAATAATATGTGAAGGAAATTATAAATATATTATAATTTTTGAATTTTGTTATTTTATAATAATAACAATGTATCATATTGCTACTTATTGAATATTATAATTTATAATAAACATTATTTTGTATAAAAGTTTTGGATAATAAATATAAATGAAATAAATTTTAACTTACTAATATCAAAAAATATGTTTTTTGTTTATATGTATATATGCATGCTAATTTTAAATTACTTACATATTTATTCATTTTGTTTCTCATACAATAAAGAAGATATTTAAGAGAAATTAGTTACACAGGGTATTGAGTAGAGTAAATTGCCCCCAAGTTTAAAAGAAGTTTATTGGGAAGAATTTGAGGTACATGCATCTTTCAAGTATTTACTTTTTTCAATTTGGTATGATATGATTTACTTTTAAAATAAATATATTATAATATATTATTATTTTATTTGATTTTTGCATAAAAATACAAATGAAATAATGCTTTGGTGATATGTCGAAGGATATAAAGAAACATGTAGCAAGTATGAGATACAATGACAAACTTAGAAAATAAAGAAAAAAATATGGTAAAAATGTAAAGCCAAATAGTATCTCACTTAGTGGTGGGAATAATGGAATAGCGAGGAGTTCAATACCTTGTCCTTGGTAGCCTCACATCATCATCAATCAAAAAAAGTAGGTGAATGACGAGAACCTTCAAAACATATTAGAGGTTCAAAGATGACCTATTAATATTTGGTAGATATAGTATAATTATCTTTTATTTTTTGTTATTATTTAAATTTTTAGAATCCAAAGGATAATATCTATGTCATAATGAATGATTAACTTTAATAGTAACTAATATTTATTTTCAAAAGGCTGAGTTAAGATGTCTACTGATACCATTTGAGGTATTCAAATGAATGCGCAAGAAGAGTGATAAATCATTTGTGAACAAGTGCTCAAATGATATAAATGTGAGTTTATCATTTTGTACTTGTAGTTTCATTTGACTATTGCAACTAATAAAAGAAAAAAAAAATTAAAAAATTGACAATATTGCATTAACTATAAATAAAATATAAACTCAACTATAATTTTCCACCATAACTAGTGATTTATTATTTATGCACTTATTAAATGTAATTACTAACTTCCAATTTAAAATATTTTGTAGTTGCAAGAGGATAGTTTCATGTGCTGGCATAAAATTTCTTTTAATATAATAATTGATGGGCTATGTTGTATTTTAACAATTATAAAAAGTTGTAGAAAATATAGTTGTAATTGCTTCATAAATGATAGGTACTTCTATAGAGGTGCAAGAGATTGATGGTGTGCATATTTATCCTTAGACTATCGTAATAGAGTATATGACATTCCAAGTGTCATGATCATTTGATGCAAAAAAAGATTAAAGGCATGATCCATTTACAAAGTTGCAATTTTGTATTACAGAAACAAAATATATAAGTTGCAGACACTTTTTAGTATTGTGACTTTTTCACATAAAGATTATGAAGTATTCTAAAGTCATAGATACTTTGTCGAGCCACAACCTTATGCTAAAGAGATTAAGATCAAAGTTGTGATATCTTTTCAAAGCTTTAACTTTCAACTTGGACAAATGATAGATTTATAGAGTATAAAATCAAAAAAAAATCACTAAACAAGGATTAGAGGGGAGAATTAAAACATGATTTTTTCCTTCATTCATTTGATCAAAAAGCAAAGCACATCAATAATTTTAGGCAGATTTTTGCATTTCCTAGGAGATCAATGAACAAATAAAGGTTATAAGATAAAAGTAAATCATAGAGTTTGGGAGAATGACTCTTAAACACCTATTCTATAGGGTGAATTTGGAAAATCAATCAAAACAGCATAAAATTAGGGTTTATATCATAGATTCTCATGAAAGTTATTATTAAGTATTTGAACTTCATTAGATTTCTTTCTCTATACTTTATATGATTATTTATTTAATTTCATACTAAATTAAGATATATAATTTGTGTAATTATGATTTATATGACGTATAATAATGATGAACAAGTTGTCCCTCAAGTGTCTTTCAATTTGTCTCGTATGAACTGAGTTGCTCAGTAATATAATTCTGGTATGATTAGAAACTGTTAATCACTAAAGATTTGACTAAAAAAATTGAAAACTTATCTGGTAGTGAATACAATAATATCATGCGAAGAAGATTTCTCAATTATCTTACTCTCTCCAGTGGATCAATCTCTGCTGGAAAAATCTCTTAAGATTTGTGTAACTAATCGAGTGAACTTTGTCAAGTGAGTGATAATCTATTTAGAATATCCAATATTTACCAATCATAATCGAAGAAACAATTTAGATGTATTATATATGTGTATTATCTAAAATGAGTATAATAATGTTGCTAACTTATATAGGATCATGCATATTGCGCATGATGAGAAAATTGAATTCAATACTAACTCGATGGACTATTACATAATAATTATAAGGTAAGAATTAACTTATAATTAATTTTCTTTCTTGTCATCATTAGGTGATTCATTTGACAGATGATTCATCATCTCAAATTAAAAAATTATGTCTAGACTCAAGACTTTCATTGCTAATTTTGAATAATTTTGGTATTCAAATTGTCATATAGTAATAACTGCAATTTTATATGCTTCAATAAATAAATATAGTAAACCATGAAGCAATTTAATAAGAAAATTACAATTACCCCATACATCCTTATTGTGTTGTCCACTTGCACTGAAAAAGAAAAAAAAATACTGCATAGAAGTTGTAGGGTTTTTATTGTAATCCTAGCTATACCATGGCACCACACACAACACATTCATTGGCACGTCAATCTACTAATGAAAACAATCTGTATTTCCATGTTTTTCTCATTCACACACTCAACGTCCACTTTACTATGCATTGTTTACATCAACATTGTGGGTATCAATTACGCCATATGTAATGTGTGTTTGAAGGAAAATATAATCGGGGGCGAGTTAAACAATCCAATAGTTTCATTTTTCTTCTTGTTCATCAATCAGTAATCAAGACAAATCCTAATCTAAGGAAAGAGACTCGGACCAACACTAAAAGAAAAGTCACTCCAAGACAAGACATGCCTGTAATTCTCTCTCTTATTCTTTTAAAATAAGAGAACCATATATGGATTGCACTTTTAATATCTTATGGATTGCACTTTCTAGGATTTGCCTTTGATGCCCCATATAAACATTAAATCCAAAAACACATAATTAATAAATAAAACTCAATATGAAATAAATACATTCAAATGTCCTTATATAATTGGTAGAATAAATTGAGACACCCTTATATTGGATGCTTTCATTCAACAATAATTTTCTCTTTTATGATAGTTTTTTATGTAATATCTATTGAGTTTTAGTTTGATTTTTTTTCTTTTTTATTTGTTTTACTTTGTTTGGGAATATAAGACCTGTGGGTTAACCCAAATTATATATACAAGACCATGTATTCAAAAAAATAACATTTTATAATTAATTTTTTTTCCGTTGCTTTTTCTTATTCTCTCCTCTTTTGTTCTCTTTGCTCAACCAAATCCTAGCTGAAATAAAATATGGTATCATAGGTAAGTTTCTGGTGAGGTGGTACTTGCTTCAGGGTGCACAAGTGATGATGCATCAATTGGCAATGCCAACAACAATAAATGCTTGCTGTTTGTGATGGTGATGGTAGCACCATCGTCTATAACAATAAAATGCCCATGTGGTGGGTATTTTGGGTTTCTTTTGCCGCAGAGGCAACGATGACAATGTCGATGTGGTTTTTGGGAGAGTAGCTTAAGTTTTTTTTTTGCATGGTCATGGCTGACAAAATGGGTGATAGGGTAGCAGCGATGCAGAATCATTAATGGTTAGTACTTGATCAAAAATAGTGTGTATATTTAAATTGTGTGAAATTCACATTTTCAATAATTTTGCATAATATTGATGTGATTTATACAAAATTGTTATTTCAGAAATTTTGTATTATAATGTATTTTTGAATATATGTTTGAAAGCGTTCTATGATTAAGATAAGATGATAATGGTTAGATTTATTATGAGACTACTAGGAATAATTTTTTGTAGAAATTGAGGGCTACATCGTGTGGAATTCGTATGATCAATCATATCATTTTGTTATCTTTATCACATAGTAACAATGCGAGAGTTGTGAGACTAGATAGAGGTATTTCGAGAGACAAAAATGTAATAATGACTTGCTCTTTATGTGGGAGGATGAGATATATGCTGGAGAGATGCTAAATAACATTACATCTTAATTTGCGATAGATTTTTTATGATCAAATACTATATAGCAGATTATTTTACCTACTCATTTTAGTTTTTCTACACATGTCTATTGGTTGTGGTACACTGATATTTACTCAGGTGTAGTATGCTGGATTTTGTTATTTAGGTATTACTGCATGAATATGCATACATCAACGATATTTTCTATTTCACAACTTATTCTAGATTTTTGGATAGTAGATTTGAGAGTGAGTACCCATGCAATAAATAATTTTTATCTTTTTATTTTTTTGTTGAGTTTATAATCTCTAATATTATTGTAATGAATTACACTGTTGTATTGGCCAAGTGGCACAACAATCTCAACGATGATTATTTTTTTAATACATATCTTATATATACTAGAGTTTTATGATAATTTATTTTCTATTAATTATTTTAAAAAATAACAAGGTTGTGATATTATTTTATCCTAAACTAATATTTTATTATTAGATTTAATTGGATGACTTCTCTAAAAATTGAACGAGATGAAATATATCCATTTTTTTTGAATCACATAAGTTCTTTTAAATGATTGTCTATTATTTATCAACTAGTGATTCACTTTCAACTTAAATATTTATTATGAATAAACTAAGAATTTTAGAGTTTAACATCACATGAGTAATATTTATTAATTATGAGATGTATTAGCTAGAAAAGAATACAAAGCTTCATATTTGACACATGATGAGACTTGAGAGTACTCAGAGAGATTAATTTAAATTGATCACTTAGACTTTTGCGGATCCTCTAGGATAACAATCAATAATGATTTGTGATATTTATTTACTTTTATCAATGATTTTACTCAATTCACATAATTGTCAGTACTAAATAAAAAATCTTATTTTTTTATTTTATTTTATTTTATGAAAATATTAAAATTTAGATTGGTTGTAATATTATATGTTGAAATAATAAGGCTTTTGAAAATAGTTTTTATCAAGTTTTCTATTTCTTCGAGGAGAACAATGTGATTCATCAGATATTATGTGTCAGTACTCATATATAGAATAAAATATTTGAGAGGAATAATTGAATTTTAGTTGATGTGATTAGAGGGTTTTGGAGGGGGGGAAAAGGTTCGGGAGGGGGGGGGGGGGGGGGAGGCTCGGGGGGGGGAGGGGGAGGGGGAGGGGGAGGGTGTTAGAGGGTTTAATTTTTTTTTACATTATTTTAAAATACAGAATTTTAAATTATTTTAAAATACAATATTTTTAATTATTTTAAAATACATAATATTTATAATTAATAATTTTTTTTTTAATTTTATTTTTTTTATCATAACGTATCCTAGCCGTATCCGTATCCTAGTTTTTTAGAATTTGTCGTGTTCCCGTATCTTGCCGTGTCGTATCCCCGTGTCCGTATCCGTGTCCGTGCAACATAGACTTTAGGGATACCTCGCTAGTTTATTCAAGATGTACTTATGTCATATCAGCTGATCCAACCTAGATTAATGACAAATATTTTTTGATTATATAATGGAAGGATTCAAGGATGTGTTGTACTTATTATTGTTGTAATACTACATATTTTAGTTTATTATCCTCATTTGAGAGTTGCAACATCTCACACTTATTTAAAGACACTTAGTTATCTAGGATGATAATAGACGATGTTAGAAGAATTGAATATCATCATATATAATCATACATATGAGAGTCTAAAAATTGGTGAATAAATTAGTAGTGAAACATATATGAGTGTATAAGATGAAGATGAGACTCGAGGGAAAGTTCGTTCGACTCAAGGTTAAATTGGTATCGATAAGTTTTACACATGCGTATGTTATTGAATACTTAAACACCTAATCTGTGGCCAAAATGACTAATGTTATGTTGTTATTTTATATTCAAGTATTATACAGATAAATTGTATATCAGTTAAATGTAAGGAATATATTTTATAATGATGATCTAGTAAAAGAAGTATTAATCTATAAATGTTGATTTGTCAGTTGACACAATCAGATATGTGATGATTGTAGGAAAACTAAAAATATTTGATAAGTACTAGGCTAAATATTATCTATGCTGTCAATATAGCAGTTATTTTCTATATTATATTAGATAAATTCATATGAATGTAATATTTATAATTTTTAGGTATGTGAAGACAACTTCAGGACATGAGATTAACTTTAGAGATCGTGGACATGGACAGATAAGGACATTAATATTTTAATCATGCTCTTGTGATCGCAGAGCAGTAATCCATCATAAGATTTTATTTTTTCTTTGTAGGTAACCTCTTTTCATGGAAAACAAGAAAAATTATTTTGGGATTTAATGCCTGAAATAAAATATATGACTATGACATCAACTAAATTAGAGATTGATGATACTTTATTGTGACATGTACGATACATATTGAAGGAAGATATTGAGTTTTAGTATATAATTTTTTTGTTTCTTTTTGTATTTTATTCTTGGGCACACCCAACTTGTGCGTTGCCCCAAACTATATATATTGGATTATGTGTATTCAAAAAAAATTACTTTTAATAATTAATAAAATTTATCTTTTTTTTTTCTATACTTCTTTTCTCTCTTCTTCTTGTCTTCTCTGTGCCCAATTTAACCCTAGCAAAATTAAATATCTCCAAAGCTAAACCCTAGCTAAGAGGAAATATTATGGTGCAAGGGGTGAGTAGTGTGCATTTGTAATAGCACAGAAACTCATGTGGGTCTGTATGTCTATAACAATGCAAGTGCGGTCAAGAATCTTGACGCATCCATGTGTGATAGTTGGCTCAAGTCTTGCATATGTAGTGAGTGCGTGTACACTTTTTTGATGTGGTAGTATGCATTGCATGGGTGACCACTATTTTAATGTGTAGGAGTCCACAATTTGTGTATCAAGGCATAATGAATAATGCATGAGTGAACAATGCACATGTTTAGAAAATGTATGAGTTGTGTAGAAATATTGGTGTGTTGAAACATTTAGGTGGCTGTTAGGATTTGTAATTGATGTGACTAATATGGTGGAAGTCAATATTTTAATTTTTTTTATTATAGTGGATGAGCTGACATGGACATTGATAGGTGCGACCTATCACTGTCCCTGTTGGAAGCATGTTGTGTGAAAATGTAATGGGTGGCTGGATTACATGGTCGGTCAATTGAAATTGGTCACGTAAGTAATATCTGGCTTATGGCTGATTTAAACACCCGACCCATCGGTCAGTCATCCATCAGGACTTGACTTGTGACTCTTGGCCCGACCATAGTCAGTCCCGAGTCCCTATGTTGGTGGACCATTCCATGGTCCAGGATCAGACATAGTTTCAGACTATGTTGTACTAGGCTAGGAATGATTAAATCATGTTGTGTCGTGAGTCATGCCTAGGCTGTTTGATCAGTTTGATACCTCTAGTTGTGGCTCTTTTCCTAAAGAGGAGGCAAAACCATGACTTGGATATACGGGCTAATTGCCAAAGCCATTGTGCATCGTGGTTATTTGGCACAAAAGAAAGGCCAATATCAAAGTCATGATCATTCACAGTGGTATGACTATTTGATACATGAAAAATGTTAATACCAAAATCATGATCATTTATGGTGTCATGATCATTTGATATAGAAGAAAAATCAAGGCCAATGCTATGCCCTTCTTTAGTGATATGATTAATTTATGTAGAAGAAAGATCAATTCCAAAGTAATAACTATTATAGTGTTATAATTTTGTATTCCAGAGATAAAAAGGATAAGTTGTGGACATTTTCTAATGCGGTGATTTTGTATTATAGAAAGATTATAATGCATTTTAAAGCTGTGATCACTTCTTAGAATTATGACTTCAAGCTCAAGATACCAAGGCTAAATTTGAGTAACTTCACAATTTAATGACTTTCTACATAGATAAATACTATAATTCTAGAGCATAAAAACAGATAGAGGATAAATTATTAAAATTCTTTTTCATTTTTACTACCAAGACAAAAGTAAAGTGCAACACAATCTTAGGAGAGTTTTTTGCACTTTCTAGGAGATCCATGAGCAATCAAGGTATGTAAGATATAAGTTAAATCATATATTTAAGTGGCACAAATCTTAAACCATCTATTACTAAGGTATATTTAGGAAATCAATTAAAATAACATGAAATAAATATTTGTATTTTACATTCTCATAATGGTTATCATTGGGAATTCTAGATTAATTAGATTTTTTTCTTGTATCTTATACATTTTTTTAAATGTCATGTTAAATTGTAGTCTAAAGTTTATGTAATCAATGTTTTTATGATGTATGAATAGTTTTTTAAATAATTAATGTGTTTTAATTATGCTGTATTACAGAAATTGATAGGTATGGTAGTTGAATAAAAAATAAATTAGGGATTTGACTATCAGTGATTTTGTCTGTGTTATTGTGTTGAATGGTAATAGATTAACTACGAAGCTCACTCATATATACTGTCAAAATGTATGTGATAATATTTCTGATTATGATATGTGAGACAACCTTATATTTTAAAAATTATTATTGAGGTATATTAATCATTGAGTATGATGCTCACGAAGCAGAAAACATGAATATATTTTAATACTTCATTGTACATGTTTTTGAAGAAGTAATTTTTGATTGATGTATATATTTTATAGGCAGTTCTCGTAAAAGTTATCTTTAGTATGTGAGTTACATTATCACCGTGTAGAACAGTGATTGATAATACATGATATGTATGAGTTTATTGTTACTCATAAGGTGGTAATAGTCTTTTGAATTGTTTTCACATATATGGTTCATACTAGTGAGATTTGAGGGAAGCCTACTTATCTGTGTGAGTAGGTACTCAAAATTTAAATTATAAATGTTTATAAACTACACTAATTCTTGTTATTTATGATATTCGATGTCAAAGAATAAGAATATACATATGAAATGATTATTAATTATAGTTGATGAGTTGCTTAAAAAATATGAATTTGTGAATAAACCTCAAATAGAGATAATTTGTTATCTCAGTACTAAAGTATTGAGTGGACAATTACGATTGAATTATCATTAGAATAAACTTATTGGTGATAATTATCATATATGCCATTAGGACAAATAAATATTCTACAATAATCTAATATTTGTTTTGTATCAAAATTCAATATAAATGAATTATTTGAACATGTATCACGTGAAACAAGTGTTCAAACTCTAAGATCTAAGGAATATAGTAAAATCCTAAAATATCATATTTACTTAAATTGTATTGTTTTATTATTGGTTGATTGAATTGATAATATATTTTATATTGGATCGATATCTAGATGAAAGTCATCTTTATTATATGTATGACTCATATACGTATGAAGCTTTGTTAACGAGATATATTCTCTAATGAACTTTTAGGATATCGTCTACCTAACAAAAATAGACAGCATAATAAAGTTGCCATAAGTTTTTGATGTTATTAGTGGGAATTATTTAGTTTGACTGGAGTTGACATGATTATCCCTAAAAAAATTACTTTTTTTATTGCTTAGATAGTGTTGTTTTAATAATTTTCTAGATTCAAGTAAATTTTTTGTTATCTTATTTGAATAGTGGACTTGTGTTTTATATTCTCTTTCTTTTTCAACCCACCAATTAACGTAGTGAAATTTTGGGTTAAGATAAAACGTTGGGACCTAGATATGACTAAATAAAAAAAAATAATATCCAACCAATCATCTGAGGAAAACCTCAAGGTATTTCTTACGGAGGTAAAAGAGAAAAATGATACAAATGACTGTCATTGAGAAAGAAATGAGATGATAATGAGTGAGAATAATCCAAATTATCAATATGAGACGGCTATTATTCATCAAACAATGATTTCTATTTCTCACTTTATGATAATATAAATCAATTCTATTATCAACTAGCTATGAGTTATAGATATTGGAAATCTCAGAGTTATGAAGGGAGCACATTAAATAATTCGTATCTAATCTTTGAAGCTTTATGTGATGATATAATTATCATGCTGTTAAAAATTACGAAAAGAGCGAATAAAGTAGAAGAAGAGTTGTTAAGACAAATGGATGAGCATATCAAAAATACTAACTTGATTATGTTCAAAGAAAGTACTCCATTAGTTGTTTCAGTGGCTGATACATAGGAAGTTAAGATTGATAACCAGTAAGAAACAATTAAAAATATCTTTGAATAGGTAAGAAGAAGATGCAAATGATGAAATTTTAGTGTTTGATGCAAATGCAATTGAGATTGTGATCTAGAAAGAAGCAATTGAAGACAATCTTGAATATGCAAGAAGATGCAAATAGTTAAATTTAAGTGACTGAAACAAAGGGAGCTGATGATAACCATAAACTAGAAGTTAAAAAGGTCATGAC
This sequence comes from Sapria himalayana, assembly GCA_029783825.1. Lineage (NCBI taxonomy): Eukaryota > Viridiplantae > Streptophyta > Magnoliopsida > Malpighiales > Rafflesiaceae > Sapria > Sapria himalayana. The sequence goes on from JAREIK010000215.1 coordinate 1,363,066, forward strand.
ATTTTGCAATGTCATGACCAAGGAAGCATGAACACGGCTCCCTACAGTCGTGTTCACGTGTCCGACACCTGGACACGTGGACATGATATGGACACGGCACGGATACGTGTCTGATACGCCACGTGGCATATCGGATGGTTGCGTCATCAGCTATATCCATGCCCACAAGTTATATAGCTGAAACTATTTAGCAAAAGACTCAATAATTATTTAGTGTTGTGATTGTTAAATACATAAAGTACAAAAGACTTTAATGGAGCATGATTATTTCTCAAAGTTGTGATTATTGCCCTCAAGAGAAAAACAAAATCACGACTTGGATGTACTGGCTAATTACCAAAGCTGTGGTCATTCTAAGCACCACAACCATTCGGCGCAAAAGATAGGTCAAGGCCATTTACTCGATCATTTCCAGCATCATGATCAATATCAGCATCATTGTTATTTTGAGCGTTGAGATCATTTGACACAAGATGCATGAGAAATGTTAAGGTCAAAACCACAACCATTCTAAGTGCTACAATCATTTGATATAGAAGAAAGTCTAAGACCAATGTCATAATAATTCCTAGCGGCATAACCATTTGATGCAGAAGAAAGATTAACATCAAAATCATGATCATTCCTTACAACACAATTTTTGTGTTATTGCTACAAAAAGCACAAGTCATGAAGTCTTTTCAGCCACTTGACTTTATTTAACAAAAAGAATAGGATGTATTTCAAAGCCGTGCTAATTTTTCAGAGTTGTAACATTGAGCTCAAGAGATTAAAGCTAAAATTGTAACATCTTTACAAAGTCATAATTTTCTACTTAGATAAATTTCTACATTTTAAAGCATAAAGGAAGATAGAGGACAAATTATCAAGATTCTTCTTATTCATGATCAAGACCAAACCAAAGGACAATACCGATCCTAGGAGGAATTTTCATATTTTCTAAGGGATTTATGAGAAAACAAGGGATGTAAACAATAAGCTAAAACTTATAGTTGAGATGAATGGCCTTCAAAATAGTATAAGATTAAAGTTTGTATCTTAGATTCTCATGAGGAACTATTATTGGAAACCTGAGATTTGTTAGACTTTCTTGTACTTTGTGAATCTCTTTCAAATGTCAGACTAAATTGAGATCTAGGGAATGTTTAATTATGATTTATATGATGGATGAATGATTTATAAATAATTATTGTGTTTGATTTATGTCGTGAAATAAAAATTGATGGATATGATGATTAAATATAATTTAAATTAGTAATTTGGCTACTAATGAGTTTGTCCGTATTATCATGATAGACATTGATAGGTAAATTATGAGATTCATTTGCATATATGGTAGAAAATTATAATCATTTAGTCTGTGATATATGAGATAAACCTATATGTTAAATCCTAAATTTGAGGTATTTTATTTGTTGCGAGTATGATACTCATGAATCTCAAAAATTATAATGATTTTAAATGTTACTTCATTGTTTATATCTTAGAATGATTGATTTTTGATTGATGTTCATATTTTATAGAATATTTTTTTATGAGCATTATATTTAGTATGTGAGTCATATAGTCACTGTGAAGGACGATAACATAAATCACAAGATATGCATGCCTATATTATGATCTATAAGGAATTGATATTTCTTTGAGTTAATTTTACTCGTATGATTTTAGGAAAGTATTATTAACTATGTGATTATGATGCTCATGAAATTAAAAGTATAAATATTTATAAATAATATTAGTTCTTGGGTTTTTATGACACCTAAAGCTAAAAAATAAAATTACATATATGAAATAATTATCAAAAATAGTTAATGAGTTACCTAAAAAATATGAATATATGGATACATCTCGAGTAGATAAGATTTATTATCTTGATGATAAATTATCAAGGGATAACTACGAGAATATCGTCTTGGGATGAACTCTATTAAGAGAGAGAATAAAACCTTTTAATGTCTTCTTATCTTGAACTGGAATAATGTTCTCATGTATATACTCGAGACCCCTAGTTAATGGTCCAACACATGACAATTATACACCATTTTAATACTCTTCCTCAAGTTAGAGCATATATATTATATGTACCAATCTTGTTACAAATATATATAATTTTAAGATTTTTGAAAGATTTAGTAAAGATGTCTACTAGTTAATCATTTGAATTAATAAAACTAGTAGTCACACATCTTGATGCGATCTTTTATTATTCTAATTAAGTGACAATCAATTTCAATATATTTTGTCATTTTATGAGATCGGATAGGATGTAATATGCAAAGCAGTCTGGTTATCTCAAATGAGTTTTATCTATTCATCTTTTTCATATCTCAACTCTTAGAGGTATTTCAGCCATATGAGTTCACATTAGAGGTGTCAAATGGGCCATGTCGAGTCGTCCCAGCATAGTTTTAGGCCGCCCAACCGTGCTATCATGCCGGACCAGGCACGACATGATTACTGTATCATTCCGTGCTTCGCCAGCCACAGTTTCTTCAAGTCAAACCTGACACGGCCCGTCGGCATGACCGATTTTTATCATGCTGAGTCGGGCCCATGCGGGCAGGTTTAAAAAATATAATTTTTTTATTTATTTATTTGTTTTATAATTCTTATATAATTATAAAATATAAATTAGATAATATTTTAAAATATTTAAATTGTAAATTATAAATTTTTGAATAGTTATGAAGTTTATTTTTTTATGTTATTTGTTTTAATTATGTTTTAATTAGATTATAATTTATTAAAATTATATTTTAGAATTTTTATATGAAATTCTTAAACACAAAAATAAAATAAACATAAAATTTTTTTAACAAAAATGACAGTTATAAAGTCAAGCGTCCAAACCAAAACAAATATAATGTAAATAAAAATGAGTACAAAATATCAAAATTAAAAATCAGAATCAAGCATAACCCATAAGCATAAGCATATCTGTAACATAACTATCATTGTCGGCGTGTCGCAATCCCACAATCGTCAATCATCAGACATCAAATGACAACCTCATCAATTGTCCATCGTCGTATCATTATCATCCTTAATCTCAATATCAAAATTATTAACTTATGAATTATCATCAGCAATCAATTCTTTCACTTTCGTTGTAGTCCTAGCCCCAGCACGATCTTAAATGTTAAAGCTCGAATTCTTTCAATCTCTCATGTAAGCTAAAGGTTCAACAATATCTGGACGTAATCTCGATCTCTTATCCGAAATTACATTCACTACAATAGAAAAAATAGATTCCGATGCTATGCTCGATACCAGATGAGTCAGTAGTTCCCGTGCCATCTTAGATAACATGGGAAAGGTGGACTTGTATGATTTTTATCACCGTAATATATCAAGATTCTTAATATTAGAATGTGATAGGATTGAGTAGTAATTAGTATCGTAATATGTGAAAAAATCAGCCAACTTCTTGTGATTGAATCATTCAGGTGGGTCTTTTAGGTTAATGCACGAGAAAATATAAATCAAAATAGTATCTACCCCTTCCACCTTAACCCTATGCTTTATGCATGCAGCGAGACAATAAAGAGATGAAATGATAGACCAGTACTTTAAGTATTTGGTTTCTATCTCTATAATCATATGGCTAAGTGTTGGTTGAGTTCGATACTTCTTAAATATGCTACTAATGTTGCATATACATCTGAGTGCAATTCAAGTGGTGGAAGTATAATAAGTTCATTGTGTCATAAAGAATCTTTAGGAATTTCATAAATGAAATTTCTAAAACTCAGTCAATGTCATCAATAATAAGTTCATCACTCTTATTATTAATGTAGTCGGATATCACGTGTTCGTATCCAATACATGATTCTAGCATCAGGTACATGTAATTCTAATGATGTCTCACATTCGATTGGAATTTCTTCTTCTTAAGATTCGCAGACAAATAGAGATTACAAAATTTCTATTATCTTTGATGCGTGCGAATATATTTTAGTGTGTTATGTATGTTTTTTAAAGTGGGGTAACACACCTTTATCCCCTCTTATATAATCAAGTTAATCACGTGACACATGCATTTGATATATTAAAAATCTCTTATAATGGTCTGTCTCTAATATTTTTAATAAACATGTTAATTGTTATTCTATTATTAGATATGTTATCGAATATGATACTAAAAATTTTATTTTGAATTTTATATTCTCTTATGATCTTTATCATATACTCAAAAATGGCCAGGTCATCATAAGAATAGAGAATCTTACAGAATTTTAATTTTTTTATAAGAGTCTAATTTGAATCTACATAGTGGGTGGTGAGACATGCTCAAGATGCATCATCGTGATTAGTCCAGATATCGGACATCATGGACACCACTCTACTATATTTTCTAAATTCATTAATTATTATTTATTTTTCTAACTATAAATAATTTAGTATGTCGTTCCTAGATGTGAAGCTAGGAATCTTACGATAAACAGACTGAAAATATGTCTACATGATTCTTATTATCCTTGAATTTTTTGAAAATTTGATCGGAAGACTAATCTAGGTAATAAATTTGGTCATGCATTTTCTACCCAACTCTCTGTCATATATGAAGGGGGTAAAATTCGAGATTGAACTGGATTCAACCTCAAAAAATGTACTACTAAGTTGAGTTTGCTTAGGATCAAATGCATCATGTTTTTTTGGTGAATATTTTGGCCGGTCTTTTAAGATGCACAGTCTCAAATGAACTTTTATAAGTTAAAATTTTTTTACAATATTTGTATTGTGTCGTTTCTTCTTTCTCATCTCTAAAATTTTTTTATTTTATTATTTTAAAATGAGTCTAAACTAATGAAGTACTTCTAGTTTTTTGTTTTTTTGATTCTTGGGTTGAAACGACTGGTAAAACTAAAGTTTCAGCAGCCTCGGATCTTTGTGTAAAATTTTTATTTATTAAATTTAAATTAATTTCATTAGTATGTCATTTTGTTTGATTTTTTTAGATAAGAGGATAGATTATAGAGTAGAGAGAGAGATTAAAAAACTAATTTTTTTTAAATATTATATTAAGACTTAAGAGTTTCAGTTAACTAATTAAAAAAAAAAAGAAATATCTATAAAATAGTTAAAAGGTAAAACACGTGCACCACAAATCTAACTTCCAAAGACTAATGCAAATATCAACCAAAGCTAATCCCGAGTTGTAAGTCCCAAAAAGCCGAGATGAAATTCTGAGAGAGAGAATTTTAGGAGAGAGATTTGAGAGTGAGTATGAGAATTTATGTTTTTGAAAAACATAAAAACTAGGGGGGAGGGCTTTTATAGAATAATAATAAGATTTTTTTTTAAAGTTTTTTTAATAAATAATTTATTGATTTTTTTGGGGCAGAATCATGTGGGCTGTCATATTCTGCTCCATAGCCATTGGAAGTGAAATCCAACGGCTTAAATTCAAAATTTTAATTTTGTTTAAATTTTTTTAACTGTTGGGGATTTGGGGGGGGGGGGGGTTGAATAGAACCCAGGCGGTTTACGGATCTTGAAGGCTCAGCCACTGGAGTAATTTTTTGGCTCGTGCTTAGGTACCGGGCCATCGTGCCGTGCCTGGCCCGACATAGCTTGGTTCGTGCCGTGAGCATGCTCGACATGGGCATAGGCAGGGGAAATTCTCGTGCCCCACTGGGCCTGGCACAGTCGAATCGTGCCGTGCCTTGTGTCGGGCCGGCCCATTTGACACATCTAGTTCATATGTTGCCAAAGCCATAGCTCGATAATCGACTTCAATGCTAGATCTAGCTACATATCTTGTTTCTTACTCTTATAAGATATTATGTTGCCACCAATGAAAACATAGTATTCTGAAGTTGAACATTTATCTGTGGGTAAACCAACCAAATCTACATATTTATAACAAATACATCTTGGCCTAGTGTACTTTCGATATATCAAAGAATGTAGATTATAACATCTTAATGGCTATCACATGGTGACCATAGGGAATTGACTAACAACACTCATAGGAAAAGAATTATTTGGCAGATAATTGTGAGGTAGTTTAGTTTACCTATGAGTCATTGATATCTCTCAAGATTTTCTAAAGGTTTCTTCTGTCATAGTACAAGTTTGACATTAGGATTCATAGGAGTGTATATTAGTTTACATTCTAACTTATTGGTTTATTCCAATGTGTCTAAAGAAAATTTTTTTTTGTGAAAAGACTATATCAGAATTGGATTGAACTATTTTAATTCTCAGATAGTATTTGAGCTTTCCCAAGTCTGTAGTCAGAATGTAGGTGAAAATGTGTTGCTTTAGTTTCTGAATACTATCATGATCACTGTCTTTAATGACATTGTTATTCACATAAACAAGCATATGTATACACTATATTGAAGAGTTATGATGATAAAATATTGAATAGTTTGCTATACTGTGAAGAATGCCAAATTTTTTAGCAACAGAACTAAAATGGCCAAACCATGCTTGCAGAGATTTTTTCAAGTCATATAGGAGAATGACGTAACCTGCACACTAAACTAGATTTCCCCCGAGCAACAAAATCAGGAGATTGTTCTATAAAAACTTCCTCAGCAAGATTACTATGAAGGAACACATTTTTAATATCCAACTGATAAAGAGACTAAGAACACATAGCAATCATGAAGAGAAGTAGATGGACATAAGTAATCTTGGCCACAAGGGAGAATGTGTTACCATAATCAGAACCATAAATATGATTATTCCCTTTAGCAACTAAGCGGGCCTTAAAATGATCAACCTGCCCATCAAGATCAACTTTAATTGTGTAAACCCAGCGACAACCAACTAGAGACTTGCCAAGGGGTAAAACAAAAAGATCTTAAGTACCAATGGAGTGCATAATAGTCATTTAATCTACCATTACTTGTCGCCAGTCTGGATAAGAAAGGGCCTCATTGGTGTCTATAGGAAGAGGAACAAAAGATATAGTAGATACAAATGCAGAATATGATTAAGATAAACGATGGTAACTCAAAAAATTATAAATAGGATGAGGATTATGAGTAGATCGATTATCTTTTCAAAAATTAATGGGTAAGTTATTAGTAGGAGGTAGATCCGGTGTAGGAGAAGTGACAGGGATAGGAAGTGAGTTAGTAAGGACCTCAGTTAAAGGGAGAGGAACAACATGGTGATGACAATGATAAACTTGAAGTGATCGAGAAGGCACATCATATATAAGCAGAGAGAGAATAGAAAGAGATAAGAAATCAAAAACAGAAAAAGACTCAGATGAGTAGAAGAAGGATGAGTCCTCAAAGAAGGTGACATTAGCAGAGAAAAAGTATCAACGAGTCTCAGGGGAATAGCAATGATAATCCTTTTGAAGTCCGGAGTATCCTAAGAAGATACATATTGTGGCTTTGGAGAAAAGTTTGTCTTGTCTTAGAATGAGAATATGAACAAAGCAAATATAACCAAAGATACAAAGAGAGAGAGAATAATGTGGTTGGTTAGGGAAAAGAAGTGAATGATGAATTTGATCATGTAATACATAAGAAGGCATAGGATTAATAAAATAATAAACAGTAAGAATAGTATCCTCCAAAAATGAAAAGGAACATGTCAATGGAGGAGGAGAGTATGAGTTATCTCAACGAGATTACAATTCTTATGTTTAGCTATCTTATTTTGTTGATGAGTATGAACACAAGAAGAATGATGAAGAATTTCATGTTTAACATAAATGAAATAAATAGGGTAGAAAAATATTCTCTAGCATTATCACTATGTAACACAAGAATAGAAATATTAAATTGGATCTGAATTTCAGCAGAAAATTTTTGAAAAATAAAATATAATCCAGCTCAATTTTTTATTTAAAATAATCAAGTATTATCGAGAATAATCATCAATGCAAGTGATAAAATATTGAAATCTAAAATAAATGAAGTTCGACAAAGATCCCATACATCAGCGTGACAAGTTCAAAAAGTGACTTTGCTCGATTATTCAAACAATTTGGAACGAGACATGAGAATGTTTCCCAAGTTGACAGGATTCACACTTAAGTGACCAAAAAATAAAAAAATGAGTGACTATCTTCTGGAACATGGAAAGACTAAGATGATCAAGATGACTGTGAATGAAGAGAGGAGCATAAGTATAGATGTAAACTATAGGAGATGAATTCGAGCTAAAGTGATAGAGGCCATGGGACTGCTCTATGCCAATCATTTCCCTGTACACTGGTCTTGCAAGGATGCAAATTTATCAGGGAAAAAAGTAATATAACATTTAAGAGTGAGTGATTTTGCTGATTGAAATAAAATTAAAGGGATACTCAGGAGTATAAAGAACATATATGAGAGGTAGGAAGGGGAGATGATGTGCCAAACCAATGCCTTTAGTCACAGTCTAAGAACCATTAATCAAAGTGATAATGAGTGAAGCAGAGATAATAGTAATAAGAGAGAAAATATTCTTATTACCAGATATGTGATCAGAAATATTAGATTCTAGAATCTATGGTCCAAGAGATGTATGAGTAAGACAGGTAGAGACATTACCAATCCGGGAAACAAAAGCAACAAATGTAGATTTGGCTGCCTGATAGCTCGAAGGCTGGAGCGACTTAGAATCAGATGACTGGGGCATGTGAGCAATGTGGGGAGGATGTTTATGTAATTGATAACAATGATCACGAGTATGACCAAGCTTATTCCAATAGGTGCGGTGAGGTTGTTCTCTTCTTTATTTTACCACTGCGTCCTCGAGATGTAGTATTAGAATCGAACACAGAAAAATCTGAAATACTATTAGATGACAAAGTCTAAGTAGATGAAATATGAAGTATGCAAGCAAACATATCATCTAAGGATGAAACTGATGAACTATCAAGAATCTATTTGTGGATAGACTGAAGATCCAAATGGAGGCCAATAATAGTAAGAGCCATGAAGAACCTGCCAAGCTATGTTTGTTGAGCTCCAACATCAGGATTAAGAGGTATCACAGTCAAAAACTCTTCCTTAAGAAATGCAATCTGGCCAATATAAGTAGATAGATCCAAGTTATGTTGACTGATATCGACAATAATACAAGCCACCTTATAAAGAGGTTGAATATCATTCGTCTATAATCATTTGGCTCGAGTTCAAAATTTAGAACAAGTTTTGTAGGCCATGAGACGAAGAAAAATCTTGAAACCAATTAATTGTAATATACAACGTAACTGGGCATTAATATTCATTCATTGTACTTGGTCAATTTCAAGGATATTTCTCTCTTGTATAACAAGGTGATCCTCATATCCTTGTTTCATAAATCAAAGTTCAACAGAAATAAATTATGAAAGATAATATTTAATTCCAATCAATTTTCCCAAAGTGATCATAAGAGATCTAGATATGGTAGTGGAAAAATTTGAAGTTTTAGTAGTCATATTTATTTATCAAGAAAATAAAGTATATTTGGATTGAAGAGAGTCGTAAGACGGCTTAAAATGTGCTGGAAGAAGGAAAAACTGAGAAATCACCGATGTGGCACCTCCAAACATGTAGTAGAGTGGCTAGTCGGCATCAAAATGGTCAGTTGGCGTCAGGCGAGGCTGGAGCCGAAAGTGCATCACCAAAATGACGATAATGCTCCTGGTTTTTCAATAAGTTGCTGGGATTTGTCGTGTCAACATCGAATTTCATGCAAATCCCTGGGTTTGACATGCTAGGAGTATTGATGGTGCGAATTGACTTCAAGCCTGGTGGGATCAATCTGCCACGCATGCACCATGCGGCACCGAGATGATCTTTGTTTTTGTAAGGGAGCTTGGTTATTTTATAATCATTGATCGAGCAAAAGAAGGTGCAGTTGGTAATTTTACGAACTGATGAAGCTCCTTCTTGGGTGGTAGTGCCCCACCAATGCCGAACAGTTTAGGTTACTTCTCAAACAAGGTATTTGTCTCCCTTTCAAGCTTCTTCAAAGCAGGACTGGGAGTCGCTTTTATGACTATAAGGGGGCGCTGTTAGTTGATTTTATCACCACCGCTAACAAGCTGATTTGTCACGAGGATGACCAAAGTGTCACAGTGATGCTTTTACGACTTCTTTGAAGTGCTCATTAAAGACGGCTCTTTGATAATTGGAGTGCCGCAGAGATGCTTCACTGACCACTCTCACTTTGTTGAAAATGTCGTGTTGTCATCTGATTGGCAATTTGCTCTCTCTGGCTCATGGGATGGGGTGCTGCCTCCGTTACCATATTAAAAGAGAAAAAAAATCTTACAATATCTTCTTATCTTGAACTAGAACAGTGTTTTCATGTATATACTTGAGACCCTTAGCTAAGGGTCTGACACATTACAACTATATAATGTTTTAGTAAATTTAATGGTGATAATTATTTTGTATGCAATAAGGACAAAGAGGCATATTATAATAATTCAACAATTGTTCAGTATCTAAATTTAATATAAATTGAATTATTTGACTATTCATTATACGAATCAAGTGGACAGATCTTATGATCAAAGAGTTATATCAAAATCTTAAAATATCTTTTCTTTTAGAATTATATTGTTCACTATCGTAGAGAAAAAAAATGAGTATATAGATTTATATTAAAATAAATTTGTTTGCTATATTTATACATAAAAAGTTTTAGTTAAAGTTTTCTTTGAAACTTTTTTTTTATTTGACTATTGGATATACCACAACTGAAGATTCTGCTCATCAGTTGGGGTGCAATGCTTGAGTTCTGATTGAACATTGCAATTCAATGTCTAGATGCAACAGATGGAATTGCCATTGCGCCAAAAAAGATTATGAGTTGTGTCAGATCGACTAAGCACAAATCATGCGCATATGATGTCACACATTGTGCTTGAGTCACAAGTTCGCAATGCTCCTACCCATAACCTGAGCATGACTCATTGTGGCAGGAAACCTGAGCCAAATTCAAACTAGGTGGGCTGGCATGTCGTGTCATGTCATACCTCATGATCCATAATGGCACCATGACTGCCTTTTAGGCCTAGCTCGGTCCACACCTTTGCGTGGTTCCGACTTGCACTAACACCAGAAGTGGGATGTGTCGAACCATGCCCTTGTTTCTGTGTGATGTGCCGCATGCTAGGCTTGTTCAACTGGCTTGTTTTCCACATTTAAGAACTTTTATGTACTCTACTGATTGAATTACATATAGTCATAGTGCAGAAACTGTATTTGGAAAAAAAATTATGAAAATTAAAGGCCAATAGGCTGTATAATGACCAACCTTCTGTGCGTTAAGTGCCATTATTTTCTGGCTAGGCACAAATCAATTCTATGGTGAAAACAGAAAGATTGATTTACTCTTTTAAGCTTAAGAAAAAAAAAGGAAGACTTCTAAATACAAAAAAAAAGAAAGTGAGGGGAAAAAAAAGTGTTTGCTCTTGCCTATTATATAACATGTTTGAAAACTCTCGCTTTTTGCTAGGTGGTGGGCACTATCAAAATTTGATTCTGTTAACTCGCCAATACTTTTCTATGAAAAGGGTCAACCTGTGGTACCTCAAATGCCTTCTAGCGTTGGCCTAGAAAAAGCTCTGAAGTATATGGTAAATAATGATTTGATTTTAGAAATTTCTGCATTTATTAGTGGTTGCATGATTCTGTCAATTATTTTTTTATTGCAAGGGTTGATCGAAATATGTGAAAATGGAAATTGAAGGAATCTAGATTTTTTTTAACTTGTAACTAATGGAAATCTGGATGTATGCTAGCGTTAAATTTTAATTACGGCTGAATAATCACCCACACCAAACTAGAAACATTGCCATTCAGACTATACTTCACAATTCATACTTTAATCAAACTTTGAAATGTAAAAATGAACCATGATCATTGCAGCAGTCATAGGACCACGCAGCAGTCAATTTTTTCATCCATTTAATCTAAATCATACCTATATATCTTGTGTTACATCTAGAGATTATAATGACATCATGTTCTTGATCAAAATACATATCAAATGGTGCAACCTAATCTCTTACTTTTGATCATCATAAAATGAGTAAAAAACTCTTATTTGATATGGAGTAACATGTATTATATGTTATTGATTGCATTTATGCAATACAAAGCAATCAATTTAAGTATGAAAAAAAGAAATTGCATTAATCTATTATATAATAAAAAATATGACTACAAAATATATATGTTATGGTTTTTTATCTTTTTTTAGATGTTTTATTTATTTGATCTGAGCATTCATTATGCAAGTTTTCACAATCACCTCTTTTCTTATTTATAAGTTAGTGTTCGATGTTTATTATCCATTAAGTGTATTATCACTTTCATTCAATTCTCTAGTGAGTTTTTTTTTTTATCATGAGATTGTGTTTATCTAATTCTATATGGTATCATATCTATATATTGTGGTACAAGTTAAATACGAAAAAAATAAGCAATACTCAATATTAATAATAGATATATTTTCCACTTATATAATGCATGGAAATGATTGGGGCACCCCATTTATTGAGTGCCCAAATCAAATAACATAAAAGAAAATATAAAAGGTGAATAAAATTATAATACCTTTTATTAAGATGGTGTATACTAGTCTTTAACATATGCTTAAATATGTGACACCTTTATTCACAATACCTTCTTATTTATTTATATAAAATTTTAATATTAAAAAATATATATATTTTAAATTTTTAAATAAAAATTTGTATGAAACTTGATTGCCATTATATTTCTGCCCGTAGTCATTGAAAAGAAATACAACTACATATTAATAACAATAACAAATATTATTTTTAATGCCCAACATGAAAGTGATATGCATGACATATTGGTATTGCTTTTCGTGTATGCACCCATTATGTAAAAATATAATAAATGTTGGTCATGGCCCGTGGGAGTGGCAGTGCTGAGTGCCGACTTAGCTGATTATTGATGAGGTGGAGATCATCTTTTTTTTTTTTAGAATCTGGTCCTATGACACGTGAATCATGCCTTGCTTGGTACAAGGCACGTCTGTCCCCAGCCCAGCATGATATTAGCTGTTTCTCGGGTCGACATGGCTTTGGTTCAGACATGTTTTTGGATCATGCTATGCCAGGTCACGAAAGACTAGTTTGGGTCGTGTCTCATGCCATGTCCGGGCTACCCAGTCTACTTGACACCTTTAGTGTTAGATTGACATTGCTTGATTTTTTTTAGCTGAGCTAGGCCACCGTTCCTTGTCAGACATTACATGACTCCTAACTTTAGGTCATGCCATTACAACATGACTTTGGGGAAGGTAGGCTCGATATGACATGATAGCCTAATTGAAGCATTCAACGTGGAGGTGTCAACCAATCGGGTGGCCCAAGCACTACTTGCTCCGCAACATTGTTCAATCATGCTTGGTCGACATTACATGGTCTAGAACTATGTCTGGTCCTAGATCGTGCATGCCTTAGGCATTGCTCGTGCCATGTTGGGCTAGTGTGAGCTGTGCCTCGTGTTTGGTCAGACACGGCTCGCATGCTTGACCTGATGGTACGGTTCACCACCCTAGTGACTTGGGACCGGGTGGGAGCGGGTCTCAGGTCACGGGTCTAGCTTTGTCGGGTGAGCATCCGATGGGACATTTTTTTTAATAAATTGGCCACATTAGCCAGAACTTGATTATGTGGGTAGTCGCAATTGGACAGTCTTCTCTATCCTACCTATTGTAATTGTGGTTTTCATGTATTGCTTGCTTGTCATTGTCCCGACACAACCTAGTACTTTGCGGGCCAATCATGATGTGTCGGGTTGTCTTTTTGGTTCTCGTGACGTGCTAGGAATATCATGGTGGCACGATCGTGCCTTGTTAGATATGACATGATTCCTAACATTAGGTCATGCCATTCCAGCATGACTTTGGGGAAGGTAGACTCGACATGACATGATAACCTAATTGAACATTCAACCTAATGGAGTCAACAAACCGGCTGGCCTGAGCACTACTTGCTCCACAATATTGTTCAGCCATGCTTGGTTCGGCATTACATGGTCTAGAACTATGTCTGATTCTGGATCGTTATGGCCCGAGGCATTACTCGTGTCGTGTTGGACTAGTATGAGCTGTGCCTTGTGTCTGGTTAGGCACGGCTTGCGTGCTTAATCTGATGGTACGGTTCACTACCCTAGTGACTTGCTACTGGGTGGGAGCGGGTCTCAGGTCATGAGTCTAGCCTTGTTGGGTTAGCATTCGATGCTACATTTTTTTTAATAAATCGGTCACATTAGCTATAACCTAGTTATGTGGTCAGTCGCAATTGGGTAGTCTTTTCTACCCTACCTGTTGTAATTGTGGTTTTCATGCAATGCTTGCCTGTCATTGTCCTGATACAACCTAGCACTTTGCGGGCTAATCATGATGTGTCAGGTAGTCTTTTTGGTTCTCATGCCGTGCTAGGCATATCATGGTGGCATGACCGTGTTACACTGAAACAGACCATGCCAGCATGACATGACCTATTTGACAACTCTAATGATGCTGGGTCAGGTTTTATCTAGGTATGATCAACATAATCGAGGCTAGCTTGTAGCCTTCAAGCTATAACCATGAGTCAGTAGCTTTGTGTCCTGCTTGGGGCTTGGGTAGTGTCCAGTGGGTTGTTGACTATGTCTGCAATGCCTGCAATGCCTTAAAATTAATTAATTTTAATTTTTACCATTAAATTTTGTATATAATATATTGTATATACAAATAATATGTAAATATAAAAAAATAAATTTTATTTAAATTTAAATTGTAAATTGTAAATTGTATTGTAAATGTCATTAATATGAAATATAAGGAAAAAAAATGAAAAGATACACTCAAGTCTGAAAATGTAAAAATAAAGTAAAAAAAAAATTTTAAAGAAATAAATGCTAGTCCAATGTCAGCACTCACTCTGTTTGATTTGGATTGTTATAACCTGTGTTGCACGGATACGCCTAAATACTGCCGTGTCCACGTGTCCGACACGTGGATACGGCGACACGGGTTGGACACGCTTCGGACACGTGTCCGATAGGCCACGTGTGGGGGTGGGTTTTGGAATTTGTATCGGGAGGGGGAGAGTTCGAAAATCAAAAATCGAAAATCAAAAATCTAAAATCAAAATCGGGTGGGGGGTGAGTTCGGGAGGGGGTTTCGGGAGGGGGGGGGGGAGGGGGTTTCGGGAGGGGGAAGGGGGTTTTGGGAGGGGGAAGGGGGTTTCGGGAGGGGGGGCGGGAGGGGGGGGGAGGGGTTCGGGAGGGGGTTTCGGGAGGGGGTTTTGGAGGGGGGGGGGGAGGGGGTTTCGGGAGGGGGGTTTTGGAGGGGGGGAAAAGGTTCGGGAGGGGGAGGGGGAGGGTGTTAGAGGGTTTAATTTTTTTTTATATTATTTTAAAATACAGAATTTTAAATTATTTTAAAATACAGTAATTTTAATTATTTTAAAATACCTAATATTTATAATTAATAGTTTTTATTTTTAATTTTATTTTTTTTTATCATGACGTATCCTAGCCATATTCGTATCCTAGTTTTTTAGAATTTGCCGTGTCCCCGTATCTTGCCGTATCGTATCCCCGTGTCTGTATTCGTGTCCGTGCAACATAGGTTATAACTCATAGTTTTGGCATGAATGTCATCATAATCATTATTGTCTTTGTTTATTTTTATTTATTTTACTTTATATTGATGCTCATATTTGAATATTTCTAGTATTTTAAAAAGAACAAAGTTTTATTGATATCTGCTCATCAATTGCTTTTCGTATTTAAAATCATATTCACAATCATAAAAAAAGTCAATCATATTCACAATCATATTCTTATAATTTCTATCAATTCAACGTATTAATCTTTTTTTTATAATTTTAAAATAAAATAAAATAGTAATTAGTATTTAAGAATTTTGTCATCTTATTTTTATTCAACATGCCTCTGTCATTTTCTCATGAATAACTAAATCAAAAAGTCATTGTCTTGAATATGATGTTAATCTCAATATTTGGAGGTTTATTAAAATTATAATATTTAATTTTATAATATTTAAATATATTATATAATTATTTATAAATTTTACTGTTTAGTTATTATTGTTAGTTCATGCAAATGGATATGCATCTGATAGTATTTTTTATCCCTTTTATCATAATTCTATAATTCTTACATATAGCTAAATAATAAAGTGATAAAATAGATGATCAATATATTAAGTCATTAATTTTTATTTTAATAGCCATGACACAAATTTTAGTATTCTTTATATTTGTGGAACAAATTATTAATATTGCATATGCAAATAAGTATAATGCACATGGCGAGAGTATATACAAATTAACATATGTTTGTTGTGATCTGATTTGTTAAAAATATAATTCTTATGTTCTAATCTGATTTGTCCATTATTATTTCATAATTTTTGTTATTAATATAGCTTGGATATTATATATTGATAGCAAACACATGAATTCAACATAAAATATGTATAATTTATATGATGTTTGACAATTATTTGAATTTTTTTAGGTCTACTGACTTACATAACATGAAATTCTTGTAGTTGATTAGGTGCATTAATATATTTTAGGGTATTTTATATATTTTCTAATAATAAGAAAATTATTTTTAATCATACTTGCACTATTAGATTTATTATGCGATATATATACTTAACATAAAAAATTTCATCTAAGATACTATTTTTAATAATTCTCACAAACATGCTTATCATGATACAACTATTTGACACGGTATTAAATGTAATACTAAATATTTTAGTTTGTATCTTGTATTTCCTAAAAATGTTATCAAATATATTATCAAATATTTTAATTTTTGAATATTTGTGTCACATGCATAAATATAAATCTTTAACAAATACTCATATATGGTAGGACTATTATAAGAAAAAAATTTTATGAAATTCTAATATTTTTTTTATTTAGTTTTCACTAAGAATCAAGAGAATGGATGGTGATTCATGCGAATGCATGATTATTGTGACTAGTTTAAATGTCAAATATCATAGAGATCTTTTCGTTTTGTATTCAAAGATTATTATTCAATAATAATTTTTTTTTAATATTCGTTTATTATGACATTCTTATTGATTGTCCTAGGGTTTTTAGGTGTATAGGTTTAAACCTTTATATGACTGGGAAATAACTCAGTTTCGTATCTTTTTGTTAGTTTGTCTTTATCTATATTTTGGAGTATATTATTTTTATAATATTCATTATTTTTTATTTTTTATAATTAAATGTTTGGAGAATTTTGAGCAAAAGAGAATGATGTTTTATATCTATTTGTGTTATGATTATATACTTATATTAGAAAAATAATTACTTCAATAAAGATTATGTGGATCTTCAACCTTTGTGCCTAGGAAGTCCACATTTACCAATGTGAATGCTAATCCACCAATATTAATTTACTTACTAATATAATTTATTAGATATACAATATTATAATATAATAATGTTCATTAAAAAATAATTTAACCTAGAGCTGACTTTTTAATATTTTTGAGAGAAAGAGAGAAACATAGGAGATTATAGTTATTATTCAATAAATTATAATATTTATAGATTTTTTCTTTAAATTTAAAAATAAAATTTTGAAATTCTTTATATTTATGCATAAACATAAATTCAATAATCATTGAAATTTTACCTATTGCCATTGGGTGAAATCCAATGACTTACAATACGTTTAAAAATTATAAATTTTTATCTTATTTTTGATCAAAACACTAACAACTTGTTGTTCTATTGAAAAAATAATGACACTCCAATAATTTTGCAAAATTTAAATGAGCTGAGTGCATTCACATGCCTCATTAATAAATATCATTTATTATGAGGCATGTGAATGCATAGGCCTTAATTTATAACGTGCCAACATGACAAGAACATGCATGTATGCGTAGTGCATGTTCTTGTTGGTCATGCTAAATACATGTGGGTCGTGCTTGGCACGAGATGAGGCTTCTTTTGTGCATGCTCGACATGACATGAGCCATCGCCCATGCCATGTGTCGACATGGCCCAAGTCCAGACACAACTTTGGGCAATATCATGCCAGACATGATTGTTCATAATGTGCCTCGCATCAAGCTTGGGTTGCACAACCAATTTGATATCTCTATATGCAAAGAGCTATGTCAAGGTGAACATGAGGAAAACCTAAAGAATTAAAGTAAGTTACTTTACATTTTACTTGTCTCACTCACTAGCTATGCAACTCTTTGAGGTTTTATTGCTAGAGGTTGTTGTGTTCGAGAGAGAGATGAAACTATTTTTTGTCATGATATTTTTATATTTATTGCCATATATTTTGTTAGTATTCCATTGCTAGATTTTAGGTGATTATGAGTTTTTCACCACAATAAAGATATATCATCATTAGTTAAAAATATATGAGGTAGATTGAAATTTATTGGAGAGACACCTCATTTAAGATAGAACACCATTCATGACAAAAGAAGATGTATGGGGGTCTTAGTTCAATGCATATACTATTGGAAGATTAGTCACACTAGAAGAGTTTTTAGGAGTTGTTTTTTGGGAGGAGTCCAATTGCACTATGGATTATGGAGTGTGATATGCTAACTATCAGAGTTATCCATGAGTTTTCATAGAGTTTTATCCCGTGTGTCACTTATAAGAGAGAAATATACATAATTCTTCATCAATTAGGCAATATCTAACATTTCCTAGTTTTCAATTACTATATATTTTGTAACTGATCTTCATACTTTAGGCATTTGAATTATCGATCAATGAACTAACAATCACATTTAATTAACTACTATTTTTTCATAAATGTTTGCTCTTTTTCTCTAAATATTGTAATAACTAACAAAAAATCATTAGAAGCCTTTGGATGTGCCAATATTCAACTTGATGTTTTATTTCTATCCTATGGACTATGGTTGCCCAACTAGTCTTCTTTATGTGAGTTGCTTTTTTAGGTAATTTAACTCTAAGATTATCTTTTTTTTGTTGATATTATTTTACAAGATTAGAAGACTTGGTATGATTACTTGTTGTTGACCTAATTGGGAATATTAATGTATGAGGTATCATTTAGAAAAATATGTTATAATTTTCTTTCTTGCTTGTTAAATGTGTAAATAAGAATTTATTATATATGATATCTTTAGACATATGGGAACCTAATGGAGATGAAATTCAGGAAGAGTATTTGTATTTTATCATTTTTATTGATGAATGTATCATTTTCTTGATTAGTTATTTTTTATTATAGATTACACATTTATATTTTTTTAGCCATTTCATCACTAAACTACAAAATTAGTTTAATACTTAAAAAATATTAGCAGTGACAATGCATTAAAGCATAAGTTTGATAGTTTCACCACTTATGGTACTGATTATACGATCATATATTAGATTTCTCATGTTAGTACACTCTCATAGAATGAGGTTGTAGAAAAAAAAAATATATATATTTTTGAGAGATTTAGATATTATTTGGTAGAAGTGTTATAAAATATTTTGAGATATAGTTGTAACCCAAATAATCTCATTAATCAAATATTTTTTTCTGTAATAACTTTAAAGAATACTTGATCACATAGGACATATAGTATATATTGTGATAAGTGACATACGTAGCCTATTCCAAAGTAAAGGAGAGTCTCTATATGAGTTATATAACCTTAGAGCCGACATTTTGAATCTTCATCTTCTGATCGCTCTTCGAAAGATATAGTGAAATTGTGCTTATCACTTTATTTCACCATACTTTCCTCTTATTTTTATTTTTATTTCTCTTACTACTCTTGATGATACTAAAATACTAAAATTTATTTTTGGGATATTATTTTATCCATGATGGCGCTAATTTATGTTGAAAGAGATAAATATTCTCCACTCAAATGAGACTGAGGAACTAAAGCCCCAGACTTCATGAATATTTGTTGTTAGTTATAGGTATGTGTTCACCATGAAGATTTGTCGGATAGGAAGATAAATCATTTTAATATGAGATTTATTGGAAAAGAATTTACTCATATATTTGGTATGAATTTCTATAATATTTTTTGACCAATGACTAAAGTAGTCTCTATATGAATTCTTTTATCACTTATGACTTCTTATAATTTTTGATTTGTCATTTTGCACAATCAAAATTTTATCCACATAGACATTTAACAATATCATTCTATTGTCAGAATTCCTTTTAAAAAATTTAAAAGTCAATATCATATCTATGTAATTAAAATGAAATGACTTATGTGAAAATCTTTCAAATTAGATTCTTAGTGATTGTTTCAGGACGTACAATATCTTCCGCGATCATTACTTTATATCCAACTGTGATGTTTGATATTCATGTGGTTGCTCTTTATATGTCTCCTCAAGATTATTATAAAGAAAAATATTATTTACGTATAGTTGTATTTTTTAATAGTTAGACACTTCAAGAGAAATAATAATACATATTGAGGTAATCTTGAGCATAGTAGAATAAATATTTTGGTGATCCACACTAATGGTTTGAGCTAATTTTCTTGCTATATGTCTTGTCTTAAGGTGATCTAGTTTCATTATTTTTATTTGTATTTGTTTTCACATTGAACAAACACTTGCATCCAACCATATGCATTCTGAAAGGTCATGATACTAGATTCTATGCTCAATTAGATTAGAGAGTTTGTAACTATTTTATTATGACTTGACAATATCCTAAATGAGATAATATCTCAGAAGACGAATTGAGTATCATAGTACTGTCAAGAGAATTAATAAAAGAAAGAAAAGAAAAAACAAGTTAAAAATATAATAAAACTTATGAAATTTAGTGATTTGATGCAACTCCTCTATCGAAGATAGAGAACTATCAAAAGATTAAGATATCAAGCCTGGTTATAGGATCATCTCATACTTTTTCATCTGATATGAGTTGGAAAAGTATATCCCTTTCTTCTAGTATATACTCTAAATTCAAAATGGTTAATTCTTGTTATTACTAGCTCAATATGAGTATGTATTGAGGAAGATTTATAGACTATTATCTCTTATGCACTTGAGAGAGGTTGTTCTTTTTAAAAATCTTATTATCTCTAGAATCAACATCTTAAATTATTAATAGATATGGTGACTCAATAAAAGTAACATTATATTGAATATTAATATATTCAGATGTAGCTGATGTGTTGCTCTTTCTATTAAATGGTGGTCCATGTGGGGCTACAGGTAAGAGACGAGGAATAATAAATCAATGTATAATATTTGGACTAACATTTTTTAGGCTCATTAAAAAATAAGTCATGATCAAGAAAAGATAACATTATCACTCACTAAAATCCATTAATCTCTAATAAAAAAATACTTGTATTTTCTTTGACTATTAGAATATATATTGAACACTCATCATAGGGTTCTAGATGTTGGCATGTGTTATCTTTGAGAATGATAAAGAATAAAATAAGTACATCCAAAGGTTATACGATATAAGTTTAATGATATTTATTCAGGATTTGAAAAGGTATAATTTGAGAAATGATAGAAAATGATATTAGATTGGTGAGATAGATTATGATTAAAATCCTATTTTTTAAAAATATTTTAGAATATTTTTTTTCAAGAATGTATGAACTATTTCAACATATATTTATTATTTCTTTTAGCAATTCTAATATGTTTCAGTATTTTAATGTCTGATTGTGCTTGGTTGTGTCAAGGTGGGTCACACCTCATTTGGCTACCCTGGTTCATTCTAGGCTGACTTAGGTTCATTCTAGGTTAGCTTGGGTTCATTCCAAGTTAACTTGGTTCATCTCAGGCTTGTTTGAATTAGTCTAGACTAGCTTGGTTCATTCCACGCTAGCTTGGGTCAAACTAAGCTAGCCTAGTTCATTCTAGGCTAGCCTGTTTAACTAATCTAGCCAAAATTGGCCTGCATGGGTTCTTGTGTTGGGCAGTGCCTTGCCACACATTCAATGCAAGGAACACTGGCCCAACAGGAATAGCCATGCCACAAGTAAACATGAGGTTGGTCCAAGTGTGACTTTGAATTGGGCCGTGTCATGTCAGACATGACTAAGTCATGTTGTGCCTCATGTCGTATCCGAGCTATTCGGCCTATTTAACATCTTTACTCTGATGTGATCATTTTTTCTATATACATATATCTTAGATATAGTCCATTTTGACTATCTATCTGTGCAACATCACAAATTAAAAATTTTCAATCTAAAATTCCTATGATTTTTGTTTTGCTACCATGTTGAACTTTAGGTCACATAACATAACGTAAAAAGTAATTTTTTTAAAAGTATTAAAAAAAAATACAAAGTAAAATTGATAAAATTTAATAAAAACTATAAAACTATTATAAAAGTATAATCAAAATAATAAAAGTATAAAACTATGATAAAATTTAAAAGTATTAAAAACTATAATAACTATTTATTCATTTATAAAATTTAATAAAAATAATCAAAATTTAGTATTTTTATTTGAAAATTGATAATCTTGTAGATCTAGTAAAATAATCAACAAAAGTTAGAAAATATTTGAGGCCATTAAGTGTGCTCATATTACAAGCTTCCCAAATGTCTGAATGAATTAAAATGAATGTATCTTACAAATTTTCTTTTTAATATCTTAAATATTAAATTATTGATATGTTTTTATTAATTGATATGTCTTATAGTCAATCTTTGTCACGCCTTTGATATTTTACTTGGGAATCTTCAATTTATCAAATGTTGAATGTCCAATATTAGAGTATACAATCAATAAATCAATGATAGCCATGCACTTGGAGGGGTTCATATCGTTAAAAAAAATAAGTACAATTTATCTCACTTAATTCACATGGGAGTCATCAATTTGATCCTTTAATTTTGTATAGAAATATCAGAAGATGAAAAAAATCTTACTACCTAGTTCTATAATAAATTAACTAATTTAAAATAAATTATAATAATACCTTGGAATAAAAAGATTCCATGTCAAAAGAAAAGATCAACTTTGTGATTGTCATACCTCCTGACTTATATATTGGTGTTATTAATCATTATAATATATAAAGCTCTTGAGTCTACCAAAAAAAGTGAAGATAATGTGATATCTCGTGTCATGAGAATTAATTCTTAAATCTATGACCTAGGAATTCAGAGTGAGGTGACGAGAGTAAGAATTGTAGAGATTGAAGTGTTCCAATTAAAGCTAATAGTGATAAAGGAATAAAGTCTGTATTACTTCTCATGGGTAAGCATAACAAGGCTAGTTTGTGTAAATTTGGATGGTCCAATAATCTATTATTCAACCTTTGAACTTTGAGTCATCTTTGACGAGTACCTAAATATTGGCAAGCAACAAACTTTCTTGCATGTGTTGCTATATTCAATTCAAACAATTATCATAGATGTGCATTCGTGTATCAATAATCAACTACTTGCCTAACATGCATAAGATGACTTATATAACATATATCTTTAGCGGAGTCACTAGTCTAGTTTTTGATCTCATAGAAATATCAAATAATGAAAAATAACTTTACTACTCATTTACTAAGTAAAATAATTAATTAGAAATAAAGTACGATGAAGCTCTGGAATACAAAAACTCATATCAAAAGAAAAGATTAACTTTGTTATTGTCATGTCTCATGACTTATACAATAATGTTATTGATTACTGTAATATCAAAAGCTTTTCATTCTACAAAAGAAAAAAAGTATATTCTTTTGTGATATGAGTACTGACTCCTAAACATAGGTGTCAAATGGGGCTTGCTGGATCTGCATGATCTATTTTTTTAAAGGCTCAGCTAAGCCATTGTGTCATGCCAATTACGACATGTTTTTTAGCACTGGTCATGCCGTGCTGGCACGACTCTAATGGATAACAGAAAGTCATGGCTCATTTGGTCATCAACTACTCAAGTTGTGCTAGGTTGTTCCGGGCTTAGTCGGGACCTTACCAAATTCAACACACACGCATGCTAGGTATAGTTCGAGCCCAGGCTATCATGGGTTCATACCAAACTTGCATGGCCTGGCATTCCAAGCTATGTCACTCCACATTTTTTTGTGTCATGTGGGCTAGAAGCTCTGGCTTGACACAATCCGATCCATGCCATGAGCTGTCCCAAGCCTATTCCATGCATGATTCTAGTCATGCCAGACCATTCCACGTGTTGGTTTTCGTGGACTGTGTTGAGCAGTGTTTTGGGCTGTTCGACTTGTTTGACACAATTACTCTTGAATCTATGATCTATGAATTTGGAGTGGAGTAAGAATAAGAATCATCAACATAGAAGTAACTATGTTTTAGTTAACATTGCCCAAGAAAAAAACTATGAACTATTTTTTTGGTAACCATAATAAGGCTAGTATGCAAATTTGTGGAAGGTCCACTAGTTTATTGTACAAATTTTGTACCCTGAGACGTCCAAGATGAGTACAATGACTTAACAAAGTTATAATTCTTTTTTCATATGTTTCAACAACTAAATATGCAGGCATACTCAATGTTAATATATTGTCATAGATGTACTAGTAACTATGTATTAATTATTAACAGCTCATCTGACTGGGTTTGAAATGACTCATCTACTATATATGTCATGCATCATTGACCCACAAGTCAAAATCTTACTGGTGTAGCTTACATAAAATACATATTTGCTTGTAGTCCCTACTGGATTATTTGTAGTGGTCCCGTAATAATTTAATTATCCTTTTCCTTTTGCATAAACGACATACAAATAATTTCTCAGAGCACCACATGTAGAACAACACCACAAATATTGTCTTTACACGAATGTTCAAAAACACATACTCAACGTTAGTCTATGCAACACCATGACTATTTATGAGTTATGTACTGGTTTTGTACTAGCACCTGCATATGAACCATTGTGCTAATGCTGTTTGGGTCACCAATATAATGCTGGACCACCAAGAAATGGTCGTTTGATGTTCAGAAGCTGTGATTACTTAGTCACATACAACAAAACCAAAAAATACAACTTTACTGAAAGTGTCCAGAATGGCAGAACCTTGTTTGAGGTATACTTCATGCCAACTGCTGAGAAAATCTTGTACCGTCACTTGTAGTTGATGCGCCACAACGTGAAATGTTGTGTCCCACCCTTCACCTCCACATCGCTCTGATACCACACATATATATATATATATATATATATATATATATATATATATATATATATATATATATATATATATATATATATATGGTTTGGTGCATCCCACAAGTTGAATGTTTCCAAACACTATAAAAGAAAAATAAAAAATAAAAAAATAAAAAAATAAAAAAATAAAAAGAACAAAAAAAAAAAACAAAAAAAAAAAACAAAAAAAAAAACAAAAAAAAACAAAAAAAAAAAAAAAATGCAACAAAGATAAAAATAAACTTACAAACTCATTATCACCATTCTAGAGCTTGTTTCGGAAGGAGACTAAAGGAGGTGAGAGTAAGAACTCTTTTGGAAAAAAAATTATTAAAAGTTAAAAGTAAAATTTTTGAATACACTTAATCACACACACACACACCCACACACATGGGTTTCAGCAACTTACAAGTCTAATATTACCAAATAATGAAAAACAAACTAAAAACTCAATATTCCTCATAATGTGTCCTACAATTTGAAAAAGATAAAAGAAATTTATGGTCCTGAAAGAGTTTTCATAAAAAATATTTATAATTTACTCATTAATAGTTACGTAGGTTGTAGTGATCAAAATATCTTAAATCTTCTTCCGAATAAAATATTAATCTCAGTATACTTCATCTACTCATGAAGTACTAGGTTGGTAGCAAAGTATTGGGTTGTTTAACTATCATAGTAAAATATTATTAGTCTCTAAATTAATAAATAAAGCATCTCTAAACAGTCTTTAATCTATTAAAGCTCACAAATAATTGATATCATAATATTGTATTATGTTTATATATTTGATCTTTACAATATAATATAACTTTTTGTCCTTTGCCCATTTAGGATATAAGATTTCTTGCAAAAATAAAATACAAAAATCTGTAATGAATTACTTTCTAGTAATCACACGAGTTCAACAAAAATTAAAAATGTATTTTTCCGATAATTTCTATGATCTTTAAATGTAATCTCAAATTCTAATGTTTTCTTACATAATTAGGAATACTAAGCACTGCATACATATAAGTATTTTCAGGAGAATCAAAAAAATTACAGAATGAATGGAAATAAATTCTTCCCCTAAAAAATTAATCTAAAAACACACAAATAAATTGAGTGCTCTCATCAAAGTATAAAGAAAAAAATAAATAAATAAATGCTAGGTGTATGATCAACTTTAAAGTTATAGTCATGTAAACATTGTAAAGAAATATACAGCTAAATAATTCTGACTTTTAGGAAATTAATAAAATTCCTATATTTGTAAAATATATAGCCAAGTTTAAGGAGATTAATTTTTCATAAAAAATAATTAAATATACTGATAAAATAGATAATATTAGGTTTAATCACTATCAAATAATTTAATTTTTTTATGATTATTATATATCTAATGGAGCTAATTGAAAAATTAATCTATGTAAATAAATCTACACATGGATCAACATGTGAGTTAGTAGGTGTATATCATGATATTTCAAGATTAGATAAAATATTTAAAATATATTTTCTTTGAGCAAAATGTATTATACCAGAGTTTTTAACTTAAATATCAAGAAAATATCCTAGACATTTTAAATATTTCATCTGAAATTAAGTTTATAGAAATTATTTTAGTTGGGATATGTCCAACTAATCATTTCATAATATTAATGACTTAAACAACTAGCATTACCTAGCTCATGATTCTCATAGAAAAAAATAAGAATAGTCTATAATACATCTCATAAAACCAAACGTAGTAAGTAATAAGAAAAAATTACTAAATCATGCCCTAGGAGAGACTATTTGAGATCATAGAGGGTCTTTCCCACTCTGCATATCATACTCATGCTCTCAGAAATAATAAATCTTAGTGATTGCATAAATATTTTTTCTTCTAGATCATTATCAAAGAATAATTAATATATAATCAAATTGTGTTATAATGCAATAAAAAGTAATAATTTTATAGTGATCATCTAGACCATAATAATGATGTTCTAGTAGTCAATATTATTAGTCTATAAAAAAATCTCTTAATACCAATGTAGACTTGAGTTAATTGATCTTTTCCTTGGGTCTTGTGTTCATCATATATATCCATCTACAATATATATACCTATATACATCGTCCTTTCCCTCATGTTTCGTATTCATCATATATATCCATCTACAACATATATACTTATGCACAACATATATACCCATCTACATTGTATATGCTGACAACCAACCTAGACTTGAGTCAATTTTCTTTTCACCCAGGTCTCATCTTTATCGTATATGTTGATCTACATTCTACTTCTAACTTATTTACATTCCAAATAGGAGACTAAGAACACTATAAGATACTGAAAGAGACATATTGACAGCCAAAATTATCTATGGGTTATCATAGAGTTTGTCCATTGTAATGCTTATTGGAGAAGAATTTACACAATTTTTTTTCAAAGCAATAACTAATTCTTCTCTTTGTTTAGATACTATTGATTTTGTTGCTTAGTTTTTTTTTAGATTCTTAAATTAGTGATACATAAATCAATACTCATATTATTTGTAATTATTTTTTATTATATTTTTTATATTCTTTGAATATTATAATAGCTAATGATAATATCAATTTGAATTTTTTTATTTGTATTTTTCTTTTTTTTTTAATTATTCTTTTAGTATTTTCATGAGTTATTTTTTTATGCAACTTAATTTTGACTCAATTATTTATTTTGTTGTTATTTCTTTTACTATTCATTGGGTATGTGCATCATGGATTATATATTTTATCATCTATGATATGATCTGTTACTTGGTATTTGTGTATTTTAGATTAATTTTTAAGCATCTTCGACTTAGTCATTTATTATTGATAAATTTAAGAATATTTTATCATATTCTTAATCATTTTTCAATTATAGATAATAAGATATCAATTAGAAAAGTATATCAGAATTTTTAATCTCTAACATCATGTCTGTGTAAGTAAAAGCTTTTTTAATCTGATATACTTTGATATGTGAAGATATTATAAAATAAAACTTATGGTGAATTTAGTGTGTGTGTGTGTATATTGGCACACAATGGGAGTGCCTCTTCCTTCTAGTGTTTATAGCCCTCACCTACATACACAAACACACACTCACCAATATAATATAATCTTTTATATGATTGTCTTTGATACCATGCTTAAATTTAGACTGCATAATAGAAAATAAAATGTAATAACACATATGATAATTAATGTATAAACTATTTTTTTACATAATAAAAAAATATGATTGAGACAATCCACAAGTCAGATACTCCAATCAATAACACAGCAAATAAAAAATAATAAAAAGAGCAGTAGGGCTTTACGTTGTAATATTTATGTTCTAATTTTATAAATCTATGTTTATTTATTTATTTATGATGTTATTTTATGCTTTTTGTTAGAACTTGGTAGGATCTAACAAGTAGTTGTCTCAATTATTTTTATTTATTATATAAAGATTATTTTTAGTGGGTTATCATGGAATATTATTTATTTTTATAATTATTTTCCACTTGATATTAGAGCAATATTATAAAAAATTAAACCCTAGGTTAGAATTGTAATCCCTAAGAGGCATGTTTGCTGCTTGCCAACCTTTTGTCGCGCACCCAATATGTGTGATAGAATCGTAATTCTACAAAAAAACAATAGTGAGGTATGGTGTTTTGTGATGAGGCACGATGGTCATGCTAGAAGGCGTTGTGTTTGTGCAGTGGTTGGGTGGTGATCGATAGTGGGGCATCCAAAACTCATAGTGGATTTTAGGGCATCACACAATAGAGGATAACTCTAGTGTTTTTTTTTTATTTTATCAAATTGGATTTTGATAACCGAAAATTTAGAGTTTTTGGAATAGTTGTGATTTTGAGATAATTGTGATTTTTGGGACATGATGGAGCTATTTATTTTGATGATTTTTGAGAGCATTCCGAAAATTCTAATTATAATTTTAAGCAGCTATTTATTTTGAGTGTTTTAGATTTGGGAAACCCTAATTTTTTAGTTGGTTGCTTAATTATATTTGGAATTGTGATATGACAATGATATATGTAATTGGAATTTTTTTTTATATTGCATATATTGTTGGAAAAAGGGCCACACCAGAGTTAATTATTGGGTGTGATTTTTAGAGAGGTGACTGAGAGTTTTATATAGTAATAAGATGTACAAATTGATTACTTGAGTCATCTCAAGATCCTTAAAGAGTTCACCCAAAATAACACTTACACTTAATAGAGGATAATATATAAAATTTTATTTTATGATAGTATCAAATGATTTTTGTTTATTTCGGTATTATTGATTATTTCACTTGTTATCTTTAAATTCCTAAATTATTAATATAAGAGTAATATTTATATTACTCATACTATTACTTCATGCATGGTAGTTACACTAGAAGGCACCATGTTTGTGGGTTGTCGATAGTGAGACATCAAGAACCCATAGTGGATTTCAGGGTATGTCACACTAGAGTAGAATCATAATTTTTTTATGTTATCAAATTTGATTTTGGAATCCTAATTTTAGGATTTCGGGAATAGTTATGACTTTGGAGAAATTTTGATTTTTGGGACATAAAGGAGAAAATTAGTTTTTTGGTAACTCTATTTTTAATTTTGAGGAAATTTTTAATTTTATGGTTTTATATTAGGAAAACCTAGTTTTTTGTTGGTACTTGGTAGAACTATGATATGACGGTGATATATATATGAGAGATTTGTTTTACAATGTATATATTGTAGAAAAATGGGTAACATCATATTTAATTTTTGGGCATGATTTTCATATAGGAACTTGTGAGAGCTTTACACAATACTGAAAAAAGACGTTGATTACTATAGCTATATAGAGGTACTTACAAAGTTTAGCTATAATGACTTTTATTCTTACTAGAGAGCATTATACAAACCTCTTATTTAAGCTAGTATTAATTTTTTTTGTTTCTTTTTATATTATTGATTATTTCACTCGTATTTTTATTTTATTTTTTGAAATAATCAATATATGAGATAACATTTATATTACTGATAATTATACTATATATATGTTATATTTTTTTTGTTCTGAAAATATTATGATACTCAATGTCAAATATTCTTAAGACATTAGATATAATAATATTTTGTTTAAACTTTTTTTGTTTCATCTTTTCATATTTAATTTTAATTGTCTTGTTTGTTTATTTTTTATAAGTTATTTTTATAGGTAATTCAATTCTGCTTAGACTTTTCTAATATTTGTTTGTAAACTTAAGAGAATCTAAACAGAATTTTTTTTTTTTGAATTTGAGTAGGGTGGGTTATATAATTTAACTTGTTTGAGTGTGTTTAACTCTTTACTTATATATTCTTATCTTCATAACTAATTATTAGTTAAATTTAAAATATTTTATCTTAGTTGTATAAATATTTGAATCATAAACTATTAGACTTATTGGTGAGAAAAGTTTATCAGAGTTTCCTATTCTACATATAATGTTGATAATAAATTATTTGATTTAATATATTCAGATATACAATCACTTAGTTGAAAGGTAATGAGAGAAAACATTAGGTATTTGATTAATTTTGTGGATAATTACTTGTGATATGTATAAATATATTTATTTCTTGATAAATAATATATATTTTTAATTTTTCAGATATTTCATAAAAAGATAAATAATATATTGATAAAAATATTAAATTAATAAGTGATAATATATAAGAATATATATTCGATAGATTCAACACTGATTATATGGATCACAAAATGATACACCAAACTTACTATGCCAACATTCACTAAAAGAATAAGGTTATTGAAAAAAAATATCTGATTAAAGTACATTGGACATTCCTACATAGAAAAAAATATGTTAAAATATTTTTGGAGAGATTTAGTTTTCACCCATATCAGTCTCATTAATTTTCTTTAGATTGTAGTAGTAATACATTAGAATATGTGTTTGATAGTTTAAACACTAATTATATTAAACATGAGATGATACACCGAACCTATTATGTTGGTGTATTTCAATAGAATGAGTATGTTGAAAAAAAGAATAGTTATCTGATTGAGATAGCTCGGATATGATTTTAGTTATTTGATCAAGGTCTGATACGATTTTAGTAACTGGAAATTTACTTTTTTTGAACAAAATTCTTTTTTTAATGAGTTTAGAGAGAGTGAGTAGGTACAAAAATTTTACTTGAATTTATTACTTTTTCTTACTCACATGTAGTCTCATCTATACCATTGATAACATAAAGAGTCACTCATATGCTACTTCTGAACCTATTAGTATATAATATGATATCACTCTATTATTGTTATAATATTTACCAACAAATTTAGTTCAGCTTGACTTTGGATAGAGTGAGGCTTATTGTGAAAAAGAGATCTCAATCAGATGTAGATGACACAATAATTTGTGAGACATTCACAGTATGTGCCTATGTTGAGCCAGAAGTTGAGAGACATAACCATTTAGGACTTATAATCTATAATAGGAGAAGGGGGCATATACAACCTACTCATAATTGAGATGAGCCTATGGTGGAGCCAGATAATCTTCCAAATAAAGATGTCAAATGGGTTGCCGTATTGACACGATTCATTTTTTCAAGGCATGGCGGTGCCACCATGTCGTATTAGACATGACATGGTAACATTTCTTTGCCGTGTCAAGCATGATGCGGTGACTCAGTCCACCAGCCCAGCAATATACAGCGATACGATCATGTTGCATGGTCATGTCAGACGCCTGGACAGACATGATTTTTTTTGTGTGGCACGTTGTGAAAGAATTTTGTCGGCAACGTGGCACACGACCAATTTCAATCATCCACATGACTCTGACTAATTTTTTAAAATAAATAGATCACCTCTTGATGGGGCGATCTTATTTTTTACCTCGCCTTGTCTCGGACTTGGGGTCGGGGTCTAACTGTTTAAAAAAAATTTCAAGCCGTGCTCGTCATGCTCAACGAGACTCCCGTCGGGTTGTGACCCAGGTTGATTTACAGTGTCATCGGGCCAGACACATGGGTCGTGCCTAGCCTGGCATGAGGCATGGCTCATGTTGACCAAGCACGACATGAACTATGTCATGTGGTGGCTTGGCTCGGCACGTAGCACAGTTTTGGACTGTGATGTCTCTGGCTAGGCATTGCTGAATTGAGCCAGGTCATGGGTTGTGTCCGAGCTTTCTGGCCCTTTTGACACATCTACTTTCAATTAGACCATCTGATCTCTACCATTTGATAACTCTCAATAAGGGATAAGTGAGTTGTAATTAACAATTTATTTTATAAGTTTTTTTCACTCTCATTTTATTTCTCATGTTATTTTTTTATTATTTATTTTGATGGTACTAAAATATCAAAGTCTCATCTCACGGCTTTTTTGTCATCTAGAATAGTATAAGACAATAATATTAGAGTTGCATTCTTTCTACTTTAATGAGACTTAAGAATTAGTATTATGGTATTAAAGAAGATTTATTATTAGTTATAAGTGAGTGTTCACTATGAATAGATATTTAAATTGAAAGGTATTTTGTCTTAAGGCGAGATTTCTAATGACGGAATTCACATAGATATTTGGTGTGAACTAGCATAATATTTTTTCTTTAGTAGCTAAAATGATGTTAATATGAATTTTTATTTCTCTTTCAGAATCCCACAGTTAGATGATACATTAGCTAGACGTGGAAAATGCTTAACTTAGTAGTTACCATGCAGAGGATGTATACACGGGAAAGTCGCCCCGATAAGTATGAAAGTTGTTGTATGACTTGAAGTAATTTTTGAGAGATTGATTTGTGATGTTTTCATAAGGAAGACAACTTGTTTGGGTTGCGCATATGCGTTACATATTTTTATTTATTATTTGGGAGGCATTTAAATGACATGATAATTTTGTTAATTATCTATGTGTATAATATTTTGGTAGGCGATCATCTAACTCAAAGTGTGTGTGAATATACATAGGGCTTATTCACACATAGTTCGAGAGGTGTGAATATACTTTTTTGTAGACTATTAACACAATACATTCATACATAATTTCAAATGAATGATATTTGTAGACTTGATTAATTTTTTTTTTTGAACTGGAAGTTACTTATTGGAGGTGGGGTATCATCTTGTCATAAATAATATATGTGCTTGATACTTTTTTATAGTTTAGTCTTTGGATTTGTGTTTTGACACTTATTCCAATTGACTGTTTTACTTATATGATTTTTATAATAATGATTAAATATTTGATTATGACCATAACATATATAGTTTATATAATTAGTATAATTAATCATTTTCTATATTTTCACTTATAGATTTACTTTAATGCAACACTTAATATATCAAAATATGTTAAGAAGTCTCTAAAATATTAAATTTCTTTAAGGGATCCTGTGCACCTATAGGTAGCTAGATATTTAAATTGTAGTTGTCCACCAATATGCATCGAGAGGATGCGTTTGATATGATTCTATATTATTTTTGAGGTAATATTATCTTTTAAAAAAGTAAGAGTGGTACAATTATTTTAAGATCCAATATAGAGGCAAAGTTCAAAGTAATTCTGATAGTTACTTGTAAGATATTTTGAATGCGTCCATACTCAAGAAGATAAGTTATTCATTTTTTACTTATTATCTTATCCTGATAATTAGATAACGAGAAATATAACTTTAAATTTAATATTTTATTATTAGATGAAGTATATAGAGGGGCGTGTTGCCTTGGTTAGGTTGGGTTGAGCTGGCCCATTTTTTGGTGGCCCAATCGGGTCACTGTGTCGTGTCTGGCATGACATGACTTGAGAAATGCCTACCTAGCATGATCTGTTGGTTCGGCTTATATCCAGGTCATGTCGGGTTGTGCCTAGACTTGCTGGGTTGGGCTGGGTTAGATCTAATTTTTCAGCTAGATTAAAATTACCCTGCTGGGTCCCCGGGCTATAGGTGTCAAATGGGCTAGGTGGCTCGAGCTTTGCCCAAAGCCCGATATGCTTTAGTGCTGTGCTCGAACCCGTGTCAGGCGGGCTCTCAGCACAAATTGTGTCGTGCCGTGGGTTTTTGGTCAGCGTGTCGTGCTTGGCACGACATGGATGCCTGGCATGGCACAGGTGCCTGGCATGTGTGCATGACATGAGGGACCTTATACCAAGCAATGCCTGATGGGGGGAATACGTGGGGACGCCCAACGAGCGATGGTGGAGTGGCGGTGCGTTGCCCGAAGCCCACATTAAAAAAAAAGACTTGATCTAACTTGAATTGCTCCGACCTGAATTGGCCCGAACTCGGGTAGATTCTTGGCTATGGGCCATGCCGTGCTTGCCCTCCAAAAAATCGTGTTGTGCATGGCACGGCACGCTAGCCTGGTTAGGCACAAAAAAAAAGGGCCAGCTCATTTGACACTTACCCTGGGCTGGTTTACCGTGTCGTCGGGCCATGCACACGGGCCGTGCATGCTCGGTACGAGGCACGAATCATGCCGATTTGGCATGGCACGACACGTATCATGCCGGCCTGACAAGGACCGTGCCAACCTAGCATGAGGCATGGATCGTGCTGGCCTGGCACGACATGAACCGTGCCAAGGGTCGGCCTGGACCAGCCCGCAGCATAGTTCCAAAACATGTGGTTACGGGCTAGGCAAGACTGAATCGGGTTGTTCGGCCCGTTAGACATATCTATTTAGATATTAAAATATCAAATAGATATCTTTACGAAAATCTTGAAAAGACTTTAGTTTTCCTTTATATTTTCCAAGCTTGGTGTTCAAACTTTGCATGGACTAGCATGCATCAAGAGGATGCATTTGATATGGTTCTGTATTATTTTGAGGTAAGCTTGTCTCATAGAAAAGTAAGAGTTATGCACTTATTTTAAGATTCAGTATAAATATAGAGTTCAAAGCTGTTTTGATAGTTACTTGTAAGATATTTTGAATGTGTTACCTACTCGAGATGATTATTTATTTATTTTTATTATTCTTTATTGTGATAGTCAGACATTGAGAAATATAACATCAAATCTAATATTATATATTTGGATGAAATACATAGAGAGGTAGACCGTTTCTTCTCCATATGGAAAAAATCTCGGATGAGCTCTTTGTTACACCATATATTTAGACATTAAAGCGTCAAATAGAAATTTTTATGAAGTCCTTGAAAAAATTTTAGTTGTTCTTTATTTCTTCCAAACTTGGTGTTTAGGACTTGTACGGATCAACTAGATGAAGGGTGTTACAAATTTATATTTAATTTATTTTTTTTTATTGATGTTAGTTTATGCATTTTAATGGGAGCACTCAATCTATGAGTTTTTCTAATCATTCTTACTTGTTTTATGATGATAACATTTGTATTGAGTTATTGTTGAATATTATTTATATGATCTATTTTATCTTTTGATTTTTACAATATACATACATATATATATATATATATATATATATATATATATATATATATATATATATATCATAGTATTTAATCAAGATTCAAATTGAGGATTATAATACTTGATTAGTGAATTAAGAATTGAATCGAATTGTGATTCAAATGTTTTGTGATTTTTTTTACGTAAATTAATTCATATTTTTTATAGTTAATTTTTTTTTGATATTTTAGTTTTTATTTTTGTGATTTTTTTGGTATTTTGTTATTTTTTCACGTTAAATTTGTAATATTAAAAATTGAAGTTTTTTTTTCTACGTTAATTACTTTTTATAGTTGATAATTTTTTTTTGATATTTTAGTTTTTTTTTGTGCATTTTTGAGGATCTTGATTCCTTGAGAATCAATATTAAATAAATACATGTGAATCGATATACGATTCAGTATTTGATTCATACATATTTTTTATTTTTTTAAAGTGTTGGATCATTTACCTCTTGAATCGTGAATTATATAATTTTGATAACAGTGATATATATATATATATATATATATATATATATATATGTATATATATATATATAATATAAAAATTAATGTCTCAAAAGGCTTACATTTCTTTGCTTTGAAATTTATTGACTTATGCCAACAAAAAAGCCCTGCCTTATGCTTTTGGGTTTATAATATTGGTTGTCACAAATGAGGTATATAATTGATGTACTCGTAGAAGTTAATTTTTTTTGGTTGTGCTATATTGACTACTTCAATTAAACTAAATAGTTACTTCTTGTCCGTTGTGACTTCTCTTATTAGTTCAAAAATATTTAGAAATCATAAGAAAAATTAATAATTACTTTATTTGATATAATTAATTTGCACCCATGATGGTACGCATAGTTGTGCATGCAATGGTGGAGTAATGGCCCTTATGGTTCTTCACATAATGGTGTTTGGGGTGGTGCCTATGATAGTTTGTGCAATGGTCTGCATGGTGGTGTGTGCGATGATGTGAAGTATAAAGTAATAATTTTTTTCACATAATATGGATTATGTTGCAGAGATAGATAAAGAAAAGTCACAATCAAGTGTGGCCATTGCAGAAGGGGAATATACTTAAAAATTAATTGTTATATAATATTTTTAGAGAGGGATTGATAGATATTGTGGAAGACTATTTAGAATTGCGTAGGCTAAATTATATATTTTTTCTTCAACTATAGGATTTCTTTTCAGATGTATGAATATTTTTGACTTTTTACTTATAATCTCAGTTGGGTCACATATCATTGACCAAGTTGAGAATATTATATCAAACATGTCTTCTAAGAAAGCTTACACAAAGTTTTCTATCCTACAAACTAGTCTAGATTGATAGCAACCCATTTGAACTAATTGATATTTTTTTACTTCTAAATAGTCTAACTTGAGTCTTCAATTATGAGAAATAATTACTTATTGGTTATATTTGAATTTGTTAGTTTACACTAATGACTTTATTATGGACTCGATATGTGTATCAATAAATACAAAACTAATTGATCTTTGAGAGAGTAAAGTTTTCTTAAACATTGAATCTCTCTCAAGTCTACTTGATATGCTTCCTCTCAAATTTGCTCCTATTCCAACTTAGGATGAGATGAGAATGATGTGATTTGATCACCCAAAACATACACAACCCATTTAGACTAGAGAAGAGTCTCTCAATAAGTTAAATTATTCTAGAATTAACTCTTTTGATCTTCATTTTTTGATTAATTTTTGGAAGAAAAAAAATAATTGTATCTAATATTTTATTTCATAGTTGTCATATTTTTATTTTTTAAATTTTTTATTGCTTCTCTTAATGGAAGTAGAATATCTAAGTCTCGCTTTGAGATTTTTTTTATCTAGGTTAGCACCAAGCTATATAGGAAATGATAAATGCTCTTTACTTCAATGAGATTTTTGGGGATGTCTATTATGGTTTGTAGGTAGTGTTTACTGTGAAAATGATTCTTGATAAGAAGATGGATTATTTGAATGTGAGATTTATTATGAAAAGATTTACTCAGATGTTTGGTCTGAATTATTATGATATATTTTTTCTAGTAGCTAAAATTTTCTTAATATGGATCCATATGTCCATGATAATTTTTCTCAAATGAATGATAAACTAGTAGACATTATGAATATCTTTCTTCATGGTTTCTTGAGAATAATGTGTATATGGAGTATTCACTCGGGTTTAGAACAATACAATCAATCATACTAAGTAGATTGTTGAAGATTTTGTATGATCTAAAACATTTAATATGAGTTTAGTTTATATGATTTTTTTGATAATCATTTTTTTTTATTTACAAATATATATTAGAAATTATTTTTTATTTTTTTTTGGATGAGTTTAGATATCAAGACTATCATGTTGATTGTGTATGTGAATATGAGAGATATTGAATTGAGAATTATATAATTCATTGATTATCTTCAATTACATCTCTAGTCAAAAGATTGTGAAAGGTTTTGATGTGTTTTTGAGTTAAATGTGAATTATTCTAGGAGTGATCTTGTGTTGTCATAGAGAATATATGTATTTGATACTTTTATAAATGCTCATCTTCTGAGTTGTGCTATAGTTTATATTCCTATTCAGTCAAACACTAATTTATTATCTAATATGAGTCATTTTTTTGATGTTACTTCATGCATGATTATCATATAAAAATTTAATTAGCTGATCATCTTTAGATTATATTTATATATATATATATGTATGTATGTATCTTATGTGATGAATATGATTAGTTATTTCCTAGATTATCTATAACATGTTTACTTGGATATGACTCTTCGTATATTAAACTACGTGAAGAAATTAATGAGTTTTTTTAAATCTTTCATTCATCATCGATATCTTCAACTTATTGATTTTTCAAATTAGAGTTGAATACTATCTTGTACTCAAAAGATATCTACTATTTGTTTTTGCATATTTCTTGGATGAAATCTTGTTTCTAGAAAAAATTAAAGATAGTAATTTTGTGATCTTGTACAAAGATAATTAAAAGCAATGATGATAGTCATTTTTTACGACAAGATATTTTTGATTAGACATCTTTTTATGGAGATCGCAATGAAATTATTTGGATACATAATGTTTTGGATGTTTATGCTCTAGTTTTAAGTGGTGTTATAGTTTATATTGTTATGTTTTATTTTATTTTTAGTTTTTAGTTTTTTTTTTAAATTTATGAACGAGTGCATTCAACTTGTTAGCTACTTTAATCCAAACTAATGATTATTTCTATGAGATTCTCTTGAACATCTTGTTATTATTGTTTTTTTATATGCATGATATATCATCTTATTATATTACATTATGAAATTTTATGATTTTTATATTATTTTATTTAATATATTTATAGTTAACATAAATGAAGAATTTTTGATAAATAAGTAACATCTTAGATTAAAAAGTATATTATAACGAATGATAACTTTGTAACATCTTTTATAAATATTTCTTCTTGTACATGATCTTTAAAGAATATATTCTTTACTTAGAGTTGGTACACAATATAACTTTGTAATACAATAATACAAAGTAATAATCTAATAGTGATCATGTTGGTCACATGAGAAAAAATGTTAGTAGTCAAAGCTATAAGTCCACGTAAAATCTCTTTCTATCAACCTAACCTTGAGTTGATTGATTTTCCTTGGATTTTATCTTATTCATTTATATCTATATATATCTCATTATTTATTTCTCTATTGGTTTTGGAATGAGATCTAACGTATGATTAGATGTGATTACATCTAATTCTCTCATCATAATCTGTTGCTATTCTTGATGTCTAAGTATCTCAGAAAGAGTGTTTTGGATCGCACAACTATCAATTAAAGATAATAAACTAAAATTTGTAGTATTAAAATAAGAATAACAAAATATTTGAGATAAAACATACTTAGTAAAACAAGTCTTTGAGTTTTTTTATAATATAATTGGAAAGCTTAACTCGTTATTCCGTGCTGAATTAACAAATACGACATAAGATTTATTTGGAATAGAATATAGACGTATCCATCTATATACCTTTAAATTTGGTTTACCAAGTTTTTCAATTATTATCTCTCTTTTTTAGAAAAACTCACACCTTGTGTTCAGTGTGACGCTTATTCTGGGATCTTCTAGGCGTACCATCTTATGAGAGGTGTCTCACAAGTAAGATACTAAATAATCAAAAAATAAATATAATAAAAAAACAAATTGAAAACTCAACATAAGGATTCATGTCATAATTTGTGACTAGTTTTTTATGTTCGGTTGTATACTCGATGCTACTCTTCTTCTTTATCAAGGTTTGAGACTGACAATGTAAGCATAACTCAAATAAGTGAGGCTAAAATTATTCTTTTAAATGATAAAATAATGAAAAATCATATAAGATTGTTTTGGCATGTCAAATATTGTTTTCCTAGTACATCAATTAAGAAGTATGATATTATTTAGGTGAAGGAAATAAAAAGAACTAGAGGTAGACCTTATAAAAATTGAGTATAAATAATAAATAATGATTTGACACAAAAAGATTGAGAGCGAACATAATTCTAAACTGAATTAATTGAAAAAAATATAATACATAGTCTTATTTTATGATGATGATGATAATGCTTGTATTTATAATGGAGTGATCACAAGCATTTGAGATATGTGAATCATATATGCTTTCATATTCCTATTGTTTCATTTTATAATTAACAAATAAAATTGTTATTTTTTCACCTTTAATTTTTACATGTTATATTTAGGAGACTTGCAGAAGATAATCTCGTGTTATCCATTTTCTCTCATTTGTTTACATATTTTTTTTGTAATGTTTGGGGATTAGATAGT
The DNA here is from genome assembly GCA_029783825.1 of Sapria himalayana. Classification (NCBI taxonomy): domain Eukaryota; kingdom Viridiplantae; phylum Streptophyta; class Magnoliopsida; order Malpighiales; family Rafflesiaceae; genus Sapria; species Sapria himalayana. The sequence goes on from JAREIK010000215.1 coordinate 1,403,449, forward strand.
CCCCATACTTGCACTCATCATATTGTTTGTTTGTGTTACCACCATAGTTATTTAAGGCGCAAGGCGCAAGGCGCAAGGCACAAGGCGCAAGGCACAAGGCGCATTGAGGCGCACTTGAGGCGCACTCAGCCTAATACACATAAAAATTATATATTTTACTAAATATAGTCATTAATTTTCATCTAATAATAAACTAAAGAACATCAAAGATAAAAATCAAATATTAATTGTGCTCCCATCATCCAAACATTTAAAGTTTTAAAACAAAATAACAAACATTCAAAGCTCTAAAACAAAATAAACACTTATGTATCTACATATAAATCTAAATCAAGAAAGTCTTCATCAATATCATCCTCATCATCAATCTTTTACTCTCCCTCTTCTTCATCTTCCTCTCCCGATGAATATATCATCTCTTCATCTTCATCAATTAAAGCAAGAGTAGGAGTATGTTTAGAGCTAGATGGTATTGACTTTGGTTTTGGTGTTGGTGTTTGTGTTTTGCTTGGTTTAGCTCTTGTATAAGCCCTAAGCTCCTCAGCTCAACTAGCTCTTGCAACATCATCCCATGTTAAATAATCACCTTCAAATACCAAATCATTTTCTGCAACACCTTCATCTTCCATTTTTCCCATCAATCAAAAAATACCCAACTGAATGCAAAGGCCGATGAAGTTGAACCTCCCACCTCCTATCAATAATTTCCATGATTTCTCTATACTTCTCTTCATTCCCATTAAAGCTTTTGATGATGATTTCTTTTGTCTTTTTCATGGATACGGACACGGGGATATGACACGACAGGATATGGGGACACGGAAAATTTCAAAAAACTAGGATACGGATACGGCTAGGATACGGCATGAAAAAAAAACAAATACAAATATTATCCATTAATAGAAATTTAGATAAATAAAAAAAATGCTCAAACATTATTTTTACAAACATCACAACTCATTTTATTGTATAATTCTGCATGAAAAATAATTATGCATTTTAAATAATTTATATTATTTCAAAATTAATTTAATCTAATTTTTTTTTTCCATCAATACTATAATATAATTTTCATTATATTTTTATTATTTACATATTACATTAATTTATTTAAAATAAATTATATAACAAAAACTATTATACTTACATATTATATATTACTAAATATTACATACTACAAAAAAATATTCATATTTATATATTTCATATTTTAATATTGCATATTTATTATTATTCTTAAAATCATGTATTTAAAATTAAAATAAATTATTTGTTTATTATATTTTGCATATATATTAAACAAACAATAATAATTAAAATATAAAAAAAACATATTTAAACCCTCTAACCCCTGCCCCCTCCCATTACTATATTTAAAATAATTGAAATTATACTTTGAACCCCCCTCCCTCCCGTTACAACTTCCAACACACCCCCCCTCCCATTACCTTAGGTACTGTCGGCGACTTGGCGGTGTGCTCCTCGTCCTCAGCTTCCAACTTCTCTCCCCTCCCCATTAGTGGCGTCAGAATCGTAAAAACGCGTCGGTTTGATAACCGACACATAGGTTTCATAACTGCGCCTCACCTGCCTGCGCCTCGCCTGAAGCGAGGCATTTTTTTCGGGAGTGGTGGCGCCTGAGCTTTAGGCGCGCCTCAGGCACGCCTTTCATAACTATGGTTACCACGAGGGCCTAAGTGTGATGCAACTGGCTGTTTTTCTATTTTTTTTTGTTTCTTTCAATAATGTTGGTCATATTCTTTTTATAATTTTTTTTTTGTTTATTATTATTTTGTTGCACCTCTTTTGCAATTAAAAGGTATAGGGTGTTTTAGGAAACTTAATTTTTCCAACCATTTTATGCAGGTACAATTTGTTGAGAAAAGTATGCACCCAAGTGGTATTAAATTTTTTTGCTCGCAATCACCTAGACATTTTGAAGGAGGTGATTGGAACCAAGGTGGTTCTTGTTCACGATTGCAACCTTTAGTATCTCAGGAAGTGGGTATCATTCATCATTGTTATTATAGTATAATGAATTATATTATATTTCATGCATTGCAATTGGTTTTTTCTTTTCTAGCATAGAAAAATGTTTATTGAAATTTGGGAACCTTTAAGTGATTGTATTGTGTAATATTGAGTGTATCAATTTTTTGATACACTAAGATATTCTTATGATCTTGAATTTGTCTGCAAGTTGATATATTATAAGAATTTAAGTCATGGCTTTGGTCTCATCGTATATATTTTTATTGAAAAATAAATATTTTATATTTATGTGTTTTGTTTGTTTGTGAAAATTTGGATTGAAGATTAAATTATCTTATTGTCTAATTATCATAATAAAGAGTAGTGAGAGAAGTAATTGAAAATTTAATCTCTAAAAGTATATATTTGATCTAAAGAATATAATAAGTAATTATCATCATACCTATGTACATGGTCTTTATATTTGATTTAGAGATTATTGTCTTTCTTATTTATAAATAAATAATATTATTTCTAACAAAAATACAATCACTTATAGTAAATCTATTCATTGTCTAAGCTGGTGCCTAATTAGAGTATTAATATTCAATTAGCTAAAAATGTCAATGATCAGCAAATAAAATATTAAACTCGGGATATTTTTTTTACATATTGAAGTATGTGAAAGAGTTGTGTCTAAAATTGGCAAATGGCCTGTGCTAGCCCAATTTTGAAATATGGTTGTGCTAGGCCATCACAACATGCTGGGTGTGGCTTGCTTGGTGTGCTTCAAGCTAGCCTATTATGGTTTAGGCTAGAGGTGGCAAGTGGGCTGGGTGACCAAAACATGATATGATTATGTCATGCCTAGGTTAGCACGACACAGTCCAAAACTTTGTCTTGACCAAAGTTGTGCTGGCCCATAACATAGCTCTTTCCTTGTTAGACTAGGCCGTATACGCCTTGAGTTTTGCCATACATGGCTTGTGTGTCTGGCACATCTGTACGAATTATAACACGATCACAATTTTAACAAATGTAGCAATTTTAAAATGATTGTTTTTTTGTTATTTCCATCAATAGGACAAGATAGAGCTTGTCTTTGTCCAAGTGCTTAATCTTTATAAAAAAAATTAATTTTTTTTTTATTTTTTTGAGTTATCTTTTCAATAATTTTTTCTTAAAAATATTTAAAAAAAAATAAAAAAATAATTTGTCAATAAATTTTTTTATAAATAATATATTGATATATTTTATTTTTTATAGTTTATTTGTAATTTTTTTCTTTTCCTCTCCTGATTTTAATATTCACATAGTGTCTTGGTTGTCCTTACATTTTTTTGATTTATTTTTGTAATTTTAATTTGGTAGATTGTCATTATTATTTTGATGATGAGCAATGATTTTCAAGTGCGAGAATATGAGATGGAGTCACTAAAGTATCTGTCACACACATAAAGGTAAGGTAAAATATTATGTTGAAATATTTTATTTAATAATTTTAAATAAATAAATAAATTAATAATAAGGATAAATTTTTTAAAAACTACTCTTTTTTCTACTTCTAATCTATTATTTTACATTAAAAAATGATAAATAATAAATATTATGAAATTTAGTTAGACATATTCAAATATTAATGACAACGTGATCGAGGTGTTCGAGACCAAAATTAGGTTTTTTTCCATTGTTTCTTCTAATGTGCTTAAAAAACTTAAAAATAAATAAATTTCAATAGTGTATAGACTTTTTAACATAATTAAAAATAAAAATATTAGGCATTGAAGCATATTCGACACAATGTATATGTTATACAAAAATATACATATATGATTACTGGTGGTATTGGCCACTTTAAGATGTATGTTGATCAATACACAAAAAAAATATGATGTATTGAATTCTAAACAATCCCAACTTAATGGCGAGATCTTTAAAGTTTGATTAATTTCAAGTTCATTAATTTCCATTATTTATCAAATTAATTTTGGAAAGAAAATCATAATGAAAATATATGTTTAGTCTAGTTATCATAGAATATCTAGGTCGATCAGTAGGAATGACTTAATAAAATATTTTAAATTAGAAAATATTTAGTAAGTAATGAACTTATGAAATAAAGTAGAGTGGTTTCCATGACATTTAATATCAGGACTAGTTATGATGATATTTTATTGTATGTCTTACTGTCTACTATGATGATTCTAAGTGGGAACTAAAAAAAATTTAAGATATCTTAAGATTTTTTATTTTCATGATGATCATGTCGTATATGAGTATTTGATGAGGATATTTAGGTAATATGATTTTTAAAATAAAATTTTTAGTATTCTATTTGATAATATTTTAAATTAAAATATTATGATTAACATATTTATTAGAATCATTAGAGACATGTCCTAAGTTGATATTTTTTATGCTAAGTATATATGTCACATAATTAACTTAATAATATAAGAAAAAATAAAAATAGTTTTTTTCACTTTAGAAAATAAAATAAATTATCTAAATTAATATAAGACATTGATCAGACAATAAAAATTTTATACTCTATTTATTAATAGGCTTCAAAAAAAATGTTAAATGGATCTCAGATTTCATTAGAATTATATGTCTAATATGATATTAGATATAAGTGTTAGCTACTAATATATGATATCCGATTATTTTAATAATAAAAGTGACAAAATTATTATTGATGATTTAGATTGTGAGATATAATTTTTTTTAAATATTTAAAATTTTTTTTAATATTGATGAACATGTATTTATCTTTGTACCCTCTTGTCACATGTATTACACTTCAATGTATATAAAATATTAGTAGTATTTTTAACAAGTTTAGATAAAATTATAATTTTAATGTCATAGTTATTTAGATAATTAAAATATCTAAAATACTAGTCTACTATTTTATTTTTTTATTATTTGATTGTATATATATATATATATATCATATAATTAAGATCAAATAGATAGAAAATATTTTAAATCACATATCTACATGTATGATCTAAGTAAAAAAATTAGATGATAAAAATTATGAATATGGTTAAATATTATAATATTAAATATTATATAATATGGTTAAATATTATAATATTAAATATGATAGTTTTAGCGAGCCTCTGAATATAAACATGAATATTATATTTAAAAATAATAACTCTTTTATTCAGTTGGCTAGGGACAAATAATATGGTGATCTATTGAATATGAGAAACATATTAATACTTAAATATTGATTAATATTTTATCTTTTTATGTGATTATTATATGAATTTAGATATATTAAGTTTATAAAAATTATATAAATTTATATATCTCATATTATATAAGATCACTCGTGATTTATTTATCTCTTCAGTTCCTAATATACCATTAGAGTTTATTTTTTTTGTAACTGTGAATATTATTTTAGATAAGAGATCTAAACTAATATAATATATCATTGAGATACTTTAATATTTAAAGGACTAGGATAATCTAATGTTGGGTTTTTAGGATAAAATGAAAGAAATACTTGCAGATGATGAGTCACACCACATTAAAGATATGAAGACTACTATTAGCTATAGAATCAGATGTAATGATTTGAACTAAACTATTGACGTAAACCGATCATGAATATTATGAGACTATCATGCTTGTTGATATTGTTGCTGATTGCTATTTTTCGTTAATGTTGTGTTGTGTTATGTTTTAAAATTTTTTAAATTTATTATTATTTGTGATATCATCATTAACTCCAGATTGTGAAACATGTTTATTTTTGATTGAGTTTTAAATTATATTTATTTTTATTTATAATAAAAAATTAAAATTTTAATTTTTTAAAATTAAAATTTTACTTTAAAGATACAAATCAGTGCCTAGTAGCCAAGGCAAATGGACTGGATTGGCTGGTTGTGCTGGCTGGCCTTGCCAGTCCAAGCCTGTGGCAATGGTGCAGTGCAGTATCCTCTACTACACTGCACTGCCACTAGGCACCGCTACTACACTGACTTCCTAAGCACTAGCCAAGGTCATGCCACAACCATCCGTCCATCCCAACTTGGCATGATTTTGTTTAACTTGGAAAACTTTGCATGCTCAATTGAGGAAGGTGGGCCATTGTGCCGTATTGAGTCATCCTTCCATGATGCCATTCTGATATGATATAACCCTTTTATCTAATTTGTGCCGTGTCTGGTATGATATGGTTACCCAACTTGGCCTCCAAAATACAGGCCATTTTGGCTCATCAGGGCTCATATGACACGTTTAGTCTAGGCCTAGGGTTGCAACATAAACACCACTTGATGGAGATTTCTATTCACCAAGAATGAATGTATTCTCACATCTAGCTGATATGTAATCCATGTGTAATATATGATGATAGAAAACATCAACTTTATAATGACCATTTGGTCATATTAGTAAATGCATCATAATAAAAAATATTATATGTTTGTGTAAATTGTTTGTTAATTAATCTAGCTTTGATTCTATTAATCATTTATTCATGTCTAGTCTTTAGTATGTATATTAATTTTGTTACTATTAGCTTATATTTTTTTTTAGTTGATGTATGTGTTGTAGAGTCGCGATCCTATTATGTGGTGTCATGAGTTGACTAAATCTGGAACATCTATATGTGAGTCGTGATGCTATTTTATGATGTCATGATTGAACTAAAGTTGGAATATTTATTTAGGAGTCATGTGACATGTCTTATTCTATGGAGTTGTTATTGGACTAAAAGCTGGAATAGTTGCTTGAGTTTCGGGTTGTGACCTAAATGTTGGAATTGCGATTTGAACCGAGTAACAACCTATTTTGCGTGGTTGCAACTGAAGAATATAGTTTGGAGTTGCCACATGTATTATAAGTCATGACTCATCTTAAATTGCAACATACATTTTGGTATGATGACATGAAATTTTGAAATTGCAGCTCAATTAATATAACATATTTTATGATATTGTGATCTTGTTTTATGATGTCGTGATATCATTGTAGTTATGTCTATTTTGTGTTATTGTAATTGATTGACTTATGGATTCAAGTTGCGATACTGATTTATGATATTGCAACATGAATAAAGTCACAACATATTATGTGTTGTTGATAATTAGAACATAAGTGTAAGAGACAATTCTATTCTACCGGGGTTAGGGTTGCAACAGGAGAATACACAATCAATGGAAGATTCAAAGTTGCTATATAAAAATTTAAGGTCACAATTTCATTCTACTGGTGGCACACTATCTTTTGATGAAGAGGTGGATAAATGGGGGTTGATGACTATGATGAGGATGATGTAGTAGAGATAGTTCTTACATTGCACAGGTGTTCACGGGTCAAAGTCCCACCTATAAGTTATGAGGACAATGCATATCTTGATATTTAAGTTATAAAAGAAGAGCTAAACATTGTGATAAAGGCAATAGTCTTTGGGAATCCAATGCAGTGAGAGCATGCTATGGAAGATGAGTAGTATAACTCTTGAGAACCATCTAAAGTTGGCTTTGAATTCGAATGTGATTGAAAGATAGTGGATGCTGAAATCTTTAAGTTGTGTAGACATGAGACTGAAGGGAATAAGAAAAATAAGTATTTGCTCAGTAAAAGAATAATATAATTGACTCATACTTATTTTTAAGTTGCTACGTGTTTTGCAGAGTTGCAATATTGTTCTTTGATGTCATGACTAGATTAAAACTAAAATATTTGCTGAGGAGTCACGATCATGTTTAGTGGTATTATGATTGGACTAAAATTTGAATATCTTCTAAGGAGTAACACAATATTTCTTGGTGTAGTGACTGAACTAAAAACTAGAACAACTATTAAAATTTGGAGTTGTTATTTGGATATTGGAGTTGAGACCTAAATGAGGTTGCAAACTATTTTGGGTGGTTACTATTGGAGATTATGCATTAGAATTACGACTTGTTGTAAAGTCATGACTCATCTTAAGATGTAATAAGTATCTTGGAGTTGCGATGTGAAATTGTGAACTCGTGACTCAATTCAAGTTATAACATATGTTATGACATTGCAACTCTATTTTGTGGTGCCACAACATCTTTGTAGTTGCAACTTATTTTGTATTGTTGTGGTTGACTGACTTAATGATTTAAGTCCCGATTCTATTATGTGGTGTCTTAACATGAATGAAGTGTTAACATGTTAAGTGTATTCATGACTTAAGATACGTGTAAGAGATTTTTTAGTTACTATTTAAAGCTTGTAAATGAAATGTAAAGATTCGAAGAGATTGAACAGAAGCAAGAGTGTAATATTCTTCCTGCTTAATCTCAAAACAAAATAGTCGAATAATTTTCTTCTTTCATATTTCTTTTAATTTTTTTTTCTTCTCACCTTTTTTGAAATACAAATAATTGTCATAGAATCCCTACATCGATTTATGGTTTGGTATTTGAGGGAGGTTATGTCGGGAATTCAGATTTCATTTGACCTTATCATTTTTCCTCGGAGGTCATATCATTTGATAGCAGAGATGATTGTCTCAGATATTTTGGATTCTCAGTATTTGGTATCAAAACAATTGTCTTATGTACTCCGGATTTTCAACATTTGATATCAAATCTCAAAATGTATTTGACCTTCTGATATTTTCTTGGAGATCATATCATTTCGTATCAGAGGTGATTGTGTCTCAAATACCAAAGATAATCACAATGGTATTCTGATTCATAATATTGGGTATTAAAAATTATCTTTGGATATCTTTGGATTCAACTCATTAGCATCTATTTATTGGTCTAATTAAATATTTTGAAACCATATCTAAAGCTTTGATATAATTGCACGTAGTTCATCTAACATAGTCTACACCATTATGAATTTATTAAACAAGGTTATGCAAGAAAATAAAATTGGTAAATAATAAATTATGTTTAATACTCCAAATACATTAAAACACCCTCACTCATTGACACGTCACCATAAAAAATTACAAACTTCAAAAAATTAGTATGTTTTTGAAACTATTTTGAAAAACTTGATATATATAAGTTTATATAAACTTATATATATAAACTGTTATAAATAATATGGATAGTTATGGATGAACATATAGTTACTCATGAATTAAATGTAGTATTTTAATTTGTTTTATTTTGTGCATAATTAATTATTATATCTAATTAGTATGTTTTTTAATGCTTATAAATAGGAGATTCATATCAATAAAAATGCAATTCATTTTTTTTATATAGATCTATTTCACTATTTTTTTTTCTTTTCTAACACATAATCATTATGATTTATTTCTTATAAAAGTTATGAAATTATATTTTTATTTTATATTTATATCTTTTCTCTTATTTTATTTGATTGTTTGAATATATGCAAATATTATTAAGATTTTGATCTAGTTAGAAATTAATGAAAATATATTTAACTTTTCATAATTATAAGTTATGAGAAATTGTGGGATTAAAACATAAATACATAACTAGAAGCTATGCATACTCAACTCCATGATATCTGATAAAACTATAAATATATAACTAAAAGTTATGCATACTCACAACTAGGAGATAACATTATAAAATTTATAAATGCATAGCTAAAAATCATGCATAAGATTCCTAATTATTTTAATTATATCATATAATTAGAAGTTATATAAAATAATATTGTATAAACTGAAGTTTTATAATGAATATTACATAGTTAGAAGTTATGTACAAATTTATTTTATTATTTTAATAAAATAATCATGATGCACAATGATAATGTAAAAAAATATGAATATTTATTTATATTTCATATCTCATGTATTTTTTTAATATATTTTTAATTGATATGAAATATTTATCAAATTAAATTATTGTAGGTATGGTTTTCAAATAATATCAAACTTAACAAAGCTTGAGTTTGTTGTCTTTGATATTTCAGGCAAAAATTATTTATCTTCAGTTCTTGAATTGGAAATTCACCTAAATATAATGAATCTTAGAAATATTATAAAAAAAATGATGCATCCTTGTAGGATCGTGCCAATGTTTTTAATATTTATTTGCCATCATATTGATGATGTATTAAAATGTGAATACCTTGTAGTCAAATATGCTTTCATCATTGGAGAAATATTTGCAAAGGACTTATATGACTACAAATAGATTGTAATCCTTTCAAAAGTACATTGTCATTGGATGCACTTGAGATTATAAGATTTCAAATACATAAGTAATCACTATGGACTCTTCAATATTAGCTCATTATTAAAATAACATGGAGAAAAAATTAGTGACGAAGATATACTTGAAAATATATTAATATCATTTCATGTCTCGAATGTCCTCATGCATCGGTAATATACTAATATTGAGCATGTCATTTTACCAAATATTTAGAATTAATTTTATATATTCTTGTGATTGAACAAAATAATAATTAATTTCTACTGAAAAATTAGAAATCTCATATTACTAGGTCAATGTCATTGCTTGAAGCTAATATCTCATTTTTCCAAATTTATGGACAAGGGCGTGAACATGGATTAGATTGGGGTATAGGTCATGGTCATGATCTTGATCATTGTAGACACATTTTCTCACATCACATTGATCATCATATTTCTCAGAGTAGAAAATATGATTCAAACCACAATAATTGGAATGATTGAGAGGCCTAATCTAAAAGTGGTGTGGAATAACAAAGCAAATATACTCATGAAAATTAATGTTATAGGTGTGATATAGAAGGACATTAGTCATTTACCTATTGTAGTTCAATATATTTGATCAACTCTTTCAAATCTTAATTAAAGAAAAAAAATTGTTAAAGTACATTTCTTTGATGATAATAACTTAGTGAACTTAATTTATTAAATGTATTAGGCATTTTTGAGAATTTTTGTAGAAAAATTGGCCATATAATTAGTAATGCAAATGTTTGTTATGATTATTTATTGTATTTTTATTTAGAATTTTATTATTTATGCTCGTTTGAATACATACATCTTTACTTTGTTATGTGATTATTTTTTATTAAATTATTTTCTTTATTAATACTTGAGGATATATGCACCCTCTCACACTTCATAAATCATGCGACACATAATGTAATTGCATGCCTTGTAGATTATGGTATCACACATAATTATTTGTGATAAAAAATATTTTTCTAACTTATATTAACAAAGTCCAATGTTAATGCCATATATGGTATTGCCAACCTAATTCAAGACTCTAGAAAAATAACTATTATTTTGTCTAGTAGAGCTAAAATTCAAATCGATGATGCTCTATGTTCTGCAAACTCCAACAATGATCTTATTAATTTTTAGTATATTTGTTGAAATAAATATTATATTGAAATTATAAATAATAATAATAATCAATATTTTCTCATAACTTATTCACTAAGTGGGTCTTTTTGTTATCTTATGATTTTAATCGATATGTTCACTCGTTGGTCATGTGTTAGCATTTCTTCAACTAAAAATGTTATTTTCGTTAGTTTACTTGCTCAAATATTTTGATTTAAGATATTTTTCCATGATAATCCTATTAAGATAATTTATGTTGATAATGATGGTAAATTCTTTTTTCAAATATTTCTTGATTATTGTATGTTTCTTGATTATTTAACTGAATTTTTTATTAAGTGGTTATAATTAATTAATCATCCTTTACACTTAAGGAAGAAATTTCATTTGTCTACTTTTGGATATGTTATCTTTATTTTGTCACTTTAATTCAAATTCATCATTTAGCTAATTATAATTTTTTTCTTTTATAAAATTTTTTTTAGGATTCAAACCCAATTTTTTATTTTTATGTATTTTTGATTGTGTTATTAATGTTCCTATAACTCCACCTCAACATACTAAGTTTTTTTTATTAATTTTTTTCACTCCCCTCTATTCATTCTTATCAATCACATGATAGTTACATACGATAAATTTTATACTGATCAATCATCTTAGTAGGGATCGTTACCAAATATATGTAACTTTGGAATTCTTATTAGATCCAATGCATTAGTAATTGTTTAAATGTATCTAACTCAACATATTAAGTTGGTCCTCAACTTTGGTTTGTTATATTTGTTGGGTTTACTTTTTCTTCGTTATTCGTTATCTTGAACCTTAAACAAACAGTATTTTTAATATATATTTTGAATAATGTCATTTTAATAAAATTGTTTTTTTATCATTAGGAGACAAGTCGGTTCTAGAAGAATGATAAGATATTACATAGAATGTATCCTTATTATCTCGTCTTGATTCTTGCATAAAGTAATGTGAACTAGAAGTTCAAAAAATTATTTATTTGCAAGAATTTGCAAATCTGTTATTTGATGCCTTCACCGATAGCAAGAAATTTATACAATCACATATATCTGCTACAAATACTCCAATGTGCAATGATGTTCATGTAGGATAATTGGATAATATCTTGCAAATAATTCTAGGGCATGTTTGAATCTTAGTAGACTTATAGACATAAAGGGTTTAATTCATAGAAAAAGAAATTAAATAAAATATGAAACTTTGTATTGTTGAAGAGTTTAATCAATACAAAAGTGTCAATAAAAATGAATGATAAGACTCAAATTTGATAAACAATTAGCTTTTGAAGAGTCACGAATCGAACAAATTTTCATTAAAAAGATATTAATATCTAATACTGAAGAAAACATATTGAGACACACAGAAGAAACAAGAAACCGTAATGAAATTATCATAGATGCTATATTTTCATCCCTAGTAACTATGAGAAAACTTATTGGCTAAATGAAGATCATCACATATTATGAAGATCATCACATATTATGAAGATCATCACATATTATGAAGATCATCACATATTATGACGATTATCATATATTATGGATAAATGTTTGAAAATAAATGATTAGTCAAAATGAAAATATTCAATTCAAATAGAGTTAAACTCATTGGCCAGATGAAATGTATTTGAACATATAGTTCAAACACTGAAAAACATAAAGTCTACTGGATATAAATGAGTTTTTATGACAAAATAAGCATAATAAAATTATAAGATATAAGGCACAACCCGTTGTTTAAAATTTCTCACAACAACTTGGTATAGACTTTGAGGAAACTTATTTTATTGTAGTATATATAATCACATTTTAATACTTGATAAGCTTGGCACTCTCTAAAGGACTTGATATATATTTTATGTACGTAGTTATAACTTATTTATATGGGTCTATAAATGTTGATATATATATATATATTCCCAGAGGATTTAAATTACATAAAATATCTAATTCAAAATCTCAACATGTACTCAATGAAACTACATAAATCTCTATACGGATTAAAGTAATCTAGTTGTATGTAATATAATTATTTGAGTAAGTATTAATTAAAAGAGAGATATATGAATAATTCATTTTGCTCATGTGTGTTGGATACTCAATCAAAAATCAATCTTATAATAAGCATAGCATACATAGTTAAAATATATGATAAAACATTTTGCTCATAACTTTGTTTGACAGTGTCACAATTGTATTATAACTTAAGTTGCTATTCTAGTTCAGAGTTACGACATGGATCATGGAGTTGCTATTTGAATAGATTCGCAACATGTTTGTATGATTATGACTGAAGAACTATGTTTTAGAGTTTTTGACTTGTATTGTTAAATCCCGACTCACATTAAACTGTAACTTGTGCTTCGGAGTCAAAACATAGAATTGTGATATCACAACTCAATTTAAGATGTAACATGTATTATTGTGTCGTGTTCATGTTTTGTAATGTTGCAACATCATTGTTGTCTCAATATGTTTTCTATTGTTGTGACTGACCACCTTAATAATTCAAGTTGTGATTCTTTTATGTGGTGTTGTGAAATGGATGAAGTTGTAATATATTATGTATTGTCGCAACATGAAAAGTAGTGAAAAATTTTCTTTTATATTGTGTATTTTTTATTCTCTCTCTGTCTCTCTAATGAGGGTGTGTTTCTTCTATGAAAGATTGATTTTTCTTCTCATAAACCTAAACCAACGTCTTAGGATCTCTATATTGATTCTTGGTTTAGTATAGAAGTAAAGTTATGCCCGAAACCTCAAATTCCTCCTTTGTATAGGAGGCTATTGTGCAAAAGTACAACTTGATCTCTTGATTTATGCACCAACAAGGTATCAAAGCTTATTGCTGAGATACTTGAATTCCAACATTTAGTATTTGAGTATATATGAGATGTGTTAGGTTCTTATCTTTTGATGTTACATAAAAGTGTGATTGTCGAGGTTGTGACACCAGAGGGATTGCCTTTGATATATTGAGTTCATTTGGCATCATAGCTAGAGATTTGGTCACAAAGTCTAGTTTGGCTTTTAGAGGGTTTACTAGTTATTTGGAGACGTGAATATGAGAATAACAAGTAGAAATACATCTTAAATTGGGATCGAGAAGTTTATAGAGAAGAGCTCAAACAATGAAAAATAAAGATTGATGATCTACTTGTAAATAGAGATTACTAGTTTGTAATTGAATAACCAAAACTAACAATAATCGATTAGAATTCAGAGATGACTTATATGAAGAAATTCAATTGAGACGAGTTGGATTGAAGAGTGAGGGGCTTGATCCAATTATGTATGGAAAACGAAGTCATGATGAATGTTTCATGTGAGAGAATCACGAGGGTTATTGAAAAAAGCTATAATTGCTTTATTAATGTAAATCATTTATAAATTCTCTTCTTATTCGAATGGATCTCAAATATATTGATCAGTCAGTTGTCTTTTGTTGACTATGAGATCAATGAGGATGATAAAGTGATTATTCTTTTTTGTCCACTACTTGATTCATGAAATAATTGAATTACTATTGGTTGTTATATAACAATTTTATCTTATGAGATGGCTGCTCAACTTTACTTTCAGAGGATACGAGGAATATAATGGAGAAATACTCTAAGGATACATTATATGTGAGGGGAAGGAATGGAGACACAAGTGAACAATATGAAAGCAAATCAAAGGTAAGCGGAAGATTGAAAAGTTTAGACAAGTTGAAGTTGAAGTACTAGAAGTCTGGTTTAGCTGGGCACTTAAAAAGAGATTGCAAGAGAAATTTTCAAGTTACGACATGAAAATTTGGAGTCATGATCTAACAAGTGTTGTTTCGGTAGATGGGGAGTGTCATTCATTTGAGGTGAGGTTCATTTTCCTAAAGTCTATATTGCTCATGTTGATAAAGATACTTGGCATATTAACATAAGTATGTCATATCATTGAAATTGATTTAGTCATTATGCGTTATTTGATGGAGGAGAAGTGATTATGAGGAACGACTTTACAATGAAGATAATTTGCCATGGGAAGATAAAAATGCGGATGTAGTTGAGATAATTAAATACCTTTCGAGGCTGATACATATTATTGCTCGTGTAGAATTTTTATTTCGGTGAGTTCAATGATGATTGATAGCGTGAAACTTTCTTGTGAAGACAAGGATTACAATGTGATTCGAGAAGCATTGATAATTGCTCGAGGAACAAGGTGCTGAGCCTTGTACCAGTTGTGGGTAATCACCATCATGATTGAGAAGTGAGTTCTTAAGTTTTGAGAAGAAATTTATTGGAAGGGTAGAGTTCTGACATAGAAATATGATGTCGTGATAAAGTATGAGTGGGGACTTGGGAATATGTTGTTGTGACGTGAAAATACAATATGACATAGAACCATATGGAGGAATTAGAGGGCATGCAATGCTGGATAAGTCTTAGTGGTGACTCGAAGTCATGATATTAAATCATGCATGACATGAAAAACTTGGTAATGTGATAGACTCAAAGTTGTGATATGATATTAAATATGATATGGGAAACTTGGTGTTGTGACAAGAAGACTTAATGTCATGATAGGAAATCAAACTATGATCTTTGTGTTGCAATAGGGAGATATAAAGTCACGATAGAACCAGATGACATAGAACCAGATGGAGGAATTAGAGGACATGCAATGCTGGATAAGTTTTAGTGGTGTTGCTGCTGTATATGTAATTTGTTTTAACTTAATAATTTGTTTTAATATTTTTATGTAAGTGCAGGAAATGAAATATTAAAAGCTCGGGGATGCAGCAGTAGCACAATAACGGAGGTCTCGCTGTCCGGTTAGCGGGCCGAAATTTTTAGAGCAGAGCCTGGCCCGGTTCATGATCCGACCCGCTTCGGTTAAATGAACCGGCTGTTTATTTTCTGTATAAAAACATTTGTATTTATTTTTCGGGTGACTGTTTTTGACCCTGTTGAACTATTCATCGTCTCTTCTCCTCTCTCTCTGCGTGATTTTTCGTGACTGTCATGCTGCATACTGTAAGACATACATTTCTTGGTTTTAATCTGTAACGCATAAGCGTTTTCTGGTGGAGGTAGCTAGTCGTACTGAGCGACTAGCGAACCACGTTATTTGCTGTGTTGTTTTTTTTTCTCGTTTTGATTCTGTCGTGGATGTTTGTGGATTGGGATATATATATTGCTCATTTCTGTGTTGTTTCTGTATTTTCTGTTCTTAATCTCACTACCCGTGGAAGCGTGATTTCCCAACAGTTGCAATAGGGGGACTCGAAGTCATGATATTAAATAATGCATGGCATGAAAAACTTGGCATTGTGATTGATAGACTCAAAGTTGTGATGTGAAATTAAATATGCTATGAGAAACTTGGTGTTGTGACAATAAGACTTAATGTCATGATAGGAAATCAAACTTATGATCTTTGTGTTGCAATAGGGAGATATAAAGTCACGATTGGAGAAAAAGCTGGCCATGGGGGGTTTGAGGTTGCAATGGGTAAATTTACAGTCACAACAAGAGAACAAATTGGTCATGGGGGCTTCAGAGTTGCAATAGGAACTATGGTGCTGTGATTTCATTCCATTGGTGGCATAAATGAGCCCAATCATGTGGAGTCAAGGACCTTGGTAAATCAATCAAGTGAGAGCATTTCATAAAGGAGTTGTAGGCATTCGAGGAAAAAAATACTTAGAGACTTGTGAAGTTTCTCTTAGATTGATATATAATTTAATACAAGTGAATATTTAAACAAAAACTGAGGGCTAATAGAAAGATTGAAAAGTACAAAATACGACTCGTTGCAAAAGGATATTCTCAAGTGGAGAAATAGACTATGATGAGATTCATATGATATTAACTGCTGCAGTAAGGTATAACATAGAAGTTGATCAGTTGGATATGAAAATATTATTTTTTCACAATGATATGGAGGAAGAAATTTACATAGAGCAGCTGATTGGTTTAAAAACGAAAGACAAAAAAAAACTTCATATGTAAGTTGGAGAAGTCGTATGGATTGAACTAATTTCTTTGGATGTGGTACTAGAAGTTTAATTTATTTAACTTATAATTGATATTCAATAGATGTGAGATTAATCATTATGTCTACACTTAAATATTTTGTAAAAAATTTAGATACTAACTTTATGTGTGGATGATTTGCTATTTGTGGTCAATAACATAGATATGATTAATTTGATAAAGAGTTTGTTTCTGAGAAGTATGATATGATTATTCTTAGGCCAGCAAATCTTATACTTGGCATGAAGATTCAGATAGATCGGGACAAAAGAATATTGTCTTGGGTAGTAGAGATATGTTAAAGATATACTTCAGAAATATAATATGATTGATTGCAAGTTGGTGGGGACTCCTATGATGATGTATATGAAGTTGATAGTCCATCAATGTCATTTTACTTAATTGGAGAATAGAATAGATGATCATTGCTCTGCATGCTAGTGTAGTTAGGAGTTTGATGTATATCATGAAATATATTAGATCCAACATTTGTATATTGTGGGAGCGTTAATAAAATTTATATCTAATTTAGGAATGAAGCATTAAACGTTAATCTTAAGGGTATTCTTGTATCTTCATAATATTCTTGATTATGTATTACAGTTCAACAACTACATCAATAAGAAGATGACTGAGATTAATGAATCTATTGATGCTGGTTGAGGTGGAGGTGTTTGAGATAAGTCAATATATTGATGTTAATTGAGATGGAGATGTATTGGTGAATGTGTTGAAACTAATTGAGGTGAAGATGTGGATATCCAAATATCTACAAGTAGGTATGTCTTTAATTTGTATGATAGTTCTATGTGTTGGATGAGCAAAAAACAAAGTGTGGCTGCCCTTTCATCCATGAAGGCATAATATATGACTATTACTCATGTTAGTAAGAAAATTATTTGGATACAAGAACTATGTATAAAGTTTGGCTTCGAGTAGAAGGGTTTGAAGCTCAGATGAAACAATCAAATTGTCATTCATTTAATATGAAATTCAGCCTTTCATGCAACAATAAAATACATTGATATTTTGCACAATTTTATTCTGAAGCAAAATGACTAGAAACCTATTTGGTTGGAGAAAATTGACATAACGAAGAATGCCACTAATTACTTGACAAAAATTATGTGCATATAGAAATTTTCGTGGTTCAGAGCTGAGACTGAGATGAAAAAGAAGTATTTATCAAGTGAAAAAATATTAGAATTAGTTCATACTTTTTTTGAAATTATTGCTATCAAGTCATGATTTTGTTTTACAATTTTGTGAATAGGCTAAAGCTGAAATATCTGCTAAGGAGTTACTATCCTATTTTGTGGTATCTTGACTAGAAAATCTGTTGAGTAGTTGCAACCATGTTTAGTGGTGTCACGACATGATGGAAGCTGAAATGTCTATTGATGACTCATGGTCCTGTGCCTGAGGAGTTGTGATTAGACTAAAGCTGAAATAATTGTTGAAATTATTAGTCATTACTTGGATCTTGAAGTTGCAATTTTTGTTGTATGGTTATAATTGGAGAATTATTTTTTGGAATCATGACTTGTATTATAAAGCCTTGACTCATCTTAAGCTGTAATAACTAATTTAAAGTCTTAATATGAAATTATGTTGTCATGACTTAACTTAAGTTGTAATATATTAGGGTGACACTTATATTTTGTGATGGCGCTATTATATTTTGTGGTGTTGCGATATCATTGGTATCGTAGTATGTTGAGTGTTGTTGTGACTAGATTGCTTAAAGATTCAAGTTTTAACTTTGTCATGTGGTGTAGAGAGTCGAGACACAAATGAAGCAACGACATATTATGTGTTGTTGTTACTTAGAAAATAAGCATGAGAGATTTTTTATTGTATTGTATAAATTCGTGTAAATGAAATGTAAAAAAAAAATTTACTCTACCACAACACGTAAATAGTAGTGAAATTTTTTTTTCTTGAATGCATTTTTCTTCTCTCTCTTGTGTAAGAGTATTTTTTCTATGAGAGATTGATTCTTTTTATTTCTTGAAACTTTAAATCAACATCATGAAATTCTTGTACTAATTTCATGCTTGGTATCTGATCAAGGTCACACCAGGAATCTCAAATTCCTCCTTTGCATAGGAGATTGTTGTATAATAGTATAATAATACCTCTTAACTTCCACTTAGCAAGGTATTGAAATATGTTCCTGAGGTACTTGAGATCTAACATTTGACATCAGAGCAAATATGAGGTATGTTAGATTTTATTATTCGGTATCAATGCTAAGTATGATTGTTGAGGTTGTAACATTTAATATTATGGAGAATGTCTTTGGTACCTGGGATTTTAATAGGAAATTTCTAAAAAATTAAAGAAAAATCTATAACACATCTATATACTTAAAATGTGATAATTACATGTGAAAACCTGATAAACAAGGATATTTATAATTATTTTAGTAAATGTAATGTGTTCTATTAGAATTTGTATATCCTTTTTCTATGAGATATTGTCAGTCATATAAAAATATCTTGTCCACCATAATTAAAATATTCTGATAATTTATATTAAATATTTGATTGAATATTTCGAAATAAGTCTTTAAGTTTTAAATAATTTATCTTTTTACATGAATTTGATTTTATAATTACTATTCATTTTTAACTATTAAGAGATTTTTCTTAAGGTTGGGGTTTTAGTTCTCAAGTCTAAATGTGTCAAATGAGCCGTGCTAGGTAGGTATGACCCTTGTTTTAGTGGTTCAGCATATATATGTGTGTGTTGTGCACGGCATGGTCTTGGTGCCAGGCTGTGCCAGGCTGTGCCAGGCTGTGACAGCTGCCTGCATGCAAATCTCAGCCTTGAGTGACCTAGTGTCAGCCTGAGTCCTTCCCATCATGCTCTGTCGGGTTGATGTTGCATCAAACCTGGCATGAACTGATCTGTGGATACAGTACGTGTCGGGACTGCACGCAGCTCAACCAGGCCAAGAGCCCAGAGGAGAACCAGGGCTAAGGCCGTACAGGCTAGCCTTGGTGCAGTATAGCTAGCCTGGACGGCTGGACTGGTGCAGGGCAGCCTAGGTACAAAGTAGAAATGGCTAGCTTGACCCAGTTGAGCGTCGAGGCTAGCTTGGGTTTACAACAGGCTACCATGGTTCAGTCCAGCCTAGCCTGGGATGGGCGCAAAATAGACCACAGTGCACCACCAGCATATATACGCGTATATATTTAATATAATAAATTATATAATTTATTATATATGTAATTTAAAAAGGAATAACATTAATAAAATTAATAAAATGTTGTTAATTAAAAGCTGCATGATACACACCTCACCAAGGCCAGGCAGCTAGAGGAGAATCAGGGCCAAGGCCTTACAGGCTAGCCTGGGTGCAGTATAGCTAGCCCGAACGGCTGGATCAATCCAGAGCTAGGCAGCTTGGGTGCGGAGCAGAATAGGTTAGCCTAGACCTTTTGAGGCTAGCTTGTGTTTAGAATAGGCTAGCCTGGACCAGGCCAACCTAGCCTGAGGTGGGTGCAGAATAGACTGCAGTGCACAGCAAGCATATAATATAATTACTTATATAATATATAATATGTGAAATTTAAAAAAAATCACCATTAAAAAATATTGTTAATTTAAATGTACATTATAAATAAAGAAATATTAAATAAAAAGCAATTACACTAAAAATTATTTTGACACCAACTTTACTACTCAAATTTCGATTTTATAATGTAATTAATTTTTTAGTTGTAGTGTCTGAAGACTAATCCATGTAATTCTCTAATTTCTTGAAAATATCATAATTTTTATAATATTTAATTGAAATTTTATCTTTTTTCTGAAATATTGTTCATAATATTAGAAAAAACAAACTCAAATACTATACAGTACACCAAAGGAGTTTATAAATCTTTTACTATTTTAAAAAACACGAGAAAAATAAATTCATATGATTTTTACCAATTTAATATGCGAAAATTTTTTATATCTTTGTGGGACATTATAGATAAAAAATCAGTATCTAATTATATCGATAACTTACTTATATTCGACAACACATATAGACGTGTCAAGTGGATTTATCGGCTCTGGAATGACATGAGGCATGATCTGATATGACATGACATGGTCCAGAACCATGCTTGGATTGTGCTGGTCCGAGGCATGTTTCATGCTGTGCTTGGATGGAGGTTGTCGTGTCTCATGCCGAGCCCAGCATGACCTGCATGCTTGACCTGGTGGTATGGTCTTCTTGCACGGTGACTCATGACTAGGCATGGGTTTGTCATGGGTCATGGATTACCCATCGTTGGGTAATAGTATGATGGGGCTGGGTGTTTTATAAAAAACCTACCACGTAAGGCAGGTTCAACTTACGTGGGGTCCATTATGTAAAAATGCAATGGGCTCCAACACCGAGCACAACCTATCGATGTTGCTACCTTAAAAAAATTAAAATTATTTTTTTAATATATGTAGCCATCATGTTTATTCCAACAACGGCTACATGCTAGAAATCTGACTGCTATCTGATTTCTGCCCCAAAAAAATGTAAAAAAATTTATAAAAACCAAAAAAATGTTTTTTTTTTAATATAAGAAAATCTATTAAAATAGAGATTAAAAATTTAGAAATTTTATTTTTAATTATGGATATTATTCTCTATTTAGATTCTCTATCATCTTTCATTCTTTGAAGTTTTGATATTTTTTTCGTAATTTTTTAAATTATTTTATATTTAATTTATGCATATGGTATATGTTGTATAATTTATAAAATGTAATTGGAAAATTGAGTTGAGGTTAGATTCAGAAGTGGTGCTGTGCAAAAGAAAGTATTTTACAATAAAATAGTTATTATATATATATTTTTATAAGTTTTTATTTAGTTTTATTTATAAATTAGAAATATTTAAAAAATATGGCAAATAGTAAATATAATGGTAATAAATTTGAAATTAAAGTAGATGTAGATACTAACGACAATTCTACCGAAAAGTCAGAGATCGAAACTTAGTTCTTTCTAGCGGTCTTATCCCAAATCAATTTGGCACATAAAAATAAAAAATAGGCAATTTCAATAGTATTGATGTATTTTAAAATTATAAAAATAAAAATTGTATGGGTGTCAAAGAAGGATCGACACAATATATATTTTATTAAATGATATATAATGTAGGAGTGCATATGACACTATCTTAAGAGGTATGTCGATTAATGCACTAAAAAATATAGTTTATTAGATTCTAGACAAACTTAATTAAGTGGTAGGGCCTTTCAAGTATGATCTAATTCAACTTTGTTGATCCTTTTCATATATTGTAATAATTTTGAGAGAAAAATACATGCCTAACTGATTATGATTATGAGTCATTTAATTAGATTTTTGGAGGATCCTAGAATAATCAATATTATACGGATTTATTTTTAACCTCTTTATCATAGGATTTCTAGGTCTTTTAGTATGAATGATAAAATACATTATTATAAATTAGTAAACTAATTAATAATTAATAAATTTAGGAAATATAGTGGAGTAGTGCACATGATATTCGATATCCGGACTAGTCATGATGATGTATTATTCACATATCTTAATGCCCATTATGTAGATTCAAAATAAAAAATTAATAAAAAATATTATGATTTCTTGAGGTTTTTTATCTTCATGATGACCAAGTCATATAAGAGTAAATAATGAAGATCTTTAGTAAATATGATATTTAATATAAAATATTTAGTATTATTTTAGATAATATTTTTAGTAACAGACTATTTATTAATATATTTATTAGAATCATTACAGATGAGTAATCATGTATTATTTTTCATGTTAGGTATATATACCACGTAATTGATCTTATAGTACAAATGACAATGTAAGCAATTTCTCACATATAAAAAAAAATAAAAAATTTACTAAAATACTTTATGATACCTTGCAGACAATATGAGTTGAGCATTCTCTATTTGTCTGTAAGCTTAAATAAAGAAAAATTTCAAATAATATGAGATATCATTGAAATTATATCTATCTTATGTAAAGTCATGTATTTTGGCTACTGACATGTAATATCTGATTATGTCAATAATAATAGTGATAAATTTATAATTAATGATGCAGATTATGATATAAGAATTTTTTTTAATGAAATTCTTGAAGATTTTTTTTGTGATATGGTGAATATATAGTCATCTTTCTACACTAGTACTTGTATTTCACTCGAATGTATTTACAATATTAATATCATAATTAGCAAGTATAAATATCACCCTATATTTAGTACCATAGATGTTGAGATTGAAATCAGATATTTAAAATACTAGTCATTCATTACAATTCTGTATTGTTTGGCTGTCTATATGGATCCTATGGTTAATGTGAAATGAGTATAAAAGATTTTAACATACATATTTACATGCATAAATCAAAAATACTATCTTGAAAATTTTATTCATGAAAAATTAATTCACTTGTTTATATTTGATGATATTATGTATGATAGTTATAGTCAGACTCTAGTATAGATATGCACATCATATATGAAGATGATTTATTCATTTAGTTATCAAGGAGAAATCAATGTGGTGGTATGTCAAATAAGAGTAAGACATCTCGATATTTAGATATCGAATACTATTTAATCCTATCATATGAAAATAATAGAAATTTGGATATTTTATTATAGTGAAAATCATACGAATTTTTTTATCATGTACTATTTAAGATGATACATGATCTACTTATTTTTTTAGTATCTAGCATAATGTTGAAGTTTATTTTTTCTATGACAATAAATATGATTTTAAATTGGAGATTGAAATTATGATTAGAAATGATAGATGCTTATGCATTCATGAAGTACTAGGAAAAATTGAGGTTGAACATTTAGATCAGTTTGGGTCATGTTGTGTCGTATTGTGTCATGTTGACCACGATATGACATGGCCTATTTGATACTTCTAAGGGTATCTTATTGTTCATTCTTAGATAATATAAAAATCATTATTTTCGAATACACTATTAGTCTTCATATTCAAAAGATTCAATATAACTATCATATTTTTTTTATAATATTTAAATAAATATTTTAATTGTTCGTAAATTTTATCATATGATGCTTGTGATTGGTTTATGTTAATAGGTATGAATTTTATAGTATTTTATATCATGTCAATCATAATTACAGGATCAATATATACAGTCATTCAGTAAAGAGATCGATAGTTTCCCAATAGTTTAAATACTTTATGTTCATTTAATAGTCATATCACTATAATATAAGTATTATCTTTATTAGTTAAACATACTATTGATGTTTTATATGTACTTAAGTATAATTCACATTGTGAGAGTATATACAGACGAAAGTAATTTTGTTGTTTCATAACTTTTTTAAAATTTTAAATTTGAAAATTTTATGTTATAATCTCGTTCATTAATTATTGTTTCACTAATTTTATTATTTAAAAAATTGGATATAACATGTTAGTAATCACTGGTATTTCAAAATGTATTTATGAGGCGCGCCTTGATACAAATAACATAGAAAAGGTGTAAAAGTATATACCTTCTCCACTTTCTCATCCAAGGCATATGCCTCACAAAAATCTCAAACTTTAAAATTGAAAACAACAAAGGCAAAAAATCATAACTTGTTGGAATTGCTGTTTTTTTGCCATCTTTGATTTTGTGCCTAAATCAACTCTATATCACCTCTTCTCTCATCATCCCTTGCCCCCTCATCCTCTCTTTGTCATCATTGCTTTCTCATCCTTGCTATTTCATCATCATGCAAGGTAACATAAAATATATATTAGCAAATATATGATTAACAAATATTTTTGCTAAACATATATGTTGATATGATTATTCTAGATTATATTTGTTAATATTTTTTATGTTATTTTTTTATATAATTAAATTAATCATATTCTATTCCAAATCATGATAATTTATATTTAATTTTTTCTTTTTAACTAGTTAAATCTAAAAAATCTCTAACTTGTATTTAATTATTTTAATGTTTATACAAATCTTGTTTTAATTATTTTTTTTTTGTTTATTTCTTAGAATGAGTTTTATTGATTTAAGAATCTTAAAATGTTTTTTTAATGTATGCTATTAAAATTCTTGAGAAATATATGAGATACTTTGCAATCAAAAATGCATGGGATGGATCAATATATTTAAGCATCATTTCGTCGGAAACTGATCATTGTATAAAATTATGCAACAAAGTTAGTAAAAATTTTAGATTTGAATGGAAAAGGTTTGTATTGGCTCGTAGCTTGAAATTCAATTAAACATGGTCATGTTCGCCTTTGATTTATCTCTGAGTAGGAGTTGTAATCATGTGCATAGAGTTTATATTGACTTTTGGCTCAAAATTTAATTCTCATTCTCTTATTTTTTTTCATTTTTTTTTCTAAGTGTTGCTTTAATATTTTAGGTTACCGTGCGATGCATTCAGTTAAAAGTTACTACACTGGTTTGAGGTCGCAACTTTATGTGTCATCAGATCTTCTCTGGAGCATAAGGTCACAACATTGAAAAAGATCAAGACTAGAGCAAATACTCTCTAGAGCAAAAAGTCTCAATGAAAAATAATATTGTGATTCAAAATACTTAATATTGTGGCTTTTTACTGAATAAGTTGTGACTTTAGAATTTGTCGTGATTAATTGTATTAGTGATATATTTGGTATCCACAATGTGAAAATAATATTTTGATCATTAAATTGTTTTAGAGATAGTACGATCGTGACTCAAGGATAATGTCACGTCCACAGAGATTATGTTGTATAATAAAACAATTGTATTAACTAAATGATAAAGTTATGTACAAAGATTATTATAACTTATTTTGTAGAATTACAATCAAGAAATGATATCGTAACAACTCTATAAGATGATGGAAAATGAACTTAAGGCATGACATAGAAAATATCATAATACTCAATTATTTTTTTTTCCAAGTCTTTGCTCAATTAAGCCTAATAATTTAAACCTAAATAGATATGATTTTATTAATATTCATGAAAATTCTTTAAGGTATAAATTTAATGAAATCTCTTAGATATAAACACAAATATGTGCAAACATACTCAAAATATACTCCTAACCAACCAAAAAAGTCAGAACGTGAAGTGTCACACATTGTTCGGTCCAATTGACACCTTTACTCAAGTTAAGTTGGAATGGAAGACATATGTCTTTTCTAACATAGCTTTACCCTATCTTGGTTGAGTAATATCTCAAAAGGAGATCTGATAATATAATTTTGTCAAGAGTAGTAAAATAGGTAAAAAATAAAAGAAAATATGAGTATGATAATATTGTGAAATATGATGTTGAATATAACTTTTTTATTTTTATGAAGAGTGATCAGAAAATAAAAATGAAAAGAATTGGTTGCAAGATTATCTAGCTTCTTGGAGACTCTTACTTTGAAATATTTACATATGTTCCTTTCTTATAGTATATGCTCAAAGTCTTTTATAATCAAGTCTATTTTTAGCTTAACCTAGCTTGAAATTAGTGTAGCCTCGTGGATTGCTAGATTGTTTGGAATTAAAGAAGGAATTTCTTTCTAGGAAATCTTATTCTTTTTGGAATCAATCTTATTTGTACTTGTTGGTATATATGATGATTGCATAATAGTATCATCATGATGTAGACCAACACGTTTATATTTAGTTGATGAGTGACTTTTTCTCCTAGTTGGACGCCCAAGTAGGATTATGGAGGAGTAAGAAAAAATAATATGTCTAGATGTATTTTTTAGATTTTTATTCTTCTTAGGCTCATTAAAAATTAAGATTTACTCATATAAGCTTTAGTGGCTTGTGCCATGGCCCATTCATGACATAGTTACTCAAGTTTAATTTGAGTGGAGTATATCTTTTGTGAAATATGATATTGAGTATAATAATAATATTTTATTTGGAGAGCAATTGAATGATTAAGATAAGAAAAATTTATTATCGGATCATCTAGATTCTCATGAGACTCTTTGATTTGGTTGTATGTGTATCTTTTTTCTAGTATAAACTCTAAGTTGTAGGTGATTAAATCTTCTAGATTCTAGCTCCACCTAGGTCAGAACTAAAGTAAATTTATTGTCAGATGATAACTCCATGGAAATATTATGATAATGTTAGTCAATAAGTTCAAATTTAGTTGATAAATCATTTCATCTCCTAATTGGAGGCTTAACTAGGGCTGTATAGGAGTAATAAAAAGTAATGAGTCTAGATATATTTTCTAGATAAATTTACTCACAAAAGTCATGTTAGCATTCTCAAATACTTTATCAGACCCTAGTTAGAAATATATATATTTTTTTGGATAACTAAATAATTAAGATATACAAACTTCAAGTCATGTATTATTTTATTCTGATCTAGAGATAGATCCTTAAAAAACCAAACCCTAAAAGATTTTGATAGGTCATAGGTAATCTAAATAGTATCTTTTTTGGATGTAGGATATGAAAAAGCACGTGGTAAGAAATGATAAAAAAAATATTTTATTGATATAATTGTTTGTAGTTAATATTGTATCTTCTTGGAAATGCCCTGGAACACTTCTAAGAGGAGTGTCCAACTAGTATCACCACAAATAAGTTTATACATAATCAATTATGTGTGTACTTATTATATATGATGATTGTATTCATAGTGTTAACCAATAAGTTCATATTTAGTAGATAAGTGACTTAATTTTTTAATTGGATGCCTAAGTATGACTATAAAGTTATAAATGAAAAGTAACGAGTCTAAATATATTTTTTGGATAATTAAATAATAAAGAAATACACATTTTAAAAGTCATGTATTATTTTATTCCAATCTAGAGAGAGATCCTAGACAAAACAAACTCTCAAAGATTTTGATAGATCATAGGTAGTCTAAATAGTATGTTTCTAGGATGTAGGATATGAAAAAGCACATGATAAGAAATATAAGAAGAAAATATTTTGTTGATGTGGTTGTTTGTGGTTAATACTGTATATTCCTAGAAATGCTTTGGAATACTTCTAACAAAGAGGAGTGTTCAAGTTGCATCACCACAAATAATTTTTTACATAATTAATTATATGTGTACTTATTATTATATATGATGGTTGTATACATAATGTTAACCATTAAGTTTATATTTATTTGATGAGTGACTTCGTTTTCTAATTGGATGCTAAGTGAGACTTTAGAGTTGTAATGAAAAGTAACTAGTTTAGATATATATTTTGGATAATTAAATAATTAAGAAAT
This sequence comes from Sapria himalayana, assembly GCA_029783825.1. Classification (NCBI taxonomy): domain Eukaryota; kingdom Viridiplantae; phylum Streptophyta; class Magnoliopsida; order Malpighiales; family Rafflesiaceae; genus Sapria; species Sapria himalayana. The sequence goes on from JAREIK010000215.1 coordinate 1,432,001, forward strand.
ACACACTTTTAAGTCAATGTATTATTATTTTGATCTAGAGAGAGATCCTAGACAAAGCAAGCTTCCAAAGATTTTGATAAGTCATAGGTAGTCTAAATAATATCTCTCTAGGATATAGGATATGAAAGAACACATGGTAAGAAATGATAGAAAAAAAATATTCTGTTGATATGGTTGTTTGTGGTTAATACTGTATCTTCCTAGAAATACTTTGTAACACTCATAACAAAGAGAAGTGTCCGGGTTGTATCACCACAAATAAGTTTCTATATAATCAAATATATGTGTAATTGTTATTATATGATGATTGTAACTATTGAGTTGTAATGAAAAGTAACGAGTCTAGATATATTTTTTGGATAACAAAATAATTATGAAGTACACACTTTAACATCATGTATTATTTTATTCTGATCTAGAGAGAGATTTTAGACAAATCTAACTCCCAAAGACTTTGACAAGTCATAGGTAGTCTAAATAGTATCTCTCTAGGATGTAGGATATGAAAGAACACATGATAAGAAATGAGAGAATAAAATATTATGTTGATATGGTTATTTGTGGTTAACACTGTATCTTCCTAGAAATTCTTTGGAACACTCCTAACAAAGAATAGTGTCCAAGTTGTATCACCACAAATAACTATATAATCAACTATATGTGTATTTGTTGTTATATGTGATGATTGTATACATAATGTTAACCGATAAGTACGTATTTAGTTGATGAGTAACTTTATCTTCTAATTGGATACCAAAGTGCAACTATAGAGTTGTACTGAAAAATAATAAGTAGAAGAAGAAAACAAAAAAGAAATGAAGAAGAATAAAAAGAAAAAGAAAAAGTTGATTAACATTAAGAAGAAGCAATAAAATAAGAAGAAGAAGAAGTAGCAAAAGATGAAGAAGAACAAAAAAATTACATGGTAAGAAATTATAGAAGAGAATATTCGGTTGTTTGTGATTAACATTGTATCTTCCTAGAAATGCTTCATATTGCTTCTAACAACGAGGAGTGTTCGAGTTGTATGACTACAAACAACTCTTTGCACAATCAAACCTATATATATTTATTGATATTAATGGTGTCTCCATAGTAGTATCATTATAATGTTGACTAACAAATTTAAATTTAGTTGATGAATGACTTCGTCTCTTAATTAGATGCCCTAAGTGAGATTATAGAGGAGTAAGAAAATGTAATGAGTTGAGATTTATCTTCTAGACTCTTATTGTTTCTATGCTCACTAAAAAATAAGGTTTACTTAAAAATGATCATGTTAGTACTCTCAAATATTCTATCAAACTCTAGTTAAAAATATTTATATTTTTTATGGATATTTGAATAATTAAGAAATATATTCTTTAAAATCATTTGTATCATTTCATTTTGACCTAGTGAGAGATCATGAACAAAGAAAACTACCAAAGAATTTGAAAGTTAAATTAAATAATCTCCTTCAAGGATGTAAAATTTGAAAGAGCACAAGGTAAAAAGAATTGAAAAAAATATTTAGTTGATGAGGTTGTAGTTAATATTGTATCTTTTTAATAATGTTACAGAATACACCTAAAAATGAAGTGTTAGAGTTGTATTAATCAAATATCTATTCTTATTTTTTTCAATTTTATTATGTGGATATTTACCAGTAATGAAGTCTAATGTATAATCTTATATCCAATATAGTAAGTATTGAGACTATTTGATATAAATTCGAATATATTATTGTTTTTAATTTTTTTTTATATTTTTTAATTAAATTAATTTTATATTTTTGATGGAATAAAAAAGATAAAAAAAAAGTATTTTAAATTGAAAAATAACCAATCAAGTAAAATGTGTATAGTCTGTAATACTAGGGTACACCATTCTCAATTTGATTAGTAATAGGTGAATAAGTAAAGAGTGTATTACCAATAAATCAAGAAAATTTAAATATATATAGAGATTTAATTATAGAATATATGATATATATTTCATATTGCTCAGAGTTTTTTGGTTATACAAATTAATATTAATAAAAAAATAAATTTAAAATTGAGTTGCTTAGAATAATAAGTTATAGAAATGAGACTAGCATGGTATTGGTATCGATAAATAAAAAAAAATATGTGAAAGAATCAAAGAAATAAATGACAATTGAAAATTATGATAGTTATTTTTGAGGACTTATTATTTACTATTATAATACTCAAATTTTAGTGAACAAGTAAAAAATATGGTGAAAGTAAAATGATTATTTTCACCATATAAAAGTTTATTATTGCCTAACTAAGAAGAAATCATGTATATGTTTCTTCAGTAGGGGTCATGGAAGAAGAAATTTATGAGGACCATTAGATAGATATGATAATTAATTTATCCCTCTCAGCAATATATAGTACTTATTTTATTTTTTAGAAATACATTTCAATAACTCTTTTGGTTTGATTCATCTTCTTTTTGTGTGTGTAATGAACTGTGGCTTTCTGTCTCTTCTTTTATCATGGCTTACTCCCTCATTTGTCAATATATGTTAAATAGTGTGTATCTCCATTTGTTCTCAGTTTGCATTGTGATATATATCTGATTTATTAAAAAATTCTTGATCACTCAAGATTTGGATATGTAATATTGAAAAAATATATGATAGTTAGTATGATTGTGTGAGGATATCATATCAAGAAGTTATTATATCTGTCTCTCTATCACTAATACATTAACATTTGCCAGAAAAATCTTCAACAACTTTCTAGTTAGCTGAGTGAAATGATTAAAATGAATATATTTATCCAACAATATCATATATTTATATTATCTAAAATGAGTATAGTGATGTAGCTAACTTACATAAAATTTATAATAATTTGTCTTCTCTCTAGAAATAACTTTTAATAGTGTGATTTATCTTCTTGTAGGGTGTATATTGAATTGAGATTTTGTCTCTTTTTCTATCATATTTAGTACTCTCTTGGATGCTAATATATATTAAATAAGATGTCTCTGTATTAGTTCTCAGCTTGTCTCAATGATGTAATTATGAACTTGTAGGAAATTCTCAATCGCACAAGTTTGGCTATGTAATTCTGTCTATATCACTGATATATTAATCCCTGCTAGAAAAAATTTTCAATAAATTTTCTAGTTAGTTGAGTAAAATGAACAAAGTATTGCTGTTTGAGATGAATATTAATGATGTTGCCAACTCATAAAATTTTACATATCGTATAAGATGAGAAAATTGAATTCAACTTCAACTAGATGTATTGTCACATGACAATCAATAGGAATTAGTCTATAGTAACTGGATAGTTAACCATTACCCAACTCAAAAGTCATGTGCGAACTCATAGTTCATTGCGAGTAATTCTTATGCCTGAGATTCTGTTAAGTAATTATTGGCATTTTTTTCTTTTTTTATATGAGTAAATATGTGCCATACTTTAGTATGAGTCAAAGACAAACACTATACCCAAGGTGCACCATAATGCACACTCATTGTGCACCATAATGCGCACTCATTGTGCACCACAGTGCACCCACAATACACCTCCTGCACCTACTATGTACCTTTACAGCCATTATGCACACCATTGCACCATAATTATCCATTGTGCACCTTCTGCCACACAATGAACACACCCATGCATTCACAATAAATGTTGATGCAGTGGGCATTTACGTCAATGACACATTGATGTGCATCGTTATTGCACATTCACCATGTGCGTGGCATATACCAACAGCACACACGTGTACTATTACACGAGTGTATTCATGCATTGTATTATAATGCATGCCTCACTCTAGCAAACCCTAATGTGTTATAGTCTGTCTAGTAAGAGTTGGTTCTAATATCATGAACAAACTCAATTAATAATCCACAAGAACTCAAATATGAATACGATGTATAAGATAAGCATTTATATGATGAGCTAAATTGATTGGACAACTCATATATTAGGTGTTTTCATTCCTAATCCAAAAAAAAAAAAAACAGAAATATTAAGTTATAAACTACAAGGATTATAATAGTTTCCTTCTATATAATAGTTACAAACTCATCCTAGAATTCATGTAACATGATTATTTGAGTTTCTCCTTTTACTCTCTACTCCTAGTTGATAGGTACAAGATTGTGCAACCATATTACATCTATTTGTTTTTTGTTTTCTATTTTTTTTGCTAGCATAATTAATGTTATTATAGCTAATTGTAGGATATCTTGATCCTTTGGCAACATAAATTTTAATTTAATTTTATAACAATGGATGTTGTCATTAGTTTTATAAGCATCAATTTAGTTCTGCTAGTTATACAAGCTTATGTTTTTGAGAGTGATGATTCCAGAGGTATAATCCTTGATTATAGTAATGCCAAATATACTATTAAAGGAAAACATATCATTTTTATGTATATTAATTGTATAGACATGCCCGATTACATAAAAACTAATATATAGATCTCAATAGAGTTTTGAAGTATTTATGAGAGAATAGTATTGTGATAGTTGATCACATGAGAAGTTCTCATATTACCTGTATGTATTAAAATTTATATTTTAGTACGATAATAAATTTTTTTATCATAGGGCTATAGGTTTTAGATTCTAGAGGTAGGGTTGTCAAGATATTAATTTCTCTCAAATCTTGAACTAAGTGGGAGCATGATGCACTAGGTATGACTTCCATATTAATTGTGTAGATAATGATATTATATATATATATATATAAGAAAAGGATAAAAATGAATGCAAATAAAAAAATTACAAGGAATAAAAGTAATCTTTCCCCTCAAAAAGATATATTAAAATTCAGCATGTCTAGTTTAAGAGTGATAGTAGAACTCTAGAGCCCTCTCAATATTTTGTTAAAAATATCTTCAAGTTAATCTTTCTTTGATATGTGAGTAGTATGGATAAATATGTTTCATATTATTCTTTTTAATTAAATGATAATTTATGTATGTTTTATCAATTTGTTATAGTTGAGTTAGAAGCTATGTGAATCATTATTTGATTATCATATTAAAAAAATTAGAGAGATAGGAAATCAGAATTCATCAAAAAAGTATATGATTTACATCAACTCACAAATAATAGTATCCTTGACTCAATGCTCAATCTCTATTAGATTTGTTATGATTTATACTTGTCATTTTTTTATAATTTATTTTATGGATGGTAGCACCCATCATATATGATGCTCCAATCCACATTAGGTCATATTTATAGTTATTTATGTTCGCATTTTGATTAAATGAAATGAATGTATTGTTTGGGGTTACACATTTATTTTTCTAACATAGTATTAGAGTTTAGGGGCATGAAAAGCCTAATTGAAGAGAGGTAAGGAGATTTGTATATGTAACAACACAGATATTCGTGTGTTATATGCACACTAAATATGTGCACACTAAATATGTGCACATAACATGTGTAGTAATGGCAACCTATTATTATTGTCACTGTGCAATTGTTTACATTCGGTGGCAATATGGAAATGAATGTAGTAATGCATGCACACTTAGTATGTCTGTGTGTGTGTGTGTGTGTGTGTGTGTGTGTGTGTGTGTGTGTGTGTGTCAATGCTGGTAGTGCATAGTGGGTGTGTATGACATTATGTAAAATTAGTGTTGAAGAAAAAAAAGAGGAATATTATATTAAGATTTGGTCCTCTGATATTTGATTGATAGAAAAGTCAAATTCCTTGTTATTACTTTATGAGGGTGGATAGCAAAAGTATGTGCAATGGGTTACTAGAGTTCAAATGTGGCAGATTACCTGATGAAGAAGACTCTAACTTATAAGATAATGAAAACCTAATTACATGTTAACTTTCAACTATTAATTGTTATGTGAAAATCTATCAAAATAGAGTTAGACTTCTATTTTTTTATCTTGCATGAAAAATAAAATTTTATGAGAGTTAGCAATATTATGGTACTAATCTAGAGGTGTCAAACGGGCCGGATAGCCTGGGTACGACCCAGTTCAGCAGTGCCCAGCCTAGAATGGCATGGTCCAGAACTGTGCCTCGAGCCGGACCACCTCATGGCACAGTTAATGCCATGCTAGGACGGTATTATTTATGCCTTGTGCTGGGTAGGCATGACCCATGTGCATGGTTAGATGGTATAGTAAAATTGCTCGGGCGATCGCCTGACTGGGTCCTCATCAGGTGGTTGCCCTGTCATGGGGTGGTCCATTTTTTAAAAATAATTGGTCATATAATTGATTGTAATTGGCCAGCTCATAAGCCAACCACCAGTTAGTCATCATTGTCGTGCATTCGGGAACATACGCCATTGAGTAATGCCAAGATGCACGACTTGTGCATCTTTGTCGTTTGGCACGGTTGAGCATGGCTCTGCACTTGGCCGTGTCCACCTTGCCGCGCTAGGTTGGTGGATCGCTTCATTGTGCTGTGCCAGGCATGATACAGTGGTATGGTTGTGCCTTGAAAAAATGAGTTGTGCCGGCATAACATGGCTTGTTTGATATATCTATTCTAATCCTGGACTATGTAGATATACGATTTTGTTTCACAGCTTATGGAAACAAGATTGGAGGAGTAAGAGCTGAAAAAAATTTTTCTATATAATTAAGAGACAAATGGAGCAACTTATTGGTATGATTTTCTTGTACTCATTTCCTAATAATTTTTCTATATTTTACCGTGAGATTCTGGGTGATCTTGAGTTTTTTACTATATCAGAGATGTACTATTCGACTATTCATTATATTTGAAGGAAATTGAGATTTACTAAAGGGATATATCATTTGACATATACTAGCAAAAGAGATATCTCAATCGAGGTAGAGGCAGAGCTATGAGAACATTGGTGTAATGCATACATTATTGGAGTAGCCACACTAGAGAGAGGTGTTGGAACTTTGATGTTATTTCTAGAGAGCAGATCAAGAGCACTGCAAGCTATTAAAGGTGATTGGATGACTATCAGAGTCCTTCATGAGTCCTCACAAAGTTATTAATTTATGATCTTTTTTGGAGAGAAATAAATAGAACTTCTTGTCAATAAGCTAGTAGCTGATGCTTTTTGTTCCTCAAGTATTATTGTTTTTTTTGATATATTTTTTCACTTCAGATTTATAGATTATTAATTCATGAGTTAATAATCATAGTATATGTAATATTCTTTTGTTTATTATCTTTTTCTTGTTATTTGAATATTATAATAGAAAAAATACAATAAAGCTAAAATTAATGGAGAAAAGAAATTGTAATACTTCACATCAAGCTAGTGTGTATAAGTCTGAAACATCAAACTTTGAGGAAAGAAATGTAAATTAAGGCTTCTTAATGGTATTCATGAAAATGTATGCTAATTGCTTTATTGTTTGAATATATATTATTATAATGATCACATCTTGGATCTTCTTCGTAAGAAATAATCAATTCATCTCTTTGTGCTTTATCCATTTGTAAAATATTATATTTGTAGCTATATATATCTCATTATTTGAATATCACAATAAAAATAGCATGAGAAGAAAATAAATACTTAATTTTCTTGAGTCGGATTCAAAATATTTCACAATAGTCACTATTATTATGAATTGTCTTTGCATTAAATTTTTATATAATTATTTGCCTCCTAATTTTTTAGAAGACAATAATGCTTCATGAAAAAATATAAAATCATTGTATAGATCTCTTCTTCGTGTAAGGTGATGCTCAACTAGGATCTGAATATATAAATAATTATAAGTATTTGTGATCATTATAAGAGATCCAATTAGAGGTGTCAAATGGGATGGGTTGGGCCGGTACGACCCATTTTTTAGAGCACGACCGTGCTTTCATGCCGGGCTAGGCAAGACATGGTTACTGTACCATGCCATGTCTGGCCCGACACGGTTTATAAAAGCCGGGCCCGGCACGGCCTATTGTGCCTGGCTAGGCCTGCTCGGGCCAGGGAATTTTTTTTTTTAAATTTTTATTGTTTTAATTTTTATTTTAATTATATAAATTATTAAATTATATATAAAATTATTGATAATATATAATATTATAAATTTATAATATGAATATTGTTTAAATTTTATTAAATTTACAAAGTTTAAAATTTTTTTATAATGTAAAATAAAATTAGTTTAAAATTTATTAGAATTATATTATAGAGTTATAAATTTTTAAATGAAAATTAAAACAAAAAAAATAAATAAATCAATAATTTATGCTAAGAAAAATAACCAATCAGCCATTGGATACTGAAGGTCCGAACCAAATAAATTAAAGTTTCAATGTAACGTATAAATAAATCATACAATCAATAAAAAACAAAACATCGAAATCAAAAAACAATAGATCATCATCAATCGTCAATTGGCATATCATGAGCATCATCAGTCGCAACATCAAGATCAATATCATATGGATCATCATCATCAGTAATCAATGCCTCCGCTATCGTAGTGGATGCGGCTGCAGTCCCTGTCTCAGTCCTAGTTCCAGCACGATCATGGATGCTAAACCTCGAATCCTCCCAATCCTTCAAACAAGCAAATACCTCAATAATATCTGGACGTAATCTCGATCTCCTATATGAAATCATGTTCACTACAACAAAAAGCAGACTCAAATGCTACGCTCGACACCGGAGGAGTCAGTAGATCCCGTGTCATCCTAGATAGCACGAGAAATGTGAAATCATATGATTTTCACCACTGTAATATATCAAGATTCTTAGTATCAGAATATGATAGGATTGAGCAGTAATCGGTATCTAAGTACCGAGAAAGCTCGCTCTTATGTGATGGTCCACCCATACGTTTCTCCCTCGCTAGCTAAATGGAAAAATCATCATCTCTGAACAATGTATCTATGTTCGTAATCATAGTCTCGCTACTACCACTATTATACCTAGTATTGTAGTATGTAAACATGTCAGTCAACTTCTCATGAATGAACCCTTCAGGTGGCTCTTCCAGGTTCATACACGAGGAAATAAAATTTAGGGTGTTTTCTACCCCTTCCACCTTAATCATAGGGTCTATGCATGCAACGAGGCAATAAAGAGATGAAATGGTTGATCAGTACTTTAAGTACTTGGTTTTCATCTCTGCAACTATATGGCTAAATGTCGGGTCAGCTCGATACTATCTAAACATGCTATTAATATTGCATATGCACCGGAGTGCAATGCAAGTCGTGGGCGTATAAACCGACGAACACTTGTTCGTCGTATCATAAAAAATCTTCAGGAATTTCATAAATAAAATTCCTGAAGCCCAGTCAGTGTCGTCAATAATAAGTTCGCCACTCTTACTATTGACGTAGTCGGATATCACATGTTCGTATCCAACACATGATTCCAACATCAGGTACATATAATTCCAACGGTGTCTCACATCCGATTGAAATTTTTTCTTCTCAAGATTCGCAGACAAACAGAGACTATCGAACTCTTGTTGTCTGCGAGGAGTACGAATATATTTTAGTGCATTACATATATTATCCAACGCGGGGGAACACATCTTCATACTCGCTTGAACAATCAGGTTAATCACGTGATACATGCATATGACATGAAAAATCTCTCTTAATAGTGCATCTCTAATATTCCTAACAAACATGTTATTCGCTACTCCATTATTAGATGTGTTATCGAATGTGTCACTAAAAATTTTAGTTTGAATTTTATATTTCCTAAAGATTTTTATCATACACTCAAAAATGGTCAGACTATCATGAGGATGAAGAATTTCAGAGAATCCTAAAATTTTTTTATTCATTGTCCAGTTAGAATCTACATAGTGGCTGGTGAGACATACATAAGATGCTTCATCTTGACTTGTCCAGATATTGGACGTTACGGACACTACTCTACTATATGCTATAAATTCATTAATTATTTTTTTTTTTCTAATTTATATAATTTTAGTATGTCATTTCTAGATGTGGACCTAGGAATCCTATGATAAGCAGCCTGAAAATGTCTGCATGATGCGCACTATCCTTAGATCTTCCGAAAATCTTATTGGAAGACCCATCAATGTGATAAGTCTGGCCATGCCGTCCCTACCCAACTCGCTGGAGTATATGAAAGAAGTAAACTTTGAGATTGAACTCGATCCAGTCTCAAAAAATATAGTGTCAAGTTGAGTTTGCCTAGGATCTAATGGACTATATTTTTTGGTGTATAATTCGGCATGCCTCTTAAGGTGCCCAGTCCAAACAAACTCTTACATGTTAAAAGTCTCATATAATATTTGTACTGTGTCATTTCTTCTTCATCATCCCTAATATTTTTTTGTTTTATTATATTAAAATGAGTCTAAACTACAAAAGTCCTCATAGTTTTTTATTTTTTAGAAGTTTGGGTTGAGACGACTGGAGAAATCAAAGTTTCAACAACCTCAGACCTCTGTGTAATATTTTCATTTTCTAAATTTAAATATGTTTCATTAGTATTTGTTATTTTTTAGGATTTTTGTTAATCAGGATACTTATTTGGAGACTAGAAGATATATTTAAAATTTATCTATTTTAGGTCTAGAGAGAGAGAGAGAATAAAAAAAATAAACTTAAAATAAATTACCCAGTAAAGTAGTGAGGTCGATCACGTGCACGGTGCACCACAATCTAGCTTAAAATTTAAAACCCAAGTTGAGATTCCCGAAAAGCCAAGCCAAATGATGAAATCCCGACTTCCCGAGTCCCGAGAGAATGGCGTAATGATTTTTGAGAGAGAAAATGTGAGATTTGAGAGAAAATATGTTTATGAAAATCATAAATGTTATAGATATGGGGGTGAAATTTATAGATCATAGAAAATATTTTTTTTTAAAAAGTCATTTTTTTGATTTTTTTAATTTTTTAGGGGGCAGAATCATGAGGGCCGTTGGATTCTGCCCCCTAGCCGTTGGAGGTGAGATCTAACGGCTATAATTTATTTTTTTTTATTTTTTTTTTTGCCCGTTTGGGGCGGGGGGATCAGGTCGGCTTGAGGGACCACGGGTCGGGTCTGATTGGACCCGACCCGCGGTCTTTTTTGCGGGAAGGGGAAAATACTGTGCCGGTGTGCCGTGCCATGGGCCACCTAACCGTGCCGGATCAGGCACGACACAAGGCTCGGTTGGCCTCGGCACGGGCCCGGGCATGTGATTTTTCCATGCCGGGCCGCGCCGGCCAGGCCCAATTGACACCTCTAGATCCAATGCTCTGAAGACTTCTTTGCATGCCTTAATATTCGAATCACTACATCTAGTTAAACTTGTAAAAGAGAATATAGAAAGTAATTAATTATACTGATTATATGTTATATGTGATCAAATAATAGTCAAATAATTAATCTTACTTAAGATTCTTCTATAAACAGTAAAATCAATTCTAAGAATTGCATCAAAAGTAAATTTAATGCCTAGATTGATAGGGATTTCAGTTGGAGCACAAACTAAAAGTTCAACTCATGTAAGGGTATGAAGTGCATATCTTATTTATAATAAGACAATACCATTCCTAGAGTGAGTAATATTATATCAAGAAAATATTTGAGTCTCATATAATTATTCATCTAGAATTATAATTGAAACTTTTCTTTGAGTTGAACAATTTTCAACTCATCATATTTTACAATTAAAATATAATTTGCGTATACAATAAGTAAAATTATCATGTTATAAGAGCTCCTCTAGAAAAATAATAAAAAAACTCATTTACTTGTGTAAATCGAATGAGGTGATTGCATGTATAAATCTAGCAAATGAGATCCTAAATAATTATTTCAAACCATATAATATTTTTTATAAGCTATAAATTATGTATGACTATACTATTTTAAACCTAGGTAGTATATCTTTTAACCTAGGTGATTGTATATGATTATTTCATATACACTCTATCCCAATGTGATTATGAAGAAAGATATTCCTTATATCTAGTTGATATATTTTTTATTTATGAGATATAATTAGAGAAAAAGAATTCATACACAGGTAATCTTGGTTACTTGAAAAAAAAATATTGATAGTGTATACCAAATGTCTAAGTACATATTCTTTTTTTTGTTAGAGATTAGAATTCATTTTCATAATATTATGAATGACTTCGTATCCTTTTTTTTGTTGTCTTTGAGATGAATATTAATGTAATGACATTGAAAACATACCTTAATCGTGAGTTATGTATGTAATCGGAGTCTTATTCTATATGTCCTACTTTGAATTGCTTGTGAAATAAAAAATAAGTTTTTTCTTCTCTTAGCATAAAATCTCTAATTATGCTAATGAACATCATATCACTTTTAAAAAGTGATACGATATTTTTTACAATCTTTAAATTATTATTTAAAGATTATCTATATATACATATATATATATATATATATATATATATATATATAATCCAATAATTAATTTGATTTTAATAAAATTAATTAACATGATTTTAATCAAATTAATCATTCTAATTTTATATACATATATACTCTAAACAAATAAACTAAATTTTAAATTATAATTTAAAATATTTATAATTGCACCATATAAGGTTATGGTAGGGATCTTGGCTAAAATGAGATATTGGCCTTTTAATATAAGTTATGTTATTTCATTTATATTAATTATAATTCATCGTACTATAGAATTATAATTATACTTTCTTACTTATTTAAAATAATTTGAGTTTGTTATTATTTAATATTTATTAAATCCCTCAAGTGAAGATTATAAGCACTCATCAATTAAATTAAATTATTGACAATTTATTTTAATTAATCTTTTATTATTTTTTTGAAATATTCTACTTAACGTATTTAATATGTCGAATTAAAATTCATCTCAAGAGTTTGATAATATTTAAATTTATAAGTATACTCAAAGGGATATTATCTATCTATTTGACATGACATAAATTCTATTAAGAATTATTATTCACAATATAACTATATAGTTATTCAATTTACTCAATTTATTAATTTATTTATAAGTCTTATTTTTTATGAATTAAAATAATTATAAACAAGTGTATGTATCTATTAATTATTTCAAGATTAATAATAATAATATTTACAATAATGATAATGTATTTTAATTTTATATGTCAGTATAAAATAATCATATTATGATAATTTTGTTCAATACACATAATTGTACTAGCATAAGAAGTTAAAATTTTATTATTTCCTATAGTCAAAACATATCTACTAAAATGTTGTGATATAATTATATCAATGATGTATCTAACTCCGTCTATATTATGAACAATAAGCTTATATTTTATTAGAATTCATAAATTGATCTTCCATATATAAGTCGAACTCTATACGCTAAATTATTTACTATGCAGAATAAATGTCATATGCATATTATTTAATTGGAAATCTAGTTCATTATAATTTCACTTATAATTAAAAACATCAAGAGTTGCTAAATGGGCCGGGCTGGCCCGACCTGATTTTAAACCCGCCCAACCGGGCTATCTTGTCAGGCCATGCACGACATGATATAGTAATCGTGTCGTGTCTGGTCTGGCTTGGTTCTATGGAGGTTATGTCCGACACATGCCCGCAGTCCGAACTCTACCAGTCCTGCCTGGTTTGACCTGATCCGGGTTAAGTTAAAATCCTAATTTTTTTAAAAATTAGGGTTTCGGCGGTTCACAGTTACGTTGTCCCGTGTCTTTGCTCTTTCGGAGCTAGGTGAGCCTTTCCTGTCGAGCGGCGGTTCATCATGACCACGCTCTATGCATGGTCATGCTTGCAGTGCCCACGTGTCAGGCACTCGTGTTGTGCTTGGCACGACACACCGGCTGATCTCGGGCCTGGCACAGCATGACCGGTGCAGAGGATGTGCCCGACAAGGGCCTGGCCCAGCACTATAGCATGTTGTGTCGGGCCTGGGCCGGGCCCGAGCTGGTCCGTCCCATTTGACACCTAAATACATCAAAATATATTTAATCAACCAACAAAAAAAAACTATCAAATAACTTTTAGCATAAACACAATTCCAACATTTATAAATCTGAACTTTTGGTAATCCATCTTTTTATCCTAACATATTTTTATAACAACACATTTTTATAGTTCATGATATTAGTTCTTTAGTATTATAGAGTAAATGATATTTATCTTTTTCAATTTAGTTTGATATTATTTTGAGTGAAATAATATTTTAAAATGAGACTTAAGTATCTTAGTACTGTCAAGAAAAGTTGTGAAAAAAAGAAAAGTTGTCTCATTCATAAAGCAGTCAGAGGGTCAATACCAAATAAATTAGTTGTAAGTTCATCTAGCTCCTCAATACTTATCTCTAATATGAGCAAGTTGTATATATTCTCTTTTTAATACTGGTCATAAGTCTTAGGTTGTTAAGAATCCCAATTTGTATTAATTATGATTCTTAACTTGAGTAGACTCATGAGTTGTTGGAACCTTGCTCTATACAGGGTAAGTAACATTTTGTAATTATTGATATATATGATAACTTAATAAGAGTATTATTATTGTATATCAAGTTCAGAAGTAGTGAACTAGTGACTCTATCCTAGTGAACTATTGAGGTACACGGAAATGTAATAGGTCTAGATGTATCTTTTGGACTCCTTACTCTTCCTAAGCTCTCCAAAGAATGTTTCATGCTTGAAAAATATAATATTATCACTCATTAAAATTTTATTAATCTAAATTTAAAAATGATTGTACCTTCTCTGAGTATTAAAGTAATATAAGAAAAATATATTTCAAGGTCTTGATTTCTATCTTTTCTCGTGTTAGAGATATTCTTGGTCAAACTAAGTACTCCCAAAAACTCTAGGAGGTGAGCTAAATGATCTTTTCTCTTAGTTATAGAATCTAAAAGGGTAAATACTGAGAAATGATAAGACTTATAGTTGATGAGGTAACTATAATTCATGGTTAAAATCGCATCTCACCAAATATTATTTTATGAGGATGTGTAGGCATAGGAAATTTAGTATATAATCTCACGATCCATATAATTAGTATTGAATCAGTCTGATATATATTTTAATATATTATGATTTTTTATTTTTTTTAATATATTTATCAAATTGATTTTTATTATTTTATGAAATGTTTAAAAATAAAAAAAAATGCTTGTTATCATGTTGAAAATTAAATATTCATGTATATCATGATCATTCATTAATAAATATGATCAAATCGTTAAAGTTTTCTTTGGTTGTCTTTATTAGAGGTGTCAAATAGACCATGTTGTATTGACATGACATGAATTGTATTTTGCTAAGTTTGACATGACCAACACAAGTTCGAGCAGAATCATGTTGGGTCATTGCTGGGCTATGCCGAGTCGTGCCGGGTCATGTGAAATCATGTTGATTTTAGACTTTAAGTATACAAATATCATAATATGAAAAAATACAATTGTATGTTACATTTATATGAAATAAAAAAAAATCCATCATTCCAATATAAAAAAAATAATAAACAAAAATAATAGTAATATAAATAAAAATAATAAAAAAAATATTTCATCCAAATAAAAAATACAACTATCAATTCAAATACCAATCAGTGTCTGTATATAAAGTATCATCTTCATCGTGTAAGTATCTGATGGTATCACTAGCGGCAGTCTCAACATTCTTTAAGTTCCATGAGTCATCATTTATTAGTAACTCTTATTTTTGTTCTAATTTTATCCTGGATGTTCAATTTTGAATCTCCTAATTCTTTATGTATGAAAAGATCTCAATGATATTCGGTCATAGTTTTGATTTCCTATCTGAAATAATATTGACGGCAACAGAAAATATAGAATTCTATGCTATACTCAATATCAGAGGAGTAAGTAGATCTCATGTCATCTTAGATAACATGAAATGGATAGACTCGTGATTTATATCCTAATAAAATATTAAGATTTTGTTATTGTTATATGATAATTTTGAGTAATAATTGATATCTAAGTATAAAGGTAGCTTGTTTTTATTCGATAGATCATCCTATCATTTCTTCCTTGCTAATTGAATGGAGAAGCCATCATATCTAAATATGACATCAATATTCATACTCAGAGCATGATTATAATTATTATTATACCTAGTATCATAGTATGTAAATAATTCGCTCAAATTTTAATGAATAAATCTTTTAGCTTGGTATTCATAGTTTATGCATATAGATATGTATGTCAAAATATCTTTTATCTCTTTCACTTTAACCGTAATATCCATGTGGATAGCTAGGTAATAAAAAAATGAAATAGTGAACTAGTATTTTAAGTACTTGGTTTATATCTTAATAGATATGATACTAAATGTAGAGTCATCTATAAACTTGCTAAATATGTTACTATTATTACATATGCACCTAAGTGCAATGCAAGTAGTTGGAGTGTATACAGATAAATATATGTTCGTCATGTCATAAAAAACTTCAGGAATTTTATAAAAAAAATTTGTCACAGTCAATGTCGTCAATAATTAATTTGTTATTCTTATTATTGACATAGTTAGATAACACACGTTCATATTCAACACATGTCTTCAATATCTGATAAGTATAATTCAATGGTGTCTTATATTTGTTTGGATTTAATTTTTTAAACTCGCTGCCTAATAAATATTATTAAATTCTGGTTGCCTGCAAGGTATCTTAAGATATTTAAGTAGATTTCTTATTTTTTCTAATGCAGGAAAAATAATCTTAATTTCTACTTATACTATCAGGTTAATAATGTGGCACACACATCTAATATGAAAATCTCACCTAATGGTTTATCTCTAATGATCCTAGCAAACCTATTAATGACTACTCTTTTGTTAGATGTATTATTAAATATGATACTAAATATTTTATTTTAAATATGATAATTCTAAAGAGCATCGTCATACACTCATATATGGTATGATCATTATGATTATGACAAATTTCAGAAAATCTTAAAATCTTTTAAAGTTTTCATATAGATTCTACTTAGTAAGCAGTAAGGAATACAAATATTACTTCGTCGGGATTAGTTTAAATATCGGATGTCACGGATATCATTTCATTATATTACTTAAATTTATTAATTATTATTTATTTTTTTAATTTGTAATATGTAATTATGTCATTCCTACATATAAATATATGAATCTTACGATAAGTAGATTGGAAGTAAGTCTTTATGATACTGACAATCCTACACAAAGTAATACACTTGGATATTTGGTGTGTACTATCAGGATACTTACTCTCAAGCAGTCAAGATTATCTCAATTTGTATTCTTATTTATTTGTAGTATTTTATAGTTATAGATTACATCAATTAAATATTAAAAATATAATTTTTATGGTGACCTTAAGGAAAAATGTGTATATGTAGTAGTTACAAAGGTTTTGAACAATACAATCATGTGTTGTTTACATATTATAAATTGTATTCTATGGCCTAATGTAATCATTATTTATCAATAGCCTGATTTGCAAGATTTTCAAATGTAGTTTTCTTGTTTGGGTTATACAAGTTCGACGCTAATTTTTTTTGTATTCTTCCGGAGGAGTTCTGATAGTTGGATAATTGTGTTGATTATTTATGTTAATGATATTTTAATTATATGAAATTATAAATTGAGAATCATCCAACTTAATGAATACCTTCAGGGATAATGTCAGATGAAGAACTTAGAGAGATTCATATGTTTTCTTAGAATATAAATATTTTACTTTATTATGAATATTGTCTTGTCACTAATAAGATGATATATATGTTACTTTTATTAAAATTAGTTTTTTAACTTGTACTTTAGTAGATACTCTAATTGATCTAAGTATTGACTTTAATTCTAATATAATCACTTTAGTTGACTCTACTACTTATATGAGAATTATAATAAAAATTAATTATCTAATTATGAATAGATCAGATATAGCATATTTAGACAATATAATTAGTTGTTTTCTAAAATATTCTCTACATATTCATATTGACCTAGATTTTTTTATACTGAGGTATGAAAAGAAATTTATAGGGCTTTAATTCTTTTTTACAGATTATGAATACTTGTTCGTTGGGATTCAAATTCAACTTGGACATCAATATTTGCTGAGAAAAGATATATGATACATTTTTTATATTTGTCTTTGAGATAATATTATCTCTTAGAAAAGTACGAATTATATAATTATTTTGAGATCAAATACAAATATAAAATTTAGAATAATAATGATTGTCACTTATGAGATATTTTAGATCAAGTACAGATATGCTCATAGTGATCAAGTATATACTCCACCCCACCTCTACTCTTTATTATTACAATACAACAAGATATGTGGTCTACGGATCACATAGGTGTGGATTGTTTTCTTAAAAAAATGATTCATAATGAGATAATTACTATAACTTATATTCAGACAGAAAAGTAACCAACTGACATTTCTACGATGTTTTGAATAGATTTCAACCTACCTTTTTTTTATTAAGTTTGGTGTTATAGACTTATATGCACTATCTTAATTGTATTATTATATTTTCTATATAATTTGTTTTTTTACTTTTTATAATTTTGAAAGGAGTACTTATTATATAAGGATATCTGATATATGTTGTTCATATTAGTGTTATATTATTCTTGTTTATGTGTGTTAGATTTAACATGGATATTTAGATATTAATTTGAAGGGGGTTGTTATGGGCGACACTCTTATCACTTTTTTTTTTTTTTTCTGGTTTTTTTTTAATGGATGGGAGTATCCAAAATATAGGCATCCCCAGCCCACATTAGTTACTATTTATTGATCAAATGATGCTCATTTTGATAAAATGAAATGAATGTGTTGTTTGGGGTTGCACATTTCTTATGCCAACATCTAATATAAATTATTTATCTTTTTTATTTTTCCAGGAGATGATATTGTCTTCTGAAAAACTATAAAATTTTGTGGTAGATCTAGTCTATGTTATGATTGATATCTAACTAGAATTAGAGTAACTAACGAGTTGATGATGATCAGAATTTTTAAAGAAAATTTTAAGTTCAATTGAATTATTCACACATGTAAGTATGCAAATAATAACCTCCATACATATTTGACTTGGAAAACCTATGAAATACAAAATGAACTTACAGTATAAGAGATATTTGACTTGATGATTGTAAGATAGTTAATGTATATTATAATTCTTTGACACCTTATAGAGTTAACTAAAGAGCTAGTGGAAATGAAAATATTCAAATCTGTCTCAATCAGTAGATATTAACCACAAATCATTAAGAGCACATACATTTCAACATGCCAAATTTTGTCAAAATCTCCATAGCATATTTTTTTTAGGATAGTATTATCTCACTTTGAAAGTAACTAACCTTGATCATAAAAGGCATGTATGTCCACCTAGTTCTTCATCTGAAATTGAAATTGAGTCTACTAAAAATTCTCGAGTTCGATGATGTCCAGCTAATTGTCACAAGTAATAATAATATTGTCTATATATACGATAAGTAGAATAAGTCTTATCATTTGAATCCTTCCAAAAAAGGCAAGAGTAATGTTAAGTGTGTAAGTATTTTTGTAATAAATCACAATTGAAGAAAATCTTCAAGTCGGTTCCGTGATTACTTTAGTTCATATAGAGTTTTCTCTATAATTTATAAACTATGTGTAATCTCTTTCATGTTTGATCTCTTTAAATTTTATTGTGAAAAAAATATATTTATCAAATATAACTAAAATACTTGCTGTTGATGAGTAATAAGAGAGAAATATCCTGCTAGTAGCTAACTTAGCCATAAGGCAAGTATCAAAATAATTTACTTCAAAAGTCAATATAAAATACTCATTACTAGTTTGACATTCAATTTGTTTACTTTAGCACCAGGATCAGTCTTTATAATGAATACGCACTGATAGTTGGCATCTAGTTCTAACTCCCAAGATATACTAGAGTGGCTAACATTCATTTCATCTAGCATGACTTGACACCATCCTAGATGAGATGGTATCTGGATGTAGATTTGGATAATTTGGTACTGTCAAGAGAATGCACATATATTGTAGTGTATATTAATATTGTTATCAAAATTGTATAATTCACGATTTGATTCATAATTCAGGGGGCAAACGATTCGACTCTTAAAAAAATCAAAAATATGTATGAATTGAAGACTGAATCCTTGAATTCTGAATCGATTTACATGATTCGATTTAATACCAATTTTTAAGGGATTAAGATCCTCAAAAGGTCATAAAAATAAAAGCTAAAATACAAAAAAAATTATCAGCTATGTGAATTAATTAACGTTGAAAAAAAATAAATATAATTTTTGATATTATGAATTTAATGTGAAAAAACAATAAAATACCAAAAAAATCATAAAAATAAAAACTGAAATACAAAAAAAAAAATTACCAACTGTAGTAAATATGAATTAATTAACGTCAAAAAAAGTAAAAAAAAAAATTGATTCTCGATTCGATTCAATTCTTGATTCTCGGTTTATTAATCAAGTATTCCGATTCTCGATTCGAATCTCGATTTAATAAATATGTATATGAGTGATTCATTTTATTTCTTTCAGATAGTAATTAAGTTTGAGACCAAAGGATTTATTTACATGATTTGATGATTCCTCAAGTAATCAGCTCAAAGGATGAAAATGTATGATTCTTATTCTCTCCTCATAGGTTTTATCTATCAAATATTTTATTTAATTTCATCTAGTCTTTGATTTTTTTACCTCAATTTTACTTGAGTGGAAAATATTTGATTTATCTGAATTCTCATCTTCAATCAAAACTAGAATGACTATTAGTCTTGATGTTATGACCTCAGTGTTCTCCAAGTGAAACATTTCTCACAGAATATTATGAATAAGTTGGTATATCTGGAAACATCTACTGAATATAAATATGTTCATGTTAGACCACCACTGTGTATCTGGAAACATGTATGACAGGAGGAACACTAATAAAAAGTCTCAATTCTATACGTTGGGAATGAATTAGTATGACTCATTTCCATTTCATCTGCAGATGTTTGGGGATCATATTCATTTTAATATTATTATGTATTTTTATAAAATGATTACAAATTTAATGTAACTGTGATATTCAGATATTGAAAAGTAATGATGCTTTCCAATATATTTATGTTTAGTATGTCACATCATTGTTAATGTATTTTGTTTATCATTTGTAGTAAAATTTTGATTTTGTTACTCTGACGTGTAATTTTGTTTTTTTTTTCAGGTTGAAAATCTATTTTCTCTAGAAAACAATGGAACAAACATAGAATCCACTCTGATGAATCAACTCCTTTTAAAAGTTCTCGAGGGTTCTCAGTTCCAAGTATTGAACATCACCCGTATGAGCCAATTCAGAGCTGATGCTCATCCATCCGTTTTCGGTCAAAAGAAACATCAAGATTGCATGCACTGGTGTGTCCCTGGAATTACAGACACTTGGAATGACCTGTTGGTCATGTATTTAACTAAATTATGGCCACCAGATAAGTAGATAAATGTTTGTTCCATCCACTTAAAAATCTTGTTATATAATCACAGTTGATAGTTTTCTCCTTGTTACATTGTTTTAGTTTTGGCCTTTATTTTGTGATCAAAATTGAGATAAATTTAAATAATAACACTCATTTAAATAATAACCTTAATTATTGCCTTGCGCAACACTCATTTAAATAATAACACTTCCGGATAGTCACAGTTGTCTTGCGCGACACTCTACTAGCCCTTGACGCACAAATAAACATCACAAGAAAAGCATCAATCAGTTCATTGGTTGGACTGTCAAACCACTAAGCCTAGAAATGGGTTGGGGCCGAACTCAATCCAAAAGTTTTTCTGCCATCATATCTGTCAGCAATAATTTTTTGTCATTTGTTACAAACTAGTGGAGCTTCTCAAATAATTTAGCATTTCTTATCACTTTGGTTTAAAGTTGTTTCATCACTCCTTTCAAAATCTTCATGATCTTCAAATTATTTATAGAACTTTACAAATAATCTTTCGTTCTTATTGAGATGTATCTTACATAATATATCTTTTCTCTTTGCATTGGCATTGCCTTTTTTTCTTTTTTATAGACTACCTAAAATGTCTCTTTTCTCCAATTTCACAACTAGTGAATTATACATTAATTTTATTATTTTCAAAATATCAATGATTAATCTCAAGTTTTCTTGCCTAGTCAAATAATATTTGAATATGTATGATGATTCTTATTCACACTTTTCTCTATTCATTATCATTGCTTCTACATTAATTTTGAGGAAGAGTGATATTTCTTGTCTAACTTTGGTTGATTCTCTTCTTTTAAGAATAATATTTTTTTAGTCTCCTTCAAGCCATCTATAATGCATGTCAATGTTGACTGGACATTTGTGGGTACTATTCACTTATCTTTTCATTCACCGAGACCCCCTTTGCTTAGAATAACATTGTAATCAAAGAAAAGTAACTTATTTGTCTAGAGAATTTACTATCTTGAAAATTAAAAATAAACTTTTCAAGAATATTTCCTACTTATATCTTGAATCCATTTACAAGTACAAACAATAAGAATTTTTCCAAATTATTCTTGAGAAGTGACAAATAATTATTTTTTTTTATTGAGATGCATCTTTCATAATATATATTTTGTGTATTAGCATTGTATTCTTTTTTTTTAATGTATTCTTCTCACTTGGCTCTTCTCTTCAATTTCACAATTAGGTAATTATATATCAATTTTACTATTTTCAAAAAATCAATGATTAATCCCAAGTCATCTCCTTGTTTAGTCAAATAATATTTGAATATGTATGGTGACTCTTCTTCATGCCTCTCTCCACTCTTTTTCATCGCTTCTACGTTGACTTTGAGGAAGAGTGATATTTCATGTCCGACATTGGTTGGTTCTTTTTTTTTTTTTATGAAGAACATTTTCTTATTCACTTTTAAGCCATCTCTTTACATCTATTAAAGCTATGGTGACATTTGTGGGAGCTATTCACTTTACTTTTCATTCATCGAGACTCCCTATGCTTGGATAACCTTATAATTAAAGAAGAATAAATTATTTGTTTAGAGAATTCACCATCTTGAAAATTAAAATTAGACTTTTCAAGAATCTTTCCAAATATCTTGAATCCATTTATTATAACAAACAACAAGAATTTTTCCAAATTATTCTTGGGAAGTTACAAATAATTATTCTTTCTTATTTGATATGCATCTTTCAAAATACATCTCTTTTCTTTGCATTAGCATTATCTTTTTTTTTTTTGTGTATTCTTTCCACTTGTCTATTCTCTCCAAATTTACAATTAGGGAACTATACATTTTTTTTACTATTTTCAAAATATCAATGATTAATCTCAAGTAATCTCTTTGTCTAGTTAAATAATATTTGAATATGTATGGTGATTCTTCTTCATATTTGTCTCCACTTATTTTTATCACTTCTACGTTGACTTTGAGGAAGAGTGATATTTCTTATCCAATTATGGTTGTTTCTTTTTTTTTCTTTTAAGAATAATATTTTTTTATTGTCTCCTTTAAGCCATCTCCTCACATCTATCAATGTCATGGGGGTATTTGTGGGTAATATTTACTTCTTTGTTCATTCATTGAGACTCCGTATACTTGGGATAATATCATAATCAAAAAAGATTGATTTTTTTGGTTAGAGAATTCACCCTCTTGAAAATTAAAAATGAATTTTTCAAGAATTTTTCCAACTTAGATCTTGAATCCATTTACTAGGATAAATAGCAATATTTCCCTATCTTGTATGATGGTGGAGACTCAGAGAGTCAAACTAGAGGTGTCAACTGAGTTTTACAGAGCCGGCACAACTAATGTTTTGGTGGCCCACTCGGGCCACCATGTCGTGCCAAACACAACATGATACAAGAGTCATGTAGTGCTTGGCATGACAGAACTAAAAAAAGGGCAAGTCTAACATGGCCGGACACACCAGAGTATATTGGGATTCAAGCCAATTTGTGCCTTGGGGATTTCATGTCGGGTTATGCCTAGATGTGTCATTTTAGCCCGTTCGGAATTTAGTCATCTCTAATTCTAAATATTCATAATTTATTAATATAAAATTAATTTATTTATTTATTAAATATGATAAAAAAAATTATAATCAAAAGTCACAACTTACCACTCACAAAAATAATATAAAATAAATATTATAAATTTTAATCATTTTATTTTCGTAACGTAATACAAATACAAAATAACAATGCAAGCTCAAAATATAAAAATTAATACATTAATGATCAATCCCATAAGTCTCTGAATTAATACAAGTATAAAATAAAAATGTAAGCTCAAAAGATAAAAATCAATACATCAATGATCAATCACATAAGTGTCTGAATTAATATAAGTACAAAATAATAATGAAAGCTCAAAAGATAAAAATCAATACATCAAATATCAATCCTACAAGCATCGGATGGTATTATTAGTGGTAGGTTCAATCTCAGTCCTCACCAAAGTCCCACGAATAATCATCTATCACTAACTCCTTCACTCGATGTAGTCATACTACGATCATGGATGCCCAAGCTTGAATCCTCATAATCTTTCATACATGCTAATGCCTCAATAATATCTAACCACAATCTCGATCTAATATCTAAAATCATATTCACTATAACAAAAAAAGTAGACTCTGATATTATGCTCGACACCAAAGGACTCAGTAGATCCCATGTCATCTTAAATAGCATAGAATAGGTGGACTCATATAATTTCTACCATTATAAAATATCAAGGATCTTGTTATTAGTATGTGATAGGATTGAGTAGTAATCAGTATCTAAGTATCGAGATAGCTCACTCATATTTGATGGTCCGCCCCATCATTTCCTCCTCGCCAACTGGATCGAGAAATCATCTTTGAATATGGTATCCATGTCCATACTTAGAGTCTGGCTACTACTACCTCTATACATAGTATCATATTATGTAAATAGCTCATTTAACTTCTTATGAATAAATCCTTTAGGTTGGTGTTTATGGTTCATACACAATGATATGTATGTCAAAACATTCTTTACCTCTTACACCTTAACCCTAGTGTTCTTGTAGGCAACTAGACAATGAAGAGATAAAATATTGGACCAGTACTTTAAGTACATAGTTTTTATCTCAAGAGTCATGTCACTAAATGTCGGGTCATCTCTAAACTTCCTAAACATATTACTAATGTTGCATATGCACCTGAGTGCAATGCAAGTCGTGGGAGTATAAATTGCCGAACACATGTTAGTCGTGTCATAAAAAAGTATCATGAATTTTATAAATAAAATTTCTATAGCTTAGTTAGTGTCATCAATAATAAGATCATCACCCTTACTATTGATGTAGTCAGATATCACGTGTTTGTATCCAACACATGGCTCCAACATAAGGCATGTGTAATTCCATTGGTGTCTCATATCCAATTATAATTTCTTCTTTAGACTTGTTCATAGAAAAATAGAGGCTAATGACATGACACTTGCATTTATCGTGGAGAAAACAACCTTCATCCCCACAGACAACGGTGCCTTACAACCAAACTCTTGTTATCTGCAAGATATACATAGAAATTTTAGTGAGTTACGTATTTTATCTAAAGTGTGGGAAACAACCTTTATCTCTGCTTGTACTATGAGGTTAATGATATGGCACATGCATCTAACTTGAAAAATCTTTCCTAATATTTCCTCTCTAATGATGCTAACAAACATATTAATGGTTATTCTATTGATAGATGTGTTATCGAATGTGATACAATATATTTTATTTTGAATATTATATTCTTTAATGATTCTTATCATGCACTCGTATATGACCAGATCTTCATGAGAATGAAGAATTTTTGAAAATCCTAATATTTTTGTATTTATTGTCCATTTAGAAACTACATAATGGGTAGTGAGGCATGCATAAGATGCATTGTTGTGACTAGTCCAGATATCAGACGTCATTAATCTCATCTCACTATATTCTTTAAATTCATTAATTATTATTTCAATTCTAACTTATAGTATTTTAGTATGTCGTTCCTATATGTGGACCTAGGAATCCTATGATATCCAGGCTAAAAATAAGTATACATGATACTGACTACCATTGAATCCTCTGAAAATCTAATCAGAAGATCAATCATGTGATCAGTTTGACCATGTATTCCCTCCCTAACTCATTATGGTATATGAAGGTGGTCAACATAGAGGCTGAACTAGTTCTAATCTTGAAGACCTCACTGCTCAGTTGGGTTTGCCTAAAATCTATTGCATCATATTTTTTGGTGTATTATTTGACATGTTTCTTAAGATTCTCAGTCCCACATGCACTTCTATAGGTTAATTTTTTTTATAATATTTACATTGTGCCGATTTACATTGTTCCAAACTATTAATTTTCTTCTAATTTTTATTTTTTTAGATGTTTGGGTCAAGGTCACATGAGAAAATAAAGTTTTGGCAGTCTCGGACTTTTCCATAGGGTTATCATTATTCATATTAAATATATTTATGTTTACGTTAATATTAATTTCATTAACGTCATTAAAAGTACTATTTTTTTTTATTTTTTATTTTTTTTTAGTTTATTATATTCTAAATTATATTTTTAAATTAATTATTATTATATATTAAATTATTAATAAAAATGAAAATAAAAAAACTAAACAACACTTTAAAAATAAAATAGGTAAAGTATTAACCCATTTGCTTGACGATATGCATCTAATATCCAAATCCAATGTCCACACCGCAGTTTGCACTACACCCGAGTCCTGATAGGAGAGAGAAAGAGTGACAATACGAGAGAGAGAGAGAGAGATAGAAATAGGATAGAGAATAGAGAATCAGAGGAGTATGTGTATAGATATGAAAAAATATTTTTTTAAAAAAATCATTTTTTGAATTTTTAAAAAATATTTTAATATTTTTTTGGGCAAAAACCCAATGGCCACCAGATTTCTTTTCCTAGCCATTGGGGATGCATCCAACGGTTGAATGCATGTTCATCCCCTTATTACTTTTTATTATCTTTGACTGTTAAGTCATTTCCACTTGATGATTCCAAAAGCTTCAGCTTCTGGGCTCGGGATCAGGTTGAGGCCCGATGGGTCATGGAGTCGGGAAAATGGGTGTCACGAGTAGTTGAGTTCGGACCATGCCCAAACTCGGCTCGAGATCTCGGCCATGATTAGGTCATGCTAAAGAACCATACCTTTGGACAATGTAGCTAGGTCGTGCCTAGCCTGACACGAGGTCTGGGAGACCTTAGAACAGCAAGACATGAACCATGCCTCAAGGCAGCCTGACATGGGCTCAGACACGATTCTGGATCATACCATGCCGGGCCAGGCATGGCTCAATCGAGCAGTGCCTCAAGTCGGGCCTAGGCTCCTCGGCCCACTTGACACCTCTAGAATCAACTACAAAATGAAGTATACAAAATATAATCAAACTTTGCTCTCGCCAATCAGTTCACCTTGCATTAAATATCCATATATAGTTTTCGATGAATCTCAATAATTTCATCATTCATCGACCAATGTCTTAGTAATTGCCTTGAAGCTCAGTTGGATCTTTAGGAATTTAAAGGACATAACATATATGATATATTGCAATCTAAATAATTTATTAATAAATTTTATATCTTATTGCACCCAATTTCCTCGGTTGTAGCAATATTTCTATTCTTTTATTTCATGTGTATGCATAATTGGTCTCAATTTTTATTCTCAATCATTGCTCAGAAATATCAAATAAATTTACTCAATCCCCACTCACCTATAAAGTTATTTTTCGCCAACATAGAGATCATATTTTCTTTCCCCTTTCTGTAAGATAAATTAGCTTTGGCACAATGGATTTGGATGATATTTTTGTGGCGGGTTGTTTATATTATTTACCACTGGCTTTGTGACTCAATTTGGTCCTTTTTATCTTCATCCTTAGCTTCAAAATTAATGTATCTTCAACCATGTCTAATCAAATCTTAGTAAGGGTTATAAAAGTTTTTTCAGAGGGGTGAAGAAAAAAATGTAGAAATATCACAAAAATTAGGGTTAGAGACTTTATATATAATTTTAGTTTGTTGTGACTAATGAGAAAAATATTATGACATTATGCATACTTTTTTAACATAGAATTTTATTATAATCAGCACACACAACTTATAAGAGACTAAAAAACTGGCCGATTTAGGCCAACCCACCAACCTATGCACATTTTGGTTCTATGCTTAGAATACACATAAAACCACAAAAAGAAATCTACTACCATAAGGGAATGACTATTTTAAGAATTTAAAAGCATAAAAATTTTTTTAACTTTAAATACAGCTTTGCCAATGCTCTCATCTTGCCTCGCTTATCTCATAGAGTTTCACTAGCCCTAGTCATCATCCAATTCAGCCTGCATAGCAAAAAGAAGCAAACACCAAGATCTTAAAAGTAAAACATACTAATGTACTTGGGTTCTTGATGCAACTGCCCTGCTCCTACATCGTAAAGGTAATTTTGTAGACCTGGAAAAGGTACTCAAGTAGATCGTCAAATCATCAACATAAGCTATAATGGGACCATTTAGCTCACCATCTAACTGTCGGCCTGCACAACAATAGTAAATTCTCAACTAATGCGTCGATTTTGAAAATGATTCTATCTGCCATGAAATGCTTGTCCTTGAATCTGCCGTCATTGCACTCTTTCCATATCTTTCACATTATTAGTAAGGAGATGTATCTTCTACTCTATGGTAAGTCAGACGAGATTTTGTTGTTCGATGGATTAACTAATTTGAATGCTTGTTTAATTATGACATTCAAAGTATTTAAGTTTGGGAAATATTTCCGCAAGACACTTTGTGAGGCCTCACAGTGTAGCATCATGAATAAACATGTCTACTCATTCGTGTAGTTGCTACACTTGGATGCCAAGTAAAATCCATTCTTCTTTAGTATGTAATCCATTGGAATGAAATCATTCATGAGATACCACCTAAAAATTGAAATTTTAACCGGAATATACTTATGCCATATGACTATATGATCTGATGTCGAGTTGCCCCTCACACGAAACATATCCCAAGCATACTTGAAGGTGAAAGCACCTTTACTTGGCAGCTATACCAATTTATCCACCATTCCCCTCATTATCTTCTTTATTCATTCCACAATGCCAGGAGAAACTATCATATTAAACTTATCAATATCTCATTCACCCTTTTCAAAAAACTCTTTGACAAGTATTTCACAGGTACCCTTTAGCCCAAACGAACTTAGTTTTTCTGACTTCATCCACTTATCTTGCCAAAATGATACATCGCCGGAGCCTAGCTTATAAGTGATATATTTCTCCATTATCACACTTTATTTCTTGATTTTTCTCTATGTTGGCATATCAATGTATCTTTTTTTCATGTCAGGGAATCCCACTTCGTAATACCTATCTTTTTAAAATATATTTAGTAGGTTCTATTTGGTATGAACTCCCACCATAGCTTTATCTTCATCGCTCTCGAGGTATCACAATATTTCCAAACCCCAAGCCACCTTCTTCTCTCGGCTTATAGAGTTTTGCTCATTTTGTCCATCTCAAATGTTTTAGTCCTGTCCTATGACCACATAGAAACTTTGATATGTATCTATTCATTATCTTGATCATTATGAGAGTCGGTCTTAACACCTAAATTAAGTAGATAGGGAGGGAGGTGAGGACATGTTTTATCGACATGATCTTTCCTACCTTCGATAAAAGATCATTGGACCATCATTCTATATGAGATTAGAACTTAGTGAAAACATAATTGAAGAACATGCTTTTACTATTTCCTTTATATAAAGAGAAGTCTAGATATGTGATAAGTAATTCATGTTTTCCCATCCCGATATGCCTCTTGAACTCTGCCACCCTATTGGGGTTTGTCTTCACTTAACAGTAGAAGCCACTCTTTTGGTAATTGATAGACTAACCAGAAACCTACTCATATTTCTGAAGCATCTTCATTACTTTTTTTATTGAGCTGCTCAGTCTATTTGTAAAGATGATTGTATATTTGCATATGCCAAATGGTTGACTAAAACCTAGCTACCCATGAGGAAGCTCACTCATGGGTGCTTCTCATAGAGGCCATAATGCTTCTAAAGAAGTACTCAGCTGCCAGTATGAATAAAGCTGGTAAAATAGGTTGCCTTGGCAGATGTCACGAGATGATTATAAGAAACCTAATGCTTCTTCATTAATCATAATTGAGAACCAGTTATGTGCTACACATCGGTCAATCATGCCGACCCACTCATTGGGAAAACCAACCTTTTTTTAGAATCGTGCTCAAGTATGACCAGTCTACCCTATCGTAAGCCTTTTCCATGACGAGCTTAATAATTATGTTTTCTCCTCTATTCTCTTTCGAGATGAGGTGAGTCATCTCTTGCACCAGATGGATATTATTCAAAATATTCCTCCTAGCCATGAAGCTCGACTGGTTCCTAGATATACACTTGTATATATATTTTATTTTGTTAATCTGTTTGTATAACCAAATGTTTCTATTTTAAATTTTTTCATGTAAGTACAGGAAATAAAATATTAAAAAGCCGGGATGTAGCACAGTAATGGAGGTCCCACTATATGGTCAACGGGCTAAAATTTTTGAAGCAGAGCCTAACCCATCCGATGATCCGACCCGTTCTGGTTAATAGAACCGAAAAAGTTTTAATATAAATGTTTTGTATTTTTTATTTTCGGGTTACTATTTTTTAGATCTGGAATTGTTCATCTTCTCTATCTCTCTCTCTACGTGATTTATCATGACTGTCTCTATGCTGCATATACTGCAAGAATACTATTAGTTTAATCTATAACGCATAAGTATTTTCTAGTGGATGTAGCTAGTTGTATAGAGTGATTAGTGAACCATGTTATTTCTGGTTTCCTTTTTTTTCTCATTTTTTATTCTGCCATGGTTGGATTGTGGATTGGATATATATATCATTTATTGTTCTATTGTTTTTGTTGTTCTTTCCTCTTCTATATCCCAAAATCACAACTATAGTAGTGTAATTGCCCAACAACACTTGTAGAGCACTGTCTTGACTTTCATCCCCATCATCTTTGATATTATATTATATGACACATTGTAGAGGTTGAGAGGTCTATAATCCTTCTAGTTTGGGGGGGGTTTCCTTTTTATGGTATAGTGAAATCATAGTATTGCAGAAAGACTTCAGAAATTTTTCTCCATTGAAAAAGCTCACATAGCCATCCCATATGTCTATCTTCACTATGTTCCAGTAGGAATTATAGAAGGAAGAGAATCCATATGTACTCGACATGTTATCTGATTTTATGCTGTATAATACTTCCTTAACTTCTTTTAATGAAGGCCCTCAGCATTGTTCCTTATCTTCTCCTATCGAGATTACCTGGGGGTTGTAGTCCAAGCTATCTTTTTCCACCTCCGTCTTGGTAAGGAGCTTACTATAGCAGTCAACTCCTAACTATCCAATCTCCTCGTTTGTCGATAAATATTTTTAGTCAGTCCATATCTAATGTATGTTAACTTGGTGAATCTATTCTTAACCAACGAGTGAAAGAACTTCATATTCTTGTCGCCCTTTCTTAGCCAATTTATTGATGACTTCTATTTACAATAAATCTCTTCCTTCATGAGTAAGTCATCCATTTCTCTTCTGGCTTCATTCAGTTTCTCTTTAGTATCCTCTATCTTGTCAATGTCCCACTTGCTCTATGACTTCATAACACAGTCCTTTGCCTTGTTAATATTTTTGAAGATATCCAAAAATATTTTTGTTCTAAGATATGAGGCCCAACTTTAGTCTAAATAACTTGTGCACCCATTTCTTCAATCCTAAATGAGGTAATTCCAGTTTCTCTTCACAAACTCATTAAAGTCTTTATGTTTCACCAACATATGTTGAAATCTTAATGTCATCTTCCTTCGGATCATATCATTACTCCACTTAATTAGTAGAGGAGAGTGATTTGACACAGTTCTATTAAGGTGGTGAACCCTCATGTAGTGAAATTTGTCATTCCATTCATTATTAATTAGGACTCTATCTAGTCGGGCCCAAATATTTTTGGCAGTCTATGTAAGCTAGGATCCTTCAAATTTTGTATTCACAAGTCCACAGTCCAGCATACCTTATTGAGATCCTCCATCGATCTTGATTTCTGAGGTCTCCCTCCTACCTTTTCGTCATAATTGGAGACCGTATTGAAATCTCTCGTCAACAACCATTGTAGGAGAGAGTCTTGTGAAAAATTGTGGAGATGCTCCCACAGCTCTTTCCTCTTGAGAATGCTGCATTTGACATATACAAAAGTAACCTTGAACGCATGGTTTCGGAGCTCAATCCGCACACCTATGTGTACATCCTACAGCTCATCATGGAGCACCTCTATCTCCATCTCTTCATTTCAGAAAATCCAAATTTTATTATTCGGATTATTCCTCACTAAAGTAAAATTTAATTTGATCTTGAGTTCCTTCAATCTATCGTCATTGAGGAATGGCTCTAGAGTTGCCAAAATTGTCACTTTATAGATTTTTCACAACTTCTAAACTCTTCTCAAAGCATTCAACTTCACTAATCCTCCAATATTCCATGTAAGAATCACCATAATTGGACATGAAACTTTCTTCCTACG
The DNA here is from genome assembly GCA_029783825.1 of Sapria himalayana. Lineage (NCBI taxonomy): Eukaryota > Viridiplantae > Streptophyta > Magnoliopsida > Malpighiales > Rafflesiaceae > Sapria > Sapria himalayana. The sequence continues at coordinate 1,464,596 of JAREIK010000215.1, forward strand.
GCATACTCATAAGCCTTTCATGCCTCCATCCTTTTTGTCCTCCTTTCTATCTCCTCTCTCCGTAATGTTGATGTGGACATCCTCGAGGGTCCATATTTATTGGGAGTAAACACGACCTCTGAGTTCATCCCAAATACTGGCGCCTCCAGATCTAGTCCTTCTACACCTCGAACAGGGGGAGCTTCCTTCCCCCTCTCCACTAGTATCTCTGTCCCTCGGTTGTGGTCCAAGAAGAGAGATGTCGTGTTAGCCCATGTGACCACCTCATCAAAAATAGTATATATGGGAGTGATGTCGAGGGGTGGTAAGATTGCTGTGAACCCAAATTGCCGTAGATCATCCACTATGATCTTGAAATGCCTAGGCTTTCCACTAGCAATATACTCCCTCATGCGATGTGGCTTGGGTGTCGATACCTTATACCTATCTCTCATCCTCCACCCTCTTTGCTTCCTCCCCCTCTCGACTGCTTGCTCACCACAATTGGGGAGTTTGGTGACATCCAATGTTTCTCTACTCCGGCAACCGAGCTACGCTCCGAAGCTATGTGATTGTCATGGGTTGTCTCTTCCTTTAACATTCGCCCTCTCTTGAGTGAGGGCTTAGACGTAGTGCACTTGTACCTAGCTCCCTTCTTTCTTCCTTCCTTGCTACCTTCTGATGCCCAAATCCTGGCAGCCTACGGGGAGACATAGTGCTCCTCTATTCTGCCATCTAGCCCTGGTACGGGGCTCGGGGTCTTCTCTACTCACAGGGCATCAATATCCTCCAAAATACTTTTCCACGAAAGTGTGGATCTCTCCGACTTATTCTAAAACTCTTCCTGGCTACAATCCTCTGGAAACTCTTCTATGTATTCATGGGAGAGCTTCAGGCTATCCCGCTGAGTGAGTCTGGCATCCTCAACTACCATCATCTTATGAGCCCCTATGTCATTGTCCAAAGACCAAACTAATATCCCCACCAGCAACTACACGGGCATCTCCTTTGATCCTGATTCCTCACTATCAACCTGGGGGACATACGGCAAGTACTGCAGGCACTCCAACTCCATCTGAGTGATCTTTTTTGGGATCGAGTCTTCTCTACTCTCACTATCTATCTCGGCCCCATTAATGTTGTCCATTGGGCAACTCTATGATACATAAGTCACCTTCAATGTCTGGTGATAAGATATGAAATATGTTCAACACACCAATAGGCTGGTCCCATGCCCCAAGGGCTCTCCTCATCATCCCCATCTTATGGGGCATCGTCTCCACCGCTTCCCCCCACCAATATCTCTCCCCTCCTAGCAAAGGGTCTTCATACCCTCTTGATAGAAGGTCTAGTCCTTCTAACCATGGGTCTCTCTCTCTCTCTCAATTTGTCCATGCCCATATCTTGCCCTCTACTCTTTCGGGGTCTCCGACGACTCGGCTACCTAAAATAGCATGTCTCAGTTGTGTGGCCCACCTTCTAGCAATATGAACAATACTTGGGATCCCCAAGGTACCTCTATGTCTGCCGGAATCTATCATCATCTGATTCTATCCATATGTCATTGATCAGTTCCTTGGTGACATCCACCTCAATCAATACTTTCGGTGAGGTAGATGCTAGTAGGAAATGATTAATTGCACTAATAACACGAAGTGGTCGGTCAATCAAACTCACTAGTAAGTATAATGTCTGAGCATCACAGATGTGAACCTACAAGAGAGGGAACAAAACCCAAATAGGTACAATCGAGCTCTCTCTAAACAGACTGAATTTTGGCATCCACTTTACAAGTCTAACAGTGAGTGAGTTATTACGGAGCATCCTCCTAAGCCATATCCGTGAATAATCATTTTCATGTGAAAATCAGATCAACACATGTCATGCTTCTATCTGACATAGCTCCACTTCTCTCAAGTTCGCTTTCACTTTCAAGAAATTATCTATTTCTGATAGCTAAATATTCTTAGTCAATGCCTTCTCTATGAGGGTGAGAGAGTATAACCAGCTCTTGGCCATCTCCTCCCTTGAGATAAATAGTCTAAGGCATTCATCCCTCAAGGTGGCTACCAGCCCTCGGTTAATATGAAACCAACATGAGCTATCAACAATCATCTTTATTTTCTTAGTCTTGCCTGATCTCATGCCCTACTTATCATGGGGTGGGCTCTCGGCTCCCAAGCTATCCTGCTGAATAATATCAAACTCAAAAAGGTCATCCTTTTCCCCAATGTTTCTATCAGCGGCACAAGGGTTTTACTCAGCCCGATGAATCCACCCAGCATCCCCCCGTGTCACAAGTCCCTCTCCCATGCCTCTAACCACATCGGCATAGGATCTCTCATTAACTCGAGCGGTCGCACGTGCCCACGCTCCAACATTCATTGTGGAACCCTTCCTATGCATGTTAACTATAGCAAACGTGTCGAAGACTATCCCTCTATCATGCCTATCATGTGCAAGCTTTACCCTCTAGATAGTATAATCTAAAGAACACCTACTAGTTGCACCATCCCCTTGTGGGGCGGTGAAATTAAATGTCTCATGTGGTATTGTGGGTTAGCTGCCCATTCTACAAGTCACGGGCTTGTTAGGCCCTCTCTTAAGGTAGTTGGGGTTAAAATCTAGCTCACTACATCCATCGATCTCATTCCAACTTCTCCTCATGATCATCTTGATCCCGATCTATTGTTCCAAATTTCATCCAAATGTTTCAGTGTTTGGGCCTCCAAATCACCACCCAAATGTTCGTCAGAATCTCACCGAAAAGTAATGATTGGGTCTAGTATCATAATTTTTTTTGGGTGTGTATGTGTATAAGTGTCTAAGTGTGTATGTATATATTCATAAAAAACATAAAAATATTTATTACATCATAGAATATAAAAAGTAAATTTTTGGGTTATCTCCCAAATAGTTATGTATTTAATATTAATAACTATATTATTATTATTATTATTATTATTATTATTTTGTTAGTGATCTATGTTGTCTAGCTATGCTTCTTTGTATATTTTTTCTCTTTTGTTTTCATTTCTAATTTCTCCTCAAATATCAAGTTATTCTTTATAGTAACTCCTTTGGTGTATTCTTTGATGAATTCTACAACTTTGGAAGAAGTCATTGCATCATTGCCTACAGTCTCCTTTGGTAACGTCATGACTTATTGTGAAATCATGTCTTATAGAATTGATTTTTAGATCAAATTTGTCATGGATTTGGAAAAAGTCATGTTTTTCTTTTTAAGCTTTTGTTCCTCCATTGGCATGACTTTGTCTCCTACAATGACTTTAGTCATATGCCTTCGGATTTTTTATTATTTTTGTCTTTACCTTATTTTTTATTTTTATTTTCTAGTTATACAACCATTAGTCATATAATTTCTTTTGCTTATACTTATTTTGTGATCTCAAAAATCTCTTCAATAATTTTTTCATATTGTTAAATTGAGAATTTCATCACATTCCCCTCTTTTGTCGCATCATAGGAGTAGTCTAACTTGTATTATTCAAAAGTCACAACTTTAAAGAATATTATGAATTTAGAGTAGTATAATTTTTCATTGTCACTTCCACTATTATCTTTTTCATTTTTATCAAGCCAATAATTTTCTACAAAATATTTTAAATTGAAGCCCATCTTTTGTCTCATCATTGTGCATAGGGAGATTACTTAATCTCTAACAATCTTTATCATCAAAACTTGAATTCAATAGGCTTTTATTGATGTTGAACTTCGCTCATTCTTCATCTCATAAAGTGTGAACTCTCACTTTTTGGTATCAATTATTATCTGTCTAGTAGTTAAAAATGAATGTCAACAATAGATAATATTGGTCCTCCATATTTAGCACAACAAAATCTGCTACAAATATAAGTTTAAAAATTTTCATCAATACACCTTCGATAATATAATTTGAAAACTTGATTGAATGATTAACCATTTGAAGCAAGAGATTGGTTAGAGTAATCTCGCCTAGGTTTCACTTTCAAACTATATACAATGATATCAATTTCACACATGATCCCAAGTCACATAGTGTCTTTTGGAAAGTATACTTCTCAATAATATATGGAATCATAAAACTTCTCTAATCTTTCAGCTTTATCGAGAGTTTATGTTGGGTGATAGTACTATACTTTATGGTGATATTTACCATTTCATAAGTCTCAAATCTTCTCTTGTTACTCATTATAGCTTTCATGAATTTCACATAATTTGGTATTTGAGATAAGTCTTTAGAAAAATGAATATTGACTTTCAAGTTTCAACTTCTAAAAAATATTGAGAAATCTCTCATATTATTCGTCAATCTTTTCCTTTCTAAAATACTAAAGAAAAGAAAGATTAGAAGAATGATATTATTACTTTCATATTCTTTCTCTTGCACTTTATTTTGATTATGACTTTGGGTAATATACACCTCTTTCTCCTTCTCCATTTTTTTATTAATCAAGGTTTGGGGTGTCAATTGGGTAGTGAGTTTTATGGACGCCATGACTCTGGAACATATCAAGTCATCTTCTGCCATGTTGCTGGGTTGTGTCATGACTTTTGAAAAAAGTTGTGAATCCTTTAGTCATAACTTTCTCTTCTATTTTAACTCACCTTTTGACTTTTATTTATATATGTTGCTCTTTTAATTCTTTGTTATTTCTTAGTATAATGGATATGTACTTCTTTTGATTTACCTTTGTATTACTTGGTAGTCCACTCACCCTCTTCCACATTCATATGTTTTAGTCTCATTTCCATTTATTCCATCTAATTCTATTGAAGATTATTCTTTTCTGTCTCCGTGAGCAAGCCAGATATATTATCTTCAAGTGATAGTTTTTTTTTGCTTCCTTTGGGTAGTTGAAATTTGAGCGTTGGGCTCCTCGAAATTGATTACTCGATGAGTTATTCCCAAAGTTTTTTTGAAATTGATCCATGTTCTACTATACATTCACATAACTCCCATATGACAAATTTTTTTAACGGCTCACATTTGGATGGTAGTTTATGGAGATGATGTTGTTGGCTGGGAATATATACCATTTTTTTAAAAAAATAATAGCTTCTTCTATTTGATATATGGAGTAAAAATTTTCTTTCTCTTGATGTTGTAAAATAGAAATTTCTTATACACTCGACTATTTATCCTTTTAGGCTTCAAACTTGTTGAAAATATTTCTATCTTGGATTTCATTGCAGTTAATATATCTAACTCAAATACTATAGTTTGCTTCATTCTAAATACTCAATCATTCGGAATTTGATAATTGTTCTTTACTAGCTCTTCAAATAGTACTTTCTTGTATGATTTATTCATAATACAACCACTTGAGGTTGAATCAATCATGCAACTCATCATATAAGTCATCCCATTATAGAAAGTTTAAACTTGGAATGATATTTTAAATTCATGTTGCTGATATCTTCTCAAATGCTTTTTGAATTTGTTTGAAGCATCATGTAATATCTCATACTTATATTTTTGAAATTGGCTTATCACTCACCATAGTTGAAAGGTGATTTGAGATGGAATGATTTTGGCAAGAAAGGCTTATACAAGTTTATCTTAACTCTCAATTGAACATTGAGATACTTTTTTGAACCATCTGTGGGCTCTATCTCTCAAAGGAAATAGAAAAAATCATAATTATATTGCATTCAAGCTAACTCTAATCATTTTCACTATGTCATAAAATTCAATGAAAGTTATGGCGTGACTATTTGAATCTTAGCTATCAAACTTATGTCTTATAAAATTCTTTCACTATAATAATGTTGTTAAAGCTAACAAATTTAGCTTTAACTTAAAATAATTTTTTTGTGCAAGTTGCATCTGAATCATAAAACAACTATCTATCATAATATGTCACTAAAAATTGCCCAAGGTATGGTGAAGATTGGGTTGTTGGATAACCTAACTTTCATCACTTTGGTAGTCTCTGTTATTGCAAATTTATTCCATGTTCTCTCTCAGCTCTTTGTCTAAATAGTTTTCTTATTATTTTTTTAATTTCTAAGTTCAAAGGTGTTAACTTAGTTCTAAATTTTCTACTCATGTAGGTGTAGTAGCTACAAATTAAACAAAAAAAAACAAAAAAAATATAATGCAAATTTAATACAAATACTAAATAATAAATATATCCAAATAGCTAGAAATAGAACTATCATTTTGTAAGATTAATTATGTTAACTCAAGTTAACTAATCAAACTACAATCAGATAATCCTTGGCATTGATGCCAATAAATATTATGACTTTGTGAGGTTATCAAAACTTATTATTAATTGATATAATTTCAAAGTCTCAATGGGTAGTTATCTTTTGTCTAATAAAGTCTCAAAAGTATATGGGTCATACAAGTGGTAAAATATATGTAAGTCTAGATATTAATCCCAAATAAATTATATAGGTAATTTGATCAACTAATAGTAAACTAATAGACACTCAAGTTGAGTAGATGAACTTGGTTAATATCCTTATGCATGATGATATTTCCTTAGTATTTGGTCAATATTATACTTGATTTTCAAATGAAGAGTAAATTAGTATTAAAATGTCTCATTTCTTTCTTAGCATATAAGGTGTCTATCATCCTTAGACTATCACTTCTAGGTATGATCCACCCAATATTATTTTATTCTTAGGTTATTTGCATATCTACTCTTTTTAGGCAATATATTAACTATCCTTATACTTCAAAAATACACTCATATTCTCTAACTCCTAATATCTTAAAGATACGAGATGATATGGTAATAGATATATATGCATTTTTGGTTTTATAAGTATAATACTCTTGATAATTAACATTCACTTTTGTTTATTCTCATCTATATAAATCATACAATAAGAATTGACTAACAAAGCTATCACCAGAATATGATGCATGTCTTCATGCATATACTATATGACTTACCTATTATTATCCATCATGGTCGACATATAACTCTCATTCTTTGGTGAAACTCAAAGATTAGACATTCTACTTAACTCCCACATTATTTGAGATTAGTTTTAATAGAATATGCATAATTGATTGACCATAAGTGTGTCTGTGCTTAATTGCTTCATAAGTGTCATACTTGTAATGTTGAATTTTGTTTAAATCTCAAGTTTTTATAAAAGTTTATCTCATGCATTACGATTATAAGGGATGTCACCTCATTTGAACTACATTGCATTAGTGTGTCCCATGATGTACTTATTACTATTCGTCATGACTGACATGCATAAATTTATGATATAGTGAAAATCATAAATTTCAATTCTAATTAATATCATATCTATTAACATATAAATCATAATATTAACATAAATATAAATCATATAAAATCATGTATCTATCACAAATAAGCATATTACTCTAACATTTTATCTCATTTAAGTCTAATATTGGGGGAGATTTTATGTAAGATATTTTGAGAGGTATCTCATGAAATTGAGAGTTTCTAATATTAATCCAAGTAAATATTTAAGTTTCAAAACCTATACCCAATCAAGAATTTGCTCGCATTCATTTTAGATTTTCCCCTAGTTGGGATCATGCTACCTAAGGTTGTTGTTGCTCTTGGCTAAAAATCTTGTTCCCTCTTCCATCTTTTTTGCAAAATCTTCTAGGTATTGCTTACATACTTCATGAATCTATGTGGTTCTTTAAAAGTTATAAGTTGTGGTGTTGGCTTGATGTTGTAACTTTTTGGTCTCATCAGATTCTTTCTGGATTACCAAAGTCTTGGTAGCAATAAATACCATGACTCAAGTAACTCACCTCTAGAGCATGTCATAGTATTGAGCGTGTCATAACATGACAAATTCTCTCTAGAATAAAGTGTTAAGATGCTAGGAATGATCATGATTAATGTTTTATTCATGTAGAAAAATTTCATAGTACTATGAATGGTCATGACTAATTCATTTACTATATAACAAAAAAATAGTGGTGGTACTGAGAATGAATGTGGCTCTAAAAATTTCTTATTGGAGCATAAATTCATGATATTAGAAAAGTAATGACTAGAGTAAATACTCTTTAGAGCAAAATGTCATAGTGAAAATTAATGTTGTGACTTAAAATACTTGGTATTTAGGCTTTGTAATTAATAAATAGTGTCTCTGGAAATTATCATGACTAATTGTTCAAGTGGGGTACTTGCTTACCATGACATAAAAATAATATCATGGTCATTATGTATTTTTGAAATAGTATGATGGTAACTCCGAAAAATATCATTGTCATGAAGACTATGTTGCATAGTAAAAATAATGTGATAACTAAATAGTAGAGTCGTATTATAGAAGATAATTATAACTAGTTTTGTAGAGTTACAGCTAAGAAAGAATGTTGCAACTACTAAGTAAGATCTGGAATGTATATCCAAGTCATGACATATAAAATTTCATGACTCTCCACCACTTCTCTTCTCTTAAACCTTTGGCCCACCAAGTCTAACAATTTCACTTAAAATAGCTATAATTTTAGTAAAATTCATCAAATTTGCTCAAAACTATTTAGTAAAATCTCTCTAATAACTACTCAAATAAGAATAATCACAATAATAAATATATGTCAAATGTCCCAAAATATTATGTATATTAAGTGCAAAACACATACAAGTCATCTTGCATGTTCAGTACCACAAAGTCAATATGGACGATACATTTTCTGACTTTGACTAGCACATCTTCAATAATCTTTCATGAAATTTTGAGTGAATTATCAGCCATTTGCAAAAAAGATTGTGTTCCTTAAGTCACATTAGAGCTTCATATAGTTGTGGTGCATGGAATTTTACAAATTCTTAGTTTTTTGAGTTTCCTTGATAGTTTTCATGGATAATTGCATTACAATTCTTGATTATGCTCACCATTCCATATGTCACAAATTTCTTCTTGCTATTTATTATCCTTCATGAATTTTATGTTGTGTGACATTTGAGATCGGGATTCCATGAATATATTAATTTCCACTTTTCTAAAAATGTAGAGAAATCTTTTAAATTTTTCATCTAATTTTTTCTTTCTAAACTACTATAGAAAACTAAGATTAGGATGGATAAAGTGTGAACCATATATATAGTCATTATTCATCACATCATTTTTTATTTATTTTCATGTTTCATTTGCATCTTTTCTTCCAATTCTACTACTTCAAGAGTAATTACTAGTGAAAATATATAGGGTAGAGAGGCCTGAATGTGTCATGACATCAGATGCCATGACTTTTGATGTGGTGACATCCAATGTCATGACATTATCAATAACAACTTAATCATCTACACCAGTCTTTCCTTTTAATTTTATTTTATTTTATGCTCTTCTATTTCTTTACTACTTCTCAATATTATGGACATGCATCTCTTTCAATTTTCTCAAATATCACTAGGTAATCCATTGATATTCTTCTTCTTCATCGTGAGTGTTAATTGTCCAAATTTATTCTCAATAGTTTTAATCATCACATATATGTGATCTTGTCTTGTTTCCACCTATTTGATTCTCATATGCATCATTTCTCCCATTGTCTTTGTAAGTAGCACAAGGATGATATCTTCAAATGATGGATTCTCTTATACCTTCTTCTTGTTATAACTAAAACTTGAAGCTCCTTGTGTTTGGTAATCTTTTCAAATTGTTTCTAGAGTTTTTATGATATTGGCCCCACATTTTGTTATAGATTCTTCTTAATTTTCATATGATAGATTCTCATGATTGCTCACATGTGGATTATAGTGTGTAATGATGTTGTTGATTGGTCTGAAAACATACCTCTATTCTTCAGTATATTGGCTTCTTCTACTTGATACATAAGAGAATAATAGCTTCCTCCTACTTTGTTTGAGCCATGACCTCAAGAAATGTAATGGCTTGTTTTGCTTTCATGACTTCCTCCTCTTAAAACTATTGTGGCCATTATTATCACTAAAACTTAGAAGGTAGCACTTTCTTCCTCACTAACTATTATACCCATACTCACCAATGGACCTTTCAAGGTAGCATTTTTGTCTTCATTCATACTTAAGTTCATACTCAATAATTGAACTTCCAAATAGCATTTTTTTTCTTGTACCCAAGGTTAGTTTCTCCCTTAATCAATTCAACTTTTCATATTTGATCTTTTTTCTTTTCATTCACTTTTTTAGTTTTGAATAATAGCTATGTAATGAAATCTTCAAGTGATAAGAGTTCAACTTCATCATTAGGCACAAAATAAAAGTTACAATAGGGGGTAAGAATGTGCTCCATCATAGTAAATAATTGACTCATACATGGTCCATACCTTTCTTTAGGTGTAGGTCCCAAGGTATTAACTCAATCCTATAGTTTCACTCATATAATGGTGGTGACTGAAAAAAAAGTAAAAAATAAATATAAAATTATCATGATCATGAGATAAATATAAGGTATACAATATAAATCTTAGTGAAATAAAATAAGATGATATTATCAAAATTACTAAAAATAGAACTGACCCTTTTTAAGGGCCATTATGTCAACTAAAGTTAATTAACAAACTAGAAAAAGTAATCCCTGATACTAGCACCAAAAACTTATTATGACTTTATTACAACACATAACTTTATGGTTAGTTGCATCCCAAAAGCTAGTTGGGTGAGGATCTCTCATCTAATATCATTATACACACACACACACACACGAGTAGTAGAAGTAATAAAGTAAATAATTAGTCTAGATATTGATCCTATAGAGATTACACATGCAATGTCAAATTAGTTAATAATAATTAACAACTATTCTAATAGACTGAATAAATATGATTGAAGTCATAAATAAAAGATTATATGGATGATTCATATTTTTATTTTTGATAGAATTTATAAATAGATTTGTTGTGATTATACTAAGTCATAGAACAAAGGCTAGATAATTATGGCATAACCTCTTGCCTTACTAGTATATAAGGTGACTATTAATTATTGAGCCCCTAATGTTAGTCTTCACATAGTTGACATCTTTATAGTTTACCATAAAGACAACATATCATATATATTCAGAGGTCTTTCATAATTCCTCTTTTTAGGCAACTCATTAATAGCCCTTAATGGTTGTTTCGAATATATATTCTAATTTTTTGACCTTTAATAACTTTCTCAATAAGAATTGATATGGTAATAAAATTATTTGTACTTTTGATTTTGTTAGTACCATATTCAAACAATTGACATATACTTTTCATCATATTCCATTATTGATAACCATACAACCAATTTTAACTCAATAATATTACAATCATATTAATCACATTTGATCATGCCTATCATATGGGTTACCCATCATCATCCCCCACTATGATAGGTGACTCTCACATTAAAGATAAAAATTTTAGTAGAATGCTCTATTACTATCCAACATCAATTGAGGGTTAGTTCCTACTTTTGATTTCATACTTTTGATTTCATACTTTTGATTTCATACTTTTGATTTCATACTTTTGATTTCATACTTTTGATTTTATAAGCATCATACTCATAACAATTAAATATGCATAAATTTTAAGCTTTGACATATGAGTTTGTCTCATGCATCATGGTTGAAAGTATTGTTACTTTCTTTCAACCATATTTGTGAGTATGTTTCATGACATAGTTGTTAGTTTCCACTACTTTAATCACACATGAAGCCAACAATAACCAAATTATTAGTCTTTGTTCTATTTAATTATGAAACTTCCATAACTAAATTATATCATAATAAAGCATCACATTAAAATATCGAATAAAGTATCTTTCATAATAAACATATTATACCATAATAAGATTCTTTTTTAGCCTAAAATCAAGGAAAATAATATATGATACAAGTGAAAATTCATCTCATACTAATTCATATGGCCAATTTTAGCCATAAGAAAAATCTAGGCTTCAAAAACTAAATCCATCAAAACTAGCTCAATTTTACTTTGATTTGCTACTAGGAGGGAATTGCAATGCTCACTCACCTTCATGAGTTTATGCTTGTATCTTTTATTGCCTTTATTGCTCATAGACTACTTCAAAAATAGAATTGTGGAGCCCCTTGGGTTATCTTGTTGGTGCTGCTCAAGAAGTTTTTGACTTCTTATGTTTTTCTCTATATACCCAAGTGTCTAGTGTAATATTTATTAATTATAAGTCCTGACACTAAATAAAAGTCATAACTTTAGTCTTTTGGTTTTGTAACACAGAGTCATTGTGTTGGGTATGAGCCACAAGTTTTGTCTCTTTTCTTTGTCTGATGGTTGCGATGCTAGAAAAAGACATGATTACCCATTAAGTCTATGTATCACAAAGTTATGGTGCTTGAATATGATAGTGGTTTATATATTTCACTTCTCTAACCTAAGGTCATAGCATTGAAGAATGATCATGACTTTGGTTTCTCTATTGAGCCAAGAGTCATTGTGTTTTTTTTGTTGTGGCTCGAGTTTGACTCTCTATAACATTCTATAACTAAGATTCGTGATGCTAGATTAGTGTTGTGGCATTAGCTTTAGTATTATGTGGTCTGGTAAAAAAAAGGTCATATCATCTGGAGGTTTCCATGGCTTTTAGCATAAGTGAGGTGCTTGTTTGCAATGACATGAAATTAATAGCATAACTATGAAGTTTTTTCGAGCTAGTTTGGTTGTGACTCTAAAATAAATATTCATATCCAAAAGAATATGTTACACAGTAAAAAGATTATGTCAACAAGGTGGTAGAATCATAATGCATAAATATTTTTATGATTATGTGTGTAGAGTTTTAGTTAAGAACGAATGCCAAAACTAATCTATAAATACTCAAATGTATAATCAAGTCATAGTTTGTCAAATTATATGACTTACATAACTTCTTTCTCCCCATCTAGTAACCACCTCTACAAAGCCTCACATTTTAAACTAAGAACTATTGATTTCATGATTATTCATTAAAATACTCCAAAGCTAAGTTTTTATGAAATTATTGCAAATAAATCCCATTTTGTATTTGAAACACCAAACTGTTATACACTAAGAACTGCTGATTTCATGATGTATTTTAGGAAAAATATATTGTGCAAATCATACCAAATTGTCATTATTATTTGGTATTTGGTATTTTGCATGCCAACCATTCATCTTCCATCTCAACCTTTATTTCTTTCATGTTTTCATCAATATTCTTCACAACTTCATTTAGTTCCAGTGACTTCATCAAGTAGTAGTATTTCTATTTTCAATCATATTGCATCTATATTTTCACGAGTCCTTGCATATGTTTCACCATTTTTTTCCCATTGGAATCTCATGCCTTCATCAATGTTTGTCGCTACATTATCATAGCATGTCTTCATTTCTCCATATGTGTTGACTTTGAAAAATACCATCATGATATGTGTCTTCATCAATATGGTGCTTTATTTTGTTGTAGAACTTATTTTAACTTTATGACAATTTTTATTTTTTGAGGCTAGCAACTTTTCAAGAATTTTTTTTTTCTAAACTCAACATTTTGGTTTTTGGATATTTAGATGAGGATATTTGTTTTTCACCAACTTTCCTCACATTCATGTTTAATTTACAGGATTTTATAAAAGTTAAATTTCACATCTTTTTTCACTACTTGAATAATGAATTTACCCTTCTTAACATCAATCAATATCTATCTAGTTGCCAAAAATAGTTTATATAAGATTAATGGTGCATATGAGTCTTCTCCTATGTCTAATACGACAAAGTCTAGAGATAGAATACATTTTCTAACTTTGACTTAGAGGTACCAATTTGGCTGGGCAGCATGAGCACGACACAAGGCATAACACGAAAATGTCATGCCTGGCCTAGCACAACTTGCCTAGAACCATGCCTAGTCCATGGCCATGTTGGGCCTAGGTTTGTAGCCTACATGCTATGGTAGATGAACCATGGCACAACCTTGCACCTCCAACCAATGTGGGCTAGTTTCAGCTTGGGTGACTAAACTAGACTAGCTTCGACCTAACCCAAGCTAGCTTGGGCATAACACAAGCAAGCATGGTTAGGCCTAACCTAGCTTGGAATGACCCAACATGATCGAGCATGACCCAGGAAAATGGTAGGCCAGCAAGTTATTCTGGGCTACCCATTTTTAGAGCAATGTCGGCATGTCATGACTCATTTGACACATCTACTTTGACTAACATATTTTCAATTTTTTTTTGAAAATTTGATAGATTTATCAATCATTTGTAAATAAATAGAAATTGAAGTAATCTTACCTAAGTTTAGCCTCATTATTATTGGCAACGACATCAAATTTATACATGCTCCTAAGTTACATAAGGACTTCCAAAAAATGTGCTCCCCTAAAATACATAGAATGGTAAAACTTTTAGGAACTTTGAGTTTCCTTGAAAGTTTTATTTATACTATATTTCTCAATCATATCCACTATTCCACAAGTTTACAACTTCTTATTGCTACTTATCCATAATACTTTTCATGAACTTCATGTAGTGTGACATCTAAGATAGAACTTCTATGAATGCTATATTAATCTTTAGCCTTTTGAAAACATTAAGAAACATCTTGACCTATTCATCTAGTCTTTCTTTTTTGAATCAATGTGGAATAGAAAGAATGGGATGGAGGGAGCGAGGGTTGTCTAATATTCTTTGTTCTCTATATTATCTTTCTATTTATTATGATAGTTCGCTAGTATCTCCTTATTTATTTCCACATCTTTATGAGTTGCTTCATCTATTGGAATACCTTGGGTAGTAGGGTCAATGTGTGTCATGAAATTGGATGTGGAAACTTTAGATATTGCAACATCATCTATGATAACATTATATTCTACATCACATTCTAACTTTGATTTTGCTTTTGTTTTCTGCCCTCCTACTTTTTTTTCTACTCTCAATGTAATGGATATGCATTAATTTGAGTTCATCTTTGTATCCCTAAGAAATCCCTTAATATTATTCTCTTTCAGTGTTAGTGGATGTTGTCCAATTTGATTCTCAATGGTTTTCAAGTCACATCCTTGTGATCTAGCATCATTTTCATCTATCATATTTGATTTTTTTGCCCATCATTTTTTCACTTTATCTCCATCATTAGCACAAGAATGCTATCTTCAAATGATAGCTCAGTTTCTACCTCTATTGAGTGTAATTTTAGCTTGAAGTTCCTTCTATTTGGTACCCCATCAATTTTACATCCACTATTTTGCTGTTATGTATCATTGTACTACTATAGATTTACTTATTTTCAGTATGATAGATTCTCTTAATTTCTTATATTCATATAATATTAAGTAGGGTTGCTATTGTTGAATCTAAAAATATACCCTATGTTTTGTTATACATTATCTTATTCTATTTGATAAATTAGGTCAAAACTACTCAACTCATATTGTTGCAAGGCTATCATCTCTCTCATGAATTGCTTTTCTTGTGTTGGGCTAAAATTTTGTTGTAGAATGCATCACTCTTGGACTTCATAGTTAAAGATCTATTCAACTCTAAAACTCAAGTTTATTTCCTTAAATTTACTCTTTTATTTAGAGTTTGATAGTTATTTTTGGCTAGCTCCTCAAATAAAAAATAAATTACTCTAGGTGATTTATTTATTATTAAACTACTTGAGACTACATCTACCATGCATCTCATCATATAGTTCAACTCATTATAGAATATTTGGGCTTGTAACCACATCACAAATATATTTTGTGGGCTATTGTGACTTTACTATGATTCAAAAAATTCAATAGTTCTTAGCTCAACACTAGAAGCTCATTGGACTCATCTTTATATCAAATAGATTTCATAAGTATATGGGTCATACAAGCAATATAGTGAATATAATCTATATATTGATCTCACATGGATTATTATGACAATTTTATCAAGTGAAAATGAATAGACTAACTAGTCAAGTTGAGAAGATATACTTATGTCTATGACCAATACTTAGATTCTATGATTCATTTATTTTCTTATGTATATTGAAGTTTTCTCTTGTGTTGTGGCAATATCATATTAGTTTGTTGGATGAATGGTAGGAGAATGTTGGATCTGTAATACCTCATTAGAATTAAAGATGTTTTCATTCATAGGGTATTATTACCATGGTTGGTCATCTTAGAGTTGTGCCTTCAACATACCTATTACATATTTTGAAGCTCTACATCTAAATGTCCTTAAGTCATCTCATAGTCCTATTCCTTTTAGCTAATATGCCAAATTCTATTGATAATTATTTTACTATGTTTTTATATTCTCTCACTTAAATTATAATAAAAGACAAAATTATGTGATCATAATTGTATTTGTATTTTTGGCTTTGTTAGCACCATATATGTATTAATTAACTAACACTTCCCTAGTAATTCTACCATAGAAGAAATACAAGAGGAGAATGATCACAAGGCTATTACTACATGATGATACATGTACATTTGGAATGAGATTATCTTCCTAATTGGGAGCAGCATTTCACCTTGGTGCTTTTGGTTTTCATAATTTTTTTACCCCCAATTTTTTTGAAAAAGGTTTTAAGCCTAATTTTTTTATCTTTGAGATTCTATCATTTTACTATAATATTTAATGAATTCATTTTCATGGCACTTGATTTAATTAATGACATTAAATAATCTTCAAATCTCTTCCTAGATCATCATGTTGTGGGATGTCTTGAACAATGTTGGAACACCATATGTATATATGAGGATAATGTAGCGATGCTAAAAATTATCACAACTCAAGAAATTATTCTTTAGAGTATTATGATGTGACATCAAAAAAATATATTTACTCAAGAAGTTTCTTTCTGGAGCATAATGTCATGATGACAAATAATGTCAAGACATAAAATTTCATAGCAAAAAGTGATTTTGGATTTATAATGATTATGTCATGAAATATAAAATATGTTGTGCTTTTACATATAAATCAAGCATAGGCTGCCACAATATGAAAATAATATTGTAGACAAAATTGTATTTTGGCCAAATGTGATCATGACTATAAAATAATACCATGGTCATAAAAAATGTGTTGCAAAGTAGAAAGATGATACAATAGAATGATAGTGTCATGGCATGAAATGAATGTTATGACTTATTTATAAAGTCATGACCAAGAAATGTCTCTAATACTTTTTCATAGACATGTGCTATCATATAAAATGTCATGATATTAAAAATGTAATGACTTCTCCTAGCACCTTTATACTTTATTTTTTCTTTCTACAAAGTTCACTAATTGTACTTGATTTATGGTTGATTTCAATACTATTTATCAAAACACATCAAAAATATAGTTTTGTGAAATATTCATCTTTAAAGTACCTTTCTCATAGAAACACATCATGAAATATGCCAAAAGTAAATATAAAAACTCAGTGCTTTGAGTATTGAATAAACTCACACACTTAAAACAATTGCTCATCCTCAAGAAAGAATATCTCTCTCTTATAGAGGTTATGTCTAAAAAGAGGAGGAGGAAGAAAATCAATAAAAAGTACATAATGCAATTTGGTGGAGAAGAGGTTCGATTGTCTGGTTGGTTCCTTGTATTAAACTCCATTAAAAAAAGAGCTTTAGATGACTCAAACCATGACATGAATACAGAGTGTTTGCTTGTATCTTCTTGGTTACTCATTTCCCACAGCACCATCCTGAAATAATACTGATCACCTCATATTGTTTCTTAATGATTGAGTTGAGGCTATACTCAAAAGATTAATGTGCAAAGCACATAAAAGTCTAGTTTGTGTTGCACATCTCCAAGTCATTTATCTAACTTTTCTCTCAAAAGTTCACATCATCTATAATCTCTTCATTTATGTTCTTTATCAATCATTTCCATTCATTGGACAAGAATTTGTAGAGCATATCAAAGGCTTCATTATTTTCAATCACACTCATCTCCATGCTTTTCATCATGTATTCCAAGGTCTTGTTAAATCTTTCTTCAATTTCTTTTTGGCGGAGACAAAGATATTCATATATACTAAGATACATTCTCTACACTACATCATGTTACTCTTTTCCTACCTTATTTTCTTGTTCCTTTTTTATTCACATAATCTTTCCACTAGTTATCTTTACTTTCCAACTCTACTGCCAATGAACAATGCATCTTCAAGACCTCTTCCTTTGTCAAAGCATTATCCCAAATTCTTTACTATGTGAAGTTGATAAAAGATATTATGAGTAGCTAGAAGATGTTGGAGACATGAAATAGTGAAAATGATTGAGATATGTAACACAATCATTCAATATAAACTTCTAAAAAGCTCAAAATTCCAAATAATTTTAAGATTTCATTCATTATTGAAAGTATGATTTTTGGAATGCGCTATGTGAATTGGAATTAAGTGTCAATGTGATTCCATTATCTAAAGTATGAAGAATGAATCTTGGTGAGATTACTCCAAACATTATCTTGTTATAGATCATCAATTGATTTCTCAAGTTTTTGAGAAGGATTATCAAAGACAATTTAGTAAAGGTTGGAAAGTTTATATCCCTATTGATTCTTTGTGCAAGATATGTAGGAAGACCAATATGCTCAATTGATCTTAGAACGACCATTTTTAGCTAATGGACATGCATTACTAATTGTTGAAAAGGCTAAATTCATACTTTGTGTGCCAAAGAGAAAGTAAAATTTAACCTTTATCAATGCTTATAGATTCCAAATGGCAATGAGAAAGATTGCAGAAGATTAGATAACCTCATGTGCATAGTTGAGAGATAAAATATATATTTTAGATGGAAGAACTTAGTAGAAGAGTGCTGATCCAAATAAGATAGAGAAGATGATGAACTAGAGAAAATTTAGAGTTGAAGAAAATAGTCCATATGAATATGAGGAAGAATATTATTATCAAGATGTGATATTTTTAAAAGTCATGACTTCTTAAGAGTCAAGGTCAACCTACCCTATAGATATGAAGGAAGAGACCGAAATGATGAAATTATCAATTCAAGAACATAGAAAATTTATTGAAAAAATTTTTGATATTGCAAAAAAAAAAAAGAAAGAAATTCCACTTTTGATTGCTGATTAACTAAATGTGAAAGATTAGATAGAGATAACAATCATTAAACATTATAAAGAAGATGAGGATATAGTTGCCATAAAAAAACCATTACTTTTGAAGAAGTAATTATTTTTCACATCAAATCTATTAAGGAAGTTGTGATAAGAGATGAGGCCACAACATTGATGAAATAGAAGCTTAAAGAAGAAGTCATGATTTATTCTAATGACATAAAAAAAGATATCAAGAAAGAAATTCTTGTCGCCATGACTCAACAACAAGCCGTGACCTTATCGAATGTGATTATAGGTAATGATATCATTCCTTTTAACAACATACAGAAAAAAATATTCCAAAGTAATGACTCTAAGATATGACTTAATGTTGAAGGAGAATTTGAGAAGACTAGTAGATGATAAAAATTATACTAAGAAGCTTTCCTAGACTACTTAATTTACCAACTAAAATGGACATCCAAAATTAGCCTAAGGACATTAAACATAGCAATGCATAGAAGATAACCTAATAATTTACTTTTTGTACTGTATCATATAATAATTTTTTATGTATATATATGCTCATACACTTGCATACTATATAGATCCAGAAATAAGTCATGGCTCTTAAACCCAGCCATGACTTTCTCCTACTCATAACTTTCTTTTTCTTATAAGTCAAATGAAGCCAAAACACTCAAATCCCATCATGATTATCCTTTTAAAAGAAAAGTCATTATCATGTGCAAAGTCATGGCAAAATTTTCATTATCCATTACTTAACCTTGACTCTATATATAGCACTAACCCTAATTTTTATGAAATTAGTTCTTCTTCTCCTCTATGACATAACTTATTTCCACTCAATTTTTCAAATATATAAGCTATCATGGAGGAGGAGACTTTGATTTTGAAGCTAAAGGTGAGAAGATAAAAGATTGAGATGTATCATAAGGCCAAGGAAAAATGATAGAAGTAACTCATCACCAAGTCTTCCTCCATAGTTGTGGTTCCTGGACCAATTTTCTTATAAAATGGAGGAAGTGAAGGATGACTTCTATTCTAGTAAAGAAGAATTTTGTAGGTAAGTGGAAGTTTACAAAATAAATCTAACCTATTCAGCCAATGATAGAGAGGATAAATTGAGACTAATTTTGTACCCATAGAATAGGTGAATATGATGATGGTGAGGAAGGTTTAATCCAACTTAAAAGACATGTAAGATAAGTTGGGTTACATATGAGGAGTGTGAGTACATTCTAATAAAGAATTTATAATTGAAGTTTTTGGATTACAAGGGACTATGATTGGTATGACATTCAAATCTTTAAAGATGCAACCAAACTTCAAGGTAATCATCACCAATATATCAATGAATAAAAAAGGTACTTGCAATGTTTTGTCAAAAAGTACATTATGATAGTGAAGTGAGAACTCACAAAAGAGTGCAAATTTTGGTTATTTTTTTCATGCTCAATTTTACATCCAACTTTTAATCTATCCACCATCATGCAAAGGCCATCTTACTATTTGCTTTAGTGAGAGGATATAGGATCAATTTGGAGAAGATCTTAGAGAAGTCCATTCTCAATTTTCAAAGAAAAAGATTATTAGGCAAAATAATCCACTCTTATTGATTATGATGTTATGCTAAACCAAATGAGTTTCAACTAACAAAGATAGAGATTAATAGTACCCATGGATATCCCCTCTAACATTGGTGGGTATTAGAGGAGGGTTTGAAAAAGATTAGAAAGGAAGATAGTTCTTGAAGGAGAATAATCAACCGACATTAAGAAAGAAGTGTCACCCTTCCATGAAGCTGAAGTAGAAGAAATGGAGACAAGTTGAGATAAATTTGATGAATAAATACTATTCCAATATTAATTTTTTTATGGGTAGACAAGAAGAAAAATTGGAAGAATTCTTCAACCTATTGAAAAATATGAAGTTGTAGACTGATGATAGAGAGATTTTCTTAAAAGCATAGCTAATATATATACATAGTTCCTTAGCAGTATAATTAGAGAGACGAGAAATCAAGTGGAAAGAGTACATGAAAAGAAATAAAGATGGATACAAAGAAAAAGTAGAGGAATGTGATGCATTTTGGGAGATATATCTCAAAAAGGAGTACTTATTTGTATCCAACAAGAAAAATTCGAGGATCATGTTATAAGGATCTTGGAAGAGATAATTAAAAGGGTAAAAACTAGAGTAATATAAAGCACCAAAGTATTTCGGTAGCTATATTAATCTACCACAAGTGAGTGGAAAAAGATGGTAAAGGATCGAGATAAAGAGATAAATGATGACATGAATTATTAGAGAAATAATGGATTAAAGATTTGGAAAAGTGTAATAAGAACCAAAAACACATGTACTTTGTACTTGCCTATTTTGAAGATTAATTAAACTCGATTGGAAGGTGACAAGATATATTATGAAGTATGATCTTGAAGATGATGAAATGAGCAATGAGCAACAATGGAGATTTAGAGCTTCCACATTCATGCCTAGATTTGAACCATCCAAAATTAAGTTCCTGTTGAAGGATTTGGATGCCATGGGTTGATGACACTACCAACCTTCTTCTTCATTGATGATGACTTCAAAAAGAAAGAGTGAGACTTAATCAAGGAGAGCAATACTTTTAGCATTATATCTACTAACCTTTTTAGGTTGTTTGACATTATTTTCTAATGTGTTTATATTGATATGGAATTCAATTAGATAGTTTTCACTAAATTATGGTTTTTATGGAATAAAATGAATAATAGTGAAGTTGGAAGTAATTTATATGAAATTGGTGAACTCAACGAAGTTGTCACTTGATGGATAGAAAAGTAATGGAAACTCATGATATTTCTCATGTCACGACTTAGTTATTTTATTCATAAGTCTATTGAGAAGTAATGGTAGCCTTTATTAACCATGACTCTAAAAAAAGTCACAGCCTTTATTAACCATGATAAGAAGAAAGTGATATCCTTTCTAATCTTATTGCATGTGATAAATTTATGAGTACAACTTTAGATTGATTTAAGTTTAACTATTATAAGCATGATGCTCACAAAAGAATAAGAACAAATATATTTATGACCAATCCATTATATACCTTCAAATGATGAAGAGGTTATGTAGGATATCTAACCTATGATTTCATCATAATATGGGAGTTGTGTATTGGTCATGACAGGTAATGATAAGTAAGTCATGAGACACATGTAAGAAGTATTTCATATGGTAGTGATAGCCATGTGAATCATTTTCGCTTGTATGATTTCTATATGTGAGATACATAGGAACACATATGTTAATTAATGTGAGTATGATACTTACAAAGCCAAAATCACAAACACATTTATTACCACATTATTTCTATCATTATGATATAAGAAGTTAGAAAATAGAAATACATACCCGAGCAATCATCAAGGATAGTTGATGTACTATCAAAAAAGAGTAGAAGTATGCATGAAATGTGAATGGAACAACTATGGTTTTTGTGGTTAAATATAGAGGGCAAAACTAGGAGGGGAACATTCTTGATAGTGATAGTCCAGGAATGAAATTTATTTTGTATGCCTAGAGGATAGTAGGGAATTTCCATACCTCTATCTCTCATCTTACAATTTGGCATGATATTTTCTAAATATAAAAGAAATCTCATTATACACAAGAAAGTAAGTCAAACCTATCGTCTAAATATTTTTTTGAATCCCAAATTTATCTACTAACTTGAGCGGTATTTAATTAACTATTAGTTGATCAAACTACCTATATAATCCCTATGAGATTAATATTAATATTTATGGCCATTTTTACTACTTACATGATAAATATACTTTCAAAACACCATTGGATGAAAATAATCACTAAAAAGTTTTTATGACCATGTTATAATTGATAAGTTTTACCATTATAAATGAAAATAATAGTGACTTTGTGCTCCAAAAATATTATTTATCGGTCATGACATTCTTTGTTGCCATGACTATTAGTTCTAGAAAATAATTACCTCAATTATTACATTCTTGTTACTAACTTTGAGTCCCAGAGAAGAATTACATCAATTATTGACATTCATTAGTTGTCATATCTTTTACATTCAAAAATAGATTCAAAGAAATGATAGTGTCATTACTCTAACTTAAAGTCATGACTCCTAGCTTGAAAAGCCATTTGATGGGATCTTGATTATAAAAGAGGAACTTATAAATTTTACCAAAAAAATAAAGGGCATTTGATTTTCTAGGCCAATAGCATGCAACACCTTAGTGGCATGAATTCCAACCACTACTTAGGTTCACATTCAAGGATAACACAAGGATGCATTGAGAATAGGGTTTGAGACTTAGATACTCATGTCGGTAATAATAATGAACCCATGATTCAAAAAGATGAACCAAAAAATATCTCACATTAATTCTTTCTCAATTATAATAATGAGAATAGGGTTACATTTGTGTATGGTTATTATAGTTGTATAATATTTATTGGTGGTAATGATATGGTTAATTATTGATGTATGTGTATATTATTTATAATAGAGATTTAGGTTTTTACTCTAAAATTCATATATGTATGTCGGTCATGGCAGAAAGTGATAGGTAAGTCATAAGATACACTCAAGAGATGCGACCTAAAGAAAGTGACATTCCTTCTGCTTTCATCTCATGAGATAAACCTAAGTTTGGAAACCCTATATTAATGTAAGTTTAATTGATATAAGTATGCTGCTCACAAAACTAAAAGTATAAATGAATTTATGATCATTCAATTATGTATATTCTTGAAAAAAATTATTTTCAAATGATATATAGGTTATGTAGAATATCTAACCTAGGAATTTTATTATAGTATGATAGTCATTTGTTAGCTATGAAAGATGATAATAGGTAAATTATTAGATTCATGCAAGTGGAGGTGTTTTATAAGATGGTAATATCTCTCAAATAACTTCCTCTTATATGATTTTCAGAGGTGAAATCAATAGTAAGATGTATGTTTATTAATATGAGTATGTCAATCACAAAGCCAAAAACACAAACATGATTGTCACCACATCATTTCCCATCTTTTGTGACTTTAGATATCGGAGAATAAAAATGCATACTCAAAATAGTCATTATGGGAAGTTAACATATATTACTTAAAATAAGTAAACATGTGGAGAACCTATGAATAGAATAAGTGTAATTTCAATGGTAAAATAGTAAAGGAATATCAACAAGGTGACCATCCTTAGTTATGACAATCCAAAAATGATAACCAACTTGTATGCTAAAAGTGTAAAAGGGTAATTCCATACTAATCTATCCTTTGTCAAACCATCAAACATAACATTTTTCTCAAAATATAGAAATCTCATCATTCCCAAGAAAGTAAGTCAACCCTAGAATCTATGTATTTTTTCTAGACCTAAGTTTATTTTATTTTACTCAACACAAATTAGTTCATAGTTAGTTAGTTAAACTACTCACATTTTTCCTTAGAAAAGATTTTATGAATTTATATCCACTTGTATGATATGTATGCTTATGGATATTCATTGGAAAAATCAATTATCTAACAAGCTTTTGGGACTATATTAGAAATGTTAATTTTTGATTCTATAATAGTCACAATACTTTCAAGTCACATAAGGCCTTCTAGAAGGTGTGCTCCTCAATAATGCATGGAATTTTAAAACTTTTTGCATTTTTCAATTTTCTCGATAGTTTTTGTTGGAATATTGCAATGCACTTCTAGAGCATACTCACCATTCCATATGTCTCCAATTTCTTCTTGTTACCAATTTCTTCTTGTTACTTATATTTTTCATGAACTTCACCTGTGTGATATCTGAGATAGGACTTCCATTAAAGGTAAATAGATTTTAAATTTTCTAAAAATGTTGAGACATCTATATAATCTTTTATCCATCTTTCCCTTTCTAAACTATTATGAAAAATAGAGATTATTATGGTGAAGAGATTGTGGACCATATGCATTGTCATCATTCTTCACATCATCCTTCTATTCATTGATATGATTCATCTACATCATCTCTTATAGTTCCACTTTTTCATGAGTAACTCTTGATAGAATAAGTTGGCATAGAAATCTAATTGCGTCATGACATTGGATATCAAGGCTTTAAATGTCATTACTTTCAATGTCATGACATTGCCAGTATCTTCTACATTAGCTTTCATTTCTAATTTATCTTTTATTTTTTACTCTTCTACTTTTTACTACTCATTATTTATAGATAAGCATTTTTTTTGGGTTGCTTTTGTATTGTTGAGAAATTCATTGAAATTGTTTTTCTTTATTGTGAGTGTTAATTATCCAATTTAATTATCAATAGTTTTCATCATTGCATCCATGTGATCTAACATTATTTTTATATATCTCATTTAATTCTCTTCCACATCATTTCTATTCTTTGTCTCTATAAGTTTTGAAAGTATGATATCTTCAAATAACAACTTGTCTACCATCTTCTACTTGTTATATCTAGAACATAAAGTTCCTTGTGTTTGATATTTTATCAAATTACTTCCAAAGCTTTTCTAATATTAGCTCCTATTTTGATACATATTTTCATTGCTCCCATTTAAAAGATTCTCATGTTTGGATGATAGTATGTATGATATTATTATTCAATTTGAAAACATACCATTTATTTTGTAGTACATTGGCTTCCTTCGCTTAATATAAAGGGTTGAAATTGTGTTCTTATTATTGCAAAGTTGTCATTTCTGCCACCCTTGGTCTTTTGTCATGTTGGGCAATAAATTTCAAAAGAATATGGCATATTTTCCCCCATCAATTTCAATCTATCTAACTCTAATATTCTAACTTGTTTCCTTTATTCAAGAAACAAACAGGTAATCACTAAGAATAATAGTTTTTATGTTTTGTGTGTGTGTGTGTGTGTGTCGAGTACACAATTATAGATATAAGGTAGCTGAAAAATGGCTCAAATGTGCTAAACATCATTAGGATATAAACCAAACATCTGAAGGTACTTATTTTTCCTTCATGTATATACTATTTTTCTTCAAACACATGTACAAAAGAGAAAAAGTAAAGAAGGTACAAATGATAATTATGAAGCATAAAGTTGAACAATATTTTATTGCTCCAAGTATTATTGAATTCCTTATGCAAAAAGACCATTTCATAGATTGATGTATATGTCTATTCATTTATTTCTAGAATGAAATTGTACCGTGCAGGGCCAAACATGGCTGAATTGAGTATGGCCCCTGGCCGGGCCAAGGCCGCTCGACCCATTTGATACCTCTAATTTTTCCCATTGTAGAACACATGAGCTTGGAACAATTACTCAAATTCATGTTATAAGTGTCTCCTCTATGAATCTTTAAATTAGTCTCAAGCATCAATTAATATTTCATATTCCTCTTGTTTAAATTAACTAATCTTCACTCTTAATTGTGATGTAATTTAAGGTGATAAGAATACAGTTAGAAATATTAGTACAAGTTCATCACAACTCTCAATTTATTCTATATATAGGTATTAAACTAGCTCCTTGCCTTGTCTTTCAAGGAAAAAAAATAAAAAGTCATAATTTTATCACATCCAAACTAACTCCATTCATCCTTATAGTGTTGGGAAACTTCAAAAATGTTAATATTGTTTTTTGGGTCTTTTGAAAATCTTCAACCATACTAATGTTGTTGCACCATGACTATGAGACATAGCTTCATCTCAAATTTTTACTCGTATATGCTACATCTATATCTTAGTGTATCTATCCATCTTGACCTCCAATAATTCCTCAGGGTTTGGTAAAAAGAAGCTATTGACAACTTGTTCAGTAGCCCCTTGGTTGTTCCCTTATTACCATTGTCTTCTATGATTGCTCTCTCAACTCTCACACTCTCTCTCAATAATTATTTTCTTGTTCTCTCAATTTCCAAGTCTAGAGATATTGACTTAGTTTTAGATCTTTGATGCATATAATGTAGTGACTACAAAACAAAAACAAAAACAAATAAACATAATAAAACATAAAACAACAATAAATATCTAAATAACTAAAAACATAACTACATTTTAAAGTAATTTGGTCAATCCAAAGTTATCCAATAAAACTAAATTTAATTCAGGATAATGGTACCAAAAAATTTATTATGATTTTTTTATGATGCCAAAATATTGATAGTTCTTAGCACAATGTCAAAAGCTCATTGGACATGTATTTATGTCTAATAAAATTTTATAAATATATGGGTAATATAGTTAATATAGTAAATATAAGTCTATATATTAATCACATAAGAATTGTTATAGTAATTTGATCAAGTAATAGCGAATTGACTAATTTCTCAAGTTAAAAAGATATATTTGGTCTCGAATAGCTACTTACACTCTAGGTTAATTTACTATCTCATGTATAATAAAGTTTCTCTTGTATTGTGACCACAACATGATAGTTGTTTGGATGAAAGGTAAGAGAATGTATAATATATAATGCCTCATTAGTATTCAAGTGGTTTTCATCCATAGGTTATCACTATTTTGGATGGTCCTCTTGTGGTTGTGCCTTCGGAATACATATCCTTTGGCCATCCCATTATCTTATGCCTATTAGGTAATATGCTAACTACTCTTGACAATTACTTTGGCCATGCATCTCTATTCTCCAATCTCAAGTATCATAAAAGACATATAATGATGTGATCATGATTGTGCTTGTGCTTTTGGCTTTGTCAGTGTTATACTCATATTAATTAACATATATCTTCCTAATATTTCCACTCATTGAAGTCATTCAAGAAGTGAATAATCACGAGGTTATCACTACATGATAATATATGTCCTCTTGTATATGTTTTATCACTTACCTATGACCATCTACCTTAGCCAACACATGACCATTAGAATTGATGAACTTATGTTAAATATCCTATATAACTCATACATCATTTTAGGACTTATCCTTTTATAGTATACACAATGGAATGGTCATAATGATGTTTGTGTTTTAATCTTCATAAGAAAACTCATATCAATTAAACTTATATCTACCTAGGGTTTTCACACATGAATCAATCATATGAGAAGAAGACTAAAGGGTTTTCACTTCTTATTGATGTCCAACTCATGCAAGTATTTCGTGACTTATCTATTATCATCTACCATAACCAACATATATTGATCCATTTGATAGTGAAACCCTAAATCCATATTCTAAGAAACACACATATCTATAACATTCAAAATATGATAATACCATAATTATTCATGACAGAACTATATCTATTATACACAATTATATAAATTAACTGTAGGTTCCCAATAAGCCTAATATTGGGGAAGAATTCAGATGAAAAGACTAGAGAGTCATCTCATTAAATTGAATATCTCCAAGGATAGTCAATCTTAGGATATAGTTTCCAGATTTGGTCCTCAATCTGGACCACTTTTTTTCATGTATGGCTTGAGATTGTCTTCCTAATATGAGCAACATTATGCCTTGGTGTTATTGGTTTTCAACATATGTTCCACATTTTATATATTCATGGTCCTATTATTTTTCATGGTCCTCAACCCCCTGATTCTTTTGAAAAAATTTTTAAGCCCAAATTTTATATTTTCATGGTCCTATAAATTTAGTAAAGTATTTTATGAATTCAATGGCATGATACTATTTTGAAGTGGTAGCATTGAATAACCTTGAAATCTTTTCTGGATCATCATGTTTTGGGATGTGATGAATAACGTCATGACATCACATGTGTGGGTGATGATAATGTCACAAAACTAAATCCTAGATTAGACATTCTAAGACACTTTCATATCTATCAATATTCAATATATAACAAACCACAAATCAATCATTACAAAACACAAATCATTCATTACAAACCACATTTATTATATATGATTACATAAACCAACCATTGATACTTATATTATTCTAACATTAGAGAGGGATTCGAGTAAGATAATTTTTAAATTATCTCATTGAATCGAGCAACCCTGAAGACAACATGCATTTAGGATCTATTTTCATTTGTGGTTCCCAATCCAATTTGTTTTGTATTTGGCTTTTTTTCTCACTTTCCTACTTGGGGTGGCATTGTCATGCCTCTTCTTTCTACTTTCTTTTTCTCCCCAATCTCTTCAATCTTGTTTTAGCAAGTTCAACTTTTATATAGAGGTGTCAAACGGGATGTGGTAGGTCAGCCCGGCCCATTTTTAGCCAGCCCGACCGTACTTTCGTGCCGGGCATGGTTCTGTGGAGGTCAGCCCAGCACGGGCCCGTGGCACAAATCGGTCGGGTTCGGCCTGGTCGGGCCGAACCTCTAATATAAAACAAATTAGGGTTTGGCTGCGTGTCATCACGCCGAACCCCTAATTTAAAAAAATTAGGGTTTCGGTGCAACCAAAACCCTTATTAAAAAAATTAGGATTTCGGCACTCCCAAAACCCTAATTTAAAAAAAATAGGGTTTCGATGCCCCCAAAATCCTAATTTAAAAAAAAAATTAGGGTTTTGGCACCCCCATAACCCTAATTTTAAAAAAATCAGTTTCGGCATGGTACCGTGCCTACGAGCCATGGTATCGTGCCGGGATAGGCATGGCATGAGGCACAGTTGGCCTCGGCACGGCACGACATGATCATGCCGTGGTCGGACACGGCACGAGCCTGGGCACGATAAATTTCCATATTGGGCCGGCCCAGGCACGGCCGAATCGTGTCATGCCTCGTGCTGGACCAAGCCGGCTCAGCCCAGTTGACACCTTTAATTTTATATCCTTGGGTCCCATCTATTGCAAGGATCTTAATTAGCAATATAGTAACTTTTATAATTTTTAAGTCATAATGTAGAAATGATGTTATCACTAATGTTAGTCATCTTGTTGAGTAAGATCTTGTGACCAAAAATTACTTTGCAACCTTGAAATATAATGATATTGGGTTTGTTACAAAATTGTCACAACCTTGAAAAGTATGTCACGACTTCATATTATCATTCAAGTATTTTCACAATATTATTTCAATATCATGACTCCAATTTAATACTTTGGACATCATGATGTGAAAATAATATTATGACAAAAAACATGTTTTAGTGCAAATATAGTGGTGAGTCTGAAATATTGTCACAACCATGTTGGAAATGTCACAATGTAGACAGATATTGTGACTTCTTAGTAGTAGTGTAGCGTATAATTAATGTCAAAACTAATATATAGAGTCAAGACCAAGAAAGACTTATCATGACCACTTCAAAGGTATGTGCCAATATTCTACATATTGACATTTTCAATATCACATCTTTACCTTGCTCTTCTACACTTCCGTTTTCTATTCCACCAAGTTTGCATTTTGTACTCAATTTATAACTAATTTTCCTATTTTTCATCAACACTCATCAAAAATCAATTTTCATGGAATTCATGTCTTTTATATCTTTTTCTCATTTAAACACCAAATGAATTACCAAATATATTCATCAAAACACATTACTTTCAATGATGAATAGGGATATAGTGTGCATACATTGAATGAAGCTCAATAAAAATGCCTTATATAATTGAAACAAATGTGACTATTTACATGGATCAAGTATCAATTCGATACTTTATGAATATAAATGATGCAAAACCAAGGATGATCATATAAGTCCTTATTTTCTAAGAATTCAATATAGTGATCAAAAAACAATAAAAGTAGTAAAAATATAATAGCAAATCACTTATCTCACATGGAGATGAAAAAAATAGTTGTATTGTAGAAGAAATTTTAGAAAATTTCAAGAATGGACTACATTTTTTTAAAAAAACACATATGCCTTGATTTGTGATTATGTGAATTATCTTGCTTGTAACATCTTATTTTTTCTACTATTCTTAGCCTAGAAAGAAATTTCTACATGATGTGTCAAGCTTTATTTGGCATTATCCCCTTATATTTAGAAGATGTGTCATCAAATAATGAGGTGTGTTCCATGAGAGGAGCAGTTGGATATAATAATGAAGAGTCATTCTTCATTATATGGAGGATAATTCAAAGGAAGCAAAACAACCAACAAATCTTGTGAGCTAGATTTTTCTAGCCTACATTATTTAAAAACTACCAATTAATAGTATGGAGTTGTGATAGATGTCAAAGAACTATAAATATTATGAAGAGGGATGTTGGGTTTGTAAATAATAATTTGGAAATTGAAGTGTTTGGCATATGAGGTATTGGCCATATGGGACTTTTTTTTTCATCTTACTTTGGCAACTTATATATTATTATAGTAATAGATTATTTATCAAAATGAATAGAACCAGCTAACACCAAAAAAAAATAATGCTAAACTAGTAGTCAACATTTTTCACAAGCATGTTTTAACAAGATCTTCAGCTCCATGATATATTGTAAGTAATGAAAGGTGCTATTTTAGCAATCAATTATTTGATGGACTACTACGAAGATATTGGTTGAAGTATGTAAGAAGCCTTACATACCATCTACAATCAAATGTAAAAGTTAAATTTCTAACTAAGTGATCAAAATTTTAGAGAAAATAGCGCAAGCTTCAAAGAATAATTGGTCTCGATGATTGGATGATGCTTTATCGGGATATAGAATAGCTTTCAAAACACCATTCGGTATGTCACCCTGTAGAATGGTGCTTTGAAAAGCTTGACATCTGTTTGTGTAACAAAGCTGGATATTTTTGGAAAACTTGGGTGAAATTTGACAAAGAAGTCATTAATGAGATGTTATAACTGCCAAATGCTCAAGATGAAAAAAAAAATTAAAAGATAAAGAGAGAGCCCAACTTCCAGAAGATAATCTAGATTTTGATAGGAAGAAAGGAACATTGGCATCGAACATAGAAGAAACCATTTTAGCATATATTAAGAGGAGACTTAATTGAAATAGCCAAGGTTTGGATATATTTTGTTAGTTTGGTCCATCTATACTCATTATATTTATACGCAATCAATCAAGACAATGCACTATTTTTGTATTCACTCGTAAGAGGATACCAATTTAAATTGGGCAAGATTATTGATGAAATTTATCTTGTGTTACTAAAAAGAGGGATCCATCAATTATATGATCTAATCCTTTCTTAATTCTCAATTTTGCAAGATACATGCAATGAAAGTGATATGAAGGATAAGTGAGACATGTATAAAAATGTCTTCACTAATACATACTAATGTTAAAGAGTTAGTCACAAAAGGGAAGAAGAAAGAGCCTAAAGAGGAAATAAAAATAGAAAGACATGCAAAATAGAATAGGCAAAACACTGATTTCCAGTGATAAAATTAGATTTGATAGAAAAAGGAAAACATTGAAAAGGAAAATGCTGGCCCACAAGAGGCAAGCCAAACATGGAGGCAAATCTTGATTAATGACAATATTTCTGCTTTGATAATGACCATTATACAAAAAGTTAAAGAAAGATTTCTAATGTTGGAGAACGACATCAAAACAAGGGACACTATGTTGGATGATGAAATAAGAAGAACTGAAGACTATATACAACTATTCCTCAAAAAATACTATAATAAATGTTTGAAGAAATAAAAAATAGAGATGACCTATGGAGGAAATATTAATCTATAATATAAGTCCTCTATATTAATATAAAGGACTTATATTAATGCTGTATGCGTACATATTCCATTAATGGAATATGTACAACATTAATATAAAGTTTAATCTATAATATAAAAAATAGAGAATGGCCTTGTATATGCAGATTATGTATGCGTACATATAATACTGTAGTATATACGTGCATATATACTGTAATATGTATGTATGTATATACTATATTATATAAGTATGTATATACTATAGTATATACGTATGTATATACCAAGTATATACGTACGTATATACTGTAAATAATTATGTATATACTCAGCATATACATAAGTATATACTCGATATATACGTGCGTATATACCGAGTATATACATAAGTGGATACATATATATATTTGTAGACATGTATATAGTCATACATACACACCCATTCACTCACACTAACACACACGTTTGAATATATAATTGCTCGAGCTGGTTTGGTCATCATCGTGCATTGCTTACTAATGTGGGTAATAAAAGTCATGGATATTAGATCTTTCCCAAAGATGTGACATGAAAATATTTTTGGTCCAGGCCAGCCAGGCAGACAGAGGCAGATAGAGGTGGACAGAGGCAAACAAAGGCAGACAGAGGCTCTTAATAATTGTGTAGATATGAAATTATCATATGGTACAAAGCATATGTATAATGAAATAAGTTTTCTTATTGTAAGTTCTACAATGATTCGTACTAATTGTACTAGGTCTTAGGATGATGATGATGATGCTGCTCATGTAGTGTCATGCAATTTTATTATATTTAACAAAACTATATTCAATCGGAAGGAAAAATATAACATTACCCAATTTTTACAGGCCGCGAGTGCCAGGAGGAATATCGAGTCCTGTTTTGGGAGAAGCAGCTCACCGCCTCGTCAAAATCTCGCTCAATCTCAAAATGAGTGGTTGGCAGGAAAGTTGATCATTCGAGCTTCATCGCCCGCTCCACTTTTATTATTAGCGGTAGCAGCAACAGCAGCATCAATATATACGTACGTATATACTCAATATATACGTATGTATATACTCATTTCCTTCTGTTGTCTTTGATGGTATGTGTATTTGCTTGTAAGTACATGTGTGTGTGTAATCTGAAGCTATGTGATTATATATACATACATATAATACTATAGTATATACGTATGCATATACTATAGTATATAAATACGTATATACTGAGTATATACATACGTATATACTATAGTATATATGTATGTATATACTATAGTATAAAAGTACATATATATCATGTATATATGTATGTATATACTCCGTATATGCATACAAATATACTCAATATATATGAACATATATACTTGGTATTTACATACATATATACTCGTATATATGGATAGATATACTCAGTATATAGGTATGGATATACTGAGTATATACGAATGTATATACTATAGTATATAAGTACATATATAATATAGTATATATGTATGTATATACTAAGTATATAAGTACATATATACTCGGTATATAAGTACATATATACTCGGTATATAAGTACATATATACTCGGTATATAAGTACATATATACTCGGTATATACGAACATATATACTCAATATATACATACATATATACTAAGTATATACATACATATATACTCAGTATATACGTACATATATATTGAGTATATACATATGTATATACTCAGTATATGTATGTATAATACTATATTTTATATGTACAAATACACTAGTAATATATGTAACTAGTGAAATGCTAGTATATATGTATATATATATATACTATAGTATATATGTACATATATACTGCAGTATTATATATTTATCAAAACATAAGTTTATTTATTTATTTATTTTGTTTTTATTGATTGATTTAAATTTCCTATAGATATGGTACATCATTATTTTTCATACGAAACTTGTATAAGTAAAGAGATTTTTTACTAGATATGATGCACCACGACTTGGAGAGCTTTGTCGCAGTAGAAAGATGGTGATCGGAGGAGCTAAGGGAGAGAGAAACATCAATGAATTGATTGATTATACTTTATGAATTGTCGGTAGATACATATAATATGTAAAAAATTTTGTTATATTTTTGTTTTAATTATGTAAAATATTGTATCAGAATAATTTATTAAATGATTTTATTTTTTTGTTAGTTATAAAATATAGTTTATAGTTTCTATTTTTAATCAAATTAATATATAAATATTAAATTATTTAATTAAATTTTTTTAAAAGAACGTAAAATTCTGAAAATAGTTTTGGAATGAAAATAACTATGGATGTTTCTCTTTGCTAATTTAGCTAGGGAATTTTCTCTTGCTAATTTAGCTAGGGAATTTTCCCTTGCTAATTTAGCTAGGAAATTTTCACTTGCTAATTTAGCTAGAAAATCATTATTTTAGTTAGGGAATTTTTCGTCGCTAAAATTTTTTAGCTAGGGACTATTTCTCTCTTTAATTTTTAGCAATGAGTACTTTAGCTTGGAAATGCTTCCATCGTTAATCTGTTGTTATACCCCCATTTGGTGACGAAAAACACCCATTTAGCTAGGGAATTTTAGCTAGCTATTTGAGATTTTTTTGTTGTTGTGTAGATAGATAGATAGGTAGAAAGAGAGATAGTTAGATAGATAGATTGGTAGATAAATAGTTAGATAGATACATTATTAGATAGATATATTAATAGAGAGATAGATAGATATATTAATTGATTAATTAATTAATTAATAGAAAGATATATAGATAAATATATAGATTGATAGATAGATATATAGATCAATAGATAGATAGATCGATATATATATATATTGATAGATAGATAAATAGATAGATATATTGATAGATAGAATGATTGATAGATAGATATATTGATTGATTAATTGATTGATTGAGATAATTTAGATTAAAGAGATATAAAGATATATTGATTGATTAATTGATTAATTGAGATAATATAGATAGAAAGATATAAAGATAGATAGATAGATTGATTTATATATAGACAATAGATAGATTGATTAATAGATAGATAGATAGATAGATAAATTGATAGATAGATTGATCGATAGATAGGTAGGTAGGTAGGTTGGTAGATAATTATAGATAGATAGATAGGTAAATAGATAAAAAATTAGATAGAGAGATAGATAGACAGACAAATATATAGATAGATATAAAGATAGGTAGATAGATAGATAGACAGATATATAGATAGACAAATAGTTAGATAGATAGCTATACAAATAGATAGATAATAGATAGGCAGATAGAAAGATAAATAGATAGATAGCTAGACAAATAAACAGATGATAAATAGTAAGATAGAAAGATTGACATACATACAGATAGACTGATATGCAGATAGAAAGATAGAATGATAGACATATAGACAAATAGATAAATAGAATAATATAGAGATAGACAAACAGACAGATAGATAGAGAAATAATTAGAGAGAGAAAGATAGATATATAGTCAGATTGACAAATAAATAGATAAAGATAAAAAATTTGACAAATAGAGAGATAAATAGATAGATAGAGATATAGATAGATAAACAACTAAACAAATAGACAATTAGACATATAGACAAATAGTCATATAGACAGAGAAATAGATAAATAGATAAATAGATAAACAAATTGATAAATATAAATATACAAATATACAGACAAATAGATAGATAGTCAGACAGAAAGATAGACAGACATACATTTAGACAAATAGATAGATATTCATTTAGACAAATAGACATATAGATATATAGATAGATGGATAGATATATAGATAGACATATAGACATATTGATAGATAGACAAATATATAGATAGTCAGATAGATAGATAGATATTTTGATAAAAAGATAGTTAGATAGATAGAAGATATTTAGATAGATTGATAGATAGATAAATAAATATATAAATAGATAAGTACATAAAAAAGTAGATATAAAGATGGCTAGATAGATAGATAAATAGATATATAGATAAATATATTGATTGATTGATTAATTAATTGATAGATACATAGGTAGATAAATTTATAGAATGATAGATTGATATATAGATCGATAGAAAGATAGATCGATAGATAGATTGATAGATATAAAAAAATATATCGTTCGATAGAAAGATAGATAGATAGACAGATATATAGATTGACTAATAGATACATTTATAGATATATAGATAGACATATAAATAGATATACGGGATGAGAGATAGATAGATAGATTGATTGATTGACAGATATATAGAAAGACTAATAGACTCATAGATTGATAGATAGATAGATAGATAGACATATAGAAAAATAGAGAATTAGACAAATAGATAAATATATAGACTAATAGATTTATAAACAAATAGACAGATAGTTGGATAGACAGATAGTGAAATAGATAGATACACAGATATATAGATAGACAGATACACAGATAGACTATTATATAGATAGATAGATAGACATATAGATATTTTGATAGATAGACAATTTGATAGATAAATAGATGGAGAAATAGATAGATAGATAGCTAGATAGACAAATAGACAGACAGACATATAGATAGATAGATGGATAGACTTATAGACAAATAGATAGATAGATAGATAGACAGATTGATTGATTGATTGATAGACACATATATAGATATACAGAGACATATAAATAGATAAATGGGATGATGGATAGATAGATAGATAGACAGATATATAGATAGACTAATAGACTCATAGACTGATAGATAGATAGTCATATAGACAGATAGACAGCTAGACAAATATATTGATAGATATATAGACTAATAGATTTATAAATAAATAGACAGATAGACTAATAGTGAAATAGATAGATACATAGATTTATAGATAGATCGATAGATAGATAGACAGATAGACAAATAGACAGATACACAAATAGATAAATAGACAGATACACAGATAGACAGATATATAGATAGACAGATAGATATATAGACATTTAGATAGATAGATAGATAGATAGATAAATAGATAAATAGATAGCTAGATAGACAAATAGAGAGACAGACAGATAGATAGATAGATAGATAGATAGATAGATAGAATTATAGACAAATAGATAGATAGATAGATAAATAGATAGATAGACAATTAACAAATAGACATATAAACATATAGACAAATAGATAAATAGACAGATATGTAGATAGGTAGATAGATAGATGGATAAAGAGATAGACATAGATTGATTGATAGATGTATAGATAGACATATATACAAATAGACAGAAAGATAGATAGATAGATAGATAGATAGATAGATAAATAGGTAGACAGATAAGTAGATAGATAGAAAGATAGATAGATATATTTATAGATAGACTAATAGACAATTAAATAGATAAACATATAGATAAATCGACATATACACATATAGACAGATAGACATATATACATATAGACAGATAGAGAGATACATAGATTGGCATATAGACAAATACAAAGACACAAATAGAAAAATAGATAGATAGATAGATAGATATATATAGATAAATAGGCAAATAGACAGAAAGAGAGAGACAAACAGACATATAGATAGAAAGATACACAATTATATAGATAAACAGGCAGATTGATTGACAGATAGATAGATAGAGAAATTATTATATAGATAGATAGAAATATAGACAGATAAACAGATAGACAAATAGAAACATAGATATATAGATAGATAAATAGATAAATAGATAAATAGATAAATAGATAAATAGACAAATAGATAGATAGACATTTAGAAAAATAGACATAGACATATAGAAAGATAGATAGATAGATAGATAGACATATAGATAGATAGACATCTAGACATATAGAGAAATAGAAAAATAGACAGATACACATAGACAGATAAATAGATAGGTAGATAGAAAGATAGACAAATAGACAGATTGACAGATAGAAAGATAGACAAATAGACATATAGACATTTAGAAATATAGACATATAGACATATAAAAATATAGACATATAAACATATAGAAATATAGACATAAAGACATAAAGAAATATAGACATATAGATATATACATATAGACAGATAAATAGATAGATAGATAGACAAATTAACTATTAGAAATATACACATGGATAGGTACAAAAATTGACATATAGATAGATAGACAGATATGCACGCAAATAGATATAAAGATAGAAATTCAGACAAACAAATAGATATATAAAAAGATTGAATGATTGACACATAGATATATAAATATATAGATAGTTAGATTGATAGTCAAATAAACAGATAGATATATAGACATATATGTAGCTAGACAGATTGATAGATAGATAGACATATTTATAGATAGATAGATAGACAAATATATAGTTTGATAGATAAATAGGCAGATAGATATATTGATAGAGATATATATATATATATATATATATATGTAGATAATTAAGTAGATAGATATATTGGTAGATATATAGATAGGTAGATAGATAAATAAATATATATATTGATAGGTAGATAGATAGTTAGTTAGTTAGATAAATAGTGATATTGATAGATAGATAGATAGAAATACTATTTGTATATCAGTCTTTATGTTTATTTATCTTTCTATCTATATATCTATCTGTCTATCTATCAAACATTGATGTGGATTATTAAAGATCATTTTAAGTTTCTTGTTCAATGATATGTCCAAGCTAATATTTTGTTTATTAATTTTTTTTCCTAGCCATTTCATCCTGATTCATACATTCTCACTTCCCTCTCATATCACATTCATGCATTCCATCTATTCCATCCAAAAAACTCAACATGTCATGATAGGAAAAGATGTTTGTTATCTTACCTTTCGTGGATCACCCACTCTCTTATTGCATTGTTCCTCTCAACACATTGGCATATGTTCTCTTTTTAAATTGATGTGGTAAGCTCTTCCATTGCTCTAGCCTCAACTATCCTTTCTTTCCATAGCCATTAACTTTTTGTTTCTGACTCTTCCACTTCTTTCTTATCTTTGACTGCATTAC
Source organism: Sapria himalayana (assembly GCA_029783825.1). Classification (NCBI taxonomy): domain Eukaryota; kingdom Viridiplantae; phylum Streptophyta; class Magnoliopsida; order Malpighiales; family Rafflesiaceae; genus Sapria; species Sapria himalayana. Next base: position 1,504,192 of record JAREIK010000215.1, read on the forward strand.
TTGATAGAAACGAGCCAAAGATTATGATTTTTCTCTGCCCATTAAATTCCAGGCCTATTGATCCTATGATATTCAAAGCATATTTTTTCCTACCTTTTGCTTTCATTTTATGCATCTCAATAGTTTTGAAGTTTAATAGAATTAGCTTAATTATGGCAAGGCTGTTCGCATTCTCATTTTTAGGCTCTTCTCCCTGTTCTATCCTATTTTCCTTTTCTCTCCTTTCCACATCTTTTTTTAATCAGATACTTAGGTGGTTGTTTTCAGCCCCACTATTGATTATACCTCTTTTCTTGTGTGGGTATGACAGACATGCTATTCCTCTTCAAAATATGTGGGTTAAAATTAGGTTATTCGGACTATTATTTCTATTCTCACAATTGCTTTTTCCACATCATTAATAGGGACTTTCTGAATTTGTAATACAAGTAGCCTTTTTCACCCATTCCTCGATCATATTATATATTTCTCTCCCTTTCTTATCTTTTAATAATAATGAGATGAACTCATCCGACTACAAACCCATTAAGAACAACCTCAATATTATTTGTTATTTATTTTTTGTTTTTTTTCATTATAATATATGAAAATAAAAAAAATTATGCTCAAAACAATAAAAGAAACTTTCAAAGCACTGAAAAAAATGATCTAAAATGTCAAATAGTGGATGGTATATTATTTTTTTTAAATACCCCTCCCTAATTAGCTAGACCATGGTAGAAACCATAGGCTGAAAAAATAGCCACACCACCTGGTCCATGGGCTGAAACTACCACTATAGAGCCCAGATGCATAGAAAGCCCATGCTAAGCTCACTCGTTGGCTGCCACAGTTTGGTCGATGGAACCTTACTATAGCAGCCCACCCCTCTATGTTGGCATTTGACGGTGGCATTTCTGGATGTCGTGCCTCCAACTACCAGATGTTGCTGCCTTCAGTTCTGCCACCACTGATTCTTCCATTGCCATATCTACTTTAATATTGTTTTTTTATAAACAAAATACATATCCACAAAGCCAATACCTTTGCCTTTCACTTGGTCTAAATTTTTTTATTTGGAGATTGACCACCACTTGCACCGACATCCACCACCACTAGAAAAATTATAGATCTCCCCCTTTAACTTTGCTTCTCATTAGATTGTAGCATAGGTTGATAGCTACTTGATATTGAAATTTGAGTAGAAAATACCCAAATAATCTTTTTGAATTTGCTCACTGAAGTATGGTTGAGGTGCACCCGAAATCTTTTTGTTGATCTTTCAAAAGAAGAGAGAATCCCAAGAGAATCAATCAATCAATCAAAAATTGGTAATGATTATGATCATAGAAAATATCATATTGATAATTTCTCAAATCCTTGGAAAAGGAAAAATCTCACCACCAGAAAAAAAATTTTATCATATGCCCAAACATTTGGTTGGCATATAAATTAGCAAATATTATTTTGTATTTGTGATGTCATTAGATGATATGTAAGTACTGAAATGAGATATAATTAGATCAATTTCATGACTTTTAAGTTTTTGTCAATTTTGATAAATAGTCATGAAATTAGTATATTTTTAGAGGTATTTAGCAACTTGGTGATTTATAGATTATCAAGTAATTTTGGTGTATATTTTTGGCTGAAAATTTATTTATTTCGTTTTGGCAATCTTTGTATGCTATGACTATGCCACCTCATTAGCAAAATTCTTTAGGTATGCAATTTATTTTTTTTGGTTGTTATATTATCATAGAGTTAGAACTATACTTATATCATAATAATTAAATAGTTATGACATTAATTTTATATCATAGTAACTAAGTACCCAACTAGAACTAAAAATCATGGCTACTTCATAATATCATGACTATATCTTTACTAAGACTTAGTATTCTCAAGTTAAAAGTCATGAAATTTTTTCAAAGTAGTGACTTTTGAGTTGCAAGAAGTTATAAAGTCAATGCTATCTAGGCCAAAGTCATAGTAATTATCAAGTTCTATGACTTATATACACATAATATAATATAAGGTATAATTTAAGCACAACCACATCTCAAGGCCATGACATTTGTCTTCAAGAGAAGGCAAAGTCATTACTTTTATATATTGGCTAAATGATAAGGTTGTAGCCAATCATAGCACTTGACCATGTTATATATGAGAAAGCTCAAGGCAAAGCCATGGCCATTCTCAATATTATAGTCATATGATATACAAGAGAGACCATTCCCAGTATCATATTCATATTATGTACAAGAAAGAGTATTCTCAACATTGTTTTCATTCCAGTATCACAATGATATGATACAAATTAGAGACTATTCCCAATGATATAGTCATTCACAATGTTGTGAAAATTTCATGTAGAAGAAAGACCAAGACTAACATCAATGTCAACCCCAATGTTATAGCCATATGATGCATAAAGAAGACCAACACCAAATATACAGTCATTCCTAGTGCTGTGGCATTGTATTATAGACACACAAAAAAAGGCATGGACACTCCATAGCACTGTGACTTAGTGTTATACAAAATTATGATGCATTCCAAAATCATAGTTACTTTCTAAAATCACAACCTCAAGCTCTAAAAACCAATGCCAAAATCATGATATCTTCTGAAAGTCGTGACTTTCCACTTAAAGAAATGCCAAAATTCTAGAGTATAAAATAGGAATGAGAAAAAATATCAAAAGATCTTTCTTCATCTCCACGCACAAAGCAAAAACAAAGTAGATCAAATAACCCCGGGAGTATTTTTTTACACTCCCTAAGGGATCCACGAGCATGCAAGGAATGCAAGACATAGGCTAAACCCTAGATTTAGGGGGTGTCATTCTGAAATGCATCCCTCTCTAGGGTAAATTTAAGAAAACCAACCAAAATAATGTGGGATTAGGATTTGTGTCATAGATTTTCTAGAGGATTATTATTGAGAATCTAAAATACATGAGAATTATTTTTTTATGCTTCATTTTTTTATTCTCAATGTCATGCTAAATTGAGGTTTATGTTTGTATAATTGTAATTTATATGATATATAATATAGTTTTGTGATTAATTATTGTGATTCATTAATATTATGAAATAAAAATTGAAAATATGATACTTAGATAGAACTTAAGATAGGGATTTAACTATTAGTGTGTTTGTACATGTTATCATGGTAAATAGTTATAGGTAAATTATGATGCTTACTCGTGTATATAATAGGAAAAAAGTTAATACTTTTTTGACTGTGATATATGAGACAAACATATACTTAAAACTTAAATTTAAGGTATGTTAATAGTTGTGAGTATGACACTCTTGAAGCCCAAAGCAAAAATAATTTTATATGTCATTATATTATACATGTCTTCAAAGAACTAGTTCTCAATTGATGCGGATGTATAATAGAATCTTCTCCTAAGAGTTTCACATTTAGTTTGAATGTCACATTATCACCATGAATAATGAAAAATGATCCATAGAAGATGAATGACTATATAGTGACTCACAAGTTGGTGATAACTCTTTAAGTTTTTATTTCTTTTATGGTTCCTACCAATGAGAATTGAGGGAAGCATATATTAATTATGAAATATGTTACTAATGAAGATGAAAGTGAAAATGCTTATAAATAATATCAGTTCATGGTCTTAATGATATTTGAGATCGGAAAATAATAATGTATATCAAAGTAACCATCAAGGAAAATTAGTAAGTTTCCTAAAAGGTATTGACTTGTTGATGAACCTCCAATAGAAATGATTTGTTATCTCAATGGTAAGGTACCAAGGAAATGACTATGATGGGATCATCATTGGTATGAGATCAATGGTGATAACCACCGTGTATTTTGTTAGGGTAAATGGTCACTCTACAATAATCTAACTTTTATTTTGTATCCCAACTCAATATAAATCAAACTATTTGAACATACATCATGTGTCAAGTGGACAACCCCTATGATCTAGGAGTCATACCAAAATTCTTATATATATCTTTTACTAGAATTATGTTGTCTCATTGTTAGTTGACCAAATTATTAATACAATCTATGTGGAATTGATATCTAGACAAAATTCTTCTATACTGCTTATATAACTCATATATTTATGGATTAGTTTTACTGATATACCATTGCTAATTAGCTTTTGGGATACTAGGTAACCATCAAAATTGGGCATTATAATAAAGTCACAACAACCTTCACTAAGAAATAATGAAAGAGGGTGAAAAGATATATATAAATGAAGTTTGATATTGGTGACTGATATTTCTAACTCCTATGATATTGATTTCTTTGAAGATTTTAGAGAAAGCATAACTATTCGATGAATGATGTTAAAATTATTATTGAATGATATTTCTTAACTTAATTAATTGATCATTTTGTTATTACACATGGATCTAGTGATATAATTTATAATTTGTATATTAGTAAATCTAAAAGTCATGTGCTATTGATCTCAAGATGAATGAGGATAATGTAAGCCTTTTTGACTATGAAACCACATAAAATTTTTCAAGATAAAAGATAATTTCTAGATTTTCTATTAATAAATGTCAATATAAGTACTATATCTCGTACTAAAAATTAATTAAAGGCATTGAAATGCAAACATAATGTTATCAAATAGAATAATGTTCGATATAAATGATGTTTCATATTCTAGCAAATCTACAAAGGCATTGCTTAGCTTTAAAGATATCCAAAGAAATGCATATCATTTTGAAACTAAGAATGAAGATAATACAAAATATCTTTATATTATCTCTATTATTTCTAGAAAAACATGTATAATGAAAAAACTTTTAGTACTCTCTTATGAGTTATATCATACAAATATAAATTTTATCGAGTCATATATTGTCTTGAACTAGAAGTACATTGACCCAAAGACTTTTGTTCTTTAGCATGACAAGCTAGGCCACCCTGGGTCCTCAATGATATAGTTAATCATAGAATACTAACATGGACATCTACTAAAGAATCAAAGATTTCTTTTCCTAATGAATACCTATGTGCTACTTGCTCAACATAAATTGATAATTAGATCATAAATTAGAAAAGTCACATCAAAGTCACCTATCTTAGAGTGAATGTCATGAGACATGTTATTATGCATACTACAAGCTTGGTTCATATCTGACCAACAACTTACTATGAATACTCCTCTTCACAATTTGTATGAGAAAAATAACAAAATATATCTCATTTATAAAGTTTTGGTTGTACAATATACATATTGATTCACCTATACAATGCAATAAAATAGATCCCCAATGAAGACTTGAGATTTGTGTGTTTTGAGTCTCTATATATTATAAGATATCTTGAATCCTTAACGAGAAATATTTTTATACCCCACTTTGAGGATTGTCATTTTAATGAGAGAGTAATCTCTCCATTAAGGGGAGAAAAGTTAGTTCTAGAAGAATGATGATATATTACTTGGAATACATCTATAATGTCTCATTTTGATCCTCATATAAATCAATGTGAACTAAAAGTCCAAAAGAATATTAATTTGTGAAATCTTACAAAAAAATTATCAAATACTTTTATTGATACAAAGAAAGCGACAAAGTCACTTTCTCGGTTACAAATGTGTCAGTATGGATTAATATCCTTAAAGGATAATTATTTAATGTGCCTAAAATATGCCTGAAGCATTGGAGACATATTCACTAAAAAGATATAAATCTTGAAGAGGTATATGATAAAGAAAAAACTGTTATAGAGATATATGATAAACAAAAAGCCTTAGGATGATATTTGGTGAACAAGAGGCCCTTGTAGAGGCATATATTGAACAAAAAAGCCTTGATAAATTTTGAAATAAAGAAACATCCCTTGAAAAGGAACAAATATAAAACATGATGAAATACCAATATATTATATGCATAATAGAGAAAAATAGGATGAAATAAAGTTATTATACATAATATGCTTTCCAAATAGAATTAGACATCATAATAAATTAGGACAATCATGAACCAAGAAATATAGAAGTATAATAAAATAAAAAAGATTGATCAAATGGAAATAAGGTTATGCATATATAATTAAACTCATTAATGAAACAAGATATCTTTGGACATATAGTCTAAATGCCTAAATGTGTAAAACCTTTTCGGTATAAATGGATATTTGTATGAAATTACAACCAAAATAATGAAATTATATGATATAAAGCATAATTAGTATCACAAGGTTTCTTGCAAATACTTGGTATTGACTATGAAAAAATATATTCTTCTACCATAACATAATTACTTTCTACCTTCTAATAAGCTTGGCAATTTCAGAATGATTAGTTGTGTGTCCCATTGATATTATCAAAACTTATCTATATGGATCCATAGATAATGACATATATAAAAATCCATAAAATATTAAAATTTCTTGAAGCAAATAATACAAAGCCTCGTAATATGTGATCAATCAAAATACAATAATTTATATCTGAATTGAAGTAATTTGGACATATGTGGTTTAATTATTACCAACTCAAAGATGTTTAAAGTGAATACATTAGTATACTTATGTATAATGCTAACTATATAAGCCCACATATATTTTTTCAATTTTTTAGTCAAATATATTTCTACTCAACCCAAAGATGTTGTAATAGTATCAAAAATATTACATTACCAACTAGGAACAACTAATATAAATGAGATCACAAGCAGCTATTGTTTGGATATGCTGCTCCATGATACCATTCATACCCACAAAAGGTGAGATCATGAATAAGGTATGTGTTTAATTGTAATGAAACTACCATTTCATGAAGATCCTTTAAGTAGAAATTGATAGCCACATTATCAAATCATTGAAAATTATAATAATTCATGAAGCACGTCATGAATATATATGGTTACTATTGATTTTCAACATATGCATGAAATTATCTTATATAAAAGATAGTTTAACAATATGATTTGAAGATAATGTTGCATGTATTGCACATATCAAAATAGGTTATATTAAGAGGGATAAAACTAAATACATTTCTTCAAAAAATTTTATATACATGAACTCTAGAAGAATGATGAAATTAATGCTCAATAAATACATTTAAGTGCTAATCTAGATGACATATTCATGAAGTCTTTGTCAACCTCAGCGTTCAAGAAGCTAATACATAAGATTAAAAAGCACCAACTCAAAGATATCAACGTGAAAGAAAGAATGATTATGATAATATGTTAATATATTGTAATATTTTTTTTGTATCGGTTTTGTCCTACTAGGTTTTACTAGCAAGATTTTTGGTGGGGTAGTCCTAATAGACTAAGTGAAATCTACAACATCATATAAAAAATATACTTTTTTTCTATTACTAGGTTTTATCACATTGGATTTTATTAGAAAGGTTTTATTGTGGTATATTCTTATCACCATTCGGGGGGGGGGGGGGGGGGGGGGGGGGGGGGGGGGGGGGGTTATAAATGAAATATTTGTATGAATATTTTGAATGAATACATTCACATTAATATAGGTTTTCACAACTTATGATTTCCATAATTCACCATTAAAATGGGTAAATGAAATAATCTATTATAAGCTTATAGGTGGCACCCAAACTCACTTATGTTTATAATGGAATGAAAGTTCACTTCTCTCTCTATCTATATCTCCCTCTTCCTCTTTCTCTTTTCAAATCTTCTCCTTTAATATACAAAAAGAAAATATAATCATTTTTTATATTTTATAATACTTTAACAACAAAATTATCAGTTTCTAAAAATTATAAATTTTTGATTATTTGTAATTTTTAGCTGGACAATTATGAGGATAGTACTATTAAGAGCAAACATTATAAGAATTGAAAAACTATAAATAATTGAGACTTAAAATACTTTCCAATTATTGTGTTTTTCATACTCAAATTGTTGTTACTAATTTTAGATGCTGAACTGCTAATTTTTTATAATCTTGCATACATTTATTGATGTATTCTTAAAATGTAAATATTATACAAATAATAAAAATTTTACAAAAATTTAATATATAAAATAATAAAACATAAAATTAAAAAATTATGAAACATATAAAATTATTCTAACTTCATTATAAATAAGAAAAATTTTAAACTTAATCAAAATAGATAATTGTAAAAAATTATAAATAATATGAAACACTACTTTAAGTGTAGGCTAACTAATTGAAAAAAAAATGTATTCATAACAAAAGATGAATTAACAAAATAATACATATAAAATAAATTATTGTTAATATTTTAATTAGAATACCTGTAATGATTCAAAATGTAATTAAAACATACTAATAAGAAATTCTAGCATATTGAATTTTGTCTCATTTTTTTAAAGCTGTATCCCTTTGTTAATCAATAATTTTTATCAAACTATTTACTTATATTTCAAATTAATGTATGTACTCAATATTTTTGTTAAAAAACTTTTAAATAGTATGGTATATTAGTTAAAGTATAGACTAATAATTTGATTAATTTTTTATATGGGAGAAAAACTTGAAACAACCAAATATTAGATATCTGATACTAAATCAATTATTGATGCATATTATTGATACACATTCATGTATGTCAAAAAAAATATAGTGATCATTATTCAAAATCTAGGTATACAAACTTACTAATAACTAATTTTTTTAATACTATGGCATTTGGATAATAGGTAATTTTTATGAAATCATTTTTTTATCTCTCTCAAATTAAATTTTATAATCATCATTTTTTTTTAGTTAAAATAAGCTTATGAGTAATATGATATGCATATTTGAGAATATACTAATTTGTTGAAAGAAATTGCATATTTATCAAAAAAATTGAAATTAATTAAATTGTAGATATAAGATAAAAAATAATTAAAAATATAATTAGAATACTTACAAGGATTCAACATGTATGGGTAAAAACTTTGTGAAAAATGATTTTTTTTAGCTTGTTTCTTTAATGTTATTTTTATCTTTAGATAATTAGCAATATTTATCAAATTATTTTTATCTTTCAATCAAATTAAGTTTTCTACTTAATATTTTAGTTTAAACAAACTTATGAATAATTTTCTTTGTAAGATTATGTATAAAATAGTTTTTTAATAGATATTGCATGTGTCATAAAATTGGGTTAATAAAATATATGAAATGAATTATATAATTATTAAAAATATAAATTGAATACCTACAAAATTCATGTGAAAAGACTTATTATAGCTTATGGGTAATGTAAAATTTTTATCGAATTATTTATCTCTATTATGCATAAAATTTTTATTCAATATTTCAGTTAACTTATATTTAAAAATACTACATTATGTTTTTCCAAGTTGAGTAATTCTTTGATGCATATTGTAAGTGAGAAGAAACATGAATTAATCAAGAATTAAAAATAAAAGAAATAATTATAAAATATATAATTAGAATACTTAGCATTATTAAAAATCTAACTATAAAAACTTATTGATAAGTTATAATATTTTCATATAAATTTTGGTATTTTATAAACTCTATAGCCTATAAATTATGAGTAGTTTTTATCAAATATTTTTTTATCACAAATTATATTTTGCAATCAATATTTAATTTAAAATAAACTTAATATAATATATTAGTTGAAGTATAGACTAAATTATATATATATATATATATATATATATATAGCTTGTGTGATAAAATATGAATTAATCTAAGTTATATATAAAATAAATAATTATTACAAATATAATTAAAATATTTATAATGATTCAAAATCTATGTGAAAAAACTTATTAATAATGAATTTTGTATTATTAATAGAAAAACATATTAAGAAAACATTCTATCATTTGGAAAATGAACACTTTTTATCAAATATTTTTTTCTCAAATTATGTTTTTCCACAATATTTTAGTTAATATAAACTAATGAATAACATGATAAATTAGTTAAAGTATGAATTATTCTTCTTCAATGGATATTGCATGTATGAAAAAGGAATTAATCAAATTGTTAGAATTCAGATAAATAATTTTTATAAATATAATTTGGATACTTAGAAATTATTCAAATTCTAGGGGGAAAACTTATTATAGCCTTTTGATAACAATAAATTTTGATCAAATTATTTTTCTTTATCAATTATTAAGTGTTTTACTTTATTTAATTGTTATATTATACTTTTAAATAAAATACTATGTTATTTCAATCATAGATTAATTTAAAGGTGCCAACTGAGCTGGGTGGCTAGGGCTCGGTCTAGAGCTCGGCCCAGTTCAGTCATGCCTAGCTTAGCACGACATGGTCCAAGATCGTGCATGGGCCCCTGTCTGGCACACTCTTGGTATGAATCATGTCGTGCCAAGGGAAATAGGCTCGCGTGCCGTGCTAGGCATGACCAAGGTGCAACGAGGCAACGAGCAATGGGCAAAAAGGGGATGGGCAATGCCTAATAGCGACAAGCCACAACGAGCATAGTGGGTCAGCAAGAGTGCCCACTCTGTTTTGGGGAGTTCCCGTATCCCCAAATCTAGGCATGAATTGGCCCAAGATTAGGCTGATTTCGGATGACATGTAGTGCCGGGCCTACCCTCCATTGAACCGTGTCGTGCTAGGCACGACATGATTACTGTAGTGTGTCATGCTAGCTAGACATAGAATACGGGCCCATATGGACCTGAAAAAAAATGGGTTGTACTGACCCGGCATGACCCATTTGATGACTGTAGATTAATTTTTGATGTATACTACATTTAGAAAAAAAATATGAATTAATCAAATGTTAGACATAGGATAAATTATTATTAACAATGTGATTATGATACTATTTATGACTCTAAATATAAGTAAAAATTTGCTAATAAAGAATTTTAAAAAATCAAATATTTTTTGATAGATAGTGCACTTTTAAAAGTTATAGCAATTGAATAATGAACAAATATTTATCAAAATAAATTTGTTTTCTTCGAATTAAATTTGTTACCCAACATTTTAATTAGTAAACATAAACTTGAGATTAATATACTATGTTAATTTAAGTATAGACTAATTTATTGGTTATATTGGTTACACAACCAAAATTGAATTAATCAAATATTATATATGAGATTAATAATTATTAAAAATACACTTCAATTACTTATAATAATTCAAAATCTAGGTGAAAAAACTTATGAATATGATTTTTTTTTTTTTTTTTTTTTTTACAATTTGGCTAATTTTTAAGGTTATAGCTATTTTATAATGAGCAATTTTGTAAAGTTATTTCTTAGGATCACAAATTAAGCTTTTTACTTAATTTATTAGTTAACATTGAATAATATGATATATTAGTTCAAGTATAAACCAAACTGTTAAATTATATTGCATGTATTACAAAAAAAGTAATTAATGAAATATTAGATATGAGGTAAATAATTATTAAAAATTAAATTAGAATATTTATAATGATTCAATAATAGATAAAAAAACAAACTATTAAGGATTTTTTTTTTATTTTGAATTTTGGCTAATTTTTCTAAGGTTATAGCCTTTGGACAATGAGAAATGATTATCCAATATTTTTTTATATCTCTCAAATTATGTTTTATATGAAATATTTTAGTTAATATAAAGTTATGAATATTATGATATTTTAGATTAAGTTTGACATGATTTGTTGAATAATATTTCATGTGTGACAAAAATGAATTAATCAAATATTAGATATAAAATTAATATTTATTAAAAAAATCAATTAGTATACTTATAAAGATAAAATATCTACATAAAAATCCTAAAAATTATGAATTTGGTAATTTGAATTTTTGTTCACTTCAAGCCTCAAGGTTATAACTTTTAAATAATGAGTATTTTTTAACAAATTATTTTTGTCTCTTTTAAGTTATGTTTTGTAGTCAATAATAGAGTTAATATAAACTTATGAATATTAAGCTATGCTAGTTTAGGTGTAGACTAATTTATTTATGGATATTACATGTGTGACAAAATATGAATTAACCAGATATTAGATTTGAAAAAAAATAATTATTAGAAATATTTTTAGAATACATATAAGGATTCAAAATATATGTAAAAAAATATTCTTATATGTTATTTTGTATTTTTGAGATTTCGCTCATTTCTTTAATGTTATTGTCTTTGGATAATAAGTTATTTTTATTAAATCAATTTTCTATCTCTCAATTTAAAATTTTAACTCAATATTTATTTAAAATAAACTTATAAATTATATGTTATGTTAGTTTAAGGATAGATTAATATGTTGATGCATATTTCATGCTTGAAAAAGAATAGTTAATCAAATATTAGGTATGAGATTAATATTTATAAAAAAATATAATTAGAATACATATATTGAATAAAATTATTGGTTAAAAAAAACTTTTTAATAAGAAATTTTTTATTTTTGAAATTTGACTCATTTCTTCAATGTTATAGCATTCGGATAAAGAGCAATAGTTGTTAAAATTATTTTTCTAATTCTAAAATTTAGTTTTTTACTTAATATTTTAATTATAATAAACTTATAAATAATATGTTATGTTAGTTCATGTACATGCTAAATTATTGATAGATATTGCAATGATGACAATAAAACAAAGAATAAAAAATTGATTAAAGATAAATACTTAATAAAATATAATTAGAATAGTTAAAATAATTCAAAATATTGGTAAACAAATAAATTATAAAAAATTATATCAAATCATTTTGTCTATCTCAAATTATGTTTTATACTCAATATTTTAGTTAAAATAAAATAATGAATAATACATTTTTTCATATCTTGTATAGATTAATTTGTCGATACATATTATATGTATGATAGTAAATAAATTAATGAAATATTAGATATGATATAAATAATTATTAAAAATATACTTTGAGTATCTACAATGATTCAATTTTTAGGTGAAAGAATGCACTAATAAGGAAATTTGTATTTTTAAATCTTGGCTAATCTGTTTAAGGTAATAACTTTTGAATAATTAGTAAATTTTGTCCAATTATTTTATGCCTCTCATATTAAGTTTTTTAATTGATATATTTCTTAAAATAAACTAATGAAATATATTTTATGTTTGTTCAAGTGTAGACTAATTTTTGATGCATATTGCATGCTAACAAAATATATATTATAAAATAATAGATATAAGATAAATAATTATTAAAAATATAATTACAATAGTGGCAATGATTAAAATTCTAAGTGTAAAAAATTGTAGATTAATTTTTTTTTTTAATTTTGATTGATTTCTTTAAGCTGATAGACTTTTGATAAAGGAAAATTTTTAACAAATCATTTTGTCTCTCGGATTATGTTTCATGCTCAACATATTAGTTTAAATAATTTATGAATAATATATTATATTAGTTTAAAATATGCAAAGTTATAGATTAATATTGCATGCCTGACAAAAAAGAATTAATCAAATATAAGACAAGAGATAAATAATTATTAAAAATATAAATAGAATACTTACAATGATTCAAAAAATATGTGGAAAAACAAACTAATAATGTAATTTGTTTATTTGAATTTTTGTTTACTTTTTAAGGTTATATTCTTTATATCTTTTGGATAGTGCACAATTTTTATCAAATAATTTTTGTCAATCAAATATTATATTCTTTACTAAATATTTTTGTTAGCTTACAAATTATAATTATGAATAATATGTTATACTAGTTCAAGTACATATTAATTTTTTATGGATATTACATATGCAAGAAAACCAATAATTTATCAATATTAGATTTGAGATAAATACTAATTAATAATGTAACTAATCTAGTTAAACTAATATAAAATATATGTTAAGAATTTACAAATAATAAATGTTGTTTTTTTTTTGAATTTTTTTTCTCATTTTTTCAAGTTTACCTTTAAATATTGAGTAATTTTTATTAAATCATTTTTATTTCTTTCGAATTATATAGTTTCAACATTTTAATTAAATTAACTTTATCAATAATATAGTATGTTAGCATTTGCATAAACTAATTCTTTGATAAATATTACATGTCTAACAAAAAAAAAATTAATGAAATAATAAAATTGAGATAAATAATAGTAAAAAATTTAATTAGGATACTTATCATGATATAAAATCTAGCTGAAAAATATACAAACTTAATAATTTTGGAGTTTTAAATTTTTGCTAATTTAAATGAATAAATTTTATCAAATTATTTCATTCACTCTCAAATTATTTGTATATTCAATATTTTCATTAAATTAAATTTATGAATAATATGTTATTTAAATTTAAGTGTAAACTAATTAGTTGATTGATATTGTGTGTATCAAAATAATAATCAATAAAATAATAGATATAAAATATATATAATAATAACAAATATAATTAGTGTGAGACCACAGATTAAGTAAATAGATAGACATGGGTTACCAACTTAGAAATTCTCTAAATCTCATATGACAATGTAGATCACATTTTTGAATTATCTTGTTAAATCTATATACACATTTGAATTTCATCAAATTTTGAGACAATCAAAATTTGCATGTATTTCAAAAAATTAGATGAATCACAAGGGGATGTGTGACCTTCAAAGGCTCATGCCATGTGGTCACATGTAATGTGATATGTTGCAAGTGGAGACCAAATGTTTTGGGTTGAAATTGCATGAGAAAATGCTTGAGTGGAAGCTATGTCTCTAAGAGAGATTATGCATGAGACTATGCAAGTGAAACATAGCTAATAGATGTCACATGATTTGGATAAGTGCTCTCCACTTAGACAAGCTAAGTTTGGTCTAATAGAAAAGAAAATTCAGTGAAAAAAAGAAAGAAAGGAAAGACTAGAATTGATCAAGGAAGGAGAGAATGTGTTTCCTTCTTAATGGATCAATTCATGAAGAGAGAAAACTAGAAAATAATGGAGAAGAGGAAGAGCTGTAGAATTTTCCATTTTTCTAGATTCGGTGAATCAAGAAATTAATCTTTTATGCCATCAAGTATGGGTCTTCTCCTACCTCAGTTATTTCTAATTTAAGAGTCATGAACTAATTATGAAAAGTAGCCCTGGCCACTTGCTAAAACAAAATTGATTATTATAGAAACTGCTAAAATTAGAACTGATTTTTGAGTTTTATAATTTTTTTAGCTTCAATTCTAGAACTACAATTCAATAATTTCCAAAGCTACAGAACTATAGTTAGGGCTGATATCATTTGAATAAATAATATGCAGAATTTATAGGTTTTGAGACTGAAAAATCCAATTTTGTGTATTATTGTTTGAATGAATAGCTTGTATAATTTATGAGTAAATATGTTGATAGTAGCATTTTTGATGATTATCATGATGCTTGAGATGAAACATGAATAATATATATCTTGCATATAATTTTTGTTATGCATGTAACATAAGAATTTATGCAATGAAATGTACACATTCTTATATAATAGTTTCTACAAAAACTATTAATGTTACTACAAAATTCTGAGTCCTTGTAATTTTCATAACCATATTTTTAGAACTACAGTACTGTAACTTCCAGAACTGTAGAACTACAATTTGGAGTGAAGACATTTGAATTAATAACATGCAAAAAAAAAATTGAGTTTTGAGACTAAAAAATTCAGTTTGGTGTGTTGCTACTTGAAGGAATAATATGTAGAATTTGTAAGTATATATATTGATATGTGCATATTTGATGATTAACATGATGCTTGAGATGAAGTATTAATAATATATATGTTGAATTTAGTTTTTATTATGAATGTAACATAAGATTTTATACAATGTCATTAGCATTGCATGTGCACGAGAATATCATGTAAACGAAGCAAAAGCGCATGATATAGATTTTGAACAAAGTAATCTTTAGAAGGTTGTCCATTATATTTAAGCATGACCTGTACAATATGATATCAGACCGGAGGGTTGTTTAATATATTATGATATTGAAATTTAAAGGGTTGTCCACTTTATTATAATATTCGAGAATGTCCTATGAAAAAAAAGGTTTTATTTTGAAAAGGTTTTCATACATGACATAAGCATGTGCAAGAAAGTCAATGAGGACTTTAGATATGAGCATGGCATGTAGATAATAATATAAAAACATGCATGTTTTATATGAATATGTGTGAATTTGTGGCATTGTATTTGCACTTAGATAAAAAGTAGCCCTTGTAGTAAATTTTCTCTACTAGGCATTGCTCATCCTATTATGTAAAAATATTTGTTAGTTCTAAAGATACACCAAGAGAAAATCCTTGAGGTTTAGATGTGAAGGCCACATATGGTTTATATTGTATTTTGGAAAATTAAAAATTCGAAGATTCCTATTTTTTTACATCTAATATAAAATAAATTATATTTGAACTTATATATTACCTAGGTTCTAGTATTTTTTTTATATAATGTAATATTTTGATACTATTCATAGAAACTATAAAAAAATAATCTCCAGGATTTGGGGTGTCATAGCTTGGTATCAATGGTAGATTATATGATTACCTAAGGCTCATTAGGCATGAGTTTAGATCGTGCATTCATGTGCATTCTGGTGATTTGTTGTGTCATATATATTACATGATGATCTATTATATCATATGTAAATTTTATACTTGGTAAATAGTATATAGTAAGTGTTGAACTCTAATATGAGAATTTAACCTTAGGGATTTGAAAAATAAATAAATAAATCTTGATTTATCATTTGGCTCAATGTAGATGGCGAGTCAAGGAAGAGGATGCAAGGGTGACCATTGAAGCACCCCATTTATTTTGATCAGCAAGCCTTACTAGAGGCTATGGGTGCTTTAGTTACTCTCATTGCACAAGCTAGTGTAGATGGGGGACAGTGAAAACTAAATAACCTAATAGGTTTATGGCATATATATCATCCTCCAAAATTTAGAGGAGGAGGGGACCAGAAGGTTTAACTATATTTTAGTTACATGGTGAGTCTCATGTATGATGGGAATAAATTAATACCTCCAAAGACTTAAATGATGACATGGAAAGAGTTCTGACAGTTCTTCATGGGCAAGTTTTTCTCAGCATCTACTAGACATGAAAAGGCCTTGGAATTTCTAGAGTCGAAGCAAGGAACAATGACAGTGTTAAATTGTAGTTACGTTCATAAAGTTAACCCTCTTTGTTGATGATTATGTGGTCACATATATTGCCAATGTGAGAAAGTTTGAGAATGATCTGAAGTTATACATCTAGGATAAGGTTATGGAATTTTTTCCTACCAGACATGGACTCCATGATCAGCATAATTATGGCCATAGAGAGGGAGAGATGGATAATGCCCGGAGCATTCTAGATATGGATGCAGGTGACAAGAGAATGGAGGATAAACTTTCTTCTAACATGAGATAGAAGTTGAGGACTTCTATCTCATGAGGGCTTTCAGGATTGGATCATGGCTATCAAGGCCAAGGAGAAATCAAGGTTTCTAGAAAGTCAAGACTGATAACATGTTTCCATTGCCACAAGCATGGACATGTGAGAATAGTTTTTCTGATGAAACAGAGATCCCAAGATTATGGGACATCACAATTCCAGTCATCAGTGGGATGTATGTAGAAGCAATTTGTTCCTTCACACCCTAGAATGAGCCAGGGGAATAGGTATCAACCCTAGCGTGTGACACATTCTCCACTTATTTTCAAAGAAAAAAAATGTGGTTGCACCCATGCCCAACTGAAGGTTCCAACTCTTGAGATTTTTTTTTTATTATTTTGATTAAAATAATAATGAAATATTAAAAATACTTTAAGATGGAAGAAAATGAGAAAACGTGAAAGGTGGATGTGTTCTTCTATAGTGTGGAAAATAAAAAAAAATTAAATGTTTAAGCTCTTTTGCATCTAATTGAATATTTTGGGGTCAGAACAGGATTGTCTATGAATTAATGTTGCTCCACATGAAGAGAGTTGTGTGTAAGTACCAAAATCAAGAAGTTTGAGTATTGGATATTCCAAGAGGTAAAGGTAATCTTTTATTGAAATTTCTTTCCATTTAAGGACTATAAATGACCGTGATTATAATTCAATTTGGAAATGTTTTGAAATAAATTGTAAATTGTTAATAGCTGAAAATTACTATGTTTAGTTAAATAACATGTTTCAGTGTGATTTATATTCATGTAGTTATAATTGTGCATGTGATATAGTTTACTCATAAAATGATATACTTGTATTTTATATGCAAGGGGACGTCAAAAATAAATAAGTGTGTGTATGGTTAATATATAATAATATAATTGATATTAATTATGCAGGTTTGAAAGGGGACAACGTCCAAATTGAGTTATACTGTATTTTTTGGAGAATACACAATTTTATTTTTTGGGAAATGTCTATATTGTTTGGAGAATGTTCAATATTTTTCAAAAAATATCCAATATTTACTAGAGAATATCTAATATTTTTGGAGAATATTTAATATTAGTTTAAGAGAATGACCAATATATATATATATATATATATATTTAATGTCACACTTGGCTTAGGCATGTGTGGGGAAGTCAGTGAGACTCAGAATATGAGAATAAAAATATTTCATCTATATTTATATTCATGTAAATATTATACTTGAATGTGTATATGTGCATGATTTTTTTATGTGCACTTAGGTAGGGAGTAGCCATATAGGAGTTTATCTACATTGAGCTTTGCTTACTTCATTGTAGGACCCCCTTTAAAGTACAGGTCTAGTGCAGATGACACACCCATAAGCATAAACACACGTGTGAAGAAAGTTGATTGTGGCTTTATTTGTATTATATTTATCTTTTTATTTTGCTAGGTAGATGTAAAATATGTATACATTTGTGTGAAAAAAATATGCATAAGAATGGATTTTGTGAAAAAAATGCTACTTTGTTGCATATTTTTCTTATGTGACGAATTAATAAGACCCCCCAAGGATTGAGGTGTCACAGCTTAGTATCATAGGTTATGTTATATGGTTACACGTGGCTTAGAGTAGGTATAAGTTTTATAACTTGTTACGAAAGCTTTGGTGTAAAAATACTTATAGCTCAATGGGTATGTCTCAAGGACATATTATTTAAAATATATGAGCATCATAGCCTAACATAGCTTAGAATTGGAACTTGGATTTTGCTCAGAAAATTAATATCCAGGTAATAACTTGTTGTCAAGGTCAGGTAAAAAATTACCTAGAATAGGTCACAATATACATTGAATATTTTTTTTTGTATACTTTGATGTGTTTCATGATGCATGCTTTACATTGTGTGGATTATATGCATGGTAGAAATGTGTGTAGAAATAAAAATGCTAGAGTTGAGGAACATAACCTTAGGGTTCATAAAACAAAAGGATAATTGAAAATAAAAAGACTATTATTGCTTAGCATGTGCTCTAATAATAGGACAAAGATACATAGTATATTGTGATGCCTCAAAATATAGGTGGGGATGTATTCTAATATAGCCTAGGAACGTTGTAGCTTATAGTTAATGATATTTGAAGAACTATGAGCAAAATTACCCCACACATGATATAGAGTTGGTAGCAATAGTCTTCACCTTAAAGATATGGCATCACTATTTGTACGGTGAGTAGTTTGAAGTATTTTTAGACCAAAAAAGTATGAAATACATCTTGACATTGTGGGACCTCAACAAGAGACAACACAAATGGATAGAATATCTGGAACATTATGACTTCACTTTGCATTACCATCTAGGTAAGGCAAATGTGGTTGCTGATGTACTTAGCCAAAAGTCACAAGGAGTGCTGACTAGTATAGTTTTCCTAGAATAATAGATACTCGAGATTGTGGGACAATTTAGCTCACAATACAGTAATCAAGCTCATGGTATTGTGGAGAATTTAATAGCAACACCTTCACTATCAAGTAAAGTGATTGAGTCCTAGGGACAAGATGCAAAGATATCATCTATCGGGAAACAAGTACAAGCTAGTAATGGTGATGAGGGCTGCCCCATTCACATAGATGGTAATCTTTGGTTTATGAACATATTTTGGTTTCCCATATAGTAGAATTAAAAGAGGAAGTTCTTAGAGAATTCCACTATTGTTATTTAGTACATCTAGGTGGTATGAAGATGTATCATTATTTTTGTCATCAGTCTTAATAGATGGAAAGAAGAGACATATTGTGGATTTTGTGTGATGGTGCCTCACATATCAATAGATAAAGGCTAAGTATTAGAAGACATTAGAGTTACTCCAACCATTAGTAGTTGTAAAGTGGAAGTGAGTGCATATCATGATAAATTTTGTGACTCATTTTCATGGACATCATGGAAACATGATGATGTTTGAGTGATAGTGGACTAGCTTACAATGTCGACATATTTTCTGGCTATGTGGATGACCTTCACACTAGAGGAATTCTTTAGGTTGAATATATGAGAAATCATATGATTACATAGATTACTAGTATCTATTGTATCAGACCAAGATCTCAGGTTTATAGCTCACTTTTAGAAGAGTTTCTAGAAAGTCATGGGAATATATTTGATAATGAATATTATGTTTCATCCACAAGCAGATGGTTAGTTAGAGAGAACCATATAGGTTTTAGAGGACATGTTGAGAGCATGCATCCTGGATTTCAAGGTTAGTTGGCAATAACATTTGACCTTGATTGAATTCACCTACAACAATAGTAATTAGTGAAGTGTAGAGATGACATTGTATGAGGCATTATATTAATGATGATGTCAAACTTTAGTTTGTTAGACTGAGGTGAAAGATAGTTCCATCATGGGTCTATATTTGATTACAGACATCTCAAAGAAAATAGATTTGATATGATAATATCTTTTTACAACTCAAAGCCGATAGAAAAGTTATCCTGATAGATGGTAGTGATATCTAGAGTTTGAAGCGGGTGATCATATTTTTTAAAAGTAATGCCTATGAGGGGAGTGATCAGATTTGGCGAGTATGGAAAGCTATCATCAAGATATATCAGGTCTTTTGAGGTACTTGAGAGAGTTAGTGTTGTTGCTTATCAGTTGGCATTCCTACCATGGTTATCTAGTGTCTACGAGGTATTCCATATCTCCATGCTCTGAAAGTATATTTCTGATCCAACTCATGTGTTAGATTGGGTCGAGCATGTTATTTATATAATTGAAACATTTAAGAAAAGAAAAATGCATATAATGGATAACCAAGACTAGGTTTTTGACACAAACTATGAGACTAGTAAATATTTTATGGTAGTATTAAGAAGTAGAAGAAGCAACATGGGAGCATGAGGACACAATGTATGCTACCCATCCCTTTTTATTTGAGGATAAAAGTATGATGTCATAGATGTTTAATAATTATTTAACTATAGCATATACAAATGATTATAGATAGTTGCATGTGAGAATTTTGAGATATAATTTTTTCAGTAGGATAGAATATGAACCCCAAAAAAATAAATAATAAATAATATGATTTTTCTGGAAAATTGGGTAAAATGTTAATTTTGTAGTAAAAAAATCTAAAATTTCTAGATTCTAGATAACAAGATGAACTTTATTATTGAATTCTTTTTGTAACAAAAATTTCATGGAATTCTAAAACAATTAAAATTTAGTCTTTTTTTAAAAAAATTTTATTTTAATATTATTAATTAAAATAATAATAAAATATGAAAAATGGAAATAATGGAAAAAAAAATGTAGCTGCACACATGTGCAGCTATATGCAGTGTTTTTAATAATATTTTATTAATTATAATAATAATTATTAATATGAAAAATAAAAAAAAGGTGGCTGCATGCATGTGCAGCAAGATGTTCCAACTTTTAAGATTTTTTTATTATTTTGATTAATATATTATTAAAATATAAAAAAATGTAAAAACAAAAGAAAATGAGAAAATGTGAAAGGAAGAATGTGTTCTTCTATAATGCGAGAGAGAGAGAGAGAGAGAGAAAATAAACATGTAAGTTCTTTTGCAATTAGTTGAATATTTTGGGGTCGGAATAGGATAGTCCAAGAATAAAAGTTATTTGATGCAACGAGAGCTTCCTATAAGTACCAAAATCAACAAGTTTTGATGCTAGAAGCTAGATATTCTAAGAGGGAAGAGTTTTCTCCTATTGGAATTTCTTTTTATTTAAAGATAGTAAATGGTCATGATTATAATTCAATTCTGAAATATTTTGAAATTAAATTGTCAACTATTAATGGCTGAAAATTATTGTGTTTGGTTAAATCACATGTTGTAATGTGATTTATGTTCATGTAGTTATAATTATGCATGTGATATTATTTAATCATAAAATGACATACTTATATTTCATATCTATAGAGACATCACTAATAAATAAGTATATGCGTGATTGATATATAATAATATAATTGATATTAATTATATGTTCTCAAAATGGGATAATGTTCAAACTAAATTATGCTTTATTTTTCAGAGAATGTTAAATATTATTTTTAGGAGAAATTCCATATTTTTCAGACAATATTCATATTTATCAGATAATGTCCAATATTTTTTTGGAGAATGTCTAATATCTATCGGAAAATAACTAATTTTCAGATAATATCCAACATTATTTTTGGAGAATGTCCAATGTTATTTTCTAAGAATATCCAATATATATATATAACATGTCACACATGGTTTAGGCATGTGTGGGTAAGTTAGTGAGACTCGGGATATGGACATAAAAAAATTGCATCTATATTTAGATTCATATTAACAATTTACTTATATGTGTGTTGATAAATATATGCATGATTTTATTTTTTTTACATGCACTTAGGTAGGGAGTAGCCTTATAGGAGTTTATCTATGCTAAGCATTGCTCACTCTATTGTGAGACTTCCTTTAAGGTACAAGTCCAATTCCGATGATAAACCCACGCATGGAACTACAAGTGTAAATAAAGCTAGTTGTGGCTTGATTTATATTATATGTATCTTTTTATTTTACTGAGTAGATGTAAAAAATATATAAATTTTTGTGAAAAAATATGTATAAGATAGTTTTTGGGAAAAATTGGTACTTTGTTGCATATTTTTCTTGTGTGATGAATGAACAGGATCCCCTAGGGATTGGGGTGCCATATCTCTTGACTAGTTGTGCTTATGATGAGATTGATCCAACAAGAGGTCATGTTTGAGTGGGATGACCAATGTGAGAGAGCATTCAAAAAATTATAAAGTAGGTTTACTTTTCAACTTTTATTTGGATTGTCCCAAAAAATGGATAGGGGCCTACAATATATTATGATGCCTCAAAGGTTGGATTGAGATATATTTTGACGCAGTTTATGAGAGTGATAGCTTATGGTTCTAGACAATTGAAGAATCATGAGTAGAATTACCTTATGCATGACTAAATTTGTTGGTCATAGTCTTTTCCCTAAAGATTTAGTGTCACTTTCTATATGAAGATTAGTTTGAGATATTTTTAGCTCACAAAACTCTAAAGTATATTTTTATATAGTGGGACATCAACATGAGACATTAATGGTGAATGGAGTATCTGAAGGACCATGACATCATTTTGCACTACAATCTTGGTAATAAAATATGGTGACTAATACTTTCAGTTAGACATCATGATGAGTACTTGCAAGTATTCCTTCATGGGAGTGGCAGATGCTCAAGGTTGTGGGATACATTGGTTTTAGTATAGTGATCAGGCTCAAAGTATTTTGGGGAACTTAGTGGCTATGTCTTCTTTACTGAGTAGAGTGATTGATTCACAAGTATAGTATACAAAGTTATTATCCATCAAAAATAGGGTATAGTTGGGTAGAAGTGATGAAGGTTGGACTATTCATAAAGATGAGAGCCTTTGGAATAGAGAAAGGGTTGTAGTTCCTTAGTTGACATAGTTGGAAGAAGAGATCTTTAAGGAGTTCTACTACTCTCATTTTGTAGTATATTTTGGTGGCATGAAGATGTACTAAGATCTTTGTTGCTAGTATCATTGGAGTAGGATAAAAAGAGATGGGGTCTCACATGTCAATAGATCAATGTAAAGTACTAGAGGCTCATATGACTACTTTAGCAATTGGAGGCGACATAATGGAAGTGGGAGCACATCACAATGGGCTTTGTGATTCACTTCTCATAGGCATTACAGAGGCATGATAAAGTGTGGGTGATTTTAGATTGGCTCACTAAGTTAGTGCATTTCCTAGCTATGATGATGACCTTCACACAAGAAAATTTATGCAAGCAGTACGTATATATGAGAGGTTGTCAGGTTATATGGAATGTCAATATCTATTATATCAGACATGAATCTCAAATTTATTGCTCACTTTTGAAAATCTTTAGAAGGTCGTGAAAACTTAGTTAATAATAAGCACTACTTTTCACCAACAAACAAATAATTATTGAGAAATAACAAATAAAGTTTTGGAGAAGATGCTATGAGTTTGTATCATGGATTTCAAGTATAGTTGGGAGAAAATTTTACCCATATAGAATTAACCTACAACAATAGTTATTAGTTGAGTATAAAAAAGACAACATATGAGGCTTTATATGAAATGCCATGTAGATCTTCAATTTGTCGGGCAAAGGTGGGAGAGAGTGTCAGCACATGTCCAAATTTGAGGCTTTTCACTACTTAGAGTTGATAGAAGAGCTATGCTAATAAGCTATGACAACCTCTAGAGTTTGAGGTGTATAATCATGTCTTCTTGAAGGTAATGTCCAATAGTAGAGTGATCATATTCGATAAGTAAGGAAATATATTGCCAAGGTTTATTGCACCCTTCGAGAAACTCAGGAGGGTGGGTATAATTGCCTATCGATTAGCATTACCACCAAATTTATCAGCCTCCAAAAGATATTCAATGTCTATAGTCTTCAAAAATACACTCTCTATCCAACTCTGTAGTGGATTAGAGTGAACTTTGTATCGATGTTAGATGGGACTTTTGAGGAGGGACTTGTGTATATTTTGGATAGTTGCGAGCAGCTTCTATGATGCAAGAATGTGAGACTAGTAAAAATGTTGTGGAAATATCAAAGGAGTAGGGAAGGTAACATGAGAGTATGAGGACACCGTGTGTGCTAGATATCCTTTCCTCTTCAAGGATAAAGATACATGGTTTAATCATGTGATTATAAGTATATGTGTGTCTGAATTTTGGTACAAAATTCTTTTAAGGAATGAAGAATGTGAGATATCTGATTAAGTAAATTGATAGATACGATTACAAACTTCAAAGGCTCATGCCAACTTGGATCATGCCATTGAATTCATCTCGTAAAATCTAGGTACATATTTGAATTTCATCAAATTCTGAGACAATAAAAATGTATACATAATTTGGGGCAATTAGAAAAAATTACAAGGGAATGCATGGCTTTGAAAGGCTCATGCCTCATATTCTCAAACAATGTGACATGTTGTAAGTGAAGACCAAATGTCTTGTGATGAAACTGCATGAGAAAATGCTAGAGTGAAAGTAAAGTGGTGAAGAGAGATTAGGCATGAGAATATGCAAGTGACACATAACTATTACATATCAAGTTAATTGAAGAAGTGTTCTCTACATAAAGAAACTCGGTTTGGTATAATCAGAGGAAAAATTCAGAAATAAAGAAAGAAAGAAAGAAAAGTCTAGAATTGATCAAGGAAAGAAAGAACGATTTTCCTTCTTATTGGATTAGTTTGTGAAGAAAGAAAACTAGAAAACAAAGGAGAAGAGGAGGAGCTACAGATTTCTTAATTTTTTTCCAGATTCATTGGATCAAGGACTTGATCTTTTACTCCATTAGTTAGGTGTCTTCTCCTACCTCAATTATTTCTAATTTAAGAGTTATGAAATGACCATGAAAAGTAGTCCTGGTCACGTGCTAATACAAAAATGGTTTCCATAGAAACTGTTGATATTAGGATTGATTTTTGAGTCTTTATAATTTTCATAGCTATAGTTCTAGAACTATAGTTCTGTAATTTCTAGAAATACAGTTGTGTGAAATCATTTAAATAAAATATAATATGCAGAATTTTTTAGATTTTGAGAATGAAAAATCCAGTTTTATGTATTATTATTTGAATGAATAATTTGTATAATTTATGAGTATATTATGTTGATAGGTGCATGTTTGATCATTTACATGATGCTTGAGATGAAACACAAATAATAGTTTCTACAGAAACTGTTAATGTTAGGAGAGCTTTATGAGTCCTTGTAATTTTCATAATCATATGTTTAGAACTACTGTTCTGTAATTTCTAGAACTATAGAACAAAAAGTTTGGGTCGAGTCATTTGAATAAATATCATGCAAAAAAAGAAAAATCTTGGGTTTTGAGACTAAAAAATTCAGTTTGATGTGTTATTGCTTGAAGAAATAACATGTAGACTTTGTGAGTATATATGTTGATATGTGCATAAATGATGATTAACATGATGCTTGATATGAAATTTGAATAATATATATGTCACATGTTGTTTTTATTATGCATATAACATGAGATTTTATGTTGTGTCATTAGCATTGCATGTGCATGAGAATGTCACATAAATCGAGAGCAAATGTGTGATATGGATTTTGAATAAATTAGTCCCTGGAGGGTCATCCATTATATTTAGTTTTGTAGGATTTTTTAACATATTGAACTACCAAAGAATGACCAATACAATATGATATCATATCACAGTGTTATCCAATATATATTATGAAATTGAAATATGGAGGGTTGTTCACTTTATTATTAAATATTCAAGAATTTCCTATGATAAAAATTTGGCTTTGTTTTGAATATTTTTTATACATAGCATATACATGAGTGAGGGAGTCAGTGAGGACTCAAGATATGACCATGACATGTAGACATTCATATAGAGGTATGCATATTTTATATGAATGTATGTGAATATATGGCATTGCATGTGTACTTAAGGTAGAAGTAGCTTTGGTAGGAAAATTTTTCTATTGGCCATTTCTCACCCTATTGTGGGAAAATATTTTTGTTGTAAAATACATAGCATATAGAAGAGAAGACGGTCTTTGAGGTTTAGATGCTAAGAAGGCCAAGTGTGGTTTATATTGTATTTTGTAAAATTTTGAGAAGAAACACAATTTTTTTACATCTAATATAAATAAATTGTATTTGAACTTATAAGTTAAAAAAAAATTTTAATAGGTTTTAGTCCCATGTTTTGGCAATTTTTTTTAAAAAAAATCTAATGTAATATTTTGGTATTGTTCATGGTTATTATAAAAACAAATAACTTTCGAGATTTAGGGTGTCACAATTAGAATAGGTACATGATTCAAAGTCTGTTAAAAAACTTACTAACAAGGAATTTTGTATTTTTAAATTTTATTTCATTTCAAAAATAATTTATCATTTGTATAATGAGTAATTTTATCAAATAATTTACTCAATCACAAATTTAAGATTTGTATATAATAATTTAGTTAAAGTAAACTTAGGAGTAATAAGTTACATCTATTTAATTGGAGACTAATTTATTAATCCATATTATGTGTGATAAAAAGAAATATAATCATATATTAGAGACGAGATGAAAATTATAAAAAAAATGTAAATATAATACACAATGAATCACAATATAGGCATAAAAACATACTAATAATGATTTTTGTTTTGAGTTTCTCCTTTAGATAATGAAGATTTTTTTATCAAATCTTTTTTTGTCTCACAAATTAATTTTTGTGATTAACATTTTAATTAAAATAAACTTACAATCATAATACTTTCAATAATATGCAAGGTTAGTTTAAGCATAAGTTTAAATTAACAATATAGGCATAATACTTTCCATATTTAAAATAATCTCTTTTTACTAATAATGTTAATTTAGCATTTTAATTAAAATAAATCATTTTTGTCTCACAAATTAATTTTTTGATTGATGTCACATTTCCAATAAAAATATGAATTAATCATATATTAGATATCTTATAATTAATTAGTAAAAATATAATTATAATACTTACAATAATTCAAATTATTAGGATATAAATTAACATTAATAATTTCTTTCATTTAAATTTTGGCTCGTTTCATTAAGGTTTTTTGTTTGTATATTAAAAAAAATTGTTTCAAATGATTTCTCAATCTTTCAAATTTAATTTGTTACTCAATTTTTCTTACTCGGTATTTTTTTAATAATTTATTGATAAATATTATTGTATCAATAAAAAATTAATTAATCAAGTAATAAATATGAGATACATAATTATAAAAATATAATTAGAATACTTATATTGATTTAAAATTTAGGCAAAAGACTTACTAATATGTTATATGAATAAAATGTATTTATTAATTTGTTGATATATTGCATGTGGGGAAAGAAAATATATTATTCAAATATTAGAAATAAGATAATTAATTATAAAAAATGAAATTAGAATACTTAGAATAATTCAAAATTTAGGTTTACAAGTGTAGTAATAAGGATTTTTGTAATTTGAATTTTAGCTCAATTATTCATGGTTATAGACTTAGATAATAAGTAATTTTTGTCTAATTATTTTTGTCTATCTCTATTGAATTAAATTTTGTTGAAGGAAATTTCAAATGTGACTAAAAATGAAATACTCACATATTAAAATGAAATAAATAATTATTTAAAATATAATTAGATTACCTATGATAATTTAAAATATTGATTAAAAAACTTATTAAAGAAGAATTTTGGCCTTTTAAACTTGTATTCATTTCTTTAAGGTTATAACTTCTAAATTAAGGGTATTTTTATCAAATCAATTTTCACTTTCAAATTTTAATCTCACTCAATATTTTAGTTAAATTAAACTTATGAATAACATGTAATGTAATTGAAGTATAAATTAATCATTTAAGTGATATTATCTCTGAGAGAAAAATATGAATTAATCAAATATTAAATATGAGATAAATAATTATTAAATATATAACTAGAATACTAATTGTGATTCAAAATCTTAGTGAAAAAACTTATAAGTATGAAATCTTGTTCTTGAACTTGTACTCATTTTTTCAAGATTGATTATCTTTGAATAATGAGTCTTTTTTATCAAATTATTTTTGTCTCGCACAAATTAAGTTTAATAGTTAATATTTTAGATAAACTAAATTTATGAAATTTGCATACACTAACTTGTTGAATCATGAGTCTTTTTTATCAAATTAACTTTATCAAATAACATGCTATGTTAATTTTAATATACATTAACTTGTTGATTGATTTTGCATGTGTGGCAAAATATTAATTAAATAAATATTAGATATCAGATAATAATTATTACAAATATATTTTAAATTCTTATAATGATTCAAGATCAAAGAAAAGCTTCTAATAAGGAAATTTGTATTTTTGAATTTTATGTCATTTCGTTATGATTATAATATTAGGATAATAATTAATTTTATTAAATCATTTTTCTATCTCTCAAATAATATTTTTACTTAGTATTTTATTTAAAATAAACTTATGAATAATATGGTGTTTAAGTTAAAGTATATACTAATTGTTGATGCATAATTAAGCTTGAAAAAATATAAATTAATAAAACATTAGATATGAGATCTATAATTATTAAAATACATTTAGAATACTTATAATGATGTGCATACTAGGTGAAAAAAATCTATTAATATGAAATTTTGTATTTTTAAAATTTTGGCTCATTTATTTATGGTTTTATAATTTTTATGTAATGAGCAGTTTAAAAAATATTTCTCCTTTTCCAATTTAATTTTCTACTCAATATTTTAGTTAAAATAAATTATTGAATGATATGCTTTGTTTGTTCAGGTATAGGCAAACTTTTTGATGAATATAGTATGCATGATAAATAATTGAATAATCAATTATTAGATATAAGATACATAATTACTATAAATGTATTTAGAATACTTAAAATTTTCCAAAATCTATTTGAATAAACATAATTGAAAACTTATCTTTGGGTAATGAGCAATTTTTATTAAATTATTTGTGTTTCTATCAACTATATTTTATCTTCAATATTTTAATAAAAATAATTTTATAAATATATGCTACGTTAGTTTAAATATAGACTAATTTCTTGATGGATATTTCATGTGTCAGAAAATAAAAAATTTAATTAACTATTATAATGAAATAAATAAGTATTAAAAAATATAATTAAAATACCTATAATAATTCATTATCTAGGATACAAAACTTAATATTAAAGAATTATAATCTATTGGGTTTTTGTTCATTTATTTATGGTTATAGCCATTGGATAATGAGCAAATATTAGGTTTGTTACTAAATATTGTTATTAAATGATACTTAGCAATAATATTCTATGTTAGTTAAACTATAGACTAATCTGTTTATGGGTATTGCATGAGGTAGAAATATTTGGATTAATCAAATATTATATATGAAAAATAATTATTAGTTAATATTTTAGGTTATAACCTTTAGATAATGTGAATTTTCTATTAAATTATTTTTATCTATATTAAATTTATTTTTGTAGCCAATATTTTAGTTAAAAATTCAACATATGAATAATATGTTATATTAATTGAGATAGTCAAATTGATTGATTGATATTGAATGGTAGATCACTTAGTTTTGAGAAAATATGAGTTATTTTTCATAAGCAATGTATGTTTTATCAATAATAGTGCCTAGGATGAATTTTCAAATGAGTCCAAACAACAAACAAGATTTATCATCAATAGTTAGTCATTTCTATGCACAATTCTAAATCTAGTAACTAAATATCCCTTATGAACACACAACATGTAAGTAATTCATCATCTAAAGATAAGTATCTACAACTAGGGAATTGGATGAAGCTCTTCTGTTTTGCATCGAACAACAAAACTCAATAGCTACTTGAGCATGTCCAACCACCCGATATTTAATATTACTTTTACAGGATGAGGTCTGGTTGTTGATGTAACTAATAAAAAGAGGAAGATAGAGAAGGATTGAGAATGTTGTAGACATTTTTACGCCAATCAGAATTCATACACCATCACGATTCGTCATTTGGCCAAGCATCTCTAATGAATCACTCCTCCAGCTATGATCAACAATACCAGAGGTGCTGAAGCTGAGTTTTTGTTGCTATCGGTGTCGCTGGAACCTATGGATATAAAGAAAAGGCTGGCCAAAAATTTTGGAAGAAGAGATTTGCTGAGCGAGGAATGTAGCTGCATTTGTTAAGGGAGAAGGAGAGGAGACAAAATCACGAGCGGAGTAGCGAGCGGATTCGAGCCCTATTTTTTTAATTGCCTCAACAAAATAGCAAAAAAAAATGATTTGACGAGCCCATTGGAGATGCTCTTAATGAGTAATCTTTATCAATTATTTGTCTCTTTCAATTATATTTTATACTCAATATTTTAATTAAAATAAACAATAAATAATATGCTATGTACATTTAAATATTAGGCAAGAAAGAATTAATTATTAAAAAAAGTTAGAATAATTATAATTATTCAATTCTGGTGAAACAAATTAATATAAAGAAATTGATTTTTTTAAATTTTTATTTATTTCTACAAGGTAACAAACAATGGATAATGATCAATTTTTTATCAAATGAATTTCTCTTAAATATTACATTTTTTATTGAATATGTTATCTAAAATAAATTTATAATAATAAGCAATATTTTTTCAAGTATAAACTAACGTTTTAAATTATATATGATCATTTCTTATCATGATTCAACATATGTGGGTAAAAACTTAATAATAATAATTTCTATATTGAATTTGGCCCTGTTTCTCTAAGGTTTTACCCATTTTTATCAAAACTTTCCATGAGTCGCATTTATTAAGTTTTGTGATTAATATGTTACTTAAAATAAACTTATGAATATTATTCTATATTAATTAATGTATAGACTAATTTATTGATGGATATTATAATGATCATAAAAAATAAAGAAATCAAATATTAGAAAAAAGATATATAATTATTAAAAATATAATTTGAATCTTTACTGTGATTAAAAATTAATGTGAAAAAAATATATTAATAATGATTTTTTATATCTTAATTTTTGTTTCTTTAAGCTTTTATCCTTTGGATATTAAATATTCTTTGTGATATCATTTTTCTTTCTCAAGTATTAAGTTTTTGGCTCACTATTATAGTTAATTTTATTTTATTAGTTATATGTTATGTCAATTGCAGTATATACTAATATTTTGATAGACATTGGATGAGGTAGGAAAAAGTGAATTAATCAAATACTAGAAATAAGATAAATAATTATTAAATATATAATTAGAATACTTACTATGATTCCAAATCTAGGTATAAAAAGTTAGGTGAGAAGAAATTTTTTATTTTTAATTGTTGACTCATTTCTTTAAGATTTTGGCTTTCAAATAATGAGTAATTTTTATCAAATTATATTTTTTCTCACCAATTAATTTATATGCTCAAAATTGGTGTTAAGATATATTGTCAAATAATATGATATGTCAATTTAAGTATAGAACAACTTTTTGATTGATATTGCATATGTTACAAAAATGTCAACTAATGAAATAGTAAGACTAATCAAATATTAGATATCAGAAAAATAAGTATTAAAAATATAATTATATTACTTTCAAAATCGAGGTGAGAAAACATAAAAATAAGAAATATTAATCTTCTAATTTTTTTTCTCATTATTTTTGGTTATAGAATTGAAACAATAAGAAATATTTAGCAAATTGTTTTCATCTGTCAAATTAAGTGTTTACTGAATAAATTAGTTACAATAAAATTATGAAAAAAATGATATGTTAGTTTAAGTATAGACCTTTATGTTGATAGATATTATATGTGTTGCAAAAAATGAATTGATTAAATATTAGACATGAAATAAATAATTTTGCAAAATACAATTTTGAGTAATATGAGTACTCATTATTTTAGTTAAAGTATAAATATGAATAATATTTATTGTTATTTCAAGTATATACTAATTAATTGATGAAAATGACAAAAAATGAATTAGTCAACTATTGCATAAGAAGTAAATAATTGTTATAAATATAGTTGGAATACTTATAATGAAATAAAATCTTGGTGAAAAAACTTACTAATAAAGTTATAGTTTTTAGACAATGAGCAAATTTTATTAAATTATTTTTCTTCATCTCAAATTAGATTTTTACTTAATATTTTAGTTAAAATGGTTTTATAAATAATATGAAATGTTATTTTTAAGTATATACTAACTTGTTGATTGATATTACTTGTGTGGTAAACAATAATTAATCAAATATTAGAAATAAGTTAAATAATTATTTAAAATATAATTAGAATGCATATAATCATTTAAAATCTAGGTAAAAAATATTTATTAATAATGAATTTTGGTATTTTAAATTTATGTTAGCTTATTAAAGATTATAGCCTTTTTATAATGATTAATACTTGTAAAATGATTTTTCTATTTTATAAATTATATTTTTTGCTCTATATTTTAGCTAAATAATACATATAGATAATATGATATGTTAGTTCAAATATAAACTAATTTGTTGAATGATAAATAATTATTAATATAGCAATTATAATAATTGTACTAAATATCTAGGTGAAAAAACATACTATTCAAAAATTTTGTATTTTTATTTTTTTTTTAAATTTCTTTAAGTTTATATATACTTTGTATAATAAGTATTTTTTATCAAATTATTTTTCTCTTTCTAATATAATGTTTTAGTAGACATTCTAGTTATAATAATCTTATAAATGATATGCTTTTGTAGTTCAGACATAGACTAATTAATTGATGCATATTGTATGCATGACAAAATATTAATAAATCAAATATCACATATTAAATTCTAGATAAAATATGAAATAAAATACTTATAATAAAAATACTTACAATAATTCAAATTCTAGATAAAAAACATACTAACAAATAAATTTATATTTTTTAGTTTTGACTTTTTTTTGTTAGTTTTTATCATTTCATTTTTGTCTCAAATTTTGTTTTTTACTAATTATTTTAGTTGAAATAAAATTAAAAATTGTATCCTTTATTATTTAAGTATAGACAAATTTGTTGATTGATATTGCATGTGGGACAAAAAAATATATTTAATCAAATATTAGAAATGAGTTAAATAATTAAAAAAGTAATCAGGATACTTACAAAGATTTAAAATTTAAGTGAAAAAAACGTACTAATAATAAATTTTGGTATTTAAATTTTTTTTCATTTCTTTACTCAATATTTTAGTTAGAATAATTTTATGAATAATATGTTATGTTATTTTAAAATATAGAGTAATTTGTTGGTTGATATTAAATATGTGACAAAAAAAAGAATAAATAAAATATTAGAAATGACTCAACTAATTATTAAAAAAAGAATTAGAAAAATTGAGATTATTCAAAATCTAGGTAAAAAACTTACTAATGTGAGAATAATAATTATTATAAATATATTTAAAAATATTTCAAATGATTCGGATTTTTGGTTAAAAAACTAAAATAAAATTTTATATTTTTGAATTTTGACACTTTTAACTAGGGTTATAGTTTTTATATGAGCAATTTTTATCAGACTATTTTTATCTCACATTTTGTTTTTTACTCAATATTTTAGTTAAAATAAATTTAAAAAAATGTTATGTTATTTTAAAATAAAAATTAATTTGTTGGTTGATATTAAATATGTGACAAAAAAAAAAGAATAGGTACAATATAAGAAATGACTCAAATAATTATTAAAAAAAAAATTGGAAAAATTGAGATTATTCTAAATCCAGGTAAAAAACTTACTAATAATGAGTTATGATATTTTGAATTTTTGTTCTTTTCTATAAGGATATAGTATTTGAAAAATGATCACTTTTACTAAAATTATTATTCTATCTCAAATTAAGTTTTTTGCTCAATATTTTAATTAAAATATACTTCAGTATAATATGATATGTTCACGTATAAATTAATTTGTTGATATAAGATAAATAATTATTTAAAATATGATAATTAATACAATTGATGATTCAAAATCTAGTTGAATAACACACTATTTTAAAAATTTTGTATTTTTGAGTTGTTTCTAAATTCTTTAAGGTTATACAGACTTCAGAAAATAAGCAATTTTTATTAAATTATTTGTTTCTATCAAATATAATTCTCAACTTAATATTTTAGTTAAAATCAACTTATGAATTTATTCTTTGATAGTTCAAGTATAGAGTAATTGAATGATGCATTTTTCATGTATGACAAAATTGAATTAATTAAATACTAGATATGAGACAATTATTCATTAAAAGTAAACTTAAAATACTTATAATGTATCAAAACCTATGTGAAAAATATTTGTAAATTTGAATTTTCTAATTTTGGGGTTTTCCTCATTTCTTTATGGTTATAGCATTTGAAAAATCAATAATTTTTATCAAATCTTTTTTTTCTCAAATTATTTTTTTTAATAAATAACTTAGTTAAACTAAACTTTCCAAAAATATGACATGTTAGTTGAAGCATATACTAATTTCTTGATTCTTAATGCATTAATGACAAAAAATAAATTAATTATTATGAACAATATTATGGATGTCCATAAACTCTCAATTAATCTCTTGACTATTGATATTCTTGCAACTCTTATTATTCATAGATTAATGTATATTAATTGGAATATATTATTATGTATTAATTAGGTACATCTATTTGTGTGTTGATGTATATATTCATTGATGTATTTATATACACATTAATGTATTCATGTATTAAACAATCCTATAAACAGGGAACCTTTGTATGAGTCAGTACATACTTGAAAGAATAAGAAATCTTTCCCCTGTCTCTCTTATATCTCTCGCTCTCTTATCATTCTATTTCATAATACATTATCAGCCCGAAGCTCTATTGGATTTTCAAGAGATATATTGAAGGAATATTGGAGTAGTATTATGTCGAATCTTGGAAAATTGGAATTTGTGGCTCATGATATCACGAGAAAGAATTTCTTGTCATGGATGCTAGATGCCTAAAATCCAACTAGATGCAAATGGTTTTAGAGATACAATTAAAGAAAAGATTACAACATCCATTCAAGAAAAGACCAAAGTGATGATTTTTCTTCGTCGTCACCTTCATGAATGATTGAAAACTTAATACCTCTTAATAAATGATTCACTTGTTATGTAGAACAGTTTGAAGGAAAGGTATGAACATCAAAGAATTGTAATTCTTCCAAAAGCTCGCTATGACTGGATGTATTTAAGACTGCAAGATTTTAAATCTATGAGTGAGTATAACTCAATAATATTTAGAATCAATTCTCAATTACAGTTATGTGGAAAAAAATTATTGATGAGGATAAGTTGGAGAAAATATTCTTTATTTTGCATGCATCCAATGTGCTCCTGCAGTAGCAATATCATGAAAAAGGTTTTAAGAAATATTCTGAATTAATTTCATGTCTTCTTGTGGCCGAACAAAACAATGAGCATTTGATGAAAAATCATGAGGCTCATCCAATTGGTTCGGCTCCATTCCCTGAAGTTAATGTGGCAACATATCACCCCTAATAATGGACAAAGTCGAGGTCGTGGTCATGGTCATGGTCATAGTCGGGGTCATGGACGTGGTCATAATAGTTACAATTATGATTGGCAACCTAAGAATGTGTCAAAATATCAAATGGGAAGATTATTGAAAAGGACAATAAAAGTGATGAAATAGAAAAATGATGAAAAATTTATGCTATCATTGCGGCATGAAAGGCCATTGGTCATGTACCTATCATACACCAAAATATTTGGTTGATCTCTACCAAGAATCACTGAAAAAGAAAGATAAAAAGTAGTAGAAACAAATTTTATTTCTAAGGATGAGAGTGTTAATCATGACCTTTATGATATGACTCATCTAGATGTAGAGGTGTCAAACGGGCCGGCCCGGCACGGCACGGCCTGTTTTATAAGGGCACGATCGTGCTATCGTGCCAGGCTGCGCACGACACGGTTTAAAAAGAGTCGGGCCTGGCACGGCCCGTAGGCACGACAGGCCGTGCCGTGCGATGCCGGGCCCGGCCTGGCCATACAGGCCGGGGCAGAGGCAGACCGTAGACCCGAGCGGCCGAGCCCGAGACTGAGAGAGAGGGAGCCGGGAGGCAGGCCGGACGGCCAGGCAGAATATTTTTTTTTTAAAAAATTTATATATTGTAAATTGTATTGCTTAAGTGTATAGTATTAAATATAAATATATTTAAAAATGTTAAAAATAAAAATTAAATAAAAAAACAAAGTTTAGAAATTCATTTTTTTTATCAAATTCAAATTAGTTTAGCTTTTATTATATTTATTAATTATATATTAAAGTTATTAATTTTTAAAATACAATTTAAATCGTAAAAAAAATAAATCAATACATTATGTTAGTAAAAATAAAAATTAAAAAAAAATTAAACACAAATGAAAAATTACCAATCATTCATTTGAAACTGATGGTCCGAACCAAACAAAACAAGTATAAGTTTCAACACAACGTACAAACAAAGCGTACAAATACAATCAATAAAAAAACATCGAAAAAAAAATAGCAGATCATCATCAATTGTCAATCGGCATATCATGAGAATCATCAGCCGCAACATCAAGATCAGTATCATATGGATCATCATCATCGGCAATCAACTCCTCCGCCATCGTAGTGGATGTGGATGCGACTGCAGTGTCAGTCCTAGTCCCAGCTCCAGCACGATCATGGATGCTAAACCTCGATTCCTCCCAATCCTTCAAACATGTCAAGGCCTCAACCATATCTAGACGTAATCTCGATCTCCTATCCGAAATCACGTTCACTGCAACAAAAAAAGCAGACTCTGATGCTACGCTCGACACCGGAGGAGTCAGTAGATCCCGTGCCATCCTAGATAGCACGGGATAGATGGACTCATATGATTTCCACCACTGTAATAAATCAAGATTCTTAGTATCAAAATGTGATAGGATTTAGCAATAATCGGTATCTAAGTACCGAGACAGCTCACTCCTATGTGATGGTCCACCCCTACGTTTCCCCCTCGCTAGCTGAATGGAATAATCGTCATCTTCGAACAAGGTATCAATGTCCGTAATCACACTCTCACTACCACCACCACCATAACTAGTATCGTAGTATGTGAACAGGTCAGTCAACTTCTCGTGAATGAACCCTTCGGGTGGCTCTTCCAGGTTCATGCACAAGGAAATGAAAGTCAGGGTGTTTTCTACCCCTTCCACCTTAGCCCTAGGGTCCATGCATGCAGCGAGGCAATAAAGAGATGGAACAGTAGACCAGTACTTCAAGTACTTGGTCTCCATCTCTAGAACCATATGGCTAAGCATCGTGTCAGCTCGATACTTCCTAAACATGCTACTAATGTTGCATATGCACCGGAGTGCAATGCAAGTGGTGGGCGTATAAACCGACGAACACATGTTCGTCATGTCATAAAATATCTTCAGGAATTTCATAAATGAAATTCCTGAAGCTCAGTCAGTGTCGTCAATAATAAGTTCGTCACTCTTACTATTGACGTAGTCGGATATCACGTGTTCGTATCCAACACATGATCCCAACATCAGGTACGTGTAATTCCAACGATGTCTCACATCCGATTGGAATTTCTTCTTCTTAAGATTCGTAGACAAACAGAGAGTACCAAACTCTTGTTGTCTGCGAGGAGTGCGAATATACTTTAGTGCATTGCGTATATTATCCAACGCGAGGGAACACACCTTCATACCCGCTTGAACAATCAGGTTAATCACGTGACACATGCATCTGACATGAAAGATCTCTCCTAATGGTGCGTCTCTAATATTCCTAACAAACATATTGATCGCTACTCCACTATTAGAAGCATTATAGAATGTGACACTAAAAATTTTATTTTGAATTTTATATTCCCTAAAGATTTTCATCATACGCTCAAAAATGGCCGGGCCATCATGAGGATGAAGAATCTCAGTGAATCCTAAAATATTTTTATTGATTGTCCAGTTAGAATCTACATAGTGACTCGTGAGACATGCATAATAAGAATCATCGTGACATGTCCATATATCGGACGTCACGGACACCACTCCACTATATGCCATAAATTCCTTAATAATTTTTTGTTTTTCTAACTTATATATCTTTAGTATGTCATTCCTAGATGTGGACCTAGGAATCCTACGATAGGAATGCTGAAAATAAGTCTGCATGATGCGCATTACCCTTGGATCTTCCGAAAATCTGATCGGAAGACCCATCAATGTGATGAGTCTGGCCATGCCGTCCCTACCCAACTCGCTGGAGTATACGAATGGAGTAAACTTTGAGACTGAACTTGATCCAGTCTCAAAAAAAAATAGTGCCAAGTTGGGTTTGCTTAGGATCTAAGGGTCCATGTTTTTTGGTGTATAATTCGGCATGTCTCTTAAGGTGTCCAGTCTCAAATGAACTCTTGCATGTTAATAGTCTCATACAATATTTGCACTGTGCCATGTCTTGTTCCTCACCCCTAATATTTTTTTGTGTTATGATTTTAAAATGAGTCCAAACTACAGAAGTCCTAGTTTTTTATTTTTTAGAACTTTGGGTTGAGACGACTGGAGAAACCAATGTTTCAGCAGCCTCAGACCTCTGTGTAACACTAACATTTTCATTTTCCAAATTTAAATACGTGTCAGGTGTATTTGTCATTTTTATTGTTTTTTATTTTTTCCTAATTTTTTCTAGAGAGAGAAACTTTAGAGAGAGAAAGTGAAAAAAAAAACGTAAAATAAATTACCCGATAAAAGCAATGAGGTCAGTCACGTGTAAGGTGCACCACAGCAAGCTCTGATGTTCAAAACTCAAGTCGAGTTTCATGAAAATCTAAGCCGAAAGCAAAATCCCGAGGCCCGAGAGAGAAAGTTTTGAGAGGATATATGTTTTTGAAAAACATAAATGTTATAGGGAGGGGGGTAGAATTTATAGATTAAAGATATTAATTTTTTATAAAAAAAGATATTTTTTTATATTTTTTTGAATTTTTAATATATATTTAGGGGGCAGAATCACGAGGACCGTTGGATTCTGCCCCCTAGCCGTTGGAGGCGAATCCAACGGCTAAAAATCATAAACATTTCAAATTTTTATTTCCCCATTTGAATTGGGTCAGGAGTCGGGACCGCGGGTCGGGTCCAATCAGACCCGACACGAGGGTTTTTTTTCGAGAGGGGCCGGGTCACGCCCACCCGTGCCCTCGTGAAACCTAACTGGCACGGGAAGAACCCGTGCCCCGGCACAAGCCGTGCCGGGCCAAGCCCGGCACGGCACTAGCCCAGGCACGGTTTAAAAAAGTGTCGAGCCGGCCCAGGCACGGCACTAGCCCAGGCACGGTTTAAAAAAGTGTCGAGCCGGCCCAGGCACGGCCGAACCGTGCTGTGCCTTGTGCCGGGTCGGGCCGGCCCAGCGCGGTTAACACCTCTATCTAGATGTTGATTTTTTTATTCAGCCTAAAGCAAATATTGAGCACTTATTTGGTGATGAAAATCTCCAAAAATAATATATTTCCCGTTGATATTTATGTATTTGGGTCTACTATTATGAAAGTCATCGTACTACTGAATAATGCAAGCCATTTTGTTATGTGTTATTTTATGATTTTCTTATTATATTTCTTGTTTCTTATGAAGAATATGGAATTTCATCTGGTGTGATCCTCAATCGGTAACAATGATATGTCTTGTAGATAGTGCATCAATGCATACTATACTTAATGATAAAAAATTATTTTCTTTTTAATTATGAAAGGATCATATGTTAATACAATATCATGTAGTACAAAATTGATTGAGGTCTCCGGAAGAGCTAATATATTGTTACCCGGAGGAAATAAAATTCATATTGATGATGCATTATATTCTACAAAGTCTCAAATAAATTTATTGAGTTTTAAAGATATTTGATGAAATGGATATATATATATATATATTACCAATGTTGTCTCAGGTAATAAAAGTATATTAGAAAAATGACTCACTTTTTTCTCTAGTTTGTACTACACAAACGTAAGCACAATTGAGGCACATATCAATGTAAACCAAAAGTTTACTGATGAAAATAATTTTATTGTTTGGTATGACTGATTGGGACATCCTATGTCAATAATGATGCGGAGAATCATTAAAAATTCAAGTGGACATTCACTAAAAAATTATAAGATTTTTCTGTCCAATACATTTTCATGTGCTGCTTGTTCTCAATGAAAATTAATTATAAGGTTATCACCAACAAAAATAAGGATAGAACCCCTTGTACTTTTGCAATGTATACAAGGTGATATATGTTGGCTTATTCTTCTACCATGTGGACCATTTCGATATTTTATGATTCTGATTGATGTATCAATAAGATGGCAACATGTCTGTTTGTTATCAATGCATAACCAAGCATTTGCTAGATTGATTGCTCAAATAATTGAGTTACGGGCTCATTTTCTAGATTATCTTGTTAAGTCAATTCGTCTTGACAATCTTGGAGAATTTACTTCCCAAGCTTTAATGATTATTCTATACTATTGGAATAACTGTTGAACATCCTCTAACATATGTTCATACATAAAATGGTCTTGCAGAATCATTTATTAAATACCTTCAATTGATTGCAAGGCATTTACTAATGAGGACGAAGCTCACAACTTCTGTTTGGGACCATGTTATTTTGTATGCAGCATCACTGATTCATCTTAGACCAACAAACTATCACGAGATCTCTCTTTTATAATTGGTTTTTGGTCAATAACCAATATTTCTCATCTAAGGATTTTTGGGTGTACGGTATATGTTCCGAATACTCCACCACAACACACTAAGGTGGGTCCTCAAAGAAGACTGGAAATACATGTTGGATATGAATCTCCATCAATAATCAAATATTTAGAGCCATCAACTAGAGATTTATTTTATGGCTTGTTTTGCTTATTATCATTTTTGATGAATCAAATTTTGTAACTATAAAGAAAGAAAATAAATAGTTGGAAAAAGCTATTAGTTGGAATAAATTGTCATTGTTTCATCTTAACCCTAGCACAAAGGAATGTGAACTTGAAGTTCAAAAGATTATTCATTTGCAAATTTTAGCAAATCATTTGCCAGATACATTTACTAGTATGAAGAGAGTAACTATATATTACATACTAGTTGCTAGCTAATACTCCAGTTAGAATTGATGTCCTTGTAAGATAATCTATTGCTAATGAACCTAAAGCATCAGTGAAATGTGGTCGATCAGTTGGTTCCAAAGATAAAAATCCTCGGAAAAGTAAAGTATCAAAGGATCTAGTTGAGGAATTGATGGCTCAATAAGAGTCCCTAGTTGTAATTTCAAAAGAAATTCATGTACCCAAAACTTGTGACAATCAAGAGATCATGATAAACTATCACAACTGGCCAAAGGTGGAAATAGAATAAAATTGATGTCGTTGTTACATTTGCCTATAATGTGACACTCAACATTGTTAATGATAGTAAGGACCTTGAGCCAATGTCTGTTGAGGAATGTAGACATAGAGATGATTGGCCAAAATGGAAAGCTGCAATTGAAGTCGAATTGAATTCTCTTTTAAAACATGATGTTTTTGGTCCTATTGTACTTATACCTGATAGTGTCAAACTTGTAGGATACAAATGGGTATTTGTGTGAAAATGAGATACGACAAATAAAGTTGTCAAATATAAGGCGTGATTAGTTACAAAGGATTTTCTCAATGACCTAACATTGATTATGAAAAGATATATTCCCCTGTAGAGGATGCAACCATTTTCTATATTTAATTAGCCTAACAATACATGAAAAACTTAGGTATGTGTTTAATAGATGTAATTACGGCTTATTTATATGAGTCACTTGATAGTGACATTTACATGAAAATCTGAGAAGGATTAAAATTGCCTGCGACACATAATTCAAATCCTTGAGAAACTTTACTTGATAAAATTATGCAAATCTCTATATGAGTTGAAACAATTTGGATGCATGTGGTATAATCATCTTAGTGAATATTTATTGTGAAAATGGTATAAGAATGATTTCTTTTGCACATGTGTATTTATTAAGATATCTAGATCCAAGTTCATTATAATTGTAATTTATGTTGATGACATAAATATTATTGGAACTATGAATGAGCTTTTAGAAGCAGCTGGCAACCTAAAGAAAGAAGTTGAGATGAAAAATCTTGAAAAAACAAAACTTTGCCATGGTTTGTAGATTGAACACATAGAGAATGAAATTTTTGTTCATCAGTCAGCTTATATATCAAAGATGTTGAAATGATTCTATATAGATAATGCTCATCCATTGAACACTCCAATGGTTTTAAGGTCATTAGATATGAATAAAGATCCTTTTCGACCTCTGATGGATGATGAAGAGCTTCTTGGTCCTGAAGTACCATATCTTAGTGCTATTGGTGCACTAATGCATGTTGCAAGTCATATGCCACCTGATATATCATTTTCTATAAATTTTTTAGTAAGATATAGTTCTTGTCCAACAAGAAGACATCGGAATGGAGTTAAACATATAGTGAGATATCTTCAAGGTACGATGGATATGGACCTATATTATCCCAATGTACCCAAAGAAGAATTAATTAGTTATACAGATGCAGGTTATATGTATAACCCTCATTTTGCTTGATCACAAATGGGGTATTTGTTCACATGTGGTGATACAACCATTTCATGGCATTCTACAGAATAATCAATTACTACCACATCTTCTAATCATGCAGAGATCTTAGCAATTCATGAAGCAAGTCAAGAATATTTTTGGTTAAATCTATAATACATCATATCCGAGGGTCATGTGGTTTGTCTTTTAGCAAGGAGGTCCCAACGACCTTGTGTGAAGATAATCCTGCATGCATTATTCAAATAAAAAATGGGTACATTAAAGGAGATAAAACAAAACATATATTACAGATTAATTTAGCAGATTAATTCTTTTTCACTCATATATCCGAGGGTCATCTTCTAATCTTGCATGCATTAATTCTTTTTCACTCATGATCTACAAAAGAAGGGTGATATTGATATTCAAGCAATTCGTTCAACTAATAATTTAGCAGATTAATTTACCAAGGCTCTACCTATTACAACATATGAAAGGCTAATTTATAGCATTGTAATGCACAGGCTCAGAGATTTAATGTGATGTTTTATACTGTACTTTTTTTTCA
Organism: Sapria himalayana; assembly: GCA_029783825.1. Classification (NCBI taxonomy): domain Eukaryota; kingdom Viridiplantae; phylum Streptophyta; class Magnoliopsida; order Malpighiales; family Rafflesiaceae; genus Sapria; species Sapria himalayana. Next base: position 1,548,294 of record JAREIK010000215.1, read on the forward strand.
TCATGGTTTTGTCCCATTGGGTTTTCCTGATAAGGTTTGTAATGAGGCAGTATCATGGACATCCAAAGGGAAGCATTATGAACAATATTATGGATGTCCATAAACTCTCCACTAATCTCTTGACTATTGATATTCTTGTGACTCTTATTTTTCATAGATTAATATATGTATTAATTGGCATGGATTAATTTGTATTCATTGGTATATTTATTTGTTAATTGATATATATATATTCATTGACATATTTATATGCATATTAATGTATTCATGTATTAAACCTATAAATAAAATTAAGGTTCATTGACATATTTAAATCAGATATTAAATACGAGATACATAATTATTAAAAGTACACTTGTTATAATAACCATCGCCCAAACCCCATGTGAGAAAACTTACTAATATGAAATATTATACTTTTGAATTTTGGTTCATTTAATTAAATATATAATTTTTGGATAATGAGCAATTTATATTCAGATCATCTTTGTCTAAATAAAATTAAGTTTTATACTCAATATTTTAGTTAAAATAAATTTAATGATAATTTGATATGTTAGTTTAAATATAATCTTTGTTCCTAGATACATGTATGACATAAAAAACACTCAATTAAAAATTAGAAATGAGATAATTGATGATTATAAAAATATTTAGAATATATGTAATGATTAAAAATAGAGGTGATAAAACTTATAAAATTAGGAATTTTGGTTATAACCTATGGATAATAATAATTTTTATTAAGTTATTTTAATCTCTCTTAAATTAATTTTTTCACTTAGTATTTTTTTTAAATAAACTTTTGAATAATATGTTATGTTAATTCAACTATTGATTAAATAAAAATAATCAAATATTATATATTAAATAAATATTTAGTAAAAATATAACAAAAATACATATATTGATTGAAAATCAAGGACATATATCTTACGAATAATATGATATGTTATATAAAGTATAGATTAATTTTATGATGAATATTATATGCATCACAAATAATGAATTGATTAAATATTAGATACAAAAAATTCTTTAAAAAAAATTGTAATACCCATTATATATTAAAATCTAAGTGAAAAAAAAAATACTAATAAAGAAATTATATTGTTGAATTTTAGCTTATTTTTTGAAAGTTAAAAGCCTCTGAATAATGAGTAAATATTTATCAAATAATTTTTTTCTTTCTCAAATTCATATTCTTGCTCAATATTTTAGTTAACATAAGCTTTTGAATACTATAATATGTTTATTCTAAATTTGTTGATGCAAATAAACTATGAAAAATAACTTAAAATCTCTATTTTAATATAATTAGAATATATACAATAACTTAAAATAAATAACAATTAAGTAATCAAATATTATACTTAAAATAAATAATAATTAAAAATATAATTAGAACATATGCAATAACTTAAAATCTAGGTTAAAAACATAATAATAAGTTTTTTTTTATTTTAAGTTTAACTCATTTCTTTTAGGTTATAGCCATTTGATTATGAATAATTTTGTAAAATAATTTTATAATCTCACAAATAGTGCTTTTTAATTAGTATTTAATTTAAAATAAACTTATGAATAATATGATATGTCAGTTGTAGTATTGACTAATTTTTTTAATGCATATTATATTCACTACAAAAAAAAATCAATAATTATTGAGATTGCAATAAAACTCAGTATAATTATTCAAAATATAGGTGAAAATCTTATTAGTAAAAAAATTTGTTTTTGATTTTTTGCTTATTTGTTTAAGGTTAGAGAACACTTAGAAAATTAATAATTTTTATAAAATTATTTTTTTACTCTCATTTTAAGTGTTTTACTTAATATTTTACTTATAATAAATTATTAAATAATATGCTATTCTAGTTTGAATATAGACTAATTAATTGATGGATATGACATCGGTGACATAAAATTAATTTATAAACTACTAGATAAAAGATAAATACTTATTAAAATGTAATTATAACACTTATAATAATTAAAAATTTAGGTAATACATACTAATAAATAATTTTTTTATATTGAGTTTTGGTATAATTCTTTGAGGTTATATCTTTTGGATAATGAGACATTTTCATTAAAATCTTTTTTTTTCTTCTTAAAACTATATTTGTTCTCGATATTTTAGTTAAAATAAAAATATAAATAATATTTATATAGTTAAAGTATTGAAATTTTTTTTATGAATATTTCATGTTTAAGAAAAAAATTAATTATTCAAATATTAAATATTAGATAAATATTTATTAAAAATTTAGTCATAGTATATATAATAATTAAAAATCTAGGTTTAAAAAATTTACTAACGAGAAATTTTGTGTTTTTGGTTTGTGACTTACTACTTTAAGGTTATTACCATTCGATAATGATCAATGTTAATAAATCATTTTTTGTATCTCAAATTTAGTTTTTTACTTTATATTTTAGTTAAAATAAAATATTGAATTATATGTTTCGTTTATTTAATATTGACTATTTTTTGGATGGATAATACATGTGTGAAAAAATATGATATAATCAAATATTAGATATGAGATATATTATTTTCAGAAATAAAATTAGAATGTTTACCATTATTCAAATTTTAATTGAAAAAACTTACTAAAAAAATTTATATTTTTGAATTCTGGCTTTCTTTGTTAAGGTTAGTTTAATTTGTTAATTCTTATAACATTGATGAAAAAAATAATGATTTAATTGAATATTAGATATGAGATAAATATTTGTTAAAAAATATAATTAGAATACATATAATATTTTAAAGTCCTAGTAAGAAAACATACTAATAAGAATTTCTTTAATTGTGATTCTTTAATTAAGGTTATAACCTTTGGATAGTAAATAATTTTTATGAAATCATTTTTTTAATTATGTTTTTACTAGATAAATAATTTGCTTCGTTAGTTCAAGTATAAACCAAATTTTTGATAGATATTATTTGTGGCAGACAAAGATTAATTAATTAAATATATGATATGAAATTAATAATTATTTTAAAAAATAACTAGAATACTTATAATCAATCAAAATCTAGGCGTAAAAACTTACTAATAAATATTTTTTTCTTTTAAATTTCTGGTTATTTCTTTAACTTTATAGCTTTTTGGAAAATGATAAATTTTTATTAAATTATTTATCTCACTCAAATTATGTTTTGTACTCAATATTATATTTAAAATAAACTTATAATACGATTATAGCCTCAAGAAAATTAATAATATTTATCAACTCATTTTTATCTCTTTAAAGTTATGTTTTCTAACTTAATTTTTTAATAGATATTTCATGTCTGAACAAAAAATAATAGATATTTTATGTGTAATTAATAATTATAATCAGAATATTAATCAAATAGTAGATATGTGATTAATAATTATTCAAATATAATTATAATACATACAATGATTAAAAAGCTTGCTGAAAAAACTTACTACTTAAGAACACTTATTTAGTTTGTGACTCATTTATTTAAGTATATAGTTGTTTGATAATAGAAAATATTTATCATATCATTTTCTCTCCCTAAAATCTGATGAATGATATTCTATTTTAGTTCATGTATAGATTAATTTTTTTGATGCATATTGCATTTATGACTAAAAATAAAATAATGAAATATATCATATGAGATTCATAATTTTAAAAAATATAGTTTAGATACTTACATTGATTCAAAATATATGTGACAAAACTTACTAAGTTGGAATTTTGTAGTTATGAAATGTGACTCATTTCTTTAAAGTTATTGTTTTTGGATAATTAAAAATTTCTATCGAATTATTTTTTTCACTCTCAGATTAAAGTTTTTACTCAATATTTTAGTTAAAATAAAATGTAAAAAATTTGCTATGTTAATTCTTGTGTAAACTATTTTGTTCATGCATAATGCATGCATTAAAAATAATGAGCTAGAATACTTACAATGATTCAAAATGTAGGTGAAAAAATTTACTATCAAAAAACATTATATTATTGAGTTTTGGCTAATTTCTTTAATGTTGGCCTTGAGATAATGTTTAATTTTTTATCAAATTATTTTTATATTTCTCAAATTAAGTTTTTTACTCAATATTCTAGTTATCATAAATTTAAAAATAATATGTTTTCATAGTTCAAAAAAAAAAAACAACCTTATTGATGGATATTAGATTTTTGATAAAAAATTAATTAATCAAGATATGAGATAAATAATTATTATATATTTATATAATTAGATTACTTATACTGATTTAAAATATAGGTAAAAAAAAAATACTAATGAGGATTATTTACATTTGAATTTTGGCAAACTTCTTTAAGGTTATAGCTTCTAAATAATAATCAATTATTATCAAGTCTTTTTTTCTTTAACTATGTTTATACTCAATATTCTAGTTAAAATAAACCTATAAATAGTATGCTATGTTAATTTAAGTAAAGGCTAATTTATTGATGGGTATTACTTGTGTGATGAAAAATATATGAATCAAATATTCAATAAGAAAATAAATAAATATTAAAAACTTTATTAGAATACTTACTATGAATATAGTTGAATAAATTTACTAATTAAAGTATTCTATTTTTGAATTTTGGTTAATTTCATTAAAATTATATAGCATTTGAAAATGGACAATTTTTATTAAATTAATTATTTTCTCTCAAAGTAAGTTTGAAATAAAATATTATAGTTAAAATAAACTTATAAATAATATGTTATATTAGTTTAAGTATAGATTAATTAATTGATCGATATTAACTGAGTAAAAAATAAAAAAATTAATCATATATTAAAAATGAGTTAAATTGTTATTACAAATATAATTATATTAATTAAAAATTACTTATAATAATTCAAAATCATGGAAAAAAATCTATTCTAATAAGGAGTTTTACTCTTTTCAATTTTTGTTCCATTATTTTAAGTGAAAATCTCTTGATAAGTTTTATCAATTAATATATCTTCTTCAAATATTATTTGTTTACTCAATATTTTAGATAAATTAAATGTATGAATAATATGTCATATTAGTTCTATTATAGACTAATCTTTTAATAGAAATTACATGTAAGAAAAAAATAAATATATTTAGAAAAAAATAAAATGACATCTCTCATTTCTAATTTTAAATTTTCAAATTTTATATTCTCAAATTTTTAAAAAGTAAAAAATTAACAATCTAGATAAAAAAAACATAGTTTTTAAAAATTTTATATTTTCAAATTTTTTCTCATTTATTTAAATTTGTTTATTCAAAATATAGTTATCAAATCATTTCTCTCACTAATATATTTAGTTTTTTATTCAAATTATAATTAAATTGTATATATTAATAATATGCTTTGTCTGTTGAAGTACATATACATTTTTTGATATATATTATTTGTGAGAGACAAACATGAATACATTAAATATTTTATATGAGATAACTAATTATTAAAAATATAATTAGAATAATTACTATTATTCAAATTTTTGGTGTAAAAACTTACTAAAAAGTAATTTTGATTCATAAATTTTAGGTTATTTAGCTTACCTTATAGGCCTTTGTACTCAATATTTTATTAACAATAAACTTATGAATATGGTTATAGCCTTTAAATAAATTTAAAATATTTATCAAATTACTTTTATCTATCAAAAATTAAGTTTTATAAATAATATTTTAATTAAATTAAACATATGAATATTATGCTATACTAGTTTATGTATAGACTAATTTATTAATAGATATTTTACATGTGACAAAAAAATAAATTAATCAAATATTTAGATATGTGATTAATAATTATTCAAATATAATAGAATTTATAGAATGATTATAAATCTTATTAAAAGACTTACTTATTAAATATATTTTTCCAATTTCTAACTCATTTATTCAAGGATATAACTATTAGATAATAAAAGGTATTTATCAATTTATTCTTTCTAAGTCTTATGAATGCTATGCTATTTTTTTTATGTATAGATTAATTTGTCGAGGCATATTGCATTCATGATAAAAAATATATAATCAAATATAAGATATGAGATTACTACTTTTTAAAAATAAAGTTTAAATGTTAACATTGATTCAAAATTTATGTGAGAAAATGTTCTATGAAAGAATTTTTTTAGTTTTGATATGTGACACATTTGTTTAAGGTTATAGTTTTGGATAATGAGAAATTTCTATCAAATTATTTTTTTTCACTCTCAAATTAAAGTTTTTACTCAATATTTTAGTTAAAGTAAATTAAGAATAATATGTTATGTTAATTCAAATATAAACTAATTTGTTGATGTATAATGAATTAATTAAAAAATTTAGTTAACTACTTATAATGATTAAAAAATCTAGGTACAAGAAATTACTAACAAAAAATATTATATTTTGGAGTTTTGACTAATTTCTTGATTGTTGTAGCCTTTGAATAACGAAGAATTTTTTTCAAATCTTTTTTTAAGGGAATTATGTTTTGGGGTACTCCCCCTTAAATTTTTAAAAATTAGAAACTAACCTTTAAATATTTGAAAAAAAAACACAAAACTATAAATAAATTTAAATTAAGAGCACTCGAATTCATAAGTCCTAAACTACCCTTGCCCCTCTCTACTGCCCCTCACATTCGCCCTCATCATCTTCCTTGCCCCTTTCCCTCACCATCTCCCTTGCCCCTTTCCCTCGCCATCTCCCTTGCCCCTTGCCCTCGCCCCTCACCCTCGCCCGTCTCTTCTCGCCCTTGCCCCTCGCCCTTGCCCCTCGCCCTTGCCCCTCGCCCTTGCCCCTCACCCTTGCCCCTCGCCCTTGCCCCTCACCCTTGCCCCTAGCTAGTCTGCTCTCACCACTCACCTCTTTTCCCTCACTCATCCTACACACACACACACACACACACACATGGTTATACAAATTCATAAAACCATAATGTGTGTGTGTGTGTGTGTAAGTTCTCAAAATATTAATTTTAAATTTCCATCACATTTTAACAAATATACATAATTTATGCATATCAAGGCTCCATGAAACCATAATGAGACATGTAGATGGAAAAACTAACATTCTAGATCCAGCCTAGCTACCATCCAAACTAGGGAACAAACACACTCACTCCTATGATCCAAAGACTCACGAAAGATCTACCAGTTTTCAACCTAGCAACCACATTATCCACATAGCAGAACTCCAGAACATTGTACACAAGGAAGTTTATGGTCATTCTCTCAAGGGAAATATAATTCCTACCTTCATAGATATTCTTTCAATTTTAGCACTCCATGTCCTTGTTAGGACTAATAGTCGCCTTAAAACTCAATATCCAAAAACATATAATTTTTTCAAACTATTCAAATTTCATTCAAAATATTATATAGCTCATATAGTATCAAATGTTTTTTCAAAAGATTTTATCCAAGTAAATCAACATAATCTAATTTCAAATTTAGTTAAACAATCTATCAACCATAATTTTTGGCACCAATTATACATAACTAAACATCATTTTTCCAATTATAAAAAATAATTTTCTCTAAATACATATATGGATAAATGAGTTTCTAAATTTATCAAAATATTATATTTTGGAGTCAAATTTATAAATTCTTAATAATTTATTTTGTATTTTAATTAAATAATTTAAATTTCATATAACTCATTTCAAAGAAACCAAAACATATTATTTACAACCACATCCATAATACCATGCATCATAAAGCATGTATATTTAACTAACAATACAAAACATAAAATTTCACATGAGTTTCTAGAAAGTTCCTACCTTAACAAAGATTTTCCAAGTATTAAACATCATAACCTAGCTCCAAGCTTTGAAGCCAAGTTCTATAACCACTATTCAAACTCAAAAAAAAATAAAAGAAAAATAGTATTAAGAATATACATAATTTCAAGCCTAATTCTAAAAATGAAACAAGAAAAATGAAAATATATTAACTAAACTCAACCCTAAATTTCCTTGTCAAAATTACAATCCTTCCATGAATATTTTTTTTTTTGAAATGAATGGCTTATTGAGCTAAATCACATCATAGAAAGAATTATTGAGCTAAATCATGCATTTTGTATTTTATTTTTATGTTTTTGTAAAGAAATGAGGTAGAATCGAAGATATCCAAGAAAGAAAAAGAGAAACAAAAGATAAGTCATGAAATGGAGAAAGATATCGAAGAAATAAAAACTATATCTTGCATTAATAGTAGAATAATCAAATTGCCCCTATGGGTTCAAATTATCTTAACTTTATCTCTAAAACTTCAAATCTAAAAAATTAGTATAATTCTCCTCAATTTTCTTTATGAAATTGATCATAACCATAAATCAAGATCATAGAAGAATATATCATAAGAAAAATATTTTTTTCTTTTTGTAATAATTCCTTTGTTTTGGATTTATAACTAACTATAGCATCTACATCTAAGCATGCCTCCAATAGTGATCCACATGAAGCTGAAAGGAAGTGATCTTGGAGACAAGTTAGTGTTAGCCAAACTTAGATCCTAGTAAGAGAGATTGAATAGAGAAAATCATATTCTCTCCTTCACACAAATTTGAAGAAAAAATTATACATCCCACAAATGAACCTTAAGAGCAAGATATATAAGAAGAAGTTCTTCTATTCTATTTAAAACCCTTATGTTCATATAAAATGCTTGTTCAAATCTTTGGACACATGTTATGGGAATTGGGAGACTAATTCTTTCTTTTTCTTTTCAATTATTTTGATCAATGAATATAAATATGATTGTGTGATTTGAAAATGAACTTATCAACTTTATTATTCTTATAAGGAGTGGATCCACATTCTTCCACATTCTTTCTACATAAGAGACCTATTCAAATCAAGTCATAGTTCAATGAATATTAACTTGATTTTATTCTCACTTACTTTCACTTTTTAACAAATAATCTAACCATATTAGACTTGTGTGAGAAAAGATCAAAATGTCTTTCTTATTTGATTGGGGCAGCTATATGCATCTTATGCTCATGAAGCTTGTTCTAAAAGATATCAAGCTCAATATCTTTAAATTCATGTTGAGATATTATCTTAACCATGTCTCTAATTTTGAATCAAATCCAAATTACTTTTTTCTAGCTTTAAACTTCTAAGAGTGTGCCTCATTTGGTGTTCGATTATTTTGGTCACTTAGTTCAACATTTGAATTAATTGGACATGAACAATATCTAACAACACATCATGACCCAAATTGACCGAAGAATTAGTGGAATAACTATTAATCTTTTCATACACATCATATGTAAATCATATATTCTTTTGTTTTCTATACCCCATTTGATTCATAACATGGGATAAGTATATCATTTTCTAGATTGGCTATATCATGCCTAGCCTAAGTGTAAAATATTATTGTCTCGAGACTCATTAGTCATCATTCATTCCATCAAAGATATTCTTTGTAACATGTTCACTTTTACCAAAGATTTCTGTGTACTAATTTTGACAAGTAGCTATGGGTGTACCCCTCACTCTATCAAGAGTGGTGACTCTTTTATTGACTACTGGACTACCTTAAAACACTTCAAGTTTTACCCAATCATCACCAATGAGTAATCTTTGAGAGGAAACAAGGACTAAAGTTAACACATAGGATCAATATACAAGGCAAATATGATTATTTCAAGTCTAAGGATTCTTGCATCATTGTTATGTTGACACTATCATCTATATTAAATAGACAATTCATATGGCTGTCTCATAATAGACCACCAATATACTTGAATATTCTTTGTAAGCATCTACTTGTCTACTTTAATCATCAACATGATCATAGTTTTTAAGATCAACTATTTGATCAAATTAGGGAGTACAACATGTGCTACTCTATCCAAATCAATAATATCCAATCTAGTTGATTATATGATTAAGGATAATTTTGATACAACATAACTACACATGATAGGGAACTCATTATCACATCTTGATTTATTTCATGCACTATATATCATAACTTCATTAATTAATTTAAGATCACTATCAATTCATAAAAATAATAAATTTCAAATTAATAAATAAGTCTTTTTATTAATTAAAGTAGTTTATACAAGTGTAAAAGATGATGTACACTTTTATGAGGTGACACTTTCAAGAACACCCTAATGTTTAACCTCAAACTCTAGATATCTTAGAGTTTCTTTTTTATCCTTTCAACTCAACCATGTCATTTGATATGTAGGAATAGAAATAGGCTTAATTCCTGCTATCAAGTCTCAAAACTCTATTTCCCTCGAGAAAGCAATATTGGTAGCTCCTAGAAAACAAGATACCAACTCTTGCATGATTGGAACTTGAAACCAAAGAGTCTCACTTTCAAGCCCTTTGTTAGTTTTATTCAAAAGGGTAAAACACAAAGTTCTACTTAAGTTTTTCACAAGATCGACCACTAAATTGTGATTAAGAAAATTTACTTTTAATCAAAACAAGTTTTTTACTAACTTGTAATCTGACACATCCTTTGTAGCAATTTACCATAACCTAAAATTGTAATAATCAATCCATCCCAAGCATTACATAATATCAAGAAAAAATAAAGATCGACACAGAGATAAATTAACAAAATAAAATTAATAATATACTTTATTTATTGAAATCAAACTATCCAACAAAGAAGCAACACATTGAAACCATAGTCAAACTTCTTGGGTTTCATACCCAAAGTATTTGCAAATAATTAGAAAATAAACAAATGAGATGTACTAGTATCAAATAAGATGCATTTCCAAGTACTATAAATATGGAATATTTTTTTCACCACATCATCCACAACTTGCTCCTTCTCATGATAGGTAAGATGGGGAAAGCTCAACTATGAATCATAGGTGTCTTTGACAAATTATTTGTTGAATGTGAAGTACTACAACTAGAGGGACTGAAATGGCAGGGTGGCTCAAACCTTGAAGGCTTATTGACTGAGCTAAAGTATCCCATCATTACCAAATTAATTATATATGGTCTAACTTGCTAAAATCATAGCTAAAATATTTTACACCATCAAATTGTAATCCACCCTAAAATAATTACAACCTCATGACAACCTTGCTTTGAGGTAGTATGAGAAGGGTCAAAAGATTTTGACCTCTCTTTTGATAAAAAAAAATAGAAAACCCATATTTTTTTGCCTAATATGAACATTCTATTTTATTTTAATGGATATTTGAAGTGTCATTCCTCTCTTGGTCTACCAAAAAAGTCTTTTCTACAAGATCATCTCACCAAGAAAGGTATAATTAAATAATTTTATTTTTGTGATAATATTTTAGCCCTTGCTTGAGATATTGGGCTTGCTTGCTCTCTATAATAACCTAATAAGGAGCAAAATGTGTCATCTCATAAATCATGTCTCAAACTTGCTACACATATTTGCTTGCATGATCTTTATGAACTCTTGGATCTTTTCTATTCTTATATAGCATCACTAAATTATTTATCATTAAATAGGTCTTCAAACATAGCTCCTATCAAATGGCCTATGTCTTAAAGCCTAGTGATGATTTTTCACAAAAAGTATGCTTCCTAGATAAATGTGAAAGTTACCAAAAGAATATTGAGGTTTATAAGGATACCTAAGTTCTCTATTTTTTTTCTTTTAAAAATATTATTAAGGCTCTACTACTAAATGATCAATTCGACCACTAAAATATAGAGCATCTACATAAAAATCTAATATAAGGATCATACTCTTTGATAGATTTTTTCCTATTTTGATGCTAATTATGGACTAATCAGTATTATTCCTATGTGAACCAACTTCACCAAGAATTATACTAAGAAAAATAAAATTAACACCTCATACTTGATGAAGTGTCAAAAACAAACTCACAAGTGCTTATTATATTAAGCACACAAATAAGTAAGTCAAAATGACTTAATTCCAACAAACTTAATAATCTATGCCTATATAATGTAGCTCTAGAAACTTTACCTCTGATACCAAAAAAGCTATCATGTCCCCCAAGTACTCCTACTTAGGGGCCATGATATGCTTAGTGTTATTAGTTAAATTTAATAGGATATAAAATACTTTAAAATCTAATGGGAAAGGTTTTTGTAATTTTAATGGTGAGCTCTTGTAAATGTAGTAAATTTATTATAAAGTACATGTTGAAATAATGAGAGAGTTATTTATTAAAAATATGAATCAAAAATAAATGAATTTATATTAAATAATCAACAAAAAAATGTAATGTGAATAGCATTGTCTAAGGTCAACCGCATGTCTGTAAAAATCTACAGACAAGTCGACATCAACTTCTTCACTTCCCAATTTTCATGTTAAGCTTTATTATAAAATACTCACGATCTAAAACTTTAATGGAAGCAGGTAAAAAAATAAAAATTTACACAAAAAATAACCTTTATAGCCATATGCATAACAAGGTTTCAGATAAACCAATCTAAATTCTCCACCAAAACTCTCACACAGATTTTCAAGGTATAGAATCAGATTTGGTGATCAATATTTCATCCACCTAAAAAAAATAGTGGTGAGCAACTAATGCTCAATAAGATGTAAACATAACAAATTCAACATTTTGCCTCCATAGCCACATAAATTTTCTAATATACAATTTAAGAGTTAAAGAAATAGTTTTAAAATATTCATACATATATTTATACATGGCTATACGAATTCATGAAACCATAATGTGTGTGTGTAAGCTCTCAAAATATTGATTTTTCAATTTTAATCATATTTTCACAAATAGACATAATTTATACATTTAAAGGCTCCACCATGCCACAAGGAGTCATTTAGAGAGAAAAACATTGCTAGCTCTAGCCTAGCTACCACTTCCACTAGGGAACACACACACTCACTCCCATGAGTTGAAGACTCATGAGAGATCTACTAGTTTGCAATGTTTCAACCACCACCTCCAAATAGTAAAACTCCACCACAAGTGCACAAGAAAGTTTAGGGTCATTATTCCAAGAGATTATCTAATCATACCTTTATGGATACTCTTTGTAGTTTTATCCATTTATGTCTTTACTAGGAATAATAGTCACATTAAAACATCATTTCAAAAATGTACAATTTTTCAAAATTATCCGAATTTCACTCATAATATCATATTGTATCAAATTATTTCTCAAAGAATTTTACACATGCATATCAACATAATCCAATTTCAAAATTAACCAAATAATCCATCAACCATGTTTTTTAGCACTAATTACCCAACCATATACCATTTTTCAAATTTTTTAAAAATTAACATTTTCTAAAAAAAATATTAGAGTAAACAAATTTCTAAATTTATCAAAAAATCATTTCATAGAGTCAAATTTTTGTGTTTCCAACAATTAAACATATATCTTAATTAAATAATTTAAATTTCATAAAACTCGTTTCAAAGAAACCAAGAAAATTTATTTATAACCACATCCAATGTCTCGACCCCCAAGCACTCTCATTAATAAGTTGTGACATGCTTGGCTTGATTAGTCGAATTTAATAGAATTCAAAATACTTTAAAATCCCATGTGAAGGGTTTTTGAGTTTTTTTAAATTGGGCCTTAATTTTAGTAAGTTATCCACAACCTCAAAAACTTAGTGGAAGCAAGTAAACAAAAATATGTAAATGTCCCTTACATCTATCCATTTATAATGGATTGAATTCTAGAGAACAACATGAATAAGCATAAACCATCAATTTTAAAATATTCATATACTAAAGAAAAGTCATTTATACAAAATATTTTTTATGGCCAAATATATAACAAAGTTTCAAAAATCTCCCATCTAAATACACCTTCAAAATCCTCAGATAGATTGACATGTTTTAGAATTAAGTTTGGCCATCAACATTTTCTCCACCTTGGGAAAATAAGGGTGAGCAACTAATGGCCAATAAGGAAATATTACGAAAATATGGAAAAATTCATATTTTATCTCCATATCCACATATGTTTTTCTATACAATTTATGAGTCTAAGAAAAAGTTTTATAATATCCATACATATATTTTCCCATATACATGGCTATACAAATTCATAAAACCAAAATGCATATGTGTACTAGTTCTCAAAATATTTATTTTTAAATCTCCATCCCATTTTCACAAATATACATAATTTATGCATATCAAATCTCCACCATGGCACGACAAGACGTAGGGAAGAAATTAACTTGTTTGCTCCATCCTAGCTACCTTCCCCCTTTGGGGAACACACACACCCACTCCCATTATTTAAAGACTTAAGAGTGATTTACTAGTTTTCAGCCTAGCAATCATTGTCTCCACATAGCAGAACTCTACCACAAGTGGAGAAGGGATTTAGGGTCATTCTTCAAAGGGCATATCTAATCCGTCTCTATGGATATTCTTATAGTTTTATCCCTTCATGTTCTTTACAAGACAAATAGTTTCCTCAAAACCCCTTATCGAAAATGTGTATTTTTCCAAAAATTATTTAAGTTTTATTCAAAATATCATATGACTCATGACATCAAATTATTTTTTATAGATTGTTACACATATATATCAGAATAATCTCATTTCAAAATCAATCAAACAATTCATCAACCATGATTTGTTTGGCACTATTTACACATAGCCAAACAATATTTTCTCATTTTTAAAAAAATAACGTTCTCTAAACAAATACATGAGAAAGGATTGCTAAATTTATCAAGATAATATATATTGGTATCAAATTTATGAGTTTCCATCAATTAATCATAAATATTAGATTAATGATTTAAAATTCATGAAAATTATTTCAAATAATCTAAAACAAAAGGTATATAATCACATATATAGAACAACACTTAAAAAAACATGCATGTGTAAGTAACAATGCAAAATATAAAATTTCACATGAGTATCTAAAGATTCCCTACTTAACCAAGCTTTTCTAAGTCTTAAGTGTCAAAAAATGACTTCAATATTTAAATCCAATATCTATAACCACAATTCAAACTCAAAAAAATAATAAAATGAGAATAGGGTTTAGAACCTACACAATTTTAATCCTAACTTGTAAAATCAAGCAAGAAAAATGAAAATACATCAACTAAACTTAACCTAAACTTATTTTACGAGATTATAATCATTCCATAGATATTTTTGATTGAAATAAAGAATTTATTGAGCTTAATCACTTCATATAATAAACTTAAACCAAAAATCAAGAAATTTATGTTTTATTTCAATGATTTTGGTGAAAAATTGAGATAAAAATAAAGAAATCTAAGGAATAATGAGTGAAATTAAAGAAATATCATGAAATAGTGAGAGAACTACAAAAAATAAAAATTATATCTTTCATTTAATAGTAAAATGACTAAATTACCCTTATGGGTTCATATTGACCTAACTTCCTTTTTAAAACTTCAAACCTAGAAAATTTAGAAATTTTCTTCTCCATTTTAAATCATTTTTAAATATAAAATAAGTTTTTAACAGCTCTATCTCCCTCTATTTTATAAACTTTTCCAATCCAAAGAGGCTGAAATAAAAAACAAAAATTTTTCTAGTCTCACAACTCTACCCACTTATTATAATTTTTTCCTCAAAATTAGAAATACTTAATTTTAATAGATGTGGATAAGTTTGTTTCATTTCCTTTGAGCTCTCACATATCACTTCTTTCACCTCATGATGTTGCCATGGAACCTTTACCATGTGGATCTCCTTATTTCTTAGCTCTTTTTCTATCTATCTAAGATCCATATTGAAGCCTTTCCATATGTAACATTCTCATATAAGGGAACCACCACATAATCTAGTACATGGCTAAATCCAAATGATACTTCCTCAGCATCAAGACATGGAACACATCATGCACATGTACATACTCTAGTGGTAGTATCATCAATTGATAGGTGACTAGTCCTATTCTTGTCAAGATCTCAAATAGACCCACATACCTAGGAATAAGCTTCCATGTCTTTTCAAACTGTTAAATACCCATGCAAGGCAACAATATGAGAAAAACTTAATTTCCAACCTCAAATTCCAATTATCTTTTTCACTTATTTGCATAGCTTTTCTGCATACCCTTAGCGGTGAGCAACTTTTTTTAAAAAATTTTGATCTTCTCAGTAGTCTCATGAATTAACTTAAGCCCAAGCTCATTCAGTTCACCCACCTCATCCCAACACACTGGAGACCTACAAAATCTACCATACAAAGGTTCAAAAGGTGCCCTATCAATGCTAGACTGAAAGATAGTGTTGTATATAGATTCAACCAATAGTAGATGATCAACCCAGGTATCTTTAAATTCAAGCACACAATCCCAAAAATATCTTCCAAAATCTAAATAGTGTGCTCAAATTAGTTATCTATTTAAGGGAGAAATGCTATACTCATCTTCAAATGAATCCCAAGGTCCTTATGAAACCCTTGCCAAAAACATGAAGTAAACCAAAGATCTCTATTTGAAAAAATAGAAATTGGAACTCTATGAAAATGAAAAACTTCTCTTATATACAACTTGTACAACATACCCAAGGATTCACTCGCCCATGTATGCAAAATGTAAGCTGATTTGGTCAACCAATCAATAATGACCCAAATGGTATTGTATTATATTGAAATTCTCAATAACCATTTCATGAAGTACATAGTCACTACTTCTCATTTTCACTATGTGATTGGAAAAACTACAATAACCCTCTAGGTTTTTGATGCTCTACTTTTACCTGCTACCATACCAAGTAATTTTTTACTAAGTCTACCATATTATTCTTCATGGATGGCCATTAAAAATTTTTTCTTGAGTCTTTGTATATTTTTGTATTTTCTGTATGCACCAATAACATAGAATAACGAGCTTCTTTCAGTACTTTTTCCCTCAAGCTTTGAGAAATAAAAAGACTACTTCTAAATATATACCAACCATCTTCTGAAAGTTTTTACTCAGTTTCACCTTAATTTTCACACCTTTGAAAAATTTCAACAACTCATCATCCTCTTTATTTGCTTCGGTTATCTATCGAATTAGAGTAGATTAAAGTATCAAACTATATAGATAAACAAGCTCTATTTCACTATTTGCTTTCAACCCAAAGTATTCTATAATAACTACCATTTTCAAATATTGAAGTCTCAGAGAAGTAAAACTTTTATGACACTTCCTACTTAATGCATTAGCCACCACATTAGCTATCCTAAGATGATATTGTAGTGTAAATTCATAGTCCTCTATATTTTTTATCCAGCACCTTTTACTTAGGTTAAGTTCTTTCTGAGTGTTTGAGATTCTTATAATCTAAGTACACTTCATACTTCATGCTATACAAGTAACAACTCCAAAATTTTAAGACAAAGACAATCACTTCTAGTTTCAAATCATATGTAGGGTAGTTCTTCTCATGTAGCTTCAACTATTTGGACCCATAAATAATGACTCTTTTATTCTGCATAAGCACACATCCTAAGTCATTTAAGGATGCATTAGTAAAAATAACATAATGTGATGTGCTACCTTGCAAAGCAAGAATTGGTATTAAAAACTAGCTTATTTTTAAACCTTTGAAAGTAGCCTTACACTTCTCATTCAACTAAAATCAAGTTCTCTTCCTTGTTAGATTAATTAATGGAAAGGTAATACGAGAAAAATTTTCAAAAAAAAATGATACTAACCAATCAAACCCAAGAAACTATGTATCTCACTTACCATAGTTGGCCTTGGCCATTCAAAGACATCCTTCATCTTCTTTTAGTTCATAACATTCTTTCATTGGTCACCACTTGATCCAAAAACTGATTAGTAGTCGCTGAAAAATTATACTTTAATCATTTTACATACAATTGATACTCATGAAAAGTTTGCAAAACCAATAAGAGACGTTGCTCATGCTCCTCTTACATTTTCGAATATATCAATATATCATCAATAAAAATGATGACAAATTTATCAAGGAAAGGCCAAAACACCTAGTTCATTAAGTCCATATTCATTGTTGGTGCATTTGTTACACCAAAAAGAAGTATCAAAAACTCATAGATACCATATCAGGTCTGAAAATTTATCTTAAGTATGTCATCTTTCCTTATTCTCAGCTAATGAGATCATAATCTTAATTCTATTTTCGAGAAAAACTAGGCTCATACCAACTGATCAAACAATTCATCCATATGAGGAGTAGATACTTATTCTTAATGGTTACATGATTTAACTTTTTGTAGTCTATACACAACCATAATGACTCATCATGCATTTTTGCAAAGGTAATAGGAGCTCCCCATGATGTCATACCGGGTTGTATGAACCCCTTAGCAAGCAAGTCTTGAAGTTAACTTTGCAACTTGTTCCATTCAATAAGTAGGCATAGGAATAGTCTTAGTTTCTAAGATCAAATCAATATAAAACTCTATCTCCCTTGGATATGAAAAACTAGGCAGCTATTTGAGAAATAGATCAATAAACTTTTTCACTACTAGTATTTATGACTAGGGAGTCTTATTTCATCCCTTTCTTATGTTTTGTTCAAGAGAGAAAACCACAAAGCTTTATTCACATTTCTCATTATAAGTCTAGCCACTAAGTTAAAGTCATGAAAATTAGCTCAACTTTTAAATACAATAAGAGTCTATCCAACTCACAATATAACTTGCCTCAGATGACAATATAGCACAACATGAAACATCGACAACTAATATATTCCTAGGATTATGTCATTACCAAATAATTTTATAAGTAAAAGATTAACACAAATAGATAAGTCTCCAAAATGGAGCTCACAATCTTTACTCACCATACTTATTGAAATTGAATTTCTCAATTGAGAAACAATACACAAACTAATTTTCCTAAGTACTAGAAATAAAAAGGATAACTTCCACCATAGTGTCTACGACTAGCTCCTCTTCTAGAGTAGGTAAGATGGAAAAAACTCATCCATGATTTGAGTCCTTTCTCCAAGCATCACACTTTCATCTCCTCTATGGTCACCAAGTAAGGAGAAATTGGGCCAACTTAGAAAACTTTACTTCATATTAAGCAACACTCATATTATCCTACATTTGCCTATTGAACTCATGGGCCTTTTCTTCCTTTACAACCTCACCAAAGTACTTCCCATTGAAAATATCTTCAAACTCCAGCCATGCCACATTAGTTACATTTTGAGTTCTATAAATACATTCCCACAAAAAGTCTACTTTCCCCATAAACAAGGAAGTCACAATAAGAATTTTAAAATGATCTGAAATACACACATTACCCATTTTTTTTGATTAGGCGTAGCCATGATTCGGCTGTTGTTGGGTTAGTTTCACTAGTAAATAAAGGAGGGCATTGTTTTTGAAACTCTATTAGGTATCATGTTTTGCTATGCAACCTTTCCTGCTATTATGTGAGATAGTGAACTATTGGTGCACCAACTCCATGCAAACTAGTACTTCCTTATAATGTATGACCAATTATGTCAGTCTTTCCATGAAAAGCCTCAAACATGGTCTCTCATGAAGCATTTCCAGGGTCACGCTACTGAAATTGGGGTCATTGGGGCTCTCTTATAGTACTTCTTGGCAAGGATAGATGTCCCACCTTATGGCCTCATCCTTTTTTGATATTCATACTTTGTTTCTATAAAAAAAGCACCTTAGTAATAATTTTAGAGGAGATCTAATTTCATCAAAAACTATAATAGTTATAACGAAACTCAGCATCTCACCCTTATGAAAAACAAATCCACAAGTCCTTAGTACTTGAACTACATAACAAGCAGGTTAAAAAGATGTATCATACTAGCATGCTTAATATTTCATGCACATATATTATAACTCTAGAAACTTTATCTTTGATACCAAAAAAGGTATCATGATCCCTAGGCACTCTCACTTGAGAGTTGTGACAAGCATGGTTTGATTAGTTAAATTTAATACAATTTAAAATACTTTAAAATCTCTTGACATTGGTTTTTTGAGTTTTTTTAAATGGAGAGCCTTTGTAAATTTAGTAATTACCCACAACCTCACAAATTGAGTGGAAGAAAGTAAACATAAGTAGGTCAAGATCTCTCACATCTAGTCATTTAAAATATATCAAACTCTAGATAACATCATGAATAACCAAAAACCACCAAGTTGAAATATTCATATACAAAAGAAAAATTATTTGTACAAAATAATTTTTATGGCCAAATATATAACAAAATTTCAAAAAAAAATCCTATCTAAATTTTTTACTAAAATCCATGCATAGATATGAAAGCTTTCATAATTGGGTTTGGCCATCAACATTTTTTTCACATAGAGAAAATAAGGGTAATCAACTAATATCTAGTATGAAAATCTCAAGAAAATAAGAAAAATTCCATGTGTTATCTCCATAGTCACGTATTGTTTTTCAATATACAAATTAATAGTGTAAGAATAAGTTTAGTAACATTCATACATATATTTATAAATATACATGGTTATACAAATTCATAAAATAATAATGAGTATGTGTGTAAGATCTCAAACTATTTATTTTTAAATTCCTATCCCATTTTCACAAACATATATAATATATGCATATCAAACCTCAACCAGGCCATAATGAGACATGTAGAGGGAAAAACTAACATTCTAGATCTATCCTAGCTACCACTCCCACAAGGGAACACACACACCCACTCTCATAATCCAAAGACTAGAAAGAGATTTATTAGTTTACAGCCTAGAAATCATTACATCTAGCAAAACTCCACCACATGTAGGTAGGGGGGTTTAGGGTCATTCTCCCATGAGTATATCGAATTTATACCTCTATGGATATTCTTGTATTTTTAGCCCTCCATGTCCATGATAGGAATACTAGTTATCTCAAAACTCCATATCCAAAATGTGCATTTTCTATAATTATTTAAATTTCATTCAAAATATCATATAGCTTTTATAGTATCAAATTATTTTTCATAAGATTTTTCACATACATATTAACATAATTCCATTTCAAAATTAGCCAAATAATTTATCAACCATGATTTTTTTGGTATCATTTACACATTACCAAATAATATTTTATTATTTTTAGTAAAATAACTTTCGTTAAACAAGCACATATATAGAATAACACATCTAAATTAAATGATTATATATTGGTGCCAAATTTAAGATTTTTCATTAATTAACCATATATCTATTTTAAATGATTTATACTTTAAAAAAATATTTAAAATAATGCAAAACAAAAGGTTTATAATCACATATATAGAATAACATATCAAAAAATATGTATATGTAATTAACAATGCGAAATATGTAATTTTACATGAGTTTCTAAAGATTTCTTATCTTAGCCAAACTTTTCCAAGACATAAGTCTCAAAACCTAGCTTCAACATTTAAATCTGAGATCTATATCCATAATTCAAATTCAAACAAAAATAAATTAAAAATATAGTTGAGAGTTTGTACAATTTCAAGCCCGACTTATAAAATCAAGCAAGAAAAATGAAAATATTTTAACTAAATTCAACCATAACATTTTTTTATGAGTTCACAACCATTCCATGAATTTTTTTTTATTGAAATGAAGGGTTTATTGAGCTTAATCACTTCATAGAATGAACCTAAACAAAAAATTATGAAATTTATGTTTTATTTCAATAATTTGGTGAAAATTTAAGGAAGAACTAAAGAAATTTGAAGAACAATGAGAGAAACAAAATAAAAAAAATTATAAAAATGGATATATAAATGAAAAAAAAAATGAAAAGTTTATGTTTCATTTAATATATAAATGACCAAATTGCTTCTAAGGGTTTAAACTGCCATAACTTTCTATGTAAAACATCAAATCTAGCAAATTTAGAATCATTCTTTTTCATTTTTAATTTTTTAATATAAAGTAATTTCTTATCAAGTCTATCTCTCTCTATTTAACAAACTTTTCCAATTCAATATAATGGCTAATATAAATAAAATTATTTTTAGTCTCGATCTCACATCCATAATATCACACTTAAAAAAGCATGTATATGTAACAAACAATGCAAAATATTAAATTCCACATGACTTTCTAGAGATTCTTTACCTTAATAAAATTTATCCAAGTCTTAAACATCAAAACCGAGATCCAATATTTCAATAAGAGCTCTATACTTACTTTTAAAAGTCAAACAAAAATAAAATGAAAATAGGATTTAGAATTTACATAATTTAAAGCCTAGTTTATAACTTAATGTAATAATAATGAAAATGTATTAACTAACATAATGGGTCCATTGAGCTTTATTTACTTCATAGATTGAATTTTCACTAAAAATAATGAATTTTATGTTTTATTTAAATGATTTTGGCAAAGAAATGGGAAAGGACCAAAGATCTTAGAGAAATAAAAAAAGAAACAAAAGATAAGTCAGGAAATTGAGAAAGAAATCAATTAAATGAAAATTTTATCTTTCATTTAATAGTAAAATAACCAAATAACCTATGTGAGTTCAAGTTGGCCTAACTTCCTGTTTAAAACTTAAAATCTTGCTAATCTAGTATAATTCTTCTCAATTTTCCATCCCAACATTATTTTTGAATATATAATTAGTATCATTCTTTCATTTAATAGTAAAATAAGCCCAAGTGGGTTCAAGTTGGCCTAACTCCCTATTTAAAACTTCAAATCTTGCAAATTTAGTATTATTCTTTTGGATTTTCCATCCCAATTTTTTTTTGAATAAAGAAAAATTCTTAAATATGTATCTCTAATTATTTAACCAACTTAGTCAATTTGAAATATTGGCTAAAATATAGAAAATTTGTTTTTTTTTCTAGGCTTCACAACTATAACCTTAAAGAAATATCAAACATTTAAATGACAAAAGTTTATTATTATTAATTTATTTCATCTAAATATTGAATCATTTTACATATTCTAATTATATTAATAGTAATTATTTATCTAATAATTCATATTTGATTTATTGATATTTTTGTGACACAATATATTTATCAAAATATTAGTCTATAATTAAACTAACATAGCATATATTCATCAATTTATTAGAACTAAAATATTGAGTAAAAACTTATTTCAATAGATGAAAATAATTTGACAAACATTACTCATTATATAAAAACAATAAATTTAAATAAATAAGCCAAAATTCAAAACAAATTTTTTTTATTAATAAATTTTTTACATATATTTTGAATTATTAAAATTATTCTAATATTTTTTTAAGAATCGTTTACCTCATATCTAATATTTTTATTAATTCACTTTTTTTCATCAATGTGATGTCTATCAAAAAAATTAGTCTATATTGGAACTAACAAAGCATATTATTCAAAATTATATCATACCTAAATTATTAAGTAAAAAGAATAATTTGAGAATCAAAAATAATTTGATAAAAAGTATTCATTCTAACTAAAAAACATAAGTGCACAACTTAATTTAAGAGATAGAAAAATGATCTCTTAAAAGTTTCTTTATCCAATAGTTATAACTTTAACAAAATGAGTTGAAAATCAAAAATACTAAATTCCTTATTTGATATTTTTCGCCAATAATGTGAATCATTAGGTGTATTGTAACTAGATTTTTTTTTAATAAAAAATATTTTTCTTATATCTCTAATATCTGATTAATTTATTTTTTATCACACATGTAAATTAAAATCAAGTTAAATTGTTGTTATTGAAAGGCTATGATCTTAAGGCAAGAGACAATCACCTTAAGGGCTTGACTTTTTTCATTGAAAGATTTAAGAGTCATTGGGTTCAGTAAGGGGAAATTTTTTTTTATCACTTTGAGTCTAAGGAGTCGATGATTCAACAAAAAGCTTTTGAAAAGACCTAGCACATATAAGCTAAGTTGGAGTGAGATCGGGCATGTTTGATTGTAAATTACTTTGATGGGTCAATGCCCACTTGTTGGCTCACTTTGAAGTGCCTCGACATGGTGCATCCATGACTTTGACTCCTTTTATGCAATTATGAACTCTATGAATCTTTCTTGATGTCAACACAACTGATCCTTTTAGAGTTATCGTAATGAATTATGCAAGCCTCCTAACGAAGCAAACATCTAACCTATTCGAATAACAAAAAGAATTATTTATTAACCTCAATTACTTAGCTAAAATAAAATTATAAATGATTTGAAATATTTATTTCATATTTAACTACATTCTAACAACATTTAAAAAGTATACTATTTATAAGTTTATTTCCACTAAAATATTGAGTAAACAATTGAATTCAAGGAAAAGAAAAATAAATTGATAAAAATTACATTTTTTTAATAAAATTATTATAATATCCAAATGTTAAAATATTAAGGAAATGAATCAGCATTCAAAAATATAAAAAAATTTTAGTAATTTTTTTATATAGATTTAGATTTATTATGTGTATGCTAATTACATTTTTAAAAAATATATCTCATGCCTAATACTTAATTAATTTATTTTATTTATTATGTATGCAAATGATTCAAGACATGAGTCTATAATTGAACTAGCACTGCATATCATTTATAACTTTATTTAAGAATAATTGTTTTAGTTAATTTATGGTAAAATATTGAGAAAAAATTAGGTAAAAAACATGAATTGAAAAAATGTTGTTTTGAATTTTGCATCATTTGATTAAGGTTATAATTTTTGCATAATAAACAAAATTTTATCAAATTATTCTCTCTCAAATAGTTTTTTTTCTCAAATATTATATAAAAAATTAAATATGATAGTAAAATAATTGAATATAAACTTCTCATTATCCAAATATTATAACCTTCAAGAAATGACTAGAAATTCAAAGGTTAAATTAATTTTTTCTATGTTTTTTAAACCTAGATTTTGAATAATTATAAGTAATATAATTATATTTTTAATACTCATTTATCTCATATCTAATATTTGCTTAGCTAATATTTTTGATATACATACAATATCCAAAAAAAATTAGTCTATATTTAAACTAACATAAAATATTATTTATCAATTTATTTTCTCTAAAATTTTGAGCATAAAACTTAATTTGAATTTTGTGGGAAACAAAAAAATATTTTATAAAAATGATTCATTATCAAAAAGATATGCCATGGCAGAAAGGAGTAAAAATTCAAAAACATATTTCATTAGTGCTTTTATAGATAGATTTTGATTCATTGAAAATATTTTAACTAAACTTTTAGTAAAAAATTTTTCCTATATCAAATATTTTATGAATTCATTTTTGTTACTAATGTAATATTTTATAGAAAATTAATCTAAACATTGAAATAATATAGCATGTCATTCATAAGTTTATTATAATTAAACATTATATGTATTATAGTAAATTTTTTAATAAATATTTATCTCATATCTAATATTAAGTTAATTTATTTTTTAATCTTGCATACAATATATATGAACAAATTGGTTTATGATTGAATTAACATGGCATATTATTCAAAATTTATTTTAACTAAAATTTTGAATAAATAACATAATTTTAGAGAGAAAATGATTAGAAAAAAAAATTAAAAACCAAAAATTAAAAACTTCAAAAAATGAGCAAAAGATAAACAATATAAAATTCCTTAAAAAAAATTTTATTTCCTACATTTTGAATCTTTATAATTATTCTTTTTATATTTGTAATAATTATTTATCTCATATCGAATATTTGATTAATTCCTATTTAGTCACACATATAATATCTATAAATAAATTTGTCTATAATTAAACTAATACAACTTATGATTCATAAAGATACTTTAGGTAAATAATTTGAGACAATAATTATTTGACACAAAGTATTTATTATTTAAAGTCTATAATGTTGAAGAGATAAGCAAAGATTCAAAATACCAAAATTTCCTATTTTTATATTTTTTACCTATATTTTGAATCAGTATATATTTATTAAATTGATTTTTAATTAATGTTTATCTGATATGTAATTTTTAGTTATTTGTTATTTTTATCACACATGCAATATCCATCAAAATATTATTCTATACTTAAATGAATATAACATAATACGCATCAGTTTATTATAAATAAAATCTTGAGTAAAAAAAACATAATTAATTTAAAAGAAAAAATAATTTGAAAAAAAAATACTTATTATCCAAAAACTATAACATTAAGGGAACAAGCTGAGATTCATTTTACTCATAGTATGTTTTTACCTATATTTTGAATCATTTTATATATTTTAATTATATTTGTAATAATCATTTATCTCATGTATAATATTTTATTTATTGTTTTTTTCAGCTATGAAATATAAATCAATAAATTAGTCTATAGTCTAGCTAACAAAAATATTATATATAATTTTATTATAGCTAAAATATTGAGCAAAAATATAATTAGATAAAGGTTATCCATTATCCAAAGGCTATAACCATAAAGAATTAAGCTAAAACCAAAAAATAAACAAATCCTTATTAATGAAAATTTCATCTAGATTTTAAATAATTAAATGTATTCTAATTATATTTTTAAAATATGTATATCATATATAATCTTTAATTAATTAATTTATTTTGATATATTTTGGAATGTGGGTTAACAAATTATTTTATACTTAAACTAATATAATATATTCTTCATAAGTTTATTTCAATGAAAATAATTAATAAATACTTCCTTTGAAAGAAAAATAATAATTTCATAAAAATTGATCATTATGCAAAAATTATGACCTTAACAAAAATGACTCAAAATTTAAAAATATAAAATTCCATTTTAGAAAGTATTTTGAACTAAATTTTGACTTGTGGTAAGTATTTTAATTATATTTGTAATAATTATTTATCTTATATCTAATATTTGATTAATATATATTTTATCATGCATGCAAGTAAGCATCACCAAATTAGACTATTCTAAACTAATATAGCATCTTATTGATGAGAAATAGATAATTAAGATCAAGGGTTTGTGAGACAAAACCAAGGTGATAGGACACAAGCTTTTGGTTTTCAGAGTGTAGGTGAATATTATCATTCATGTGGATTACTTGTTGAGGATGTTGGTGGATCAGTTGTACCTGAAAGTACAAGATGCCAATTTCCATAAAATTAAAGTTATTTTCTTTTACATAATTAATTAATTATATCCATGGGTGTTTCTCTAGGTTTATGAAAATAGATGTATTATAAGCATTGAACTACTAAGTCTTGATTCCTATTGTGATTAGGATTGATAGCTAGCTTATATCTAGGCTAAATGTGTATTGAAAATTTATATTTTAAAATTTAGTAAACCCCAATTTATACAACTTTAATGAAATTAAAGAAAATTCAAAATATAAAAAAAAATTTTAGTATGTTTTTTCAATTATATTTTAAATCATTATAAATATTCTAATTATATTTTAAATAAATATGTAAATTATAATATTAAGTTAATTTATTTATTATTATGCAAGAAATATGAATCAACAAATTATTATTGAATTGATTTAATATAGCATATTATTAAAAATTTATTTTAACTAAATTATTGAGAAAAGAACATAATTTGAGAAAGAAAATGATTTGATAAAAATTATTAATTATCAAAAGTCATATTCTAAATGAAATAAACTAAATTCCAAAATTATAAAATTTCTTATTAGTGAGTTTTATGATCTAGATTTTGAATCATTTAAGTTTTCTAATTATATTTGTAATAATTATCTATCTCATATATAATATTTATTTAATTAATATTTTGTCAAACATTAAATATCAATCAATAAATTAGTCGCCACTAGTATGGTAGTGAGTTGTCCAATTAGTAAAGGTAAAGATCACCCAACTCTAAGGACATGAGTTTGAACATAGGGATGTTGGATATGTGCATCAAAATATCTTTACCAAATATTCTATTCATATTGATATGAGTCTGATTGACTCGTATGGCTATCATCACCTTATGAAGTATCACCTTTTATCTGATTTTTATAAGTGTGATTCATGAGAAGATATATATTAATTTTCATGAGTATGTCACTTAAGAAATAAAAAGTGTAAAGATATTTTTTACTACATCATTCATAGCATAAGATATTAGGGGTCAAAGAATAGAAATGTATATTCAAAGTAATCATCAATATAAATTAATAAAGAATATAAATT
The DNA here is from genome assembly GCA_029783825.1 of Sapria himalayana. NCBI lineage: Eukaryota > Viridiplantae > Streptophyta > Magnoliopsida > Malpighiales > Rafflesiaceae > Sapria > Sapria himalayana. The sequence goes on from JAREIK010000215.1 coordinate 1,576,307, forward strand.
AATGGTAGTGATAATCAAATAATAATAGCCACCTTATATTCCAAGAGAGCTGTGAGATATGTTCATACTAATTTATCATTCATCCTACACTCGAACATATTATTGACAATAATACTAAAAAAGTATCATCATACACAGGGATGTGAGCCAACCCTCGAGTCTAAGTATCTTTCTAAAAACTCAAGTCTTTCTACCAAGCTCAAGCTGCTATTAGTTCATTGTTGGATGATCAAATTACCTACACAATCCCTATGAGATTGATGTCTAGACTTATACCTATTTTACTACTTGTATGAATCATATACTTGCAAGCATTCATTGGGTGAATGATAATTGCACAATAACGGTGAAAGACATGAAAATAAGTTGATAAAAAGTATTCATTTTATAAAAATGATATCCATTAAAAATGAGCTAAAATTAATAAATATAAAATTTCATGTTATTATGTTTTTTCACCATGATTTTGAGTCATTTTTATTATTTAAGTATATTTTAAAAATTAAGTATTTCATATCTAATATTTGACTAATTCGTTTTTCTCACACATGATAAAAGAATCAATAAACCAGTCGATACTTGAAATAATATAACATATTCAAAAAAATATATATATATATAATTTAAGATATATAAAAATGATTGGACAAAATTAGTAATTATCCAAAGGTTATAACTATAATTATTTTTAATAAACTATATTTGAATAATTTTGAATCATTATTAAAACTTTTTTAATAATGATTTTGAATCATTGTAAAAATTTGAAGTATATTTTTAATAATTATTTATCTCCTATCTAATATTTGAATAAACTTTTTTTTTCATGCATATGATATCCATTATTAAATTAATCTATATTAAAACTTACATAGTATATTATTCATAAGTTTATTTTAACTAAAATATTGCCTATAAAACTCAAGTTTATATAAATAAAAATGATTTGTTATATTCATTGATCATTATCAAAAGACCTAATAGTATTTAGTACAAAGTAAAATTGTAACAAATGGTGACCTTAATGGACTATAAGTCTCAAGTTCAAATCCTAGGAGATGCAATATGTGAGACATGAATAAAACCTTGCACCTTAAAAAAAAAGATAATATTGAATGTTTTGTAGGGGTCAATAAATTGGTTAATACATAGGGATCTCCTCGTGATTAGGATCGAGTAGGGCTTGCCATTTGTTATATATAAATGTTGTGAGGCCTAGAAAAAAATAAAGTTTCTACATTTTAGTCATTGATCTGAATTGACCAAGTTGATTAAATAATGAAAAATAAAGTTGGTAAACATTATTAAAATAAATGATCTAGGGATGGAAAATGGTGAATAATATTTTTTATTAAAAATTCATTTTATGAAGTGATTAAGATCAATAAATTATTTGTTTGAATTACAAATATTCATTGTAGGATTTTAATCTCAATAAGATATGCTAGGGTCGAGGTTAGTTAACATCTCATTTCATTTTTATTGCCTGATTACTTAAATTAGGCTTGAAATTATAAAAATTCTCAACCATGTTTTTCTTTTTTTTGAGTGTGAATTGTGGTTATAGAGCTCTGATTAAATTATGAAAGATATGATTTGATGTTTATGGTTTGTAATAACTTTATTAAAATAGAAAATCTCTAGAAACTCATATAAAATTTCATATTTTATATTTTTAGTTACATATACATGCTTTTTGATGTTTGGTGTTATGTATGTGATTATAGACTATTTATTTTGTTTTTTTTTAAATTGAGTTTCATAAAATTTAAATCATTGAAATTAATATATATAATTAATTTATGGAAACTCAAAATTTTGATATAATAAATAATTTTTTGATAAATTTAGAAACTCATTTACCCATATATCTTTTTAGAGAAAATTATTTTATAAAAAATTGAAAAAATAGTATTTCATCATATGTAATTAGTTTCAAAAATCATGGTTAATAGATTGTTTGGATAATTTTAAAATGAGACTTGCTAATATGCATGTGTAAATTAATTTGAAAAAAAATGATGCTATATAAGCTATATAATATATCAAATAAAATTTGAATAATTTTAGAAAATGTATGTTTTGGAATTTAGATTTTGAGGTGACTATTAGTCCTAGCAAGGACATCGAGGACTAAAACTACACAAATATATATGGAGGAAAGGATTAGATATGTACATGAAAGAATGACCATAAAATCTTTAGTGCACTTATGGTGGAGTTCGACTATGTGGAGAACGTGGTTATCTGGCTGGAAACCAATAAATCTCTTGTGAGCCTTCAGATCATGAGAGTGAGTGTGTATATTTTCTAGTATGGGTGGTACCTAGGATGGAGGTAGAAGGTTAGTTTTTTTTTACATGTCTCATTGTGGTTAGTTTGAGTCTTAATATGCATAAATTATATATATATATTTGTAAAATTAAGATGGGAATTAAAAAATGAATATATTGATAACTTAAACACAATACATTATGATTTCATGAATTTGTATAGACATGTATATGAATAAATTTATATGTATGGATATTTTAAAATCTATTCTTATACTCTTAAATTTGTATATTACAAAATATATGTAGCCATGGAGATAAAACATAGATTTTTTCCATATATTTTTAAGATTTCTTACTATCCATTATTTGCTCACTCATATTTTTTCAAGGTGAAAAAAATTTTGATGGTAAAACATGATTCTGAAACTTACATATCTATGTTATTTTGAAGGATGTTTTAGATCCTTGTTATGTTTTTAGTCTTAGTGGTCATTTTGTGTAAATGACATTAGTTTTGCATGTAAATATATATTCATGTTTTTATCTAGCATTTGATCTATTTTTGTGACACCCCATCCCCCAGGGGGTCACATTCCATTCCATCACACAATAAAATATGCAATAAAATAACATTTTCTCAAATGTAACATACATTTTTTTTCTTATTTTATTTGCTCAACGGAATAAAAACACAGAATCTATTATTCATGACACAACCAGCCTTCACACATGCGATCTCGCATGTGGGTCTGTCATTTGTCTGGACCTGTACCTAAAAGGGTTCCCAGAGCAGAATGAGCAAAGCTCAGTATAGATAAACTCCTACAAGGCTACTCCCTACCTAAGTGCATGTAAAACATCATGCATATATATCAACACCCACTCAAGAACAATGTTTATATGAATGCAATTATGAATGAAATATTTATATGCTCATATTCTTAATTCCCATCGACTCCCTCACATATGCCGAAGCCTAGTATGATATATTATATACAGATATATATATATATATATATGCATATATCTATAGAAATATTTATTTTTTTTGAAATTATTTTGAAAAATATGGACTCCCTCCAAAAAACAATATTGGATATTCTCTAAACAAAATATGTTTTTTTGGATATACTCTAAGAAATATGGACCTCCTCTGAAAAACCATATTGAATATTTTCCGATAAAATATTTTTTCCATAGATATTTGCCAAAAATCACCAGGTAACTCAGCATGACATTGTCCCAAATTTTAGTTCACGTATTTATATTAGCCATGCTCCTGAAAAAAAATACCGTGCAACTCAGTCTGGATGTTGTCCCAATTTGAGTTTGTAAATACAATCCATTATATCTTAATATGTGTGAGTGTGTGTGTGTGTGTCACGCACACACCCATTTATATGGAATGTTCTCATGCACATTAAATACAAATATGCTATTTATTATTAAAAAACTACGTTCTAGACATAGTTATGACAATCCAAACTCAATTCACAGTGCAATATATTTTACTAACCAAAATACAGAAAATTATCACCAATTAAACATCCCAATAAAATTTCTAGACAATTCAAATTGAAATATAAATCATGATCATTTATGGTCTTTAAATAAAAAGAAATACTAATAGGAGAAAACTACTATCTCTCGGACTATTTCATGGAAACTTTATAAATTTGATATCAAACTAACGAACTCATAACATAGAGCAACTTTAGTTCATGGACTATTATATTCCGACTCTAAAATAATCCATTATGATCAAAAAATAATCAATGAAACTTTCTATTTTTTTTCCCTCTACACTATGTCGCTCTCTCTCCCCGGAGGATGTTAATATTTTTTCCTATCATCCTATTTTCTAGATTCCCGTCATTTTTTCATTTATTATTATTATTATTTTTTGCGTGTGATGCTTGGACCACGGATGCATAGCCACGTGCTGAGGTCGTGGCATGATCTTTTCATTTTTTTAAATAATTAAAAAAATAACTAAATTCTGACTTCCTCAGAATTTGACAAAACTTTTCACCGTTGCTATATTTTCCAAGACTAATTCAATAACGAAATCCATTATATCATCATGGTTCTAAAATTTTCAGCTTATTTTTATTATTGCAAAATTACCATTTTGCCTATTTTATTTTCAGAAAAAATATATATTATTTATTTATTCATTTTTGTTCTGAGATTTTACATTCTCTCCTTAAATAATTTCATTTCAAAATTCTCACATATACAACTTTACAATTATAAACATAATCTAAAATTAAATAATTATTAAATTACTAAAACACATACCTTTATTTTCAAATAAAAAAGGATAAACAACATGTATCATGTCTTCACGTTCGCTTCTATTCAGTGATGCTTCCATATTACTTTTACTAGCCTCACAGTCTTGCATCATAAAACTTGGTATCAACTATCAATAATATGCACTGACATCTCTTTAAATATTTAATCTGCATTAATAATGAGTTCGCCCCAATCCAATACATGAGTTGGATCAGGAATATATTTCCTAAGCATAGAGATGTGGAATATCTCGTGGACACGAAATAAATGTGGTGGTAATATCAATCGATAAGTAACTAACCCCACCTTCTCGAGTATTTTGAAAGACCCAATATATCTTGGTGATAGCTTTTCATGCTTGCCAAATCTGATTATTCTCCTTTTTGACATTACTTTCAAGAAAACATGATCACCCATCTTAAATTCTAGAGGTGACCGTCATTTATCAGCATAACTTTTTTCTCGACTTTGAGCTGTAAGAAGTTGTCGTATCAAATCTACTTTCTCCGAGGTATCTCTAATCACATCTAGACTCGTGAAGGATTTTTCTCCCACATCAGCTCAACAAATTGGAGATGGACATAGCCTTCCATATAATGCTTCATATGATATCATTTGGAAACTTTTTTGATAACTATTGTAATAGGCAAACTCAACCAAATGCAAAACTTTTTCCTAACTGCCCTTGAAATCTAGACAATATGCTTGCACCATATCTTCCAAAACTTGTATGGTCCTTTCTGACTGATCATCTGTACGTGGATAAAAAATAGTGCTCATTATCCATTGTGTTCATATTACTTTCTGGAAACTCTTGCAAAAATGAGTCGTGAATCTGTAATCTCTATCTGATACAATAGATGTTGTACTCCATGTAATCGGATAATTTCTCATATCTATAACATGCATAATTCCTCATGGGTGAAGGTCATCCATATTGCTAGAAAATGTTCTGACTTTATAAGCTGATCCATATATACTCATACAACATCATGTTTTCATGATGTCCATGGCAAGTGCGTCCGAAAATCCAACATGAAATGCTTCCATTTCCACTCTAACCCTCTAAAGGCTAGAGTAATCATTCTGGACTTTGATGCTCAGCCTTTATCTGCTAGCATGTGAGTCATCGTTGAACAAATTCTCAATGCGTCTCTTTATTCAACTTTGCGCCACTCAGATGCACTGTAAAATGAGAATAGTGAAATTTTTTAAGAATCTTCTCCTTTAATTCTACTATCTGGGGAACCACAATTCATCCTCTAAACTGAAGACTATCATCCATATGAACATCCCAACCTTCATCGTGTGTACTAGTCTCTAGTTAGTTATTTATTGATAATATTTCTGCATCTTATTTCTAGATCTTAATCACCTTATTTAATAAAGAAGGTATGGCTACTAAGCTCTCGATAACACTATGACTTTGATTGTTATATTGTAAGCTGAATCATCCTATAGTTTCAAGCATATCCCATTCTCATGATGTTGTACAAGTTAGTGCACCTCATGACTTCTGACTAAGTGCATCAGTCACCACATTTGTCTTACCTGGATGGTAATGCAAAGTAAAATTATAATCTTATAGATACTTTATCCATCAACAATGTCTCATGTTAAGGTCTCATTATGTAAAGATATATTTCTAACTTTTGTGGTCTGAATATATCTCAGATTGCTCCCCATATAAATAGTGGTGTCATATTTTTAAAGCAAAGACTATAGTCGCCAACTTTATATCATGTGTGGGGTAATTCCACTCATGATTCTATAATTAACTTGAACTATAAGCCACAACTTTCCCGGGTTGCATTAGAACACATTCCAATCCATCTTTCAAGGCATCAAAATACACTATATATTTATGTCTCCTATCCGAAACTATCAAAATAGGAGCTGAAGTAAGTTTTCTTTTTAATTCCTAGAATGCCTTTTCACATGAATCAGTCCACTCATACTTGACTTCTTTCCGGAGCAATCTAGTCATTAGAGTAACTAACTGGGAAAAATTCTCAATAAATCATATGTAATACCTAGCCAATCCTAAAAAACTACATATCTCAAAAACTGACCTTGGTCTCTCCTAACTCATGACTGCCCTGACTTTTTTAGGATCCATTGAGACACCAGCAGCTGATACTACATGTCCCAAAAATTTTACTTCTGTCAACCTAAAGTCACATTTACCAAACTTGGCCTACAACTTATGTTTTCTCAAAGTTTGGAGAACAACTTTTAAATGATCTTTATGCTCTCCTTCAAGCATAGAATAAATCAAAATATCATCTACAAAAATTATAACAAAATGATCTAAATATGGTTGAAATAATCTATGCATGATATCCATGAATATTGTTGGCATGTTCATTAATTCATAATGCATTACTATAAACTAAAAATGAACATATCACATTCTAAATATTATCTTAGGGATGTTAGTCTTTCTAATTCACAATTAATGATATTCAGTATGAAGATCTATTTTGGAAAAGCCTCATGCCCCCTTTAATTAGTCAAATAAATCATCAATCTTAAGTAATGGATATCGATTCTTTATTGTAATCCTATTCAACTATTGATAGTCAATGCACAATCGAAGAGTCTTATCCTTCTTTGCAGAAAAAACCAGAGCACCCCAAGGTGAAGTGTTGGGTCTAATGAAACTATTATCCAACAAATCTTATATCTAGACCTTGAGTTCATATAATTTGATCAATATCATCCTATGTGGAGTCATATAAATGGATGATGTACCAGGGTGCAACTCAATTCTAAAGTCTACATTCCTATGGAGGATAATCCTGATAGTTCATCCACGAAAATATTTTCATATTCACATACTATCCAAATAAGATTCATATTCAATGTCCCCTCTTCATCTAGGGTGAGACATGCCAGCTAACCAATCAGTTTTCCATGCCATTTAGAATCGTATATAGTCTAGGGTAAAGCATCATGCTTATCCCTCTGAAATATAACACATACATGATCTGGTGTGTAGGCAATAATTCTTCTATAATCATAATCAATAATGACTCGATGTGATATCAACCAGTCCATGCCAAAGATTACATCAAAATCTAATATGTCCATGACCATGAGGTCTATCATTAGTAGAATCCCTAAGATTTATAACTCATTATCTTAACATATCTGACTAATTCTAACATTAGTGCCCAAAGAAGAAGTTACATGCAATGTCTCCTCCAAGTTTTTAACTTCTAATCCTAATTCTTTTACACATGATACAGAAATAAATGAATGTGATATACCAGAATCAAATAAAACTCTTGCCCTTAAATAAAAAAGCAAGATAGTACCTTGTATTACTGACTGATCTTTCCTCACCATCTGTGGTATAATAGCATAGACATGCCTTGGGTTCTCAAAGTACCGGCCTATGAGCCCTCTCCTCGATCACGACCCATGCCTTGGCCTTTTTGATATGCTTGTGAACTAGGAGGTATTTGTGGAATACCTTGAAATTGCACTCAATTCCCTGAACCCTTACTAGAGAAATGAAGAATAAACCATCTCTGCATATTTCCCCCGAATGTCTGCGACTATTCTATCTCATAATCCTGAAATTATGGCTTTAATGGACACTCTCATTTCCAATGTCTAGACCAATGATAGTATAAACAAATTTACGGTCCAATTTGGTTATAACTTTCAGTTTGGCATTGACTTTGATAATTATGACATTGTCCCTGAAATCCTCATGAGATAAAAGGTCTATGACACTTTCCAAAAAAATGATGACCCTCTTTTTTCTTTCCACTATCACTCCCACTCATCTTCTGAATATTCTTGAGCATCCTCGACCTCTCGCTCGTTGACTAAAACTACCTTAACCATCACAACCATATCTTGGATAAGAAATACCATTATCTTACCTCAGATGGACAATTTCGATTGATATTTAAATTTCTAAACTTTAGCCACATTGGCAGCACATAATCATCCCCAAAACATGCCAACTCAGTGAATTTAGCCACGTAGTCAAGTATTGTCATATTTCATTGCCTAAGTTCAAGGAATTCTTGGGCCTTAGCATGTCTAGCTGAAGTCAGAAAATATTTTTCTAAGAAGAGTTCTTGAAATTCTTTTCATGTCATTGCCTCTATATTCTTTGAGGCCTTGATCTAATTCTACCAAATTTGGGACTCTCCCTCTAGCTGGAACACTACTAGTCAAATCTTTGTAGTATTGGAAGTGATCTCCATAGCTTTCAAAAGTTTATTAACTTGTCGAACCCAATGACCTACTTCCATTAGATCCCCTCCTCCCATAAATGTCAGAAAATGATATACCTTGAATCTTTGGAGATTACTTGGCCCTTCTTGACTTGTAACTACAATTGTCTATGGAACACTAACAATGGCAACACCCATAGCCTCTATGAAACCCTATTGGTCAAAGATGGTTGGGGGATGATCTTCATTTCATGGATGTCCTCTGTGTCCTACTTTTCTACTTTCCATCTACATAAGTCAAATAATAATTTAAGAATCATATTATTGTTCGTTTATTTGTCCACATGCCAACTAATAATATACTTTTTATTTTATAAATATCTTTTCATTTTCTGAACCACTATGGTTATGTTTCTTTACCTTAGTATTCCTTTTTTTTCTTCCCATTTTCCACAATGCATATAATATAAATAATCTAAAATATGCAACATGCTTCACACTAATGTTACATAACAAAAAAAAATCACTTTATGTTGTGATCCCTTCAATGAACTTTTCTACCTAGAACCTAACATTAAGGTATTATCTGCATATTAATTTTTTTCCCAAGTATTAGATTTTATATATCTAAACTTTTCTACCAAATTATGTAACTTGTACCAATTTGAGCTATATGTAATCGTATACCTAACCTCTGATACCAAGCTGTGACACCCTAATCACTAAGAGGTCCCATTCATTCCATCACACAATAAAATATGTAATAAAATAAATTTTTTTCCCAAATGTAACTTCCATAGATTTTTCATTTATTTCCTCAACAAAATAAAAATACATAATATACTATTCAAGCCAGCACCAGCTTTTTTCACACATGAGATCCCACATGTAAGTTTATCATCTGTCTTAGACTAGTACCTGAAAGGGGTCCCACAACGAAGTGAGCAAAGCTCAATAGAGGTAAACTTTTACAGAGCTGCTCCCTACATAAGTGCACATAAAAATATAATGCGTATATATCAACATCTATTCAAGTACAATGTTACATGAATGTAATTATGGATGAAATATTTATATGCTCATATCCTGAGTCTCATCAACTCCCTCACACATGTCGAAGCCAAGTGTGACATATTATATATAGATGTGTGTATGTGTGTGTGTGTGTTGAAATGATCCAAGAAATATGACCTCTGAAAAATAATATTAAACAATTCTCCGAAAAAATATATTTTTCTTGAACATACTCTGAGAATTATGGACCTCCTCTGAAAAATAATTGTGGATATTTTCTGAAAAAATATATTTTTCCTTTGATATTTTCTAAAAACCACTGTATAACTTAGTTTAGATATTATCTCTATTTGAGTTCGCATAATAATATTGTACATACCCCGAAAAAAAATACTGCGCAACTCCGTCTGGATATTGTCCCAATTTGACTTCGCATAAATAATATCCATTATACCTTTATATATGTATATAGTGCACTCACCAATTAATTTGGAGTGTTCCCATGTATATGAAATACAAATATGTCATTTACGATTAAATCATATTCTAGGCAAAGTTATAACTATCCAAACATAATTCACACTGCAATATATTTTATTAAACAAAACACAAACTTTTTACCAATTAACCATTCACATTGAAATTTCTAAATAGTTTTATTTGAAATAATGATGATGATCATTTACGGCCCTTAAATAAAAAGAAATTTAAATAGTAGAAAACCACTACCTCTCGAAATATTTCACAGGAACTTTAAAAATTTAATATCAATCTAAAGCTCTCATCGTGTATAACAACTTTTGTTCTTTGGACTATTCTATTCTGACTCTAGAGTAACCATCTATTACCCAAAAGAAAATCAATGAATCTTTTATTTTTTTTTCTCTATGCTACATTCCTTTGACATACTTTTTTTTCTCCCATCACCCTCCACTTTCCCGATTCCTATCTATTTTTTTTGTTTTTTTTACTATTTTATTAAAATAATATTTAAAAAAACTAATTCTTTTAATTCTATATTTTTTTTTCACACATGGGCTACGCATGCGTGCAGTCACATCACTGACGCTATGGCATGGTCTTTTATATTTATTTTTTTTATTTCCTTATTATTAGAATAATAATTAAATAAAACTAAAAATAAAATAAATTTATGAGTTCCTTTGAATTTGATAAAATTAGTCACCATAGCTTTTTCAAGACAAATTTAAAGGCAAAATCTATATTATAATTAGGGTTCTAAAATTTTAGATTATTTTTTATTATTTCAAAGTGACCATTTTGCTTATTTTCCTAAAAAATCTTTTTATTTATTTATTCATTTTTTTTCTAGATTTCACACCTGGGCTATGCATGCACACATCCATGATTTTCCAAGTTTTTGTTTCATTATTTTATTATTATTATTATATTAATTAATAATAACAAAATAATATTTAAAAAATGATTAAATTTAATTCACCTTAGAACTCAATGAAATTCACCACCGAAGTAATATTCTCAAGAAGAATTCAATGGTTAAGTCTGTTTTAACTTCTAGATTCCAAAAAAAAACATATTTTTTTATTACAACAAATTAGCATTTTGCCCTAATTTTTAGGAAAATCAAATTATTTATTTATTCACTTCTTTTTCCAGATTTCAAATTCTCTCTGAATTAAAGAATTTCATCCTGAAATTCCCACTTATACAAATTACAATCACAAGTATATTCTAAAGTTAAATAATTATTAAACTAAAATACTTGTATTATCAAATAAAAAGGAATAAGTAGCACACATTATATCTTCATATTTTCATGTTGCTTATTTAATTCCTTGATGCTTCCATAAAATATTTACTAACCTCATAGTATTTTCTTGCAAAACTTGATCTTGACTATCTATGATACATACTAATCTCTCTTTAAATGTCTCATCTGCATCAATAACGAGTTCACCACAATCTACTACATGAGTTGAATTAGGAATGTATTTCCTAAACATAGAGACATGGAATACCTCATGGGCACCAGATAAACATTGTGGTATTGTCAATCAAAAAAAACCACACCAACTCTCTCGAGTATCTCGAAAGGCTCCATATATCTTGGCAATAGCTTTCAACTATATATCATGTGTGAGATAATTTTACTCATGGTTCTTTAACTATTGTAAACCATAAGATACAACTCTCCCAGACAACATCAGAATACATCCCAGCCCATATTTTGAGGCATAACAATACACCTTATAATTCTTTCCCATGTTCATAAATTTTAGAATAAGAGTTGAACTAAGTCTCCTTTTTAATTTCTGGAATGTCTTTTCACATAGATCAGTTCACTCATATTTGACTTCCTTCTGGGTCAATCTAGTCATTAGAGTAGCTAAATGAGATAAATTCTCGATAAATGTCTCATAATACCTAGCCAATCTCACGAAATTTCATATCTTAAAAACTAACTTTGGTCTCTGCCAACTCATGACTACTTTGACTTTTTCAGGGTCCATTGAGATAGCAGTAGCCAATACTATGTATCCTAAAAATTTATTTTCTACCAACCAAAAGTAATCTTTACTGAATTTGTAGTACAACTTATATTCCCATAAAATTTGAAGAATAACATTTAATTGATTTTCTTGCTCTTTCTCAAACTGAGAGTAGATCAAAATGTCATCAACAAAGATTACATCAAAATGATCTAAATATGGATGATAAATTCTATGCATAAGATCCATGAATACTGCTAGCACATTCATTAATCCGAAAGGCATCACTATATACTTAAAATACCCATACTACTTTTAAATGTTGTCATAGGGATGTCAGCCTCCCTAATTCTCAATTAGTGATGTCCAGTATGAAAATTTATTTTGGATAAGAATTATGACATTTCCAATTGATCAAACAAATCATCAATCCATACTAATAGATACCAATTTATTATTGAAACCATGTTCAATTGTCCATAGTTAATGTATAGTCAAATGGTCTTATTCTTCTTCTTTGCAAATAGAATCGGAGCACCGCAAAGTGAAGTTATCGGTCTAATAAAACTTTTGTCTATCAAATCTTATATCCTTACCTTGAGTTCCTATAATTCCATTGGTTTCATCCTATATGAAGTCATTGAAATGAGTGATGTACAAAGTGTGTAACTCGATACTAAATATTTACATCTCTATGTGGGGATAATTTTAGTAGCTCATCCAAAAAAATATCCTCATATTCAAAAATTATCTGAGGAATATCTAGATCAGTTATCCTCTCATCTTTCAGGGTGAAGCATGCTAGCTAACTCACTAGTTGCCCATGTCATCTAGAATCATATACAGTATGGAGTAAAGCATCATGCATATCCCCTTTAAATATAATACAAACACCATCTGGTATGTATGCAATAACTCTTTATTGATTACAATTAATAATAACTCAATGTGTTGTCAATATATCTAAGCCAAGAATTACATCAAAATCTATTATGTCTTTGACCTGAATGTCTACCGTGATTAGAATCCTTAAGATTCATTTTTCACAATCTTGACATATCTTATCAATTTTCACCTTAGTCCCTAAGAGAGAAGTTACATGCATTGGCTCATCCAAGTTTTTAACCTCTAAATCCATTTTTTCACATATGATGTAGAAATAAACAAATGTGATATACTAGAATAAAATAAAAATGTTGCTCATAAAATAAAAAAGCAAGAAAGTATCTTATATTACTAATTGATCTGTCATCTTCATCTAAGGTATAGTGGTATAGACACACCCTTCAGTCCTCAAAGTCCTGATTTATGGAACCTCTCCTCAACTTATACTTCACCTCATGATTACTATTGATTCCCTTGACATGTACTAGTTAAATGAGGAATAAACTATATCTGAGTATTTCTCATATATGTCTACGATTGAGATGTCTCATAATTCTGGGATCCTTACTTCAGTGGGCACTCCTATTTTAAATGATCATGCAAATAGCAATGAAAACAGCGTCCCTGTCTGATCTGGCTAGAGCTTCTAACCTAACCTTGGCCTTGATAATTATGACTTTGGCTCTAAAATCCTCGAGTAAAAAAAGGCCTCTACTACTTTCCAAAAGAATGCATAATCTTCTTCCTCTTTCCACTAGTACTCCCACTCACTTCATGGATGTTATGTGCATTCTCAACCACTCGCTCGATGGCTAAAGCTGTCTTAACCATCAAATCCATATCATGAATGAAAAATCCCACAATCTTTCCCCATATGAGTAATTTCAATGCATCCTCAAATTTCCAAACCATGGCTATTTTAGTAACCACATAATTATTCCAAAAAAGTCCTAACTTTGTGAATTTAGCCATATAGTCAAGCACTATCATATTTCCTTGTCTAAGTTCAAGGAATTCCTGGATCTTAGCATATCTAGCTGAAGTCAGAAAATATTTCTCAAAATCCTTCCCATATCATTGCCTTTATTTTTTTTTTTAGGCCTTGATTCAAACCCACAAAATTTTGGACTCGCCCTCTAGTTGGAATAATGCTAACCCAATCTTTGTGATATTGAAGTAATCTCTATTGCTTCCAAAATTTTCTCAACTTTTCGGAACTAATGATCAACCTCCATCAAGTCCCCTCCTCCCATAAATGTCAGAGGATGAAGTGCTTTGAATCTTTGAAGATTACTCGACCCTTCCTAATCTATAGTTGCACTAGCCTTTGCACATGTGGGAGCTGTTGCAACCACACCCTCTATTAAGTCCTAGTAGTCAAAGACTTGTGGTCATTGGCCCTCACCCCATGGATGTCCTCTATGTCCTCATCCTATACTTGTCATCTACATAAGTTAAATAGCAAATTGAAAATTATATTTCTATCCTATTAATAATGCACATGCATATGAACCACACAATATCAAATATGCATCATGCAACATATCAGGAATACACATAAAAATATCAAATGCAGATTGTGATCTATCCTAGGTAATCTTTTACCTAGACCTTGACACCAAGTTGTGATATGAATATTAATTCTCCATGTACTAAGTGATCCTAAACCCAAGCTCCAACACCAAGCTATACCAAAATGTGATGCTCATATATTTTAATAACATGGAGTAGACACATGCTCTTAAAAGTCTAGGTATTTGTACACCTTAGGTTTCATACTAAGCTATAAAACCTGTACCAATGCAAAGCTCTAGGTAATCATATACATAAACTCTGATACCAAATAGTGACACTCCAAATCCCTTAAGGGTCTTGTTCATTCATCACACAAGAAAAATATGTAATAAAAAAGTATTTTTTTCTACAAACATTTATATATTCTATATGTCTGCTCAATAGAATGAAAAAATACACATAAAACAAGTCAAACAACAACCAACTTTCTTCACACATGTGGTTTTACAGGTGGGTCTGTTACCTACACTAGACCTATACCTGAAAGCGGATCCTAGAACGAAGTGAGGAAAATTCAAAAGACAAAACTCATATAGGGCTACTCCCCACCTAAATGCACATAAAAAATAAAAAAAACATATGCACATATCAACACACATTAAAGTATAATATTTGAATGAATGTAAATAAAAACGAAATGTTTTACTACTTGTATCCTGAGTCTCATTGACTCCCTCACACATGCCTAAACCAAGTAATACACACACACACACACACACACACACACACACACACACACAGGATATTCTATAAAAAATATTAGACATTCTCCAAGCATTGGACATTCTCCAAAAATTAGATATTCTTCTAATATTGGATATTCTCCCAAAAAAATAGCATAACTCAGGTTTGGCTTTGTTCTATTTCGAGCTAACATAATTAATATCATATATAATATTAAATAATAACCATGCACATACTCATTTATTTACGATGTCTCCATGCTTATAAAATACAAGTAAGATATTTTATAATTAAACCATGTCACATTCACAATTATAACTAAATAAACATAAATCATACTATAACATAGTATTCATCCAGACAAAGTAGATTTCAACCAATAACAATTTATTATTTAATCTTAAAATAATCCCAAACTTGATTATATTCATGGCTATTAATGACCCATAAATAAAAAGAGATTCTAATAAGAGAAACTCCATACCCCTCGAAATATTAAGCACGAAAGCTTCTTGATTTTGGTACTTATAAGAAACTCTCATTGTGTGGAGTAACTTTAATTATTAGACTATTTTGTTCAAACTCCGAAATATTAAACTAAAATACAAAATAAAACTTTGATGTATATTTTTTTCTCAACTTTATTGTGAAATAACACACACACACACATTCACATTTTCCCATTTTCTTCAATTTTCATGTTTTTTAATATTTTATTATTATTATTATTAAAAATAATAGATAATGTAACCAAAATTAAACATCTAGTTGCTCCTTCATGCATCTACGGTTTCCCATTTTTTATTCTATTTTTTATTATTTTAATTAATAATAATAATATATTATTAACAAAAATAATACATCTAGCTGCTAATGCATGTAGTCATTATTTTTTACTTTTTTTTCATTTTTTTATTATTATCTTAATTAAAAATAATAATATAATACTAATTAAAAATAACTAGCTTTTAGCTATCTTAGAATTTGACAAAACTTATCATAGTAGGTATATTTTGCGAGATGTATTCAATGGTGAAATCTGTTCTGTCATCTGAAATCTAGAAATTTTTAAAATTTTCTTATGACAAAATTACTATTTTATCCCATTTTCAGAAAAATCATATTATTTATTTATTTGTTTTTTTGGGTATTACAAGTATTCTCTATATAAATTCAATGGTTTTAAGACTATTAAAATGAATGTCAAACTTTGATATAATGAAAGAAACATTAATAGTTTTGTGTTGGCGAGATTCACATTTCTATTCATTTAAGTAGCATTAATATTTTTCTATCCCTCACAAATATTCGAGGCAAACAACTACTAGTAATTGGGGTAATAGAAAAGAATTTACCTATGGTTGATGCTCCAATGGTATTAATAGATATGGATGTGAGGGAAAGGCATCATTCAAAGGTTAAGGGTGGGCTCAGAAAGAAAAGTGCATTGACAAAAGGTATGAAAATTTGCCAAATTTTTGTACATGCACTCAAAAGCTTGTTCATACCATAGATGTTTACTTCATTTGACACCCTAGTCTACAAAATACAATACATGGATGAAAGGAAGTTTCAATATTTAGAAAAAAAAAAGAAAAAAAAATAACCTCGATTTATTATATTTATATGTCTATTATGACTAAAATAGTGAGTAAAAAACATAATTAAAGAAAGAGATAAATGGTTGAAAAAATGTTCATAATCTAAAATATAACACTAATGAAATGAGGCAAAATTTAAAAAAAAAACAAAACTCCCTATTGAATTACAATCATTCTAACTATATTTTTGATAATTAATTATTTCATATCTAATTTTTGATTAATTCATTTTTAGGACACATGCGATATTCATCAAAAATTTTTCTGTATGCTACAACTAACATATCATATCAATTATGTGTTTATTTTAATAAAATTTTCAAGTACTAAACACAATTTTAAAGAGATATAAAATTGGTTGGATTAATATTTCTATTTATATAAAGACTATAACCTTAAAGAAATAAGCCAAAATTCAAAAGTAAATATTTTTTATCAGTATGTTTGTACCTTAGATTTTGAATCATTGTAAATTTTCTAGTTATGTTTTTAATAAATATTTATCAAATGACTAATATTTTATTAATTTATTTTTTTGTTACGCATATAATATGTATCAACAAATTAGTCTATACCTAAACTAGCACATCATATTACTCAATGGTTTATATTAACTAAAATATTAATTAAAAAATTAAATTCGATGAAGAAAAATTATTTGATAAAAATTTTTTATTATTCAAAGGCATTAAAGAAATGAACCAAAATTGATAAATCAAAAAATTTTCATTAGTAATTTTCTCACCTAGATTTTGAATCTTTATAAATACTCTAACTAGTTTAATTATTAATTATATCATATCTTATATTTGATCACTTCATTTTTTTTGAAACATACAATATCTATCAATAAACTATTCTATACATATGCTAACATAAAATATTATTTATAAGTTAATTTTTCTAAAAGATAAAGTAGAACCAATTTGAAAGAGACAAAAATAATTTGATAATAAAAGATAATTATCCAAATGTAAAATCCTTGGTGAAATGAGCACAAAATCGTAAGTTAAAAATTCTTTATTTTAATTATTTTCGCCTATATTTTGCATCATTTAATTTTTATCATTATATTTTTGAACATTATATATCTGATATTTATAAATTGATTAATTCATATTTTTATCTTCCATGAAATATCCATCAATGATATGATACTTTTTAAAAAATATTTTTGATCATACTATATCTTATATTTAATATGAAAATGAAACAATTTGAGAAGACATGATCGTTATTGAAAGGTCACAACTTTAAATAAATAAATCAAAATTCCAAAGTTTGAAATTCACTATTTGTATTTTTTTCACTTAGTTTTTGAAACATTATGAGTATTCCAATTAAAAATTTAATTATAATTAAACACAAATTTAGTATCTTATAATTTAAGTTTTGTGATGAATATATCAATCAACATTCGAGTTTAGAATTGAAGTGACATTGCATATTATTTGTAAGTACACTTTAACTATAATAATGTGCAAATTATTTATAATTGGAAAGAATTATTAAATAATTTGATACAAAATATTCATTATTCTAGTTTTCATGTAGATTTTAAATCATTGAAACAATTACAATTTTATTGAAAAAATAATACAAAGTAATCATTGAAATAATTATTTTTTTTATATATAACATTTGATTTATTCAATTTTTTAAGTGGATGCAATATCCATTAATAAATCAATCTATACTTGAAGTAATGAAACATAATATTGACAAGTTTATCCTAACTAAAATATTGAGTATAACATATAATTTGAGAGATACAAAAATAGTTTGATAAAAATTAATAATTATCTAGAGCCTATAACCTTAAAGAAATATGCTAAAATTAAAAGAAAAAAAAATTATTAGTATATTTTTTGACATATATTTTGAATCATTCTTTATATTCTAATTATATTTTTAATTTTTATATATCGATAGCTAATATTTTCTTAATTCATTTTTGTCAGTAATGTAATATGCATCAACAAATTAGTCAAATATTTTAATGAACATAATATTTTTTATAAGATTATTTCAACTAATGTTTTGAGTACACAACATAATTTTAAAGACACAATTATAATTGGATAAAAATTACTTTATCTAAAAACAATAATCTTAAAGAAATAAGTCAAAATTAAAATCAAAATAATAATTAGTAAGTTTTTACAATTGGATATTAAATTATTGTAAGAATTCTTATTACAATTTTAATTATTATTTATTTGATATCCACTATTTGATTAATTTATTTTTTGTCACACATACAATATCTATCCCCGAATTAGTCAATACTTGAAGTCATAAAACATCTTACTCATGCTTTTATTTTAACTAATTAATGAGTAAAAAACTTAATTTGAGAGAGACAAAATAGATTTGATAAATATTTTTAATTTTTTAAATGCTAATTATCCAAAGGATATAATGTTCAAGTAATATGCCAAAATAAAAACAAAAAAAAGACTACAAACTAGTAGATTTTTAAACATAGACTTTGAATCATTATAAGTGTTTTAAAAGTATTTTAATAATTATTTATCATATCTAATATTTGATTAATTCATTTTCATTTTGTGCATGCAATATGCATCAAAATATTAGATTATACTTGAACTAAAATAACATTTTATTTAAATATTAATTTTAATAAACAAAATGCGTAAATACTAAAGTTGATAGAGAAAGAGATGAGCCAAGCTTACAAAATATAAAATCCTTATTAGCAAATGTTTCAACAAATTTCAGAATCATTACATGTATTCTAATTAATTTTTCAATAATTATTTATCTATTTTCTAAAAATTGATCAATTCAATTTTTGTGATATATAAAATATATAATAATGAATTATTATTTACTTAACCAAATATAACATATTATTCATAATTATATTTCACAAAAATATTGAGTAGGAAATTTAATTTGAGAAAGACAAAAAATATTTTTAAAAAAATTAATTATCAAAAGGGTAATTATCTAATGGATATAATGCTAAAGTTATATGCCAATATTCAAAAGAAATGACTACTTTTTAGAGTCATAAACATAAATTTAGAATGATTCTAATTATTCTAATTATATTTTAAATTTTATTTATCTTTTATTTAATATTTAATTAATTTATTTTTTTATCATGTATCTAATATACATAAACAAGTTATATTATACTATCATTAGGTTCAATTAGGGTTAGGAGTCCCATTTGGTAAAAAAAAATTACATTATACTTGAGCTAACATAACATACTACTCGTATGTTTATTTAAAAAAATATAAATAAAAAAATGAATTTGAGTTAAAAATATATATTGATAAAAAAAAGCTTATTATAGTAGATATTCTAATTATATTTATAAATATTACCAATCTCATATCTAATAATTTATTAATTTATTTTTTTTCACCAATACTACATATATATCAATGAACTAATCTAAATTTGAACCAACATAGCATATACCGCTCATAAGTTTATTTTATCTAAAATATTGAGTATAAAACTTAATATACTCAATAACCTAAAATATTGCTCATTATAAAACATATCATATTACTAAAACATTGGGAGAGATAAAAATAATTTGATAAATATTGCGGAGTATCCAAATGCAATGACCTTAATGAAACAAACAAAATTTAGAACCCCCAATTTAGCCATTTTAGTTATTGATCCGAATAAGTCAAGTTGGTTGAATAAGGAAAGATAAAGTAGTTAAAATTTATTTTTATGTTAAAAAACAGTTTAGATATGAAAAATGGTGAAGAATGATACTATATTTGTTAGATTTGAAGATTTATAGGGAAAGTTAGGCCAGTTTGAACCAAAATATCAATTTGATCATTTTACTATTAAATGAAAAACATAATTTTTATTTCTTTCATTTTTCTATCCATTTCACTACTTATCTTATGATTGTACTTTTATTTATTGCTTTTTTTCTATTCTACCTCAATTCTTCCCCAAAATCATTGAAATACAATACAAAATTCTTAATTTGTGATTAGATTTCATCCTATGAGATGATTAAACTCAAAACCCCATTCTTTTAAACAAAAACCAGCCATGAAATGGCTGAAATCTTGATAAAGAATGTTAGAATTGAGTTTTGTTAATTTATTTATTTATTTTTTTGCTAGATTTATTAAATCATGATTGAAATTGGACAAATGCTCAACCTTATTTTTTCTTTGTTTTATATTGAGTTTGAATGTGGTTATAGAGCTCAGATTATAATATTGGATATAGGGTTTGAGGTTTAAGGCTTGAAAATACTTATTTAAGGTAGGAAATTTATAAAAACTCATCTGAAATTTCATATTTTTCTTTGTTAGTTACATATAGATGCTTTTTGATGTGTTATTTCATGTATGTGGTTGTAAATATTTAGTTTTGGATTCTTTGAAATGCATTTCAATAAATTTAATTTAATTAATTAAGATATATGATTAATTTTTAGAAACTCATAGATTTGATAACAATAAATGATTTTTTGATGCATTTAAAAATTCATTCACCCATGTATTTTTCAAAGAAAATTATTATTAAAAAAATAGGAAAATGGTATTTGGTTATGTGTAAATGATGCCAAAAATTATGGTTGATAGATTATTTGGCTAATTTTAAAATATGATTCTTTGATATGTATATGTAAAATACTATGAGAAATAATTTGAAGGTATATGAGTTATATGATAATTTGAATGAAATTTGAATAATTTTAAAAAAATATATATACATTTTGGATATGTAGTTTTGAAGTGACTATTAGTCTTAGCAAAGGCTTGGAGAGCTAAAAATACAATAAAATATATGTTTCCTTGATAGAATGCCCGTAAACTTTTTTGTGCACTTATGGTAGAGTAAGTCTATGTGGAGTCAGTCGTTATCAAGCAGGAAACTGGTAAATCTTTTGTGTCTTTAGATCATAGGAGTGAGTGTGCGTGTGTTCCCTAGTGGGGGTGGTAACTATGTTGGAGCTAGCAGGTTAGTTTTTCCCTCTGCATATCACATTATTATTGTAGCCTAGTATAGCCTTAATATATATAAATTATGTATGTTTGAGAAAATGAGATGTGGATTGAAAAATAAATATTTAAGAACTTATAAACACCCACACATTATGGTTTCACAAATTTGCATAGCCATGTATATTGTATATTGTATATTGTATATTGTATATTGTATATTGTATATTGTATATTGTATATTGTATATTGTATATTGTATATTGTATATTGTATATTGTATATTGAATATTGAATATTGTATATTATATATTGTATATTGTATATTGTATATTGTATATTGTATATTGCATATTGTATAATGTATATTGTATAGTGTATATTGTATATTGTATATTGCATATTGTATAATGTATATTGTATAGTGTATATTGTAAATTGTATATTGTATATTGTATATTGTATATTGTATATTGTATATTGTATATTGTATATTGTATATTGTATATTGTATATTGTATATTGTATATTGTATATTGTATATTGTATATTGTATATTGTATATTGTATATTGTATATTGTATATTGTATATTGTGTATTGTATATTGTATATTTTATATTGTATAATGTAAAACATATGTGCCTACAAAGGTAAAACAATGATTCTTCCATGTTTTCTTGATATATTCTTACTGGACATTAGCTGCTTACCCCTATTTTCCTCACTTAGATGAAATGTTGATGACCAAACTCAATTATGAAGCGTACAGATCTATGCGAGGGTTTTGGTGGAACACCTAAATGTTTTTTTCATTGTTATGTATTTGGCCATAAGGGTCACTTTATATAAATGGCTTTACTTTTATATGTGAATATTTTAACTTGATGGTTTATGCTTATTCATGATGTTCTATTAAATTTGATCTATTTTAAATGTCTAAATGTCAATAATCTTGACCTATTTTTTAACTTTCTTCCATTAAATATTTGAGGTTGTAGGTGTTTCAGAAAATAAAGCTATATTGAAATTAGGAAGTGAATAAGTTATTTTTGACATGTCTGCAATTTTCTATAAACTTCCAGTGCATCACAAGAAAACTATTTACATGATGTGTTTTATTATAATTTTTTTCAATATAAATTTATTTATTTTGGATAAATATTTTTAATAAATACCCTTCCATTTAATTTTATATGTACTTTGTGAATAATTTATAAAATTTATAAAAGCCTACCATTAAAAATATAAAAACCCACATTGGATTTCAAAATATTTTAAATCCTATTATGTAACAATTGGTGGGCTCCACCTGACCTTAGTTCCCAAGTGGTCTTACATGAGTTCTAATATGTTGTTTTGCCCTACTAGACATATTCATATTGTCTGATTTTCTCATCGGAGCACATGGTTTTACCCATGGGTCAGGACTTATTTCTGCCTCCCATTTCACGTCCCCTAGACTTGAACCCAAGTCTAATATTCCCACAAGAAATTACCAATTGAGCTAAGTAAATAAATGGTAATTTGTTGTACAAATATTAGGACTTGGGTTCAAGTCCTATGCATCGTGACAAGGGAGACAAAAATAAGTCTTGACTGATGTGTACAATCATGAGCCATAATAGGAAAATTAGATAATATGAGTATGCCTGGTGGGGCCAAGTAATCAGTTAACACTTGAATGAGATCACCTGGGGACTAAGGTTGAGTGGAGCACATTGTTTATTACATATTAAATTTAACTAATCAAACTAAACATATTGTGGCTCCCGAGTGGGAGTGCCCAGGGTCCTGACAAACCAATATATTATCCGTTACTTTATATTAACTAAAATATTTAGTATAAAATTTAATGTGAGAGAGATATAAATGATTAAATAAAAATTTATCATTGTACAATGACTACAACCTTAAAAACCAAGCCAACATTCAAAAGAGAAAAATCCTTAATAACTTGTTTTTTTATCTAATATTGAATTATTGGAAGAATTAGATTTGATTATTCTATTTTTTTTGTAATGCGTACAATATGGATTAACAAATTAGTCCATACATGAAGTAACATTTCATATTATTCAAAAGTTTATTTTGACTAAATAATTACCTAAGAATCTTAATTTGTTAAATTAAGAAATTTTTCTTTACAAAATTACTCATTAGAAAATGGTTATAACCTTAAAAATGAGCCATATTTTAAAAATAAAAAATTTTTATTATTAATATTTTTTACCTATATTTTGAATTATTATATATATAATTTAGTGTATTTTTAATTATTATTTATCTCACATACAATATTTGATTAATTCAATTTTTGTTATGCAAGCAATATGATAAATTAGTCTATTATTGAACTAACATAGCATATTAGTCAAAAGTTCATGTTTACTAAAATATTGAATAACAAATTGAATTCAAAGGAGAGAAATATTTTGATAAACATTTATTCATGGTTCAGTAGTGATAACTAAAATACTCTTCCGTGTGCAATAAGCATCAAAATTAAATCTAAGGTGGAACTAACATAGTATATTATTCATAAATAGAATATAATAAAATATTGATTAAAAATGTAATAATTAATAAAGAAAAATAGTTTGATAAAAAATGATAGTTATATAAAGGCTATAAAAAAATTTTCACCTATATTTTGAAACATTTTATATATTTAGATTTTATTTTTAAAAATTATTTATATCAAATCTAATATTTGATTAATTCATTTTTTCAAACATACAATATTCATTAAAAAATAGTCTATATAAAACTAATAAATTTGTTATTCATTAGTTTATTTTAACTAAAATATTTAGATAAAAATAAATTTGAGAAAAAAAATTATTGGATAAAAATTGGTCATTTTTCAAATAATAGCATGTTTGCTTATTAGGTTTTTCTTGTATGAATATAAGATTCTTTATTAGTATGTTTTTCCATCTAAATTTTGAATTATTATAAGTATTTTAATAATATTTATAATAATTAATTTTCTAATATATAATTTTGATTAATTCATATTTTATCACACAAGCTATATCTATCAACAAATTAGTCTATACTTCGACTAATATAGTATTTTATTTATAAGTTTATTTTAATAACATACTAACTAGAAAATATTATTTTAAATAAGAAAAGATTAGATAAAATTATTCATAATCCAAAGTCTAGAAAGATAAAAAAATACCAAAATTTATACGAAAATAATACTTATTAGTAGGTTTTATTGCTATAATTTGAATCATTATAAGTATTCTAATTATATATTTAATAATTATTTATTTTATATATCATACTTTATTAATTCATGTGTTTTCCCACAATCAATATTTTTAAAAAAAATTAGTCTGTACTTGCAAGAAAATAGCATATTATTTGTAAATATAAGTTAACTAAATTTTTGAATGAACCATTTTATGCTTGATAGAGAAAAATTACTTGATAAAAATTTCTCATTATCCAAAGGCTATAATAAGTCTTTACACCTACATTTTTAATTATTATGAGCATTCAATTTATATTTTAAATAATTATATAAGCCATTTCAAATAGTTTACTAATTCATTTTTGTGACACATAATATCTATCAAAAAAAAAATTCTATAATTAATATTTCACTAAAAAATTCTTTGTTAGATTAAGTAGAAAACTTAATTTGAAAGAGAGATATAAATGATTTGATAAATATTGTTTATCTTCCAAAGGCTATAGCATTAAAGAAAAAAGCTAAAATTCAAAAGAAAAAAAGATCACTTTTCACAAAGTATTTACACATTTAAATTCTAGTTCTATTTTTAATAATTTTTTATTTCATATCTAATGTTTAATTAATTCAATTGTTTTAATAAAAATATAATATCTATCAACAAATTAGTCTATCCTAGAACTAATATGACATTTTACTCAAGTTTAGTTTAACTAAAATAATGATTAAAAAACTTAATTTGAAATAGGCAAAAAAGATTTCATGAAAATTGATCATTATTCAAATTTCATAATATTAAAAAATTTACTTATTGGTTAGTTTTTATATGATTTTGATCATTGTAAGTAGTTTGATTATATTTTTAATAATTAATTAATTTTTTTTGCCATACAATCATTATGCATCAATATTATGCATCAATAATTGATTTGTTATTAAATATATAATATTTGATCTTTCATTTTTTTATCCCATATAAAAAAGTAGTTAAATAACTAGTCTATACTTCAACTATTCAAAATTTTATGTTAACCAAAAATATCAAGTACATATGTTAATTTGAAGTAGAAGTAAATAATTTGATAAAAATTGATAATTAGCAAAAAACTATATCTATAAAAAATAAGTTAAAATTCAAAAGTCTAATATATAAGTATGCTTTTAGTTACAATTTGAACCATTATAAGTATTATAATTAAAGTAATAATTACAATTTATCTCATATGTATTATTTTGTTAATTCATCTTTTGTTATAAATACAATTTTTTTCAATTAGTTAGCCTACGCTTAAATTTTTTGTTGCATATTATTTATAATATATCCTAACTAAATATTGATTAAACAATTTAATATTTGAGATAATAAAATTGTTTCGTAAAATGACTTATTTTGAAAAGGTTTTAACCTTAAAGAATAAATAAAAATTCAAATCACAAAAAATCATTCATAGTAAGTTTTTTTAGATAAATTTGAATATTTTGAGTATGTTAATTATATTTGTAAAAAATATTTTTTCATTTCTATTATTTAATTAATTTGTTTGTCACAAAGGTTATGTCTACTAACAAATTAGGCTTACTTGATCTATCGAAGCATATTATTCGTTTCAAAAAATGTTGAGTACAAAACTTAGTTTGCAATAGAATAATTGATTTGATAAATATTTTTCATTATCCAAAGAGTATAATTTAAAGTACTAAAACAAAATTCAAAAAAAAAAAAAATCTTATTAGTGCAATTTTTCATCTAGATTTTAAATCATTCTAGGTATTCAAATTATAATTTAAATAATTATTTATCTTATAACAAATATTTAATTTAAAAAAAAAACCTTATTGGTGTACTATCCATCAATGAATTAGTCTTAATTTGAATGAAAATATTGAGTATAAAATTAAATTTAAGAGTGACAAATTATTTGATAAATATTGCTCATTGTCCAAAGAGTATATTTAAGAAAATAACAAAAAAATCAAAAGAAAATATTCTTTGTTAGTATCTTTTCTCACCCATATTTAGAATTATTGTAAATATTTTAATTATATTTTTTATAATTATTTATCTCATGTATATTATTTGATTAATTTATTATTTTGTCGAGTATTCAATTTATATCAATAAAATAGTCTAGACATTAACTAACATAGCATATTATTCATATATTTATTTTAACTAAAATATATAATAAAAATTGTTTCACAAAAATTGCTCATTATCTAAAGTATAAATACAACATATTTTATATTTAACTTTTCTTAGCTTGATTTTGAATCAATATTTTTTGAAAAGAAATGTTATTAATATAAATGATGAAAATACATTTAACCACTTATTTAAATGGCTAAAATCCATCACTAAATATACACCTTTTTTCCCAATTGGGATATTATGTAGAAAAAATAGAACATGAATTATTAATTTAAAGGGTCTATATTTCATTTCTAGCCAAACATAGTGCTTTATCCATTCAAAAGAGCTCGCTAATTGCTTGTTCATATTATATAAATATTAATATTTGTCTCTTTTCTTGCAACCTTGTGCATATATCTTTTTAGTAGGTCAATATTTGCATGTATTTGAACCATGACTTTATTTTAATGCAACAATGGTATCTTTTTGGATTGTACCTACACTTAACTTATTTTGTACCATACTTTTATTTTGATTTTGAAAGAAAAAGAAATATCTTAATTAATTTCAGTATATATATCCTATAATTTATTACATGGAGACCAATCTTCATATTCAAGCATGTACCCAAGTTTTATTTTTGGTTTCTTAATTTTATTTTTATGTTTTCATCTATTTTATTCATAATTTATCGAGTGACTTTTATTTTAAGTCCTATTCCTTGTTGGCTCTTCAATTTTACTAAATTTTATTATTAGCTCTATTATATTGTGTATATGATCATCATTTGACAATTTTTTTTTTTGACTCAAACATATCGTTATTTCTTTCTTTCCAAAATTTCTATTAAATTATGTGGGATAAGTGTCTAACTTGGGATACATCTATATTTTTAATTAAAGGATTATTTAAATCAAGCAATTGATTTTTTATCTACCGAAGTAATATCCATCAATAAATTAGTCAATACTTAAATTAAAATAGCATATTATTCATAAATTTATTTTAGCTAAAATATTGATTACAAAAATTAATTTGAGAGAGATAGAAATGATTTGATAAATATGTTTATTATTCAATGGCTATAACCTTAAAAAAACAAGCAAAAAATCAAAAGATTGAAATTTCATATTTGTAAATAATTTCACACAGATATTGAATCATTGTTAGTATTCTAATTACATATTTAAATATTATTTATTTAATATCTAATATTAGATTAAATAATATTTTGTCACACATGCAATACTCATCAAAAAATTAATTTAAACTAAAACTAACATCATGTGTTATTTATTAGTTTATTTCACCTAAATTGTTGAATACAAAACTTAGTTTGAGAATGATAAAAACAACTTGATAAAAAAATTTCATGATCTAAAAGCTACAACCTTATAGAAATGAGTCAAATTTCAAAACAAAAAGTTTCTCATTAGTAGATTTTTTACTTAAGACATTGAATAATTGTAATTATTTTAATGATAGTTTTTATAATTATTTTTCATATATAATATTTTTTTTGCCACAAATACAATATTCATCATTAAACTTGTCTACACTTTTACTGGCAAACTATTTTATTCATAATTTTATTTTTAGTAAAATATCAAGTAAAAAATATAATTTGAGAAAGAAAATGATTTGATACAAATTGTGCATTATCCAAATGCTACAACCCTAATGAAATGAGCCAAAATTCAAAAATGAAATTTATTAGTGAGTTTTTTCAGCATGATTTTGAATCATTATATATATATAATTTTATATTTTTAATAAATAATTATCTCATATTAAGTATTTGATTAATTTATGTTTTTCACATGGAATATTCTTCAACAAATTAGTCTATACTTAAACTAACACATCATACTTTTCTTAGATTTGTTTTAACTAAAATATTAACTACAACACTTAATTCAAGAAATACAAAAAAAATTGATAAGAATTATACATTATCCAAAAACTAAAACTCAAAATACTAAAATAACTTATTTTTATGTTTATTCACCAAGACTTTGAACCATTATAACTATTATAATAGTGTTTTTAAAAATTATTTACCTAATATTTAATATTTGATTAGCTGATATTTTTGTCACACATAAAATATCAATCAAAATATTAGGTTATACATAAACTCACTTTGCATATTTAATTATAAATATATTTTGACTAAAGTATTGACTAGAAAACCATATTTGAGTGAGACATATATAATTTAATAAAAAATGATCATTATACTAAGGCAATAATTTTGAAGAAATGATTAAAAAGTTGAAAGAAATGAAAAATTATTTGAAAGTTTTTTAACATATGCTTTGAAGGATTGTAACTAGTCTAATTATGTATTTAATGATAATTTATCTTATATCTAATATACGATTAATTGATACTTTTATGAAACATAAAAATCTATCAAAAATTTGTCCATGCTTAACTCACATATCATATTATTCATTAGTTTATTTTAATTAAAATATGAAGTACAAAACTAAATTTTATAGGCAAAAAAAAACTAGATAAAAATAGCTCATTATCCGGTATATATAAACTTAAAGAAACAAGCTAAATTCAAAAGAAATAATTCCTTATTAGTATATTTTTGACTCAGATTTATTAACATTATAATTATTATAATTATTCTTTAATACATATGTAGCTTACATATAAATTTTATTAATTCATTTTTTGTTATCAATGATGCATTATCTATCATCAAATTATTATTCATAGTATATTCATAGTAGTTTACATAGTATATTATTCATAAGTTTATTATAACTAAAATATTGAGTAAGAAATATAATTTGAAAAAGAGAAAAAATATTGAATAAAAATAATATAATTTTAAATAAAAGCTGCTCATTATATAAAGAATATAACCTTAACATAATGATCTAAATTTCTAAAAAATAAAAATCATTATTTGTATGTTTTTTAATTTAGATTTTAAATCACATGAATTATAATTATAAATTTTATAAATATTTATCTCATATCTGATATTTGTTTAATTCATTGTTTTTTTTTTTGGATGCAAAATGAATCAAAAAATTAGGCTATATTGAACTAAATTGCATATTATTTATAAGTTTTAAAATTATTAACATATTGAGTAATAATTTGAGAAATAAAAAAATAATTTTATAAAAAATTGGCCATTATCCAAGGATTACAACCCTAATGAAATGAGCTAAAATTCAAAATTCTTTATTAGTATGCTTTTTTACCTATAGTATGCATATTTTATATATCAAAATTATATTTTAAATAAATATTTATCTCAAGTTAAGCATCATATTTAATTAATTTGTTGTGTGGTAGACAATATCAATAAAAAATTGAGGTTATATTTTATGTGACAGCATATTATTAATAAGGTAATTTTATCTAAAATAGTGACTACAAAATTGAATATCAGAGAGAAAAAATAATTTGATAACCTTGAAGAA
Organism: Sapria himalayana; assembly: GCA_029783825.1. NCBI lineage: Eukaryota > Viridiplantae > Streptophyta > Magnoliopsida > Malpighiales > Rafflesiaceae > Sapria > Sapria himalayana. Next base: position 1,607,058 of record JAREIK010000215.1, read on the forward strand.
ATAAGAAAAAATTATAAAGATCGATTTTCTTTAATTGTATATTTTTCACCCACATTTGAATTAATATAGAAATTCTAATTATATTTATAATAAATATTTATCTAATATTCAATATTTAATTAATTTTTTTGTCTAACATGTAGTTTTAATAAAATAATAACTATTTTATAATGTAGAATAATTATTAATAAATAGTAAAATATTGAGTACAAAATATAATTTGAGAAAGATAAATATAATTTGATAAAAATTATTTAATATCCTAAATAAATAACCTTAAAGAGATGAGCCAAATTTCACAAAAAAAAATACTTATTAATTTTTTTTTACCTGGATTTAAAATTAATGTAAGTGATCTAATTATATTTTTTAATAATTATTTAGTTCATATTTAATATTTGATTAATTTATTTTTTTGACACCAAGTCAATATCCATAAACATGTTACTCAAAATTCAAAAAGAACTAACATATTATGTTATTTATACTTGAACTAACATATCATGTTATTTTTAAGTTTATTATACCTAAAATAATGAGTAAAAATCTAATTTGAGAAAGAGAAAAATGATTAGATTAAAACTTCTCATCACTCAAAGGCTATATAACATTAAAGTAAAGAGCCAAAATTCAAAAAGAAATAATTATTTATTAGTATATATTTCACCTAGAATTAGAATGATTATCCAAATCTTACAACTTTAAATAGTGAGTTAAAAATATAAAATATAGATTCCTTTTTTTAGTATGTTTTTTTTAACTTAGATTTTGAATGATTTTAAGTATTATTATTTATTTTAATAAATATTTGTATGATATATAAAAATTGAGTAGTTTTTTTTTATCATTCTTGTAATAATCATCGACATATTAGTTTATAGGTGAACTATAATTTCATATTATTAATAAATTAAATTTAATTAAAATATTGAGTAAAAATATTAAATTGAGAGAAATAATCAACAAATTGAGATCAACAAAAATTAAGATTAACAAAAATGATATCTCAAAAATTTCTTAGTATCAAATGACTATAACATATAATGATATAATGATTTCTTAAACATTTTTTAAAGATAATAAAAAAATAAAAAAGTACTTATTAGTAAGTTTTTTTCTCAGAGATTTTGAATCATTATATGTATTCTAATTATATTTTTAATAAATATTTATTTCATATAAAATATTTGATTAATTAAACTTTTGTCACTTTTGCAATACCAATCAATAAAATAGTCCATACTTAAACTAATATAATATATTGACCAATAGTTTATTTTAACTAAAATATTAACAACAAAATTTAATTTGAGAGAGAAAAATAATTTCATAAAAGTTTCTCATTATCCAAAGACCAAAATTCCTTATCTATACATTTTTTTTCACATAGAATTTCAATCATTATTACAATTTTAATTATATTTTTTTAAAAATTTTATCTAACATATAATATTTGATTGATTGAATTTTGTGTCACATGTGTAATAATCCATGACTACGTTGGTCTATCCTTAGAGTAACATTGCATATTTATTCATTTGTTTATTTTTTTAAGTAAAATATCGAGTACACATCAGATTTGAGAGAGAAAAATATAATTTGATACAAATAATTCATTATCCAAAAATTAATACAATGATCCTAAGCCCAAAAAGCAAGAAAAAAATACCTTATCAGTTAGTTTTAAATCTATATTTAGAATTATTATATGTATTATAATTATATTTTTAATAATTATTTAAATCATATTTAATTTTCTATTAATTAAATTTTGTCACTATTACCATATCAATCAAAAAGTAGTCTATATGTTAACTAATATTATATATCATTCATAAGATTATTATAACTTAAAAAATCTATAAAAATGATAATTTGAGAAAGAAAAATAATATGATGAAAATTACTCAATATTCAAAGTGTATAACAATAATGAAATGAGCAAAAAACCAAATATATATATAATTCATTATTAGTAAGTTTTTTTTACCTTGATTTTGAATTATATTTATTATAATGTTATTTTTTTATAAATATTTTTTTTATTTTTAATATTTGATTATTCATTTTTATCACTCATTCAATATGCATCAAAAAATTTAGTTTACTAGACTGACATAGCATATTCTTTATAAGTTTAATTGAACAAAAATATTAATTGAAAAATATAATTATGAAAGAAAAAAAATAATTTTATAAAATATACTCATTATCCAAATATTATAACCTTAAAGAAATGAGTCAAGATTCAAATATTCAAAATTACTATTAATATGTTTTTCACCTTGAGCAAAATTATTGTTAATGGTAATAATTAAAATTACTATTAATAATTTTATAAAAAATAATATGTTTATTCAAAATTATAGTTAGAATAAATTTTGAATCATTACGTGTATTCTAGTTATATTTTTTAATAAATATCTATTGGATATATAAAATTTGATTAATTAATTTTTTTGTCTTGCGTGCAATATATTCCAATTAACGAGTTTAACCTTGAACTACATTACATTTTATTCGTTAGTTTATTCTAACTATAATATTGAGTAAAAAAACTTAATATGAGATAGAAAAAAAAAAGATTAGATAAACATAATTCATTATCCAACGATAATAACCTTAACGAAATGAACTAAAATTTTAAAATACAACATTCTTTATCAATAAGTTTTTCATCAAGATTTTGAATCATTTAAGTATTCTAATTATATGTACAATTATCATTTATGTTATATCTTCTATTTTACTAGTTCATATTTTGTCATACATAAAATATCCACCAATAAATTAGGATGTGGAATTATGCTTTGTTGCACGCCCCAAAAAATATTTGAAAAAGGTGAATCCAAGTTTTTATATTTATAAAAAAGTGAACCAAACTCTTAACAATTTAAAATTTGATGCACTAAATTACATTAATCCTAATTTACCCTTAACAATTAAAACTCGCCCTCCTCTTGCCACTTGCCCCTCGCCTGATAAACCTCACCCCTCATCTGATGCTCGTACTCATCGCCCGACAAACCTCACCCCTCGTCTGATGCTCGTCACCCCTCGCCCTCTCCATCGAGCTCTTGGAGCTTGTCGTCAAGACCACAAGCTCCAAGAGCCTCGGGAGATCTTCGTCAAGATCACAAGCTCCAGGAGCTTGATAATGAGCTATTGAAGCTTGTCGTTGAGCACCATGAGCTCCAAGAGTTCATGGTCAAGCTTCTAAATCTCCTAGAGCTAGTCAATGAGGTCCTAGAGCTCGTGGTCGAGCTCCAGCAGCTCATCGTCAAGCTCCATGAACTCCAAAAGCTTTTAGAGCTTGTCATCAAGCTCCAGAAGCTACTAAAGTTCGGCCAAGAGCTCAATGAGCTTGTCGTCTAGCACCACGAACTTTTGGAGCTCATCTTCGAGCTCTTGCAGCTCATCGTCTAGCTCTTGGAACTCGATAGAGAGGGAGAGGGGCAAGGAAAGGGTGCGAGGGGCAAGGGGCAAGGGGCGATGAGCAAGAAGATTGTGAGTTTTAATTGTTGATGATAAATTAGGATTCATGTAATTAAGTGCACCAAATTTTATTTTATCAAGAGTTTGATGTATTTTTTTTATAAATATAAAATCTGGGCTTACCTTTTTCAAATAATTTTTGGGGAGTGCACCAAAACACAATTCTCCCAAATTAGTATATACTTAAACTATCATAGCATATTACTTTAAGTTTTTTATATAAAATATTAACTAATCTAGTTATTTTTAAATGAGCAAAAAGTTAAAAGACTAAAAGTCCTTATAATTATTTAATTTATTATAACTATTATAATTATATTTTTAATAGTTATTTATCTATTGTCAACTATTTGATTAATTGGTATTTTTATCAAACTTATAACATTGCATATTTATTCATTTGTTTATTTTTTTAAGTAAAATATCGAGTACACATCAGATTTGAGAGAGAAAAATATAATTTGATACAAATAATTCATTATCCAAAAATTAATACAATGATCCTAAGCCCAAAAAGCAAGAAAAAAATACCTTATCAGTTAGTTTTAAATCTATATTTAGAATTATTATATGTATTATAATTATATTTTTAATAATTATTTAAATCATATTTAATTTTCTATTAATTAAATTTTGTCACTATTACCATATCAATCAAAAAGTAGTCTATATGTTAACTAATATTATATATCATTCATAAGATTATTATAACTTAAAAAATCTATAAAAATGATAATTTGAGAAAGAAAAATAATATGATGAAAATTACTCAATATTCAAAGTGTATAACAATAATGAAATGAGCAAAAAACCAAATATATATATAATTCATTATTAGTAAGTTTTTTTTACCTTGATTTTGAATTATATTTATTATAATGTTATTTTTTTATAAATATTTTTTTTATTTTTAATATTTGATTATTCATTTTTATCACTCATTCAATATGCATCAAAAAATTTAGTTTACTAGACTGACATAGCATATTCTTTATAAGTTTAATTGAACAAAAATATTAATTGAAAAATATAATTATGAAAGAAAAAAAATAATTTTATAAAATATACTCATTATCCAAATATTATAACCTTAAAGAAATGAGTCAAGATTCAAATATTCAAAATTACTATTAATATGTTTTTCACCTTGAGCAAAATTATTGTTAATGGTAATAATTAAAATTACTATTAATAATTTTATAAAAAATAATATGTTTATTCAAAATTATAGTTAGAATAAATTTTGAATCATTACGTGTATTCTAGTTATATTTTTTAATAAATATCTATTGGATATATAAAATTTGATTAATTAATTTTTTTGTCTTGCGTGCAATATATTCCAATTAACGAGTTTAACCTTGAACTACATTACATTTTATTCGTTAGTTTATTCTAACTATAATATTGAGTAAAAAAACTTAATATGAGATAGAAAAAAAAAAGATTAGATAAACATAATTCATTATCCAACGATAATAACCTTAACGAAATGAACTAAAATTTTAAAATACAACATTCTTTATCAATAAGTTTTTCATCAAGATTTTGAATCATTTAAGTATTCTAATTATATGTACAATTATCATTTATGTTATATCTTCTATTTTACTAGTTCATATTTTGTCATACATAAAATATCCACCAATAAATTAGGATGTGGAATTATGCTTTGTTGCACGCCCCAAAAAATATTTGAAAAAGGTGAATCCAAGTTTTTATATTTATAAAAAAGTGAACCAAACTCTTAACAATTTAAAATTTGATGCACTAAATTACATTAATCCTAATTTACCCTTAACAATTAAAACTCGCCCTCCTCTTGCCACTTGCCCCTCGCCTGATAAACCTCACCCCTCATCTGATGCTCGTACTCATCGCCCGACAAACCTCACCCCTCGTCTGATGCTCGTCACCCCTCGCCCTCTCCATCGAGCTCTTGGAGCTTGTCGTCAAGACCACAAGCTCCAAGAGCCTCGGGAGATCTTCGTCAAGATCACAAGCTCCAGGAGCTTGATAATGAGCTATTGAAGCTTGTCGTTGAGCACCATGAGCTCCAAGAGTTCATGGTCAAGCTTCTAAATCTCCTAGAGCTAGTCAATGAGGTCCTAGAGCTCGTGGTCGAGCTCCAGCAGCTCATCGTCAAGCTCCATGAACTCCAAAAGCTTTTAGAGCTTGTCATCAAGCTCCAGAAGCTACTAAAGTTCGGCCACGAGCTCAATGAGCTTGTCGTCTAGCACCACGAACTTTTGGAGCTCATCTTCGAGCTCTTGCAGCTCATCGTCTAGCTCTTGGAACTCGATAGAGAGGGAGAGGGGCAAGGAAAGGGTGCGAGGGGCAAGGGGCAAGGGGCGATGAGCAAGAAGATTGTGAGTTTTAATTGTTGATGATAAATTAGGATTCATGTAATTAAGTGCACCAAATTTTATTTTATCAAGAGTTTGATGTATTTTTTTTATAAATATAAAATCTGGGCTTACCTTTTTCAAATAATTTTTGGGGAGTGCACCAAAACACAATTCTCCCAAATTAGTATATACTTAAACTATCATAGCATATTACTTTAAGTTTTTTATATAAAATATTAACTAATCTAGTTATTTTTAAATGAGCAAAAAGTTAAAAGACTAAAAGTCCTTATAATTATTTAATTTATTATAACTATTATAATTATATTTTTAATAGTTATTTATCTATTGTCAACTATTTGATTAATTGGTATTTTTATCAAACTTATAATATCCATCAAAAAAAAATTGGTCTATACTTACTAAGATAGTTATTATTAATCAACTTATTTTCACTAAAATATTGAATACAAAACTTAATTTGAGATCGACAAAAATTAGTTGATAAAAATTATTCATCATCCAAATGCAATATCCAACCTAGTAGGAAATGGAACCAATATTCAAATAAAAAATCATTATTAGTATGTTTTTTTACTTAGATTTTGATACAATTTAAGTATTCTACTTATATTTTTAATAAATATTTATCTCATTCTTATATTTTATTAATTTATTTTATATCACATATGCACTATCCAATGAAAAATTGGTCTATACTTAAATTGACTTAACATATACTTAATAATTTTATCATAACTAAAATATTGTTAACAACTCTTACTTTTTGAAATAATAATTTAATATTTATCCTTCATTATCTAAAAGATATTATCATAATGAAATAAACAAATATTCAAAAATATAACTTTCCTTATTAGTAAATTTATTTACTTAAATTTTGAATTCATATATGTATTCTAATTATATTTTAAATAAATCTTTATCTCATATCCAATATTTAGTTAATTCATTTTTTTAAATCATACTTTTTTATTGTTTAATGGTGGTAGGTGAAAATCACCTTGCCCACATTGGAAATCTGTTTGGAGATTTCCAAACTTTTTCCTATATAAATGATTTTCTATTTCTCAGAAACTCATTCCCATATATTCCAATTTCTCATTTTTTTTGAATGTATTTTATTTCATGATGTAATTTATTACTTTAGTTTTGAATTTTCTATCTTTCAAATTATTATGGGTTTAGTTTTATTTTATAACAGTGGTATCAGAGGAAGGTTAGTTAGTAACTTTTGTAGTTAATGAATTTTAGAAAGGTTATGTCAAAAGTGCGATAAGAGCCTCAAGGTTTGTGGTTTTTAAGAGGGTAATCACACCCCTCCACTTACCTGGGAACTCTTTTAGTGTAATAACACAAATTGTTATTATTATTCTTGGTTACTGTTCACTGTAAAAGTGAAAGATGGCAGCAAAATTTGAAATAGAAAAATTCAATGGAAGTAATTTTTCATGGTGGAAAATGAAAATTAAGGCAATTTTGAGGAAGGATAATTACTTAGATGCAATTGGAAAAAGGCTCACCGGAATTCCTGACAACAAGTGGAATGAGATGGATAGTAATGTAGTAGCTGACCTGCATTTGACACTTGCTGATGGAGTATTATCGAGTGTGGCAGAAAAGAATATGGCAAAAGAAACTTGGGATACTCTCACAAGGTTGTATGAGGGAAAGTCACTTCACAACAAGATCTTAAAAAGAAGACTTTACACTTTACGAATGATGGAATCTGTTACGGTAACTGATCATATCAACACTCTGAATACTTTATCTTCGCAACTTACTACTTTAGGTCATAAGATAGAAGAAGTTGAACATGCTGAGATTTTACTTCAGAGTTTATTTAATTCATATGATCAACTCGTCATCAATCTAACGAATGGTGCATTGACTGATAGTTTAATTTTTAATAATATTGTCTCTGCCATCTTAGAAGAAGAAAATAGACGTAAAAACAAAGAGGATAGATATGTAAATGCACAACAAATAGATTCTTTGACGATGAAACGAGGGAGATTAACGGAGCGTGGCCCTAGTGGAAGTCAGAATTATGCTAGATCAAAATCTCGAAGTAAGAAAAATATTAAATGTTATAATTGTGGTAAGAAATGGCACTTAAAAAAGATTGTTGGTTTAAGAAAAGAAATATAGATGATGAGTTATCTAAGACACAAGGGAATGTTTCAAGCATCAATGATGAAGATAGTATTTTATACAGTGAGGTAACAACAATGGTTGAAAGTAAAAAAAAGTTTAGTGATGTATGGCTGCTAGACTTGGGAGCATCGTGGCATATGACATCTCGGAGAGATTGGTTTCACAAATATGAACCAATCTCAGGTGGGTCGGTGCACATGGGTGATGATCATACTTTGAAAATTATTGGTATGGGTACTATCAAAATTAAAATGTTTGATGGTATGATTCGTACCATTCAAGAGGTACGACATGTGATTGACTTGAAGAAAAATCTATTGTCTTTGGGACAAATAGATAGTCTTGGATGCAAAACTCATATTGAAAATGGGATGGTAAAGATTGTAAGAGGTTCACTTGTGGTAATAAATGGAGAAAAAGATAACGGCAAATTTATTCATACTTAAAGGAGAAACAGTACATGAAGCAGATGCATGCGTTGCATCAATTACTAAAGAAGAAGAATCAACAATGATATGAAATCTTAAACTATGTCACATGTCAGAACAAGGTTTGAAGATTCTCTCTAATAAAAAGTTACTTCCGGGGCTCAAAATAGTAAATTTACCTTTTTGTGAGCATTGTGTTACTAGTAAGCAGAATAGATTGCCATTTAAAAGATCATATGTAAGAAGTAAAAATACGCTAGACTTGATATATTCTGATGTATGGGAATCACCTGAAATATCTTATGGAGGAGCAAAGTATTTTGTATCCTTCATTGATGATTATTCAAAAAGATCTTAGGTATATCCAATCAAGAAAAAGTTAGATGTATTTTTATCTTTTAAAGAATTCAAAGCATGGGTGGAACTTGAATCTAGGAAAATAATTAAGTGTTTGTGGATAGATAATGGAAGTGAGTATACAGTTGGTGAATTTCTTGTTTTTTGTAAGCAAGAAGGTATCAAATGATAGTTCACAGTCACGTACACACCACAACAAAATGGAGTAGCAGAACAGTTGAACAGAACTCTTGCAAAAAAAATGAGAGCAATGTTAAGGAATGCAAGACTACCTAATTCCTTTTGGGCGGAAGCAGCAAAAACTGCATGCTATGTGATAAATCGATCGCCATCAACATCGATTGATTTGAAGACACCGATGGAGATGTGGACCGGTAAGCCAGTAGACTATTCTACTTTACATTATTTTGGATATCATGCATATGTGATGTACAACACCCAAGAAAGAGCAAAGCTGGATCCAAAATCCAGAAAATGCATATTCTTATGGTATGCTGAAGGAGTAAAGGGGTATCGCCTGTGGGAACCCACTGACCACAAGGTAATTATCAGCAGGGATGTAATTTTTTTAAAGAAATAATTGAAGAGTATAACACATTAAAAGAAATTTCAGAAACTAACACTGTTCATGTAGAAAATGATCAGATAAAAGATGTTCCAAAGTCAATGGAGAAAGAATTGGAGCATGAAGCATAAGAACAAGTCGTGTCTGAGGCTCAAGGAGTTAGTGGGCCAATTCGTAATAAAAGACCACCAGCTTGGCACTCGGAGTATGTTACGGAGAGCAACATTTCATATTGTCTCCTAACAGAAGATGGAGAACCTTCAACATTTCAAGAAGCTTCAAATAATTCAGATGCATCTCTGTGGATGACAGCAATGACGGAAGAAATCGAAGCTCTACACCAATAACAAGACTTGGAAATTAGTATCGTTACCAATCGGAAGAAAAGCTATTGGCAACAAATGAGTTTACAAGATAAAGCGGGATAGCAATGATCAAGTAGAATAGTATCATGCAAGATTGGTGATAAAAGGATATGCTCAGAAAGAATGTATTGACTTCAATGAAATTTTTTCTCCGGTGGTTCACCTTACAACAATTAGAGTAGGAATGACTCTATGTGCTATACTTGATTTTCATTTGGAGCAGTTAGATGTTAAAACTACTTTTCTTCATGGAGAAATTGAAGAAGAAATTTATATGTTCCAGCCAGAATGATTTGTTGAAATTGGTAAGGAGAATTTAGTTTGTAAGTTGAACAAATCTCTTTATGGTTTGAAACAAGCACCGAGGTGTTGGTATAAAAATTTGATTCCTTCATCATAAGCCTTGGGTATAATAGACTCAGTTTAGACCATTGTACATACTACAAAAGGTTTGAAGAAAATGATTTCATCATTTTACTATTATATGTGGATGACATGTTGGTAGCTGGCCCAAACAAATGTTAAATCCAAGAATTGAATGCACAGTTGGCTAGGGAATTTGATATGAAGGACTTGGGACTAGCAAACAAGATTCTAGGGATGCAGATTTACCGAGATAGAAATAATAAGCATATTTGGCTTTCTCAACAAAATTATTTTAACAAAATCTTTCGTTGTTTCAACATGCAAGATAGTAAGCCAATTTCTACCCCTCTTCATATTAATTTCAAATTATCCTCATGTATGTGTCCTAGCTCAGAAAAAGAGAGGAGGAAGATGTCTCGAGTACCGTATGCACAGTAGTGAGAAGTTTAATGTTTGCAATGATTTGTACAAGACCAGATATTGCACAAGTAGTGGGAGTGGATAGTCGATTCATGGCAATCCGGGCTTAGAACATTGGAGTACAGTGAAGAGGATTTTCAAATATCTGAAAGGAACCTCAAATATTATAATATACTATGGAAGTTTAGATCTTATTGTCAGAGGTTATGTTGATGCAGACTATGTTGGAAATATTGATAATAACAAGTTTACAGCAGGTTATGGTTTTTCTTTTGCTGGAGGAGCTGTAAGTTGGGTTTCGAAATTGCAGCCTATTTTATCTACTTCTACGACAGAAGTAGAATATGTTGCAGCTACACAAGCTAGTAAAGAGGCAATCTGGTTGCAAATACTATTGGAAGAGCTTGGATATAAACAAGATAAGGTTACTTTATTTTGTGATAGTCAAAGTGCTCTACACTTAGCAAGAAATCCAGTATTTCACTCAAAAACAAAATACATCAGGGTACAATATCATTTTGTACGAGAGAAAGAAGAAGAAGGAAGTGTGGATTTGCAAAAGATTGATACCGAAGAAAACATAGCGGATGTTTTGACCAAACCGATCAGCACTGACAAGTTTGAATAGTGTAGAACTCCATGTGGCTTAACAAGATTGGAAGCAAGTATTGACAAGCAAAGAAAGTGATTTTCAAGTGGGAGAATATTTTTTTTTAATGGGGGTAGGTGAAAATCAACTTGCCCATATTGGAAATCTGTTTGGAGATTTCCAAACTTTTTCTTATATAAAGGATTTTTCTATCTCTGAAACTCATTCCCATGTATTCCAATTTCTCATTTTCTTTTGAATATATTTTATTTCATGATGTAATTTATTGCTTTAGTTTTGAATTTCATATCTTTCAAATTATTGTGGGTTTTGTTTTATTTTATAACATACTTGCAATATACAACAACAAATTAGTCAATACTTTAACTAACATAATATATTATTCATAAGTTTGTGGTAGCTAAATTATTGACTACATAATTTAATTTGAGAGTGACAATAATGATTTGATAAAAATTACTCATCAATCAAAGATTTAGAATAATCATAATTATGGTTTGATAAGAATTGCTCATTATTTAAATTCTATATCCTTGAAAAATTAGTCAAAATTCAAAAATACAAAATTTCTTATTTGTAAATATTTTCACCTAGATTTTAAATTATTATATGTATACTTTTTATTATTTTAATAAATATTTATAACATATCTAATATCTGATTAATTCATTTATCTATCACATATGCAATGTGCTTCAACAAACTAGTCTATACTTGAACTAATATTTGATTAATTCATAATATTTTAAATTATAAATAATAAGTAAAAATGTAACTTTAGAGAGAAAATAATAATTTGATAAATATTACTTATTATGCAAAAACTATAACCTTAAGGAAATGAACCAAATTTAAAAATATAACATTTCATTTAGTAATTTTTTTAATTTATATTGTTGAATCATTGTAAGTATTCTAATTATATTTATAATAATTATTTTTTTCATATTTAATATTTTATTAATTCATATTTTGTTGCTCATTCAATATCCATAAACAAATTAATCTATATCTAAACTAATATAGTATATTATTCATAAGTTTGATTTAAGTAAAATATTGACTACAAAACTTATTTTGAGAGAGATAAAGTTAATTTGATAAAAATTACTTATTATCCAAAGGCTACAACCTTGAAAAAATGAGCAAAAATTTAATAGACTAAAATTCATTGTTTTTAAGTTTATTTACCAATATTTTAAAAAATAGTAACTAATCTAATCACAATTTGAATCATTATTTTACTAATATATAACATCTGATTAATTGATATTTTTGGCATATATTCTATATTCATCAAAATATTAGTCTATACTTAAACTCACATGCCATATTTTTGATCAGTTTATTTAAACTAGATTTTTGAGAAAGAACTTAGTTTAAGAAAGCCAAAAATAATTTGAAAAATATTAATCATTATTCCAAAGCTATAATCTTGAAGAAATGAGTCAAAAAATTTAAAGAATAAATTTTTTATTAGTATATTTTATTACCTAGATTTTAAATTAATATAAGTATTCTTGTTATATTTTTAATACTTATTTTTGTCATATATAATATTTTATTGATTCATTTTTTGTCATCAATATAATATCAATCAAAAAACTAGTCTATAGTTGAACTAACATACCATATTTATTTTAAGTTTATAAAATTAAAATATTGAGAAAAAAACATACCTTGAAAAGAGAAAAATAATTTCATAAAAATTATTCATCATCCAATGACTAACATTGATAATAAGCCAAAATTCAAAAAACACAAAATTGCTTATTAGTAGAATTATTCACCTAGATTTTGAAACATTAAATAGAATATAATTATATTTCTAATAAATATTTATCTTATATCTAATATTTAATTACTTTATTTTCTTGGTTCACATATATTTGTGTCAACAAATTAGTATATACTAATAAGTTTATTTCAACATATTAGTTTGTACAAAATTATATTATTCACTCGAAATAACATAGCATAACAAATGTGGCCCCCACTCGACCTTAGCATCAAGTGGCCTCACGCATTTTAACTAGTTGCCTGTATTACCCCAATCCTTAGGGGGTCCCATTCATTCATTACACATAAAATGTGCAATAAAATAATATTTTTATTTTCTTATAAAAATAATGTTGCTTGCACATATTCTTTTTCATTCAATTGCTCAGCAGAATAAAAAAACATATAATATACAACTCAAGCCACAATTAGCTTTCATCACACGTGCAATCTTTCATGTAGGTCTATCATATGTTCTAGAGATGTACCTAAAAGGGTACCAACAATGGAGTGAATAAAGCTTAGTAGAGGTAAACTCGTATAAGACAACTGCTCACCTAACTGCACATAAAAAAAATTATGCGCGTATATCAACACACATTCAAGTATAAAGTGTACATTAATATTATTTTAGATGGATCTTTTTATGTGTATATCTCATGTCTTTCCAACTCCCCCACACATGCCAAAGCCAAGTGTGACATATTATATATATATATATATATATATATATATATATATATATATATATATATATATATATATATATATATATATATATATTATTTATTCATATTTATTTATATATATTGGACATATTTCAAAAAATATGGACTTTCTCCGAAAAACAATATTGGACATTCTCTGAAAAATATAATTTTTCCATGGACATTCTCCGAAGAATATAGATTTTTTTCGAAAAATAATATTGGATATTCTCCAAAACATACTGCATAACTTTGTTTTGATGTTGTCCCATTTTGAATCCGCATAAAGAATATCCATTAAAATTTTATATATATCAACCATATATATACAAATTTATTTATGATATCCCTGTGCATATGAAATACAAATATGCTATTTATGATTAAACTATATTTAATGCATAGTTATAACTATACAACCACAAATTACACTATAATATATTATTAAATTAAACATAAAAAATTTCATCAATTAACTATTCATAATTTAATTTCTAAAATAAGTTCTAATTGAATTATAATTCATAGTCATTTTAGGCCCTTAAATGGAAAGATATTCCAATAGAAGAAACTCCCTACTATTCAAAATATTTATCACTGAAACTTTTGGAATTCGGTAGAGGTGTCATACGAGTCGGGTTGGGCCAGCTTGTCCCATTTTTTGGTGGCTTAATCGGACCAACATGTTTTGCCAGGCACGACCCGGTATAGTAACCGTGTCATGCAAGGCATGGCATAACTTGAGAAGTGACGGCCTGACATGGCCCACAGGGTTGGCTCATACATGGTTCAGGCTGGGTCATGCCTAGACTTACCAAGTCAGGTCAAGTCATGCCGAGTCATGCCAGGTATTGATGTGTCATGCTGGAATGTGTTGAGTCATGATAGGACGTGATGGGTCATGCCATTTTGGCCCATTCAGAATTGGGTCATCCCAAACTTTGAATATATTTTAAAATTTAAATTTTAAGACTAGATTAATTAATTAATTAATTAAGTATACAAATTAATACAACAAAAAAAATAAAATTACCATCACAAGTTACAACTCAACTAAAAACACATACAAATTATAAAATAACATAGCATGATTAAATCATTAAAAGATAAAAATCAATACATCAAAGATAAACTCATAAACATAAAATATCAATCTCGTAAGTAAGTGTCAGAATAAATAAAGAACAAAATAATAATAAAAGTAACAAGCTCAAATGACAAAAATAAATAAACAAAGACAATCCAAAAATGATCAATCTCATAAGCATATAATTATATCACTAGTGGTAGGTCATAGGAAGTACAGTAGGCTCAATCTAAGTCGTCAATCATCATCAAAGTCTCACGAATCATCATCAGCAACCAACTCCTTCACTCTTATTGCAGTTGCAACACGAACTTGGATGCCCAACCTTGAATCTTCCTAATCCTTCATGCATGCTAATGTCTCAATAATATCTGGCCGTAATCTCAATCTCATATCTGAAATCACATTCACAACAATAGAAAAAATAAATTATCGAGCATAGCAAGATTAGTATCATCATAGAAAGCATAAGATAAGTAGACTCATATGATTTTCACCTCTATAAAATATCAATGTTCTTATTATCAGTATGTGGTAGGATTGGTTAGTAATCACTATCTAAGTATTGAGATAGCTCACTCCTATTAGATGGTCTACCCCTTCATTTTCCCCTCGCTAATTGAATAGAGAAGTCATCATCTCTGAATATGGTATCCATGTCCATACTTGGAGCTTCACTACTTCTACTACCACCATACCTAGTATCAAATTATGTAAATAACTTAGTCAACTTCTCACGAATGAACCCTTCAGGTTGGTCTTCCTAGTTCATTCATGAGGATATGTATCTTAGAATATTCTCTACCCCTTCCACCTTAATTCTAGGATCCATACTGGCAACTAGATAATAAAGAGTTGGAATGGTAGACTAGTACTCTAAGTAGTTGGTTTCCATCTCTACATCTATATTGTTAAATGTTAGGTCATATCTAAACTTCCTAAACATATTTCTAATATTGCATACGCATATGCACCTGATTGTAATGCAAATCGTGAGAATATAAACTGACAAACACATATTTATCATGTCATAAAAAATCTTTAGAAATTTCATAAATGAAATTTTTATAGCCTAATCAGTGTCATCAATAATAAGTTTGTCACTCTTATTATTGACATAGTCAGATATCATGTGTTCGTATCCAAAACATGACTCCAACATCAGGTATGTGTAAATCCAATGATATCTCAGAACTAATTGGAATATCTTCTTCTTTATATCCACAGATAAAAAGAGACTACCAAACTCATGTTGTTTGCAAGTGGTACAAAGAAATTTTAGTGAGTTAAGTATGTTTTCTAGGGGGGTGGGTGCGTGGGAACAACCTTCATCCCTTGCTTGTATTATGAGGTTAATGATGTGAGACATACATATATTTTAATGGCATGTCTCTAATAGTCATAACAAATATGTTAATCGCTACTCCATTGTTAGATGTATTATCAAATGTACTATATATTTTATTTTGAATATTATATTCTTTAAAGATTCTCATCATGCACTCACAAATGGCAGGGCCATCTTGAAGATGAAGAATCTCTGAGAATCCTAACAATTTTTTTTAGTATTCATTTAGAATCTACATAGTGGGCGACGAGGCATGCATAAGATGTCTCATCGTGACTAGTCTAGATATTGGACGTCATGGATACCACTTCATTATATTTCCTAAATTTATTAATTATTATTTTTTTTCTAAGTTATAATATTTTAATATGTCATTTCTAGATGTGAACCTAGAAATCATACAATATACATGCTGAAAATAAGTATGCATGATACTGACTACCCTTGGATCTTCCAAATATATAATCGAAAGACCCATCATGGTGATTAGTTTTGTCATGTCTTCCCTCCGTAACTCATTGTGGTGCATGAAGGGGGTCAACATAGAGGTTGAATTGTATCCAGCCTCAAAGACCCCTTTACTGAGTTGGGTTTGCATAGGATTTAATGTACTATATTTTTTGGTGTATTGTTCGGCATGTCTCTTAATGTGCCCATGAACTCTTACTAGTTTATATTTTTTTTAAATATTTGTATTGTTTTGATTCTTCATTGACACCCCTAACATTTTTATATTGTATAATATTAAAGTGAGCCCAAACTATTAATTTTCTTCTAGTTATTTATTTTTTAAATGTTTGGATTTGGGTCGAGGTGATTGGAGAAAATAATGTTTCGGCGGCTTCAGACCTTTCAATAGGGTTATCGTTATCCATATTAAAAATTTCTATGTTCACATTTAAATTAATTTTGTTAACATCATTAAAATTACTTTTTTCATTTTATTTTTTTAATAGTTTATTAATTATATTACAAATTTTGTTTTTAAATTAAACATTAATTTATATTAATTAAACTAAAACTTTTAACTAAAATAAAAATAAAAAAAAACTAAACAAAATTTAAAAATTAATACTCATAATGCATAATATCTCATTTTTCTTTATGATGTCTATACCATAATCGATAGTCTACACACGAGTCCCAAATGTCAAAATCAAAAGGAGAGACTAAGAGAGAGAGAGATATATATATATATAAGAGAGTCGAGAGGAAAGAAAATATGATATATATATATATATATATATAAGAATGAGAGGGGGTATATATATAGATTTGAAAAATATAATTTTTTTAAAAAAATCATTTTTTTTATATTTTTTTTGAATTTTTTTAATATATTTAATGGGCAAAATCATGACAACCATCAGATTTCCACCTCTAGCGATTGGGGCCTTATCCAACAGCTTAAAATGCATTTTTTTGACTGTTGGATTAGTTCGACCATCGAACCGATCCAGTGGTCGTAGATTCTAGAAGCTTCAGCACTTGGAATGTGAAGGTTGGGTTCAGTCATTCGAACTTCAGAGTCCGGACATGGATTCGCATGAACACCGGCCTAAGATATGGCTATTCGAGGCTAGGGGCAAGGCACAGTTCAGGTCATGCTAATGAACCGTGCCTTTGAGCTAGGGTACCGAGCCATGCCTGGCACGACACTAGGCTCGGGTTAGCTTGGCATGACACGAATCATGCCTTGAGTCAGCCCAACATGATCCTAGGCATGGTTCAGGACCATGCCATATAGAGCTAAGCACGACTAAGTCAGGCTGTGCCTCGGGCTGAGCCCGGGCTGCCTGATCCATTTGATACATCTAGACTTTGGTACTAATACAAAGCTTTTATCACGTAGAGTAACTTTTATTCTCGGACTATTTAGTTTCAACAACAAAATAATCAACTAATTATAAAAGAACCCACATAGTTCTTTTTTTTTTCTCGTCATTGAACTTCTCTTTCTTTGATTCTCATATTTTTCATGTTTTCTCATTTTCATGTTCATTTCCATTTTCTTTATTTTATTATTATTTTATCAAAATAATAATAATAATAAACTCTCTTTATCACTTGGGATGCACATTCATGCAACCATATTTTTCCCAATTTTTTCATTATTTTATTATTATTATTATTATTTTAAATAATAATAATAATACAATAATTTAAAAATGATTGAATCTTAACTACCTCAAATTTAGATAAAATTTTTCACTGGAGCTATATAAAAAAAAAATTCAATTTTTTTTCCTTACAGCAAAATTACCATTTTGCCCCATTTTCTAGAAAAATCATATTATTTATTTATTTTTTTTTCTAGGTTTTACTTTCTCTCCATCTTAAAAAATTTTATCCCAAATTTCCTACATGTAATCATCCACAATCATAGGTATATGCTAAAGTTTAATCATTATTAAATGACTAAAATACATACATTCATTCTCAAATAAAAAAGGATAAGCAACACACATCGTGTCTTCGCGTTCCCGTGTTACTTCTTCTACTCCTTGATGTTGTCAGAAAACTTTTACTAGCCTCACAATTTTGCATTAAAAAACTTGGTCTCCGTAATCAATGTTATGCACTAATCTCTCTTTAAATGTCTAATCTGCATTAATATCGAGCTCGCCACAATCATCCACTCATAAGCTGGATTAGAAATATACTTACTGAGCATTGAGACATTAAATACCTTGAGGACATGGGTCTTGTTTCTGGATCACATTCACCCTACTCAATAGGAAATGTGCAGCTACTAAACTCCAAATAACACTCTGACCTTGATTACTATATTGTAAGCTAAATCATTCCACAATCTTGATCATCTGTCATCCCCACGAAGCTATACTAGTTAGTATACCTCATGACTTCTGACTAAGCATATGAGCCACCACATTTGTCTTAACTGGATGCTAATGCAAAGTAAAATTATAATTTTCTAGATATTCCATTTATCGGCATTGTCTCATGTTGAGGTCATGTTGTGTAAAGATAAATTTTAAACTTTTATGGTCTGAAAATATCTTAAACTACTCACCAAACAAATAGTAGTGTCATATCTCTAAGGTGAAAACTATAGCTTCCAACTCTATATCATGTGTGGGATAATTTCACTCAAGATTCTTTAGATGTTGTGAACCATAAGCTACAACTTTCCCAAACCGATCAGAATACATCTCAACCAATCTTTCAAGGCATCACAATATAGCGTATATTTTTTATTCCATGTCCACAACTATCAAAATAGGAGCTGAAGTAAGTATCTTTTTCAATTACTAGAATGCTTTCTTACATGGATCTGTCTACTCATACTTGAATTCCCTTCCAGGTCAATATAGTCTTTGGAGTAGCTAAATAAGAAAATTTTTCAATAAATCTCTTGTAATACCCAGTCAATCCCAACAAACTATGTATCTCAAAAACAAACATTAGTCTCTCCCAACTTATCACCACCTTGACTTTTTTAGGGTCCACTAAGATACCAGTAGCCGATACTACATGTCCCAAAAATTTCACTATGTTTGCAAAAAGTCACATTTGCTGAATTTTGCATACAACTTATGTTCACTCTAAGTTTGGAGAACAACATTTAAATAATCTTCATGATCTTTCTTAGACTAAGAGTAGATCAAAATGTCATAAATAAAGATTAAAAATAAAATGATCTAAATATGGCTGAAATATTCTATGCATGAGATCCATTAATGCTACGAGCACGTTTGTTAATCTGAAAGGCATCATTGTAAACTTAAAATGCCCATACCACATTTTAAATACTATCTTAAGGATGTCACCTCCCTAACTATCAACTGGTGATATCCAGTAAAAATCTATTTTTAAAAAGATTTGTGCCACTTTCAACTAATTAAACAAATCATCAATCATTGGTAATAGATACTAATTCTTTATCGTAATCCTATTCAATTATTGATATCCAATGCACAGTGGAAGGATCTTATCCTTCTTCTTTGCAAATAGAACCAAAGTTCCACAAGGTTAAATGCTCAGTCTAATGAAACTCTTGTCTAACAAATCTTGTATCTAGACCTTGAGTTCTTGTAATATAATCTATTTCATCCTATGTAGAGTCATAGAAATAGGTGATGTAGTAAAGTATAACTCGATATTAAAGTCTATATCTATGTGGGGTAATTATGGTAGCTCATTTAGAATAACATTCTTTTATTCACAATGTATCGGAGGAAGATCCAAATTCAGTGTCTTCTCATCTTTTAGGGTGAGGCATGCTAGGCAACTCATTAGTTGTCCATGTCATCTAAAATCATATACATTCTGAGATAAAGCATCATACTTATCTCCCTTAAATATAATACAAATACCATCTCATGTGTAGGTAATTACTATTCTATGATCATAATCAATAATGACTTGATGTGCTATTAACCAATCCATGCCAAGAATGACATCAAAATCTAATATGCCCATGACCCAAAGGTTCACCATGAGTAGAATCTCTGAGATTTCTAACTTATAATCTTGACATATCTTATCAATTTTCACCTTAGTCCCTAAGAGAAAATTAACATGCATTGGCTCATCCAAATTTTTAATCTCTAAACCTAATTTTTTCACACACGATGTAGAAATAAATAAATATAATGCACCAGAATCAAATAAAACTCTTGTCCATAAATGAAAAAGTAAGAAAATACCTTGTATTACTTATTGATCTTCCATCTCTATTTTGTAGTGTAATGGAATACACATGCTCTTGGGTTCTCTAAGTCCGGGCCTCTAGGCCCTCTTCTCGACCCTGACTCATGCTCGGATTTCTCTAACCGAGTTTAGGGTTAGGGTAAAAAGTACTTGTGCAGTACCTCATGATTCCACCTGATTCAATTTACTCATACTAGAAAAATGAGAAATAAACTATGTCTATGTATTTCCCACAGATGTATGTGATTGTTATGTCTCATAATTTTATGATCCTTGCTTTAGTGGGTACTCCCATTTTTTAATGTCCAAGCTAATGGTAGTGAAAACAAGTCCCCTATTTGATCTACCTATGACTCTCGACTTGGCCTTGACCTTGATAACTGTGACTTTGTCCATGAAATCCTCGAGAAATAAAAGGCCTTTGCCGCTTCCTAGAAAATTACTAAATTTCTGTTCTCTTTCCACTAGTATTCCCAATCACCTCATGGATATTTTGTGCATCCTCAACCTCTCGCTTTATGGCTAAAGCTATCTTAACTATTTAATCCTTATCTTGGATGAGACATCCCACAATCTTGCCTCAAATAGATAATTTCAATCCTTCCTCAAATTTAAGAACATTGGTTGTGTTAGTGACCACATAATCATCCACAAAATGTGTAAACTCTATGAAGTTAGCCACATAGTAAAGCACTATCATATTTCCTTGTCTGAGTTCAAAGAATTATGGGTCTTAGCATATCTAGTTAAAGTTAGAAAATATTTCTCCATGAAAAGTTCTTGAAATTCTTCTCATGTCATTGCCTCTATATTCTTCGAGTCATTGATCTAATCCCACCAAATTTGGGACTCGCCATCTAGATTGAAAGCTGCTAGCCAGATCTTTGTGTCATTGGAAGTGATCTCCATAGCTTCTATGATTTTTTCAACTTATCAGATCTGATGATCGGCCACCATCGAGTCCCCTTCTCCCATAAATGTCGGAGGACGATGTACCTTGAACCTTTGAAGGTTATTAGGTCCTTCCTGACCTATAGCTGCACTAGCATGTGCAAACATGGAAACTATGACACTCGCAGCCTCTATGAAGGCCTGCTCATCAAAGATGGATGGTGTTTAGCCCTCACTCTATGGACATCCTCTATGTCCTTATTCTCTACTTGTCATCTACACAAGCCAAATAAAAAATTGAAAATCACATTCATGTTCTATTATTAGTGCATATGCCAACTAATAATAAACTTTTCATTTTGAAGTTATCTTTTCATTTTATGAATTGCTAAGGTTATGTTTCTTCATCATTGTGTTCATTTTTTCCTATACATATTTCCTACCATGCATATAATCCATACAATATAAAATACATAATATGCCACACACCAATGTGCACACAAAGAAAATTCATTATATGTTATGATCTATCTTAGGTAATGTTCTACCTAGACCTTGACACCAAGTTGTTGCTTGGATATAAATTTTTTGAGCATTAGGTATTCATACTCATAAACTTCCATACTAAGTTATGAAACTTGTACCCATTTTGATCTACAAGTAATCATATACCTAAATTCTGATACCAAGTAGATACTTGAATCCCTATGGAATCCCATTCATTAACTACACAATAAAATATACAATAAAATAATATTTTTATTTTCTTACAAATATTGCTTACACTTTTTTTTCATTCATTTGCTCTACGGAATAAAAAAACACATAATATATAACTCAAGCCACAACCAACTTTCATCACGCATGCGATCTTCTATGTGGGGCTGTCATATGCACTAGACTTGACCTAAAAAGGAGTCGCATGATAGAGTGAACAAAGTTTGTAGAGGTAAACTTCTAAGTACACATAAAAAAATCATGTGCATATGCAATACAAATATGATATTTATGATTAAACTATATTTCATGCATAGTTATAATTACACAAATACAAATCACACTGTAATATATTACTGAACCAAACACAATAATTTTCACCAATGGAAAAAATCATTCACAATTTAATTTCTAAAACAAGTTCGAATTAAATTATAATTCATGGCCATTTTTGGCCCTTAAATGGAAAAAAATTCTAATATGCGAATACCCCTACCTCTTAGAAAATTCAACATCGAAACATATAAAATTTGGTACTAAATGAAGCTCTCGTTATGTAGAGCAACTTTTATTCTTAGACTTTTTTATTTTGACACCAAAAAAATTTACTAACTATAAAAGAACCCATACAATTTTTTTTATTTCTCTTGGCACTAAACTTACTTTCTCTGATTCTCAAAATTGTCACATTTTCCCATTTTCATGTTCGTTTCTATTTTTTATTATTTTAATTTTATTTTATCAAAATAATAATAAAAAAACTCTCTTTGACACCAGGACTACGCATACTCATATTACCATATTGTTCTATTTTCTAGAAAATTCATATTGTTTATTTTTTTATTTTTTTTCATGTGTTTCACATGCCCGACCCCTCCACTACGCATACTTATATTATCCACTTTTCCCATTATGGTGCATAATTTTATACATGGGTCAGGACTTATTCTCATGCCTCCCATGGCATGTCCCTAGGACTTGAACCCAATTCCTTATATTTTTTACAACATAATACTAATATACCTACCTAGCTCAACTAGTACTCAAGTGCTTGGATTTGAAACTATAGATAGGAGGTTACAAGTTTGATCTTAGGAGACATGACATGAGATGCATGAGAATAAGTCTTGTCCCATGTATAAAACTATGCGCCCTAATGGGAAAATCGAACAAAATGAGTATTCCTAGTAAAGGGGACTGAGCAATTGATTAATATTCATGAGGCTACCCAAGGACTGAGGTTGAGTGGGGCTCATGTTTGTTACATATAAATGCATTTATATGTAACAAACAACATTGCATATAATTTATGAGTTTATAATAACTATAAAGAAACATGCCAAGAATAAAAAATATATATTCCTTATTAGTAAGTTTTTATTCCTTGATTTTGAATAATGATAAGTACTCTTACATACTTTTAATAATTATATATCTCATTCAAAAATTTACTTTTAATAATTATATATCTCATATCTAAAATTTGATTAATTTATCTTTTTCATGTATGCAATATGAATCAACAAATTAGTCTATATGTGATCTAACATATCTTATTATTCTTAAGTTTATGTTAACTAAAATATTTAGTAAAAACATAATTAGTAAGAAAGAAAAATAATTTTACAAAATTATTGATTAGCCAAAGGCTATAATTATGTAACTCAAAAAAACAAATCTCCTTTCAAGCATTTATTTTTTACATAGAATTCGAATCATATGTATTCTAAGTGTATTTTTAGTAATTATGTAACTTATATCTAATATTTAATTAAATAAGGTTTTTTTCTAGCATGGATTATTCATCAATATATTAATGAATGTTTGAAGAAACAAGGTAAAGTATTCATAAATTTATTTAAACTAAAATATCATCTATCATAATTAAATTGATAGATAAAATAATGATTTGATAAAAATTACTATTTATCCAAACATTGTAATTTTAATAAATTAGCCAAATTCCAAAGAAAAAAAAATTCCATCTTTGTGTATTCCTTTACCTAAAATTTGAATCATTGTCGTAGAGACAAATAGTTGAAAACAAATAGATATGATAATATTTAGCTTGAGTTTTGTTACTTCCTTGTGTCTTTCTTATTCTCGAATATCTTATTAGATTACTTTATGTGAGCTATCTTTTTAGATAATTAAACTCTGACTGTGTTTCACTTATACTTGTAATTATTTGTAGGATTAGAAGACTATGGGGGAAAACTCATATTGATACTGAGTAGGATGGATTGTATGCTCTTTTTGATCGTAAGATCTCCTTCTAGATATTTGAATATGCTGGACACTAGTGTATTCTTAATTTTTTCATCAGTCACTAGCAAGGTTAAGAATATTATATCTTAGTCTTAAAGATATTGTAATCCTAAAGTGTGATACATGTCAATTAGGAAAGCTTACTAGAGTTGTTATATTTATGTGGTTTTAGTTTGAATATGTACTTATTTGATTTGATACACTTAGGCAAGACCTAGTAGAGATATGAATAAAATGAGATTTTAATATTTGATCATTTTTATTGGTAAATGCTCGAGATATAGATGGATATATCTCTTTCGAGATATATCATAAGTTTTTTTATTTTTTTAATCTTTCATAAAATGATAAAAAATCAGTTTAATAAAAATATAAAAAAATTAAAAGTAATAATATATTAAAATATATGTTAGACCAATTCAATATTTATTATAAGGATCATGTGATTAGATATTAGACTTTTAGTTATAGAACACCTCAACAAAATGAGATTGCTTAAAAAAATAATAGACATCTAATTCTCATAGATCAAACACTTCTATTTAAAAAGATTGTTCCAAATTGTTTTTTAGGAGGTTTGGTTTTTTAACCACAATCTACCTAATCAAATCAAAAGTTTTCTTTTTTTTTCTTAGTATATACCCTATCATATCATATGCTATAGAGAGAGACACTACATCTAAGGATGTACCTTCATTGGATACTCTAGTACCCAAAGAAGGTTCAAGTATTTTATACTATAGATTAAAAGAATTTTAGTGAGTATGGATTTTATTTTTTTAACTAGCATTTATTTTTTAACAATCCTAGAAAGAGTATGAATCTAGATGTGCACTTAGATGCATTACTCTTTCTCCCTTACATGTAGCCCAACTGGAATCTAGATGTTGTACTCAGTATGGTATTACTTTTATGGAATCATCATATCTACCAACTTATTTAGATTATGTTAATTCTATAGAGGATGAGATTTCATGGGTATGAAGATCATCCTTTAGGCCTAGATAATGTAGTAGTCCATGAGTCATCATCATCATGCTTAGACCAGATAGAAATGAGCTTAGGACTCAATTTTGATTATTAAGGAATGAAGAAATGAAGAAGATGATTTTGAAGAAATAAAGATGTACTTAGCACTCAATTTTATATATTTTGTCATATTCTTATCTTATTTATTCTTTTATTTCTATCATTTGTTTTTTTATGGTATTAGAATACTAATTTCTCATTCGAAGATATCTTCTCATTTAGGATGATGTCGTGCCATTATGAAAGAGATGTATATCCTACACTTTAATGAGCCTTGAGAATTGATAGCATGACTTTCGAGAAGATCTTATAAGACACTTTGTATGTGGGTGTTCACTATGAGATGAGTCCATGTGAGATGGTAGATCACTTTAAGTTAAAGAGAGGGGATTAACTCAAACATTTAGTATGAACTACTGGGAAACTTTATATACAGTGACATGATAGCCTCCTAAGGATTCTTATATCTCTTCCAACATCTCAAAGTTGGAGGATACATTAGTTAGATATGAAAAATATATTTTTTTATAATAACCTTAAGGAGTAGGCATATATGAAGCAACCACCTGAGTTTCAAATATCAAAGAATTAAGTAATTTATATATTATAACCTAAAGTAGTTGCCAAGAGCCTAGTTTATAAAATTTTGATAGGCAATCTTGTTACAAACTTTTATTTATTTATTCTGGAGCAACATTGATAGTAGGATGATTTGTTTGATTATTTATGTGGATGAGATTCTAATTAAGAATCATGATTAGTTATGGATCACCCAACTTAAGTAATTCCTTAAGGAATAATTCCAGACAAAAAATCTTGGGAAACTCAAGTACTTTCTTACTATAGAGGTTACTTGTTTTATGAAAGGTATCAACTTATCACATAATAGATACACACATAATACTCTTGTATAGGTTAGTCTTTTAGGTTCTACTTCAGCAAATTCTTCTATATATCCTTGCGCGGACTTCACTTTTAACATGACTCCTCAGTTGACTCTACCATTTATAAAAGAATTGTAGAAAAGATTAATTATCTAATTATAACTAGACCAAATATAACATACATAGTCACTATAGTTAGTCATTTCTTAGAATCTCCTTAACTATTTCACTTTGACACAATTCTTCATATTATTAAGTATGTGAAGAAGCCCCCATGGCATAGGATCTCTTTTAAGAATCATTGGTAATTTTAGTTGTTTGGGTATTCAAATTCAAGTTGGGCACCAACATGCACCAAGAGGATGTATACAATAATGATTTATAATTTTTTTGAAGATAATCTTATCTCCTAAAATAGTAAGAGGCATATAGTTATTCCCAGATCTAGTATATAGGTAGATTTCAAAATGATAGTGATAGTAACTTGTGACATTCTTTGAATGTGTCACCTAGTACATGAGATTAGGTATTCCTTTTTTCTCTCATTACTCTTTGCTATGACAATTAAGCATAGATATGTATAGCATCATATATATTGTTCAAAAGTTGATGAAGGATATAGATGTGGACTACTTTTTTTTAGGTAGAAGATTATGGTAGCAACCATTATTATAATATATACTAAGATAACATAATAATCATTGGATATCTTCATGAAGGTCTTGAAGAGGCTGCAAATCATCTTTATTTCATTCATGCTTTGTTTTGTGGACTTGTATGCATTAACTTGATGAAATTATTATAGGTTTTTTATCATCTTGTAGTATTCTCAACTTTTCTTTTTATGTTGTTGGGAGTAGTCAATTTGTATGCTACCCTAATTATTTTTGTTTATTAAACAAGTGTGTGCTAATATGATGTTATTTTATAGAGTTGTTTTCATTTTACTTATTTATCATTATTTTGTAACACATATTGTAATGTATTATCAGCTCTTAATTTTTTAATATTTTTATTAAATTAATTTGTTATTATCTTATGAAATATCTAAAAATAGAAATAATTTGTGGTGTATCATGATAAAGATATATCCATGTATATCTCGAGTAGTCATCAACAAGAGTAATATCATGCCTAGAATCCTCTTTAGTCGCATCTTTACTAGGTTTCCATATATCTAAATATATTAGATCATATGAGTGTATCTTCAAACCAAACTAACATGTATAATAGAAGCTTTAATAAGCTTTTCTAATTACTATGTCTTACACTCTAGGGTTGAAATACTTTTAAGACTAGGGTAAGGTATTCTTAACTTGGTCAGTGATAGGTAACCAAACTAAAAATATGCAAGTAAAAGGTCTAACATAATCAAACATCTAAAAGAAGAACTCATTGTTTAATAGAAAATATATAATTCACCATACTCAATCACAAATGGAATCTTTCGTAGAGTTTCTCATTCCTACAAATAAAAGTCAATGGAAGCATACATGAAATTAGATTTGAGTTGTCTTGAAAATTAACTCATAGAGAGTAAACTAATAGAATAATTTGGAATAAGCAAGATATAAAAAAAATAACAAAGACTCCAAATGGATACTATTATGTATAATATCTTTTGAATATTTTTAATAGGCTACAATAAAATTTTTAGAGTAAAAAAGTGTAGTGAATAATGTATGATTACCAATAATATGAGTATTAGATATTAGCTTCTGTGTTGGTAATTTAAGAGTCTGAAGTAGGTATACAAGTCAAATAACTAGTAGTATCTGAAAGAAAGAAAAAATATGTTGCTGCATTAGAGAGAAGTTTTGTATTCTACTTTCTAGTAGGTGTAAGTAACATAGTGAATGAGCTTTGTGAGAATCCTAGATGAATCTAGTAATGAGATTATGTCTCTCAATATTGCATAAAGCTCTTGAACTCCTCTTTGAATATAATATCTCATAGTTGTCTCTAATGTGGTCTATAATTCTATAATGTGTATACTGAACTGAGACTCTTTTCTACCATTTATGATAAACTCTCTCCATGTTGTAACACAAAATTTTAGTTCCCCCAAATAAAAAACAAAGCAAAACCAAATTAGGATTTTTGAAACCCCTAATTTTAATTTTTTTTATTCTACCAAAGTTTTCATTAGGGTTTTTCCTAAAAATATATATCATTGGGGCATCAGGGGCACCACCACATGCTAATTTATAGCTACCTTGCTCAGGCACACCACTATGCATATCTCTAACCCACTGAGGCACACCACTACAAGCATCTCATCCTTCTCAGGCAAACCACCACACACACCTCTACCTTGCTTTAACAGACCATTGCATGAGTGCCTACGTAGAATCATGCATCACCATGTCGCACAAGTTGGTGTCCAATGAATATACTTGGTGGTGCATAGCAACCATGCACCTTTTTCCTCATTTTGAACACGTTGTCACAAACTTAGTATGAGTGATGGTGTGACAATGTGCATTGTGCTTGTAGAGTGC
The DNA here is from genome assembly GCA_029783825.1 of Sapria himalayana. NCBI lineage: Eukaryota > Viridiplantae > Streptophyta > Magnoliopsida > Malpighiales > Rafflesiaceae > Sapria > Sapria himalayana. Next base: position 1,636,075 of record JAREIK010000215.1, read on the forward strand.
ACACACTTCTATACCTAGAGATTGTAAAGCTCACTCACAAAAACTTAGATTCAATTTTTTCTATGGTCGACTCTAATACAATGTTACGAAATAATATTGAAAAATAAATATAATAACTCATACTAATATTATTATACAAGCAAGTCTTTATAAAATGAGAAAAAATGATTGGAGTATCCCATATGTTCTGTACTCCCATCGAAATAAAAATAAAAAAGAAAAATAATACAATAATAATAATAAATTGAAAAATGCAACACATATGAATATACATCTAGTAAGATTTGTAATTCTTTCCAAGAACATGAGATGATCAGTCATATATTATGTGCTAGCACTCCTTTTGAGAATTGAGTTATAGAAATAAAATAAATATATGATTGAGATCTCTAAAACATTTTCTATTTATAATAGTGCTCTTAATACTTTTGGAATGTATAATTTTATCAATAAATTAATTATCAATTAAATGTATTCATTATTTCTGCCAAGGTTGTTATTTCAGATTTTTGAATGTAAAAGCATTCATTTGCCCAAGCTTTATGAACAAACTTCAACTAGGGTGTGGATAGATAGCATTAAATGCCATTAAAAGTGCATCTGTTAGATATTCTAATACTCAAAGAGCATATAACTGTTAATCTTATAGATAGAATAATTATTAATATTAATGATACATTTTTAAAATGATTTTATAAGATTCTAACATTGGGTGTCGAGATCGAAAAGAATTTTAAAACATTTCATATTCAAATTTTGATTGACACTTATATTAGAGCTCCCAATGGAATGAATATCTCCTCCCATTTTTTTTCATTTGAGAATGTTAGCTGCCACATGAAATTTATGATTTTGATTCCTCTCACTTTGCAACAACAATGCAGGGCATGAAACCTTCCTCAAGCAAGGATGGATAAACTTCTAGTAGATTTCTTTCACCTACTACTACTTCTTATTAGTCCAACATATATGCTTATATTCTAATAGAATGAGTATATTTTCTTTAACTTCCAATCTTGTTAGGTCACACTATCTAGAAATTTCAACTTCTAATTTCTATTGTCAGCTACATCACAAGATGTTGAGCCTTGTAGTAGTCTGGTCTAGGTGAAAAAAATTCTGATAAATAAGTTCATTCCCCTATTACTTTTTCTGATCAATCCAGCATAAATATTTTTGCTCCTGATCAGCTTGACATGCTATGTTGAATTGATGAGAGATTATATATACCTCAATTAAGAACATCTAATATGAGAAAACCTATTGTTTGGCTCATTGATCATGTTCATGTCGAACTAGATGATCCTACAAAAGATTTTACTAATCTAAATATTATATTTGATCTCTAGAAAAAGTAATTGAATTATACCTAACACTCTATTTTATAAGTTTTATATTATTTCATATTTTCTTCATATACTACTTTTAAGTTATTTTTTAATGGTATCAAGATGCCCAACATTTTCTTTATAATGGAATCTAAAAATCGATATCCCATATTTAATAAAAGTTTATTAAAATTTGCAAGTGGGTATGTATTGTTAGAAATAATACTAATTGAAAAGTAGACCAGTTGATGTCCTAATTGCTAGCAGAAGAATTTTTATAAATATACAAGTTGGACTACCAAGATATATTTACTATCATGATCATAGTGGACCTTATTAAATATATTTTACATTTGGTAATGACTTACAAACTATGTATCTATTAACTATAAGTGAAGAACCCATTTTTGGGAGCAATCACATATTTCATGCACATATTTGTACTAATTATATGAGTTTAAATAATTTCTAAGAACTTAGTTTAAAATATTTTGATCAAGAGTTTTAACTTTTTGGCTACAAACATATTTTCCTAATTTCTCACTAAATATCATAGAAGTTCACGAGGTATTAAGTATTCTTGTGCTAATTTATATTGATATTATTATTGCCATAGAAATGAATTTAACATTTTCAAATAGAATTGTAAAGAATTATGAATTTTATTGGGTTTAACATTGCAAATTGATGTCAAAATTATGTTATTGGGATCAAGATTGGTTTGTGTAGCAATTGAAACTCCAATTAAGCCAAATGTTTTATTGTTTAAGTGATAGGAAATCTATTATTAATTCTATTAGATACAATATTATTATATGAAGGTTTGACAATCTTAAAATTATATAACAAATATATTAAAGGAAAATTTATGTTATAGTGTCCTATTATAAAAATATTTGAATAAAAATAACTACCTTTTTTAAAAATTCAAAAAATTTGCACTAAATTTAAAAATATTTAATGAAATATCATCTCTTTTCTCTGTTATAGAGTTTTATACAGAAATAATGCATTTAAAATAAAAAATGTAAAATTTTATCAAAGTTTCAAAAATATGCCCAAACTAGTGCGTCTAAAAACAGTGACAATGGTTGTCGTTGTGAACACCATCCATTGCCACGCTATTAATTTTTTAAAATCATAAGCTGACATTGTGAATGCCGGCTATTGAAAACAATATAGAGATCCCATTACGCCCCTTACCCCTCCCCCCACGCCCATCGGCCCTCGCCCCTCTACCCTAGCCCCTCGCCCCTCGCCTCTCGGCCCTCGCCCCTCACCCCTCGCCCCTTGGCCCTAGCTCCTCACTCGTCTGCCCTCATCTTTTGCCCCTATCTTTCCACCCCTCTCTCTTCGCACATCTCTAGGAGCTCCTTCGTGGAGCTCCGTCAAGCTCCACGATGGAGCCCCATCAAGCTCCATGATTGAGCTCTAACGAGCTCGAAGTGGAGCTCGATGATGGAGCTCGACGGACCTCGTCGAGCTCTAATGAGCTCCATGTCGAGCTCGCTGGAACTCACTGAAGCTCCGTCGAGCTCCACGAAGGAGCTCCAGCGAGCTCGACTAGTTGCTCGAGGAGCTCTAATGAACTCTAGCGAGCTCGACGTGGAGCTTGATGAGCTCTCCACCATCAAGCTCCAGAAAGCTCAACGAGCTACGCGAGGAACTCCAGTGAGCTCCACTTCGAGCTCGTTGGAATTCGAGAGAGCTCCACGAAGGAGCTCGTGGAGCTCCAGTGAGCTCGACGAGCTCTTTCAAACTTCTTCATCGAGCTCTAGCGAGCTCCACTTCGAGCTCCCTAGAGCTCCACGATGCAGCTCACTGGAGCTCCATCATGGAGCTCATCGAAACTCATCGAGTTCCACGTTGAGCTGTAGTGATCTCCACTTCAAGCTCGCTAGAGCTTGACGGAGCTCCACAAAGGAGTTCACTGAAACTCTATCGTGGAGCTCATAGAGCTCTAGTGAGCTCCAGTGAGTTCGCCGTAAAGTTCACTAGAGCTCGATGGAGCTCCTCTAGCTTCACGAAGGAGCTCAATGGAGCTCCACGAAATAGCTCTTGGAGACAAGCAGGGAGAGAGGGGTGGGAAGAGAGGAGCGAGAGGTGTGGGCAGACCGGCAAGGGGCAAGTGTAGAGGGGCGAGGTGCGTGGGGCGTGGGGGGAGGGGCGAGAGGCGTGGGCCGTGGGGAGAGGGGTGAGGGGCGTAATAGAATCTCTACAATATTTTCAATAGTCAGCATTTACAAAGCTAGCCTATGATTTTTAAAAATTAACAGCGTGGCAATGGCCGCCATTCACAATGACGGTCATTGCCACACTATTTTTAGACACACTAGTTTGGACATATTTTTGAAACTAGGATTAAATTTTAGATTTTTTTATTTTGATACATTATTTCCATACAAATTTATTCATATTCGAAATCAACATGCTTTCCTTCCCTTTCCCATAAATAATTTTTTTTTATGCACACTTGATATGTTAAGCCAAAAAAAAATCTAAATATGAATTTTTTTTTCATACGTCTTTCTTCCTTTATGTCACTGCATCCCAAACATCATCATAGATATTTCTATGATGACAATGTCTTTTATTTTTATGCCACCAACATAATTTCTATATCATATGCCTCGACTCTAAGGTAAACTCGTCATTTCCTTATCTTTTGCTCATCATAGATATTTCTATGTGATAATAAATCTTTTCTATGTTCTTTGATTTTAAAATCAAATTACCTTATTTTACCTTATTTTACCTTATTTTACCTTATTTTACCTTATTTTACCTCAATTAGTTATTCTTTTTTGTTTTAAAAAATATTTTCCATACATAATTATTTATGTCAATCTAAGTTAAGAATTTATTTCGAGTATTGGCTTATGAATTTACTTTGAAAAGATAAATATTATATAACATATAATTTTTTTTGTAACTTTTGGTGTTGAAAAAATATACCATATTGGTGTAGAAATTAGAACTTCTAAAACTTAAATGGAGGGAAGAAGTAGACAATGTTTGTACCTTTTTAGATATGGCCTTTCTGTCAATAACTATAAAAAAAATACAAGCATTACTCTTCATTAATAATGAGATAATTCTTAATATAGATGTGCTTATTGGATCTTAAAACCCAAGATCATTGTGATTTGCATATGTATTTTCATTTAAGCTGACAATGTTAAGAGGATGGAATAGAATACATCTTAATTTGATTTCAAAAAGCTCCATTTGCAATGGATCTGTCGCCCAAACCTTAGTTTTCTCCCACAATCATTCACCACCAAAATACCAAAGAGAGGAGACATGATTCTTTTCTCTATCTACCTACTTTTAGATAGCCACCCACACCTCACATAAAGTGATGTGTTTTTTTTTCATTAAATCACAAAATATTTATATTTATTTTATTTTCTTAATAAAATCACCCATAACTAAATTTATTTATACACAAATAAATAAAATTGATTACTATGTTTTATGAATCTATCACTATGACATTGATTAAGGCTATGGAATGGGCCAAAGAATAAATAAGATTTTGGGTTTTCAAAATAAATTAAAGGATATCATTTATATTAAACACAATTCATTTCATTAAAGAATTATAATTAAACTTTCTCACTTACTTGAAATACAATTTGAGCCCTTTGTTATTTAATACTTACTACTCTTTCAATGTTAAAATTATAAATACACATTGATTAAATTAAATTACTGATAATTTTATTTAATTAATATCTTTTGATCTCCTTGAGACCTTCCAATTAACTTATTTGATATGTCAGATTATAATCCACCTGTACGGTTTGACAATATCAAAACTTATAAGTATTTTTAAGAGGGTATTATCAATCCTTGTAAGAAGACACAGATTTCATTAATAATTAATATTTACTATACAACTTATATAATTATGCGACTCATTGATCTTATTAATCTGTTAATCGATCTCACTCTATGTGAATCAAAATAAATATCTACAATCACACATGTTTATTAATTATCTCAAGATTAAAAGTATTAGAATTCATAATAATTAAGGGGTGTGAATTATTTTATGTGTCAATAATAAATAATTGACCGAGTTGGTCTTGTTCAACACACAAGAGAGTACTAGTATAAGAAGCTAGAACTTTACCATTCTTCATAGTTAAGATAGAGCTATTCAAATCATGTGCTACAATCTTACTAGTGGTGTGTCTAAGTCCATTTAGATTATGAACATTAGGCTTATATTTCTTAAGAACTGATGATTGAATCTTTTATGTATAAGTTTAATTCTACCCATCAAATCATCTAGTATGTGGAATCAAAGATATACTTGCATTATATTTAGATACAAACATATCTCATATAGATTCTCATAGATATGAATTAATAGAATTATATTAAATAAACATCAATGACAATAAAATGACTTTATGTATAAATATATTTTTAACACTGACTTCCTTCAAAATGAAATTAATAACAATGAGTTTATATCATAATAATTTATTTTCCAAACAATCTTATAATATTTTTTGATCATATCCTTTTGGATTCCTCTAAAAATTTCAATAGCACATATTTTCATTTCTTTTGTTACTTCTATTTAGGAGTCTTCTCATGATTCAACAAACTCATAACAAGTATATTAATCCATAAAATTAATATTAGTGCATCTAATCATGATATTTCATCAATTATCATTTGTGGAGGTATAATTATCTATTATGTTAATAATTGAGAGGTAAAGAGTAATCAATCAAAATATAAAATGTAGATCATACCAAATACACAAGATTCTCACTTAGCATAATGGAAAAGGTTAATATGTCAATATTCGTACCTCTTACAATCAAAGAAGCTACATTTGATGAGTCTCGAACTTGAGACCTTCTTCCCTTAGATGACACGCCATTGCACAAAGGCATCACCTTTAATATATGCATGTAATATGATAACTTGACAAGTGATCAACCATCATTGTACTATTCATGCCCAATTGCTTTTAAGTTTAAAATTTTTATGAGATTCAGTATGTTAGTACATGTATACCCGCACACTAGGAGTATGGAAAAGAAATAAATAAAAAAAGACTTACATGAATATGTTTTAATATTATTTTATCTCATGTAAAATTTTATTATTTTATTCATAATGTATAATTATTCTTGTTTGTGTAATTATCAGATCATATGTATTAGTTTTTGTATAATTATGAGATTCAGTGTGTTAATGATATAAAATTATGGGATTTGGTGTATTAGTTTGTATGTAATCACACACTGGGAGATTAAAAGAGAAGCAAAATGGAGAAAGTTGGTAGTAAAACATAAATGAATTTCACACAAATAATTTAACACCAAAAAATTTTATATAATGGTCAAAAGTAAATGGGGAAGCCCATAGGTCACATTATAGGTGTCAAATGGGACGTGCCGGGCCGGCCCAACCCATTTTTAGTCGGCACGACCGTGCTTTCTTGTCGGGCTAGGCACGGCAAGGTTAGTGTACCGTGCCGTGCATGGCCCGGAATGGTTCTGTAAAGGTCAGCCCAGCACGGGTCCGCGGTATGAATTTGCCTGGTTCGGCCTAGCCAAGCCGAACCACTAATTTAGTATCGGTGCACGTAGAGGTGTCAATCAGGCCATGTCGGGCCAGCCCAGCCCTTTTTTTTATCACGACCATGCTTTCATGCCGGACCAGACACGACACGGTTACTATATCATGTCGTGCATGGTCTGGCATAGTTTATAAAAGCCAAGCACGGTGAGCCATGCCGTGCCTGGCCCGGTTGGGCCAAATCAAGCCGTACGGGCCAAACAATGTCGTACGGGCCAGGTTAAAATTTTTTTTAAAATAGTTTTATATTTTAGTTTAATTAAAAAATATATTAAATTATATATAGAATTATGGATAATGTATAATATAATAAATTAATAAAATAAAAATTGTTAAAATTTTATTAAATTACAAAGTTTAATTTTTTTTAAAATTTAAAATAAAATTAGTTTATAATTTATTAGAATTAAATTATAGAGTTATAAATTTTTAAATAAAAAATTAAAATAAAAAAATAAATAAATCAAAAAATTTTGTTAAAAAAAATTAATAAGTAAAAAAAACAAAAGCAAATCAAATGAAATATGACCAATCATCCAATAGATACTGAAGGTCCAAACCAAACAAATTAATGTTTCAACGTAACGTTTAAATAAAGCATATAATCAATAAAAAATAAAACATCAAAATCAAAAAGTAGTGGATCATCATCAATCGTCAATCGGTATTTCATGAGCATCATCAGCCGCAATATCAAGATCAGTATCATATGGATCATCATCATCAACAATCAACTCCTCCACTTTCATAGTGGATGGGGCAGTAGTCCCTGTCCCAGTCTCAGCTCCAGCACGATCATGGATGCTAAACGCCGAATCCTTTCAATCCTTCAAACAGGCCAAGGCCTCAACAATATCTGGACGTAATCTCAATCTCCTATCCGAAATCACATTCACCGCAACAAAAAAAGCAGACTCCGATGCTACGCTCGACACTGGAGGAGTCAGTAGATCTTATGTCATCCTAGATAGCACGGGAAAGGTGGACTCATATGATTTCCACCACTGTAATATATCAAGATTCTTAGTATGAAAATGTGATAGGATTGAGCAAGTAATCAGTATCTAAGTACCGAGAATGCTCGCTCCTATGTGATGGTCAACCCCGACGTTTCCCCCTCATAGTCTCCGAACAAGGTATCAATGTCCGTAATCACAATCTCGCTACCACCACCATCATACCTAATATTGTAGTATGTGAACAGGTCAGTCACCTTTTTGTGAATGAACCCTTCAGGTGGCTCTTCCAAGTTCATGCACGAGGAAATATAAGTCAGGGTATTTTCTACCCCTTCCACCTTAACACTAGGGTCCATGCATACAGCGAGGCAATAAAGAGATGGAACGATGACCAGTATTTCAAGTAGTTGGTTTCCATTTCTACAACCATATGGCTAAGTCTCGGGTCAGCTCGATACTTTCTAAACATGCTACTATGTTGCATATGCACCTGAAATACAAGTCATTGGCGTATAAACCGATGAACACATGTTCTTCGTGTCATAAAAAATCTTCAGAAATTTCATGAATGAAATATTTGAAGCCTAGTCAGTCTCGTCAATAATAAGTTCGTCACTCTTACTATTGACGTAGTCGGATATCACGTGTTCGTATCCAACACATGATTCCAACATCAGATACGTGTAATTCCAACGATGTCTCACATTCGATTGAAATTATTTCTTCTTAAGATTCGCAGACAAACAGAGGCTACCAAACTCTTGTTGTCTGTGAGGAGTGCGAATATATTTTAGTGCATTACATATATTATCCAATGCGGGAGAACACACCTTCATACACGCTTGAACAATCCGGTTAATCACGTGACACATGCATCTGACATGAAAAATATCTACTAATGGTGCAGCTCTAATATTCCTAACAAATATTTTAATCACTACTCCATTATTAGATGCATTATCGAATGTGATACTAAAAATTTATTTTGAATTTTATATTCCCTAAAGATTTTCATCATACACTCAAAAATGGTCGGGCCATCATGAGGATTAAGAATCTTAGAGAAACCTAAAATTTTTTTATTCATAGTCCAGTTAGAATCTACATAGTGGCTGGTGAGATATGCATAAGATGATTCATCATGACTTGTCCAAATATCGGACGTCATGGACATCACTCCACTATATGTCATAAATTCATTAATTATTTTTTGTTTTTCTAACTTATACAATTTTAGTATGTCATTCCTAGATGTGAACCTAAGAATCCTATGATAAGCAGGCTGAAAATATGTCTGCATTATGCGCACTGCTTTGGATCTTCTGAAAATATGATCAGAAAACTCATCACTGTGATAAGTCTGGCCATGCCGTCCCTACCCAACTCGCTGGAGTAAATGAAGAGAGTAAACTTTGAGACTGAACTCGATCCAGTCTCAAAAAATGCAGTGCCAAGTTGGATTTTCCTGGGATCTAATGGACCATATTTTTTGGTGCATAATTTGGCATGCCTCTTAAGGTCCCCGGTCCCAAATGAACTCTCACTGTTAAAATTCTCGTACAATATTTGTATTGCGTCATTTCTTCTTCTTCACCCCTAATATTTGTTTGTTTTATTATATTAAAATGAGTCCAAACTACATAAGTCCTCCTAGTTTTTTATTTTTTAGAAGTTTGGGTTGAGACGACTGGAGAAACCAAAGTTTTAGTAGCCTCAGACCTCTGTGTAAGATTTTCATTTTCTAAATTTAAATATGTTTCATTAGTATTTGTCATTTTTAGGATTTTTGTTAAGCAGGACACTTATTTAGAGACTAGATGATAGATTTTAGATTTAACTATTTTAGGACTAGAGAGAGAGAGACTAGAGAGAGAGAAAGTAAAAAACTTAAAATAAATTACTCGATAAAGCAGTCAGGTCGATCACGTGCATGGTGCACCACAATCTAGCTCAAAATTCAAAACCTAAGTTGAGATTCCCGAAAAGCCAAGCCAACTAACAAAATCTCAACTTCTCGAGTCCTGAGAGAGAGGAGCAAGAGTTTTGAGAGAGAGAAAATGTCAGATTTGAGAGAATAAATGTTTATGAAAAATATAAATGTTATGGAGATGGTGAAAGGATTTTATAGATTAAAGAAAATAATTTTTTTAAAAAAAGTCATTTTTTTGATTTTTTTAAATTTTTTAGGGAGCATAATCATGAGGGCCGTTGGTGGCGAGATCCAATGGCAATATTTTAAATTTTTTTTTTGCCCGTTAAGGGGGAATTGGATCGGGTCGGGGTGGGGGGGGGGGGGTACCGTGGGTGGGGTCCAATCAGACCCTACCCGCGGTCTTTTTTGCTGGAAGCTTGGCTTGGCCTGACTCCCGTGTCCTGAGTCACGGTGAACCCACAAGTGACTCGTGACTCGTGAGGGTGTTGGAAGCCAGGTATGTGGGTCAGTGGGTGCGGGACACCGGGGTTGGGTGTGAACTGTGACCCTGACCGTGCCTACGGGTCGTGCCATGGGCCATCGAACCGTGCCGGGTCAGGCACAGCACGGGTTGTCCCTTACCTGGGCATGGGATATTCTGGTGTCGGGCTAGCCCAGGCACGACTGAACCATGTCGCGCCTCGTGCCGGGCGGGCCAGGCCCGACCCAATTGACACCTCTAGTTGCGCGCCGTAATGCCGTCGAGCCATGAAACCATGCACCGTTGCACTGCCGCACAACCGAACCTCTAATTTAAAAAAAAAATTAGGGTTTCAGTACGTGCCGACTAATTTAAAAAAAAAATAGAATTTCTCGGCTCGTGCTGAGGTACCATGCCAATGAGCCATGATACCGTGTCGAGCCATGCACGGCACTAGGCTCGGTTGGCCTCGGCACAGCATGGCACAGTTGGTGTTGTGGACAGGCAAGACACATGCATGGGCATGAAAAATTCCTGTGCCGTGCCGGCCCAGGCACCGCCAAATCGTGCCATGCCTCATGCCAGACTGGGCCTGCCAGGCCTAGTTGACACCTCTAGGTCACGTGCTCTCACCAAAAGCATAAAATAAAACTACAATACCCCTCCATCAAGTCGATGCATACAAATCTAAATGTATGTTGTAGTAATAGTTTTATCTAGATTTTTATTCCTGAGGAAGAATCACTCAACCTCTATGTGCTTCATTCTTGCATTATATACATGATTGGAGGATATATATCTTACTATTTGACTATCAAAGTAAATGATAGAGAAAAAAGAGAAAGCATACTCAATCTTCTTAAGCAAATGCCACATCCAAAGAGCCATGCAAGTAATTATCACAATCACTTTAAACTATATCTTTTGACTAGATCTTGAAATAACTTATTGTCTATTACTTTTATAGGAGACAAGGTCACCTCTAAGAATGGTATACAATTTTGTCATAGACTTCCTCTAGGTGGATGATAGTGCCCAATTCAAATTTAAATACATAGCAAACTAGATGCGTCAAATAAGTCATATCGTGTTGGCATTGCCCATTTTTATGTGGCCCAGCCATGCCATAGTGTAGTGCCCAAAATATCATGGTTTCCATGGCACATTTGGCATGCAGTAGTGCTTGGTCATGCTGAGTCATGCCATCCCATGTTGACTGCATTAGTGCCTGGTCATGTAAATCAAACCCAACTTATGTGGTTGGGTTTAAAAAAAATAACCAAGCCCTTTGAAAGGTTACCCAACATGGCTTGACCCATGACCCATGACCTATCCATTATTAATCATGGGTCACCATGCTGATGGATCATGCCAGACATATAGATCATGCTTGGCTTGACATGAGGTATGACTTACTCTAGCTAGCATGGTCTAGTTTGTAGCATGGTTTTGGATTATACCATTATGGGGCTAGCACGACCAATTCTAGTAGTGCCTTATGTCATGCCCAAATTGTCTAGCCCACTTGATACCTTTATAACTAACTTCAAGTATCCATGGTCTCTAAAAGAGATCTCAAATCCTAGAGATTAGTATATGAAGAGATGTGATAATGTGAATCTTAAAAAATTTAGAAAATAATTAATTTTACTGACTATTTATGCTATATCTATTTTGGTCAAAGTGATATAGTTAATCTTTATTAAGATTCTCCTATAAGTAGAAAATCAAAGTGAGAATTTAAAGACATGGAGGAAGTGTATGCATTAGATACGACAAAAAATAATATCTAGAAAGTAGTTTTCGCTACAATAATCTATCTACTTTATTTGGAGAGAAAGAAATAGGATATGTTTTGAAGGAAAGTACCAATATGCTAGTACTTTTGTTAGGAAAATAAAAACAAAAATTTAGATTATTTTTAGTAAAGAGTGTAATAGTTTGATGCTACCTTATCTTGTACAAAAAAAAAATTCGTATTGAAATATTTACTTATAAAAAAAAATTAGAGATATCACATAAAAAGTGAAGTCAATGTTTGAATTACTGAGAGTATCTACTAAAATGCAATCTAAAAGACTGGCCTTTATAAGTGTATCAAGTACATTTCTTCTCTATGATAAGATGATACACCTCATAGAATATGTCACATCAATGCCAAGAAAGTATCTGAGTCTCCTAAGGTACTTCATTTGAAACTATTCTTGAAGGTATTTCTTAAGTTTGATAATTTCTAATTCATTATCTGTCATAATTAGAATATTATCCATGTAGAAAATTAGCAAAATCATAACGTCATTATGGCTAGTTAGAAAAAATAATGAAATATCAATAACACACTTGAGTAACCAAAATAAGATTACTAACCATGAAAACCTCACAGACCAAGTACTTGGTGACTACATTAGTCCATACAATATATTCTATAATTTTCAAAATACAATTGACTATGATGCTTGAAAACAAGTTGATGCTCTATCAATACTTTCTCCTCAACATCACTATGAGGAAAATATTTTTTCATATCTAGCTCGTATATCCTCCAACTATGAAATGATGCAAAAAAAATCAAAATTTATATCAAGGCTATCTCATATACTAGACAATAAATATCCGAGTTGTCCACGCCAAATGTATGAGTGAATCCTCTCACTATAAATCTTACCCTTAGATGATCTATCTTTTCATATGTATCTATCTTTATCAATAATACCCACCCACAACTAATAACATATATTCTTGAAGTTCATGATACAAGTTCCTAAATTCTATTAAAATAGAGGGAATGCATCCCTTCCATCATGATCTAATATCATCTATATTAGATAATACCTCAGAAATAGACTTTGGTATCCTAATACCAATAAGAGAAGTAAAAAAAATAAAAGGAGAAATAATACATGAGTACAAAAAACCTATGTAATTAGGTAATGAGTAAAACCCTTTTTCCCCTTTTAGAGAGTGCTCAAAAGGTCAAGATCAAATAAACTAGACTTAGAATCATCTAGCTACTTGGTATGGTCATCTCAAATCTAAGTAGGATAAGTATTTCACTCTCTCATAGTATAGATTCTATGTCTTGTATTGCAAATCTCCAAGTTATGGACTCAATGTGGGTCTATACTAGGGAAGATTCATTGACTACCATATCATATAGATTCATTGAAATATTAGGCTGATTAATAAATGAGTCTTGGTCAAAAACAAAAACCTTAACACTTAAGAAAATTTATCAATCTCTAGTAAAGATTACTTATAATTTATTTAGGCAATCAAGTATCCAAGAAAAATATATCTTAAGATCCAAGATATCAACTTATCCCATATTGAAGAATAATTAATGATAAAATTAAAAAAATTATTATTTTCACACCAAAATATAAGATCTAGAAATAATATAAGAAGATATATGATTAATGAGGAAAATTATTATTAAAATCATATCTCACCAAAAATATTTGGAATACTCTCTCCAAGTGTATATGTCACTCTGATCCACAGGGGATCCCATTTATTCATCACACAATGAAAATGTGAAATAAAATAACATTTTTTATTTTTTTTGAAATATTGTTTCACATTTTTTTTGTTTGCTCAGTGGAATAAAAAATTATATAATACAACTAAAGTCACAATTGCCTTTCATCATATGTGTGATTATGCATGTGAGTTTATCATCTACACTAAACTTGTACCTGAAAGGGTGTCATTTAATAGAGCTAGCAAAGCTCGGCAGAGATAAACTTCTATAGGGCTACTTTCCACCTAAATACACGCAAAAAAATAAAATCATGGATAGATAGTAATACAGATTCAATGAAAATATTTACATGAATGTAAATATAGATAGAATATTTTTATGCCCATATCCTCACCGACTCCTCCACACATGTCGAAGTCAAGTGTGATATCATATATATATATATATATATATATATGATATAGGCCTTCTCCAAAAAATAATATTGGACATTCTTTGAAAAATATTTTTTTTGGATATTCTCTAATAAATATTGGACATTGTCAGAAACATATGGACCTTTTCAAAAAATAATATTGAATATTCTCTGAAAAATACGGTGTAACTCAGTTTAGATATTTTCCCATTTTGAGTTCGCATAAATAATATCCATTATAATATTTAATATATCAATCATGCACACACATATTTATTTGCGATATTCTCATATATATGAAATGCAAGGATGATATTTATGATTACACTATGTTACATGCATAGTTATAACTACACGAACATAAATCATACTGCACCATATTATTTAACCAAATATAGAAATTTTTAGTAATTAACCATTCACAATTTAATTTTTAAATATTTCTGAACTAAATTATAATCATAATTATTTATGATCTTAAAATGTAAAGAAATTCCAATAGGAGAAAATTCCTACATCTCGGAATATTCAACACATGAAGTTCTTGTCATGTGAAGTAACTTTAACTCATTAACAATTCTTTTCCGACCCAAAAATATTCAACTAATTATAAAATAACTTTGATAGTTGTTTTTTTTCCTATCTGGTACCACACAAAACACTTCCATTTCCCATGAATTCTTGTTTTCACATTTTTTAAATATTCATATTATTATTATTTTATTCAAAATAATAATAAATACTTAAATATTTGAGACAGTGGACTGCACATGCACACAGTTACATTTCTTTTTATTTATTATTATCATTATTATTTTAATTATTAAAATATTATTAAAATAAAAACATATGGCTACACATGTGTGCATCAACTTTTCTTTTCTTTTTCATTTTTCAGTTTTTCCATTTTTCTAGTCTTTTTTTTTTCATTATGTTATTTTTATTTTACTTAATACCAATAAAATAATATTAATCAAAAATGACTAAATTTCTACTATCTCAGAATTCGATAAAATTTGTTATAATAACTATATTTCACAAGAGAAATTCAATGGTAAATTATATTTTACTATATGGAATCTAAAAATTTTTAGATTTTTCTTATAGTAAAATTATCAATTTATTTATTTTTTCTAGAAAAATCATGTTATTTATTTATTTACTTTTTTTTTTGGGTTTTGCATTCTCTCCTCCTTAACGAATTTTATCCCAAAATTTTTACATGTAAGCACCTATAATACATATATGCTATAGATACATATTATTAAACGCCTAAAATAATATCCCTTCATTCTCAAATAAAAAAGGAAAAGTGGTATGCATCATGTTCTCAAATTCTCATGTTGCTTCTTTCACTCCTTAATACTACCATAAAATATTTACTAGTCTCATAGTCTTGTATCGCTAAACATAGTCTTTGTTATCTATGCTATGCACTGATCTCTCTCTTTAAATGTCTCATCTTCATCAATAATGAGCTCACCCCATTCCACATGAGTTAGATCAAAAATGTACTTCATGAGCATGGAGACATGGAATATCTCATGAACATCAAATAAATGTGGTAATAATGCCAACCGATAAGCAACCGCACCAACTCTCTCGAGTACCTTAAATGGCCCAATATATCTTGGTGATAGTTTTCCATGCTTATCAAATCTGATCACTCTTCTCTTAGGAATTACTTTCAAGAAAATATCATCTCTCACATCAAACTCTAGAGGTCATCTTTATCTATCAGCACAACTTTTCTATCAAATTTGAGTTGTAAAAAGATATTGTCATATCAAATCTACTTTTTTGAGGTGCCTCTAATCAAATTTAGACTCATGATGGATTTGTCACCTACCTCAATCCAAAAAATTGCAGAATGACATGACCTTCCATATAATACCTCATAAAGTACCATCTAGACACTTTCCTAATAACTATTATTGTAGGAGAACTCAACCAAGGGCAAATATTTTTTACAGCTACCCTTGAAATCTAGAAAGTATGCTTATAGCAT
This sequence comes from Sapria himalayana, assembly GCA_029783825.1. NCBI lineage: Eukaryota > Viridiplantae > Streptophyta > Magnoliopsida > Malpighiales > Rafflesiaceae > Sapria > Sapria himalayana. The sequence continues at coordinate 1,652,266 of JAREIK010000215.1, forward strand.
GCCCTTTAAAACATGTATGGTCCTCTCTGGTTGACCATCTATCTATGGATGAAAAGTAGTGTTCACTATCAACTGTATTCCCATGGCTTTCTAGAAAATCTTTCAAAAGCGAGATGTAAACTTGGAATTTCTATCCTATACAATAGATATTGGTACATCATGTAATTGGATGATTTCTCATATGTACAACTTCTAGAATTCTACTAGCATGAAGGTCATCCACATAGCAAAAAAAATGTGCTGACTTGTAGGCCAGTCTACTATCACCCACATAGCATCATGCTTCCATGATGTCCATGACAAGTGAGTCACAAAATTAATCATGATATACTCGCACTTCCACTCTACTATCTCCAATGGTTGATGTAACCCTATTGGCTACTGTTGCTCATCCTTTATTTATTGATACAAGAGGCATCATCATACAAAATCCTCAATATGTCTTTTCTTCATGCTCCAATAATACTAGGGACGTAAATCATGATACATCTTCAATCCACCTAGATGTACTATAAAATAAGAATAATAGAGTTCTCAAAGAATCTCTTCTCTCAATTCTATTATGTAGGGAACCAAAATCAATCACCTAAATCAAAGACTATCATCCATGTGAATAGCCAAGTCCTCTTCACCAATACTAGCCTATACTTGGTTCCCGTTGGACAATATTTATGCATCTTGTCTATGGAACTCAATCACTTTACTCAATAGAAAAGGTTTAACTACTAAACTCTCAATAATACCATAAGCTTGATTACTATATTGTAGGTTAAATCATCTTATAGTCGTGATCATCTACCATTTTCACAAAGCTCTACTAACTAGTACATCTCGTGACTTCCAACTGAGCACATCAACTACCACATTTGTCTTACCTAGATTGTAATATAAAGTAAAATCATAATCTTCAAGATATTTCATCCATCAGTGTTGTCTCATTTTTAGGTCTCATTGTGTAAAGATATATTTCAAACTTTCGTGGTCTAAAAATATCTCAAACTACTTACCATACATATAGTGGTTCCATATCTTTAATACAAAGACTATAGTTGCCAACTTTATATCATGTGTGAGATAATTTTACTCATAGTTCTTCAACTACAATACCCATAAGCTATAACTATCATTGACTTCATCAGGATACATCTCAGCCCATCTTTCAAGGCATCACAATATACCATGTATTTTTATTATTTATTTGTAACTATCAGAATAGGAACTAAAATAAATTTCTACTTCAATTTCTAGAATTCATTCTAATATGGATCAATCTACTCATATTAGACTTTATTTTGACTCAATCTAGTTATTGTGCAGCTAAATAAGAAAAATTCTCAATAAATCTTCTTTAATACTTAGTCAATCCCAAGAAACTATGTATCTCAAAAACTGACTTCAGTCTTTCCCAACTCATGGCTGCCTTGACTTTTTCAGGGTCCACTAAGACACTACTTCCAGATACTAAGTATCTCAAAAAAATTATCTCTGTCAACCAAAAATCACATTTACTGAATTTGGCTTACAACTTATATTCTCAGAAAGTTTGGAGAATAATATTTAAATGATCTTCATGCTCCTTCTCGGACTAATAGTAGATCAAAATTACATCAACAAAGATTAAAACAAACTAAAATATTATATGCATGAAATCCATGAATCATATTGGCCCATTCATTAATCTAAAAGGCATCACTATAAACTCAAAATACTCATACCCCATTCTAAATACTATCTAAGGGATATCAGCCTCTCTAACTCTCAACTAATAATATCTAGTATGAAGATCTATTTTGAAAACAACTTATGCTCCTTTCAATTAATTAAACAAATAATCAATACTTGGTAATGAATACTAATTCTTTATTATAACCTTATTCAACTGTCGATAGTCAATACATAGTTGAATGGTCTTATCTTTTTTTTTTGCAAATAGAATCTGAGCATCCCAAGGTGAAGTACTGAATCTAATGAAATCCTTGTCCAACAAATCTTCTATCTAGACCTTATGTTCATGTAACTCAACCAGTGTCATCCTATGCGGAGTCATAGAAATGTATAATTTACTAGGGTGTAACTTGATATTAAAGTTTACATCCATATGTAGGGGTATTCTTTGTAGCTCATCTGAAAAAATATCTGCATATTTGCAATCTATTCAAGGAAGACCTAGATCCTGTGTCACCTCATCTTCTAGGGGGAGGCATATTAGTCAACCCATCAGTTATCCATGCCATCTAGAATTATATATAGCTTAAGGTAAAGCATCATGCTTATTCCTTTAAAATATAACACAAACATCTTCCAATGTGTAGGAAGTAACCCTTCTATGATCACAATCAATAATTACTTGATGTGCTGTTAGCCAATCCATGCCAAGAATGACATCAAAATCTGAAATGACCATGATGGTTTATCATGAGCAGAATCCCTAAGACCCCTAATTTACAATCCTTACATATCTGATCAATTTTCACCTTAGTCTATAAGGGAGAAGTCACATGCAGTGATTCATCTAAGTTTTTTACTTCTAAACCCAATTCTTTCACATACAATGTAAAAATAAATGAATGTTATGTACAAGAATAAACTACAACTTTTGCCATAAATGAAAGAGAAAGAGAGTATCTTGTATCACTAATATTTCTCACATTTCTGTTTGTGTTGTAATGGCATAAACATGCCATGTGGCCCTCGATGTCCTGGCCTAGGAGCCCTCTCCTAGACCTAAAACCATGCTCTTGCCTTTTTGGCCTAACTATGAAATACGAAGTACTTTTTTGGGACCCCAAGATTAAAACCATCTCCCTTGACTTATACTATAGAAATGAGGAATAAACCATGTTTACATATTTCCCAAGGATGCCTGTGACTAGGATGTCCCATAATCCTAGGATCATTGCTTCTATGGGCACTCTCATTTCAAATGTCTAGGTTGATGGTAATGAAAACATATCTTCTGTTCGATTTGGCTAGATAGCCCAATATGGCTCTGGACTTGATAATTGTGACATTGTCTCTGAAATCCTAAGGAAACAAAAGGCTTTTGCTACATTCTAGAATTAGAAGAATACTGGCATTTGTTTGCCTTTCTACTAGCACCCATACTCGCCTCTTGAATGTTTAATGCAACCTCAATCTCTTGCTCAATGGCTAAAATAGTCGTAACCATCAAATTCATATCATGAATAAGAAATTCCACAATCTTGTCCCAGATGTACAATTTAAATCCATCCTCAAATTTTAGAACCTTAGCTACACTAGTGGCCACATAATCATCACCAAAATATACCAACCCTGTGAATTTAGTCACGTAGTAGAGTACTATCATATTTCTTTATTTGAGTTCAAGAAATTCCTAAGCCTTAGTATGTCTAGTTGAAGTCAGAAATTAGTTCTCCATGATAAGTTACGAGAATTCTTTTCATGTCATTGCTTCTATATTCTTCGAGGGTTTGATCTAATCTCATCAAACTTAAGACTCACCCTCTAGCTGGAACACTACTAGCCAAATATTTGTTGCATTGGAAGTAATTTCCATAGCTTTCACAATTTTCTCAATTTTTCAGGACAAATGGTAGGCTACTATCAGATTTCCTACCCCCATAAATGTTGGAGGATGATGTGCCTTGAAACTTTGCAGGTTACTCAATCCTTCTTGACTTTTAGTTGTACTAGCTTATGCAAACATCACAATTACCACACCCATAGCTTTTATGAAGGCCTGCTGGTCAAAGATTGTCGGTGATTGGCCATTGCTCTATGGATGTCATCTGTGTCTTCTTCCTCTACTTTCCATCTACACAAAAGAAATAATAACTTGAGAATCATATTTATATACTATTATTAGTGCACATGTCAACTAATAATAGACTTTTTAATTGAAATTACCTTTTTGTTTTTTAAACTCTCTAAGGTTATGTTTCTCAACCCTATTATTCACATTTTCCTATACACATTTCCACCTGAATATAATCCACATAATGTAAAGCACACATCATGCAACACACCAATGTACACAAAAAAATTCAATGTATGTTGTATCTATACTAGATAATTTTGTACTTAGACCTTGACACCAAGTTGTGACTTATATAAATTTTCCAAGCACTAGGTAATCTTATCCCAAGATCTAATACCAAGCTATGCCAAGCTACGATGCTCATATATTTTATACAATATATTCTAGACACATGCCGATCAAACTTTAGGTTCATACACATAAGCTTTTATACCAAGATATGAAATATGTACCAACTACAAGTTTTAGGTGGTCATATACCTAATCTTTGATACCAAGCTATGACACTTCAATCTCTAAGAAATCCTGTTCATTCATCACATAATGAAAATGTGATGAAATTATATATTTAATTTTTTCTAAAATGTTGTTTTACACATTTTTTTTCTATTTGCTTAGTATAATAAAAAAAATATATAATACAACTCAAACCAAAACTAACTTTTATCATACATGTGATTCTTCTTATGGATTTGTCATTTACACTAGACCAAAACTTGAAAGGGAGTCCCACAATGGAGTTAGCAAACCTCAATAAAGATAAATTTATATATGGCTACATCTCACCTAAGTACACGTAAAAAAAATTATGCATAATATCACTACATATTCAATTACAATATTTACATGAATATAAATATAGATGAGATATTTTTATTCCCATATCTCGAGTCTCGTTGATTCCCCTATACATGTTGAAGCCAAGTGTGATATTATATATATATTGGACATTCCCCGAAAAATATTTTTTTTTGACATTCTTCTATAAATATTAAACATTCTTAGAAAAATATGAACATTCTCCAAAAGATAATATTTAACATTCTCGAATAAAATATCACCTAACTTAGTCTGGACATCATTCTATTTTGAGTTTGCATAAATAATATCTATTATAATATTATATATGTCAACCATGCACTTACTCATTTATTTGTGATGTCCCCATGCATATGAAATGTAAGTATGTCATTTATGATTAAACCATTTTACATGCATAGTTATAACTACACGAACATAAATCATACTACAAAATATTATTTAACCAAGCATAGACATTTTCAGTAATTAACCATTCAGAATTTAAATTCTAAATATTCCAAACTAAATTATAATCAAAGTCATTTATGACTCTTAAATGGAAAAAAAGTTCAATTGGAGAAAACTCATGCCTCTCAGAATATTCAATACCAAAAATTCTTTGAATTTGGTACTCACACTAAACTCTCGTCATGTGAAGCAACTTTAATTCTTTGACTATTCTATTCCGACCCCAAAATATTCAACTAAATACAAAAGAACTTATATAATCTTTTTTCCTCTCTGATACTACACTGAACACCTCCATTTCTAATGAATTCTCATTTTCATATTTTTATGTTTTTTTTAAATTATCATTTTATTATTATTTTATCCAAAATAATAATATATATTTAAATATTTGAAACCTCAAGATGTGCATGCATGCAGCCACATTTCTTTCTATTATTATTATTATTTTAATTATTAAAATAAATATATATGGTTGCACATGTGTGCATCCACGTTTTGTTTCCATTTTTTCTATATTTTTCCACCTTTTCCATTTTCCAATTTATATCTTTTTTCCCATTATTTTATTATTATTTTACTTAATAATAAAACAATAATAATAATGAAATATGACTATATTTTGACAATCTCAAAATTTGGTGAAATTTATCATAGTAGTTATATTTCATGAGATGAATTTAATAGTGAAGCTCATTTTATCATCTGGAATCTAAAAATTTTTAGATTTTTCATCCCACAAAAGTACCATTTTGCCACCTTTGTTTCCAAAATAATCATATTATTTATTTATTTACTTTTTTTTGGAGAATTTACAATGTGTCTGAAACTATCTCAATTAGATATTTATTCTTTTTGTCATCAACTTTGTTTTATTGAGGTGCAGTAGTATATGAAGTTTATGTATAATTCTATAATTGATATAAAAGTATTGATTCCGTTCAACATTTATTCTAAAATATTATCACTTTTTAATTTTTAATATTTGTATTAAATTTAATTCTTTATCATTTTATAAAAAATCTGAAAAATAAAAAAGAAATACGAAATAACATACAAGTGATATATCCATATATATCATGAGTAATCATCAATAAAAATTTGTTGCCCCAATTACTTTTAACCATTATATAAGAATATTTAATTTATGGATTTCATATAAAGTTATTTGTATTTATGTTTTTAGTATTTTTTTTCTTTTGCATGGTATTAGAGCAAAGTTAGAACAAACAAAGAATTTTCTCTTAAGAATAATAGTAGACATGCATACTGGTGGTGGCATGTATGCATAATGGTGGTGGCAAGCATGCATGGTGGTGGCAGCACAAGCACATGTGATGGTGATAACATGTGCACTTGGTGGTGATAGTAAAGGTGAACATGGTGGTGGTAGCAAAGGCATGGCATGTGTGGTGGTGGTCGAAGAGGTACATGGTTGATGAGAAGAAGTAGGCCTGTGGTGGTAGCACGTGGTGGATCACAGTGGAATATGGTGGCTCTTTGGTAGTAACCCTATTTGCATGTGGTAGTGTGCAGTGTAAAATTGGGTGGTAATTTGGGCATAAATCCTAATTAAAGTTTCATGTGATTGTAAAAAAACAAAAATTAGGGGTTTCAATAAAATACTTATTTGGTATAGTTTTATTTTGTATGGATTCAATATTAAAATACTAAATGAATAACTACAATGAGATCATCTTTGGTAATGATAGTCTAAGATTGATAACTATCTTGTATGTCAAGAAAGTATTGAGTCAAATCAACACCTATCTATCTTTAATCCAATAATAAAATATAACATTGTCCCAATAATTTAGGAATATTATCATGCATAAGGAAATAAGCTAAACATAGAATCTAAGTATCTTTTCTAGACCCAAGTTTATCTATTCAACTTGAGTAGCTATTAGTTTAATGTTAGTTGGTCTATCTACTCATGTAATACATACAAGATTGATATTTATACTCATGTCCTCTTTATTACTTGTACGACCCATATAATTGTGGATCTTTGTTAGATGAAGTTAATTATCTAACAAACTCTTGGGACTATATCACAAATGATCAATTTTGGGACTATAAAAAATTGTAATAAGTTTTTGGCACTACTATAAGCGATTATTTAATTTAATTATTCAACTTAATTTGACATAGTTATCTTTCTAAAAATATAATTTTATTTTTAGTTGGGTTGATAATAATTGTTACTTAGTATTTATTTATTTATTTTTGTTTGTTTTGTAGCCACTGCACTCATATGAGCCAAAGCTTTGGAACTAAGTTAACACCTCCAGACCTATAATTTAAAAGAACAAAAAGAAATAGTCTTAAGATGTGGGTGTTTGTGTGGGGATCATGTGTTGGCTATGATTGATGTTGATAGGTAAGTCATAGGACACATGTAAGTAGAAGTATTTTGTAAGGTGGTGATAGTCTTATGAATCACTTTATATTATATGATTTCCATAGATGAAATCAATATGAAGATGTATATTAATTGATTCAAGTATTACACTCATAAAGCTAAAAGTACAAATATAATTATTTTAACATCATTTTATATCTTTTATGACTTTGGAGGTCGAAGAATGAAAATACATACTCGAATTAGTCATTAAGAGAAATTGACATACTGCCTAAAAGAAGTATAAATATGGATAACTCATGAATGAAATAAGTATGATTTTGGTATTAAAATATTTAAGGCACAACTATGACGGACCATCCTTGGTAGTGATGGTCTAAGTTTAACAACCATCTTGTATGCTAAAAGGATACTAGGTCAATTCAATATCTATCTATACTTCATCTGACAATCAAGCATAATACTACCCCAATAATATAGAAGTCTCATCTTACATAAGAAAGTAAGACAACATTAAAATATAAGTATCATTTCTAGACTCAAGTTTATCTATTCAACTCGAGCAGCTATTAGTTAACTATTAGTTGATCAAACTATTTACATAGTCCACATGAGATCGATATCTAAAGTTACATCTTTTTTACTATTTATATGATTTATATCTGGAATAACATAATTCTTATGAGATCGATATTTGGAGTTAGATAGATACTCAGTGTCAAAATGTGAACCATAGGGTAAGGGGAGAGTGGGGAATGGTAAAGATGGGAACATAAAGAAAAGAGGAAGAGAGACAACATGAGATGAGAGAATGGAGGAAATAGGATAGACTAGATTATCCTCGAAAAATGTTGCATTAGTGAAGACAAAATATTGATGTATCATAGGATGGCATGCAGTTGATTAGATACCAAGCAACTAAGAGAAAATTTCCCTAGAAATATTGGGGAACCAAATGATGGAGGAGTAGAGTATAAGTAGTCATAATAACTTGTTGGTTCTTGTGCTCAGCTACTCCATTTTAATGAGGATAGTAGGTACAAAAGGATTAATGAAGGATCCCATGGGTAGATAAATAGAAGGTAAATGGTGTAGATAAGTATTCCAAATCATTGTCTCTACATAAAAAGTGAATAGGAATATTAAATTAATTATGATTTATGGAAAAGAACTATTGAAAGATAAAAAAGAGCTTAGCCTAGCTTTTCATTAAATAAAACCAGATATAATGCGAATAATCATCAATGAAAGTAATAAAATATAAAAATCCTAAGGAAGACACAATCTAGGAAGGATTCCAAATATCAATATGGACATGTTCAAAATAAGACATAATCTAGGACTCTCTAGGCACTTTGGGTATGGGACATGTGTATGTTTCCCAAAATGACATGATTGGTACTCATTGAAAATTGAAGATAGACAAGATAAATGAGGAACCATCTTCTATAGCTTAGATATATGAGAATAACCAAGGAGGCTGTGAATAAGAAATGGAGTATCTATGGAAGTGCAAGCTATAGAAGATGGGGATGAAATGAGATAATAAAGGCCATGTCACTCATGCCCTATGCAACTAAGGTCATATAAAATGGAGAGGGGAGGTTAGGAAGGAAAAGGTTGAACTAGGCTGATTCCCTTGGTCATTATTTGAGTACCATTAGCTTAAGTAATTATACATAGAGATGAATGATTGTGAGAGAAGAGAGAGTCCTTATTACCATATAAATGATCTATGGAACCATAATCTAGAATCCACTGACTAAAAGAATAAGTAGAGACATTACCAGACTAGACAATAGAGGCATTATAGGTAGACTTAGTATGCTTGGGTTAGGAAAGTCCTCATGCTCACTAAAAGTGAGTGTAATGCCTAGTGAACTAGAGGAGAGGTCCGAGGTGGAGCTAGATGGTGGTGTCTTCACAATAGAGGAATCATAAATTTGAACATGAGTAGTATGGGATGGGTGACTATGCAACTGATATTATGGATCATGGGTATCGCCAAGTCGATGACAATAGGAACATTGAGGATGGGTGATGCATCCCCCCTATCATTCCTCAAGGCTTCCATATAATCAATGGAGGTAGACAATTCTAACCCAAGATCAAATTATAAATGGAGTGGATCACATGATAAAATTGTTGGATATCATTAGTGTATAAAATCTGAACATTATCCAAAAAAGATAGCATGTCTAATAGTCTCCAAGAGTATCTATGGAATTGTAGTCAATGGATTACTAAAGAATTTTATTGAGTAAGGCAATGATGTTATGCCACTAAGGGTGCTTATCTTTAGGAATATTGGACTATTGAGTGGTGAAATATTCTTCAGAACTATTCTCAATGAACCAAAGTGTGACAGGATTGGCACAAGTCTAGTAATTCTCTATGTTCTTAACTTCTTCATTGTAATCATAGGGGCACCAGAAAACAAAGAAAAACTCAATATTTTATGATCTATGGGAGAAGAAATCAAACTCCCAAAAAATTTTGTTATTAAGACAAAATTATTTTGAAAACCAATGTTATAGATGACTTCGATAGAGGGTCAGAATGAGGATTGTAATGAGATCAGAATGAGGCAAGATCTCTGAAGGATTTATCAAATTTTAAAACATGAAAAAACTCTAACCCTAGACTTGACTAGCTCTAATACCATGTGAAGAGAAACAAATTAATTAATATTATTAAATGAATATAATACAAATAAATAAGGGATGTTAAAAATTAGAAATTATCTTTAGGAGTATAAATATTTTTAATATTCAACAAATGTGATGACCTTCATGGAAGCTCGAATGGCTAAATCACAGCAAGCTATTGGTGAATTATAAGACAAATTTAAAATAATGGTGAAAACATATAAAAAGTGATATCAATGGAGGAACTCTAAGATGAGATGGTAAGTCCCCTCAATATTATCTTGGAGAGACTAAACCAAAAGAACTATGTTTTGGAATCCATGGTGATTGTTATGCAAGAGGAGATAGAAAAGTTACAAAGTCAAATTTCAACTTGCAAGAGAACCATAAGGTTTGTATAGCTTCTATATACTTGGTGGATGTCACACTTCTTTAGTGGTGATGAAAATGTTGGGATGCTAATGCTCATATTGGGAATCATTCAAATGAGAATTCTATCAATAATTTTATCTAGAATATGTAGAAGATTAAATGAGAGTGAAATTGTGGAGACTACCCTTATATACAAAACTAAGAGACTATGTAAATGAGTTTTCTAAACTAATGCTTCAAATTTCTGATCTTGATAAAAAAGGCATTTTTTCTGATTTTATTCTAAGCAAGAATTATAAAGGAGAGGTGTCCACGACCTCACTCATGTAATATTGATAGTTGAATCCTTGGTGGAGATAAATATAAGAAAGAATATGGGCAATTCCAATTAATCCAAGAGTAAAGAAATAAATCAGATTGAGATAAATATACGAATGATAAGTATTTAATGATGAGGAGAAAATAATGTATGAATTGTGAAAATACGAAATAGTCATTAGTATACTTTCTTTGTGAAGAGTTACATCAGATTCAAGATTATTCTAAGCAAAATGAACTTGTTACTATTACCTTAAAAAATAAAGAATCAAATAGAGATATCATTAAACTAAGTTTTATCTTATCAAACTTTATTGAAAATAAGAAGCATAAAATATGAAGCGATTTGATGTTAATGAATACCATTATTTCCAACCATAATATCAAAATCTTCATCAATACAGGGGCATCCATTTTTTTTATTTCTAAGGGAACCATGAAGAAATTGAATTTCAACATAAGCAAAGGGAATGGGTGGATCAACATAGTAAATTCTAAAAAGATTCCAACAATTCACATTATACCTAGTGTGGAGGTCCAATTAAAAAATTTAAAGTAAAATAAGTGATTAAAGTAACTCTCTTAGATGACTATGAATTGGTGCTTAAGTTAGATTTTCAAGAATGGGTGAATGTACTTTAATTAATGTATCCTAGACCCTATTTTTCAATGCATTGTATCTAAGAATCTTCAAAAATATTATCTATAATGAAATTAATAAAATAGATTAGATGGAATGAAATAACCTATCTAGGAGCCCTAAAGATTAATGAATATTTGGAGAATATCAATAAGGCACCTATAGAAGAGTTGGAACTTCTTGACACATTTATAGATGTCATGCATAATGAAGTGCCAAAGAAGTTGCTCTTGAAAAGAAAGGTGTATCATTAGATTGAATTTTTACCTAATGCCCTTCGAATAGCCAAGACACCTTATAAAATGGATATTTGAGAACTTAAACAACTAAGGAGGCAACTAAAAGAGTTGATTGATGTTGGGTATATTTGAACATCAAAATGCTTCATACGATGTTCACATTCTATTTCAAATAAAACAAGTTTGGTCATTATGGTTGTATATTGATCATTGGGATATCAATAAGTTGATGGTGAAGAATAAATATCTAACCCCTTTGAGTATAGACTCATTCGACCAACTTGAGGATGTGAGGTGATTTTCCAAACTTGATTTGAGGTTGTGGCACTATGAAGTGAGGATAGCTGAAGATGATGAAATAAAGATGACATGCATGATGAGGAACAAGTCCCATGGACCCCTACCAATGCCATTTAAATTTAAAAATGCATCAATCACATTGTCTACACTTATGAACAAGATACTTAAATCTTTCCTTGATCATTTTGTGGTTGTGTATTTGATTAATATTATCGTGTCTACCAAATCATTGGAAGAATATGATAATAATTAGTGATAAGTATTTTAAATCTTATGTAAAAATAAATTATATGTCAAATAGGAGAAATATTTTTCTTCTAACTAGAAATTTTATTTTTTGGTCATACTATTGGAAATTGAATGATATGGATGTAAACAGACAAAGTGCATGCTATTTTCAAATGGGAAGCAGCGACTAAAGTCATGAAGCTGAGATCATTTTTTGGGTTGACTAATTATTAATGATATTTTATTCAGGGATATTCACATATTGTAACATTATTAACTAATATGTTCTAGAAGAGAAGAATTTGTAAGTGGTACAAAATTTTCTAAAAAAGGTTTGATCATTTGAAGCAATCTATCATAAAATGACACAATCTCGCATTGCCAAATCATTCCAAATCATAGGAAGTACACAATGGTACTTTGTATTTTGTAATTAGAGAGCTATTTATCCAAAAATGTCATCTACTTGCATTTGAAAGGTTGTAGCTAAATGAAATTGAATGATTGTATACAATATATGAAAAAGAAATAATTATGATACTTCATTATTTTCAAGTATGAAGACACTATATTTTGAGATCAAGATTTATGATAAAAACTAATAATATAACTACTAACTATTTCCAAATAGAATATAAATTAACTCTCAAACAAATCCAATAACAAGAGTTCCTTGTTGAATTTGACTACATATTTGAGTACCAGTCATATAGAGGTATCAATCAGGTTGGGTAACCTAGGCACAACTCATGGCACAACACAAATCAGTTGTGCCTAACACAACATGGCATGGTTCATAATAATGCCTAGAAATGTCATGGGTCAGCCTGTAGTAGGGATGTGTGCTACGATCCAACATGAGAACATGTGTGGATCAGTTTCATCCTGACTAGCCAAATCAACTAGCCCAGTCCTAACTCATGCTAGCTTTGACAGAAGCCAAACTAACTTGGCTTGACCTGGATTAGCCTGGCCAAGCCTAACCCTATTTGGCATTGCTCATCATCATGACCTAGCACAATCTAGCCAAAAGCCATGCTAATGGATCATGCCAGGCTACCTTTTTTTAAACCGTGTTGGCATGACACGACCTATGATAACTACCATGCCATGCCGGACACAACACGACATGGCTGGTTTGACACCTCTAAAGCCCGGAAGAACCAATGTAGAAGCAAATTCATTAAGCTGAATGATAGAAATTATAACAATTAACCAATCACATTGGTACTTGAAAGATTGTATTAAAGAGAGATTATATAAAGATCAGATCACCAAATCTTTTATGGAGTATACTATTAAAGAAAATATAAGAAGATACTGGGTAGAAGATGATCTAATCTTCACAAAGAGGCAATGATTGTATTTCTTCTCATTTGAAAAGTTAAAGAAAAAATCATATATAAGTATCATGATTCCAAGTGAGTTGATCACCCAAATATGCATCGCATCCTAGCTCTAGTAGATGAGTGATATTATTGGCCACACAAGAAAAATGATAAAGGTTTTTGTAAAGACTTATCTTGTTTTCTAACAATGAAAGGTGGGGTAAATGATGATACAAATCTTTTGCAAGCATTACAAATTCATGAAGGACCATGATAAAGTATCTCTTTGAACTTCAATGTGTAATTTATCAAAATAATGGGTAGAAATAAGAATTGTAGTGTGTAAATAAGTAGGGAGTTTTTTTTTCTTTGTTTTTTACTTATTTATTTTCTTATTTTTCTTTTCTTCTTGTATTTCTTTTATTTATTTCTTCTCATCTATATCTTTTCTTCTTTTTGTCTATATTTTTTATGGGAGAACCCAAACTATGGGCTTCCTCAAATAGTTTACACCATATATAAAGGCCTTTTGTGTAAGATGTTAGTAAGATGTTGCATAAAAGTTAATTTTCTTTAGGTTGCCCTTTTATTTATAATCTTAACATGGTATCAGAATGGGTTTTTTGACCCTAGCTCTTCTCCTTCTTCTTCTAGCCGTCACTTCTCCATGACCAAATAAGATATGACAATCAAACAATTTCCTTGGAAAGAACTTCCAAATCCGAGCCTACTCTTGTCGTTTCCAGCATTCTTTATTCTTCTTCATATCTTATTACCAACTACAAACTAAATGATCCAAATTGTCTGCAATGATCTTAGTCTATATTCATATTTGTGTGCAGTAGTGGAATGCATATACATCTTGCTGGTGAAACTACTGCTCAAGAAGCAACGAATCCAGATTTTTGTTCATGGAAGACTAATAATCATCTTGTGATGTTGTGGTTGAAAAAATTTTATGTTTTATAGGACGATCAAGGTGATAGGGAAGGTTTCCCTTGAGATTTATTCCAGCATAAAGAATACCTCATAATTGATTGAGATTGAGACATGGCTTTGTAATCTAAAGTAGGATGACATGAATATGACATGGTATCTCAAGATGCTTACTCACTATTAGTTGTTGTTGGACTTGTATGAGATCATTTTGTGGAAGTGTGTTGACGATTCATGAATTTATCAGCATATTGTTAAACAAAAATGAACTTTAAAGTTTCTTCTTGCCCTGAGCAAAGACCTAGAGGAAGTCAGGGAAAAAGTAATGGGGATTAAACCTTACCCGCCATTCAAGAAACTTTGCAGAGGTTTGAAGGGAGGATAGCAGGAAGAAGTTAATGTTTCATAAAGCCAACATCACCCATTGAGTATAAGGTTCAACCTTATTTATTCACAATTCTTCAATGAACAAAAGGCTTTGGAAGCCTACCAATCACTGCAAGAGATTGGGACACATGATGGAAACTTGTTGAAAGTTGCATGGAAAACCTACTGATTCGAAGTCTTCCAATCATCAGGATAGATATTTTCATGCCAATGCTACTATTTTAACAAAGATTAGTATAAAAAATTGTCCATTTACAAGAGAACAAATTGAGTCACTATAAAAGATGTTTCATAAGGCTTCTAGTTCCGGCCAAATATCTTTATTTTATACTGAGGAGCATACTTGTCTTCGTGCACATCAAGGCACACCATCTCTTGTTTTTAGTGTTCAAATTAATTAGCCATGGCCATGGATAGCTAGTTTCAAAGCCTCATACCATATGATCGAAGATTTTAGTATGTTAATGAATATACAATCCTGATCTAGTCACTTAAAAGTTAGAATTGGTGATGGCACAATCTTCCTAGTTGTAGGCACCAACTCTATTGATGGACACACGGATATTACATGGTAGGATACAAGGACATGAAAAATTCCAAAAAACTAAGACATAGATATGGCAAGAAGATAGCATAATAAACTAATAAAAAAATAATTATCCTTGCAAATATTATTCTTAAAAAAATAATTTAGATAAATAAAAATGAGTGTTCAAACATTATACTTATAAATACTTTAAAAAAAATAGTATTCTTACTAAAATTCAAAGACATGTAAGTAATAAATTACTTGTTTTTTATATCTTTTACATTTCCTTTAAACACAAAAAAAAATAATTCATTTATTTTTGTCACATAGGGGAAATAATAAATTATTAAATATTATAATAAGTTATAAAATATGATTTTTTTACAAATATAATTAGTATATGATATTTAAAACATCATTTAATTAAAATTTTATTTTAATTTTTAACCCTAATGTATATAGTCATGAAAAATATTGATTTTAAATAATTAATTTAATAATAATTATTTTTATTATATGGAATTAATATTTTAATTTGATCTTACATAAGATTTAAATATATGAATATTTTTGTATTATAACCATCAATTTCATTTTGACATTTCTTTAACAACTAAATATGAATATTATCTTTGACACATCTTTTTTTGTTTAATTTGGTCATTTTTAGAATGTTTTAAAAATATTTTCAACAATTTTAATGTAATTTTTCTTTGACATATATTTTTGAAAAAATACTCACTAATACTATACAGATATCTAAAATAATGCTAAAGTGAAAAAATGAGTAAAATAAATTGGGTCAACTTGTAGTGTGCGTTTTGAAAGTTATCCCATAATTTTATTAAAAAACAAAAAAAAAACACCATGAAATATTTCTAGTCATGTCCTATTAATGTCTTGGTCATGCCCTTATTATGTCCTAGTCATATCTTAATCATGTCTGAAGCCATTGACTTCTTAGTTGATCAAATACATTCCGCATGGCATGCTCAACATTTATTCGATACATTTTTTTTTGATAAATAAAAATACACTATCAAAAAATCTTTACATTCTATGGCATAGGTAACATCTTGTGTTCCTTATGAAAAACAATAAACATCTCAATTTGAATTTTCCTAATAATAAAATCTGCATTATTAGCTTTTGATTCATGAAACCGCCTGTTCCTCTCTTTCCAAATATGATAGACAACCGCCGCGAACGTAGCTTTTCGGAAGTTGTTTTCCACAGTGTTGGCTTCATGCATCTTTATCAATAATCTGAATCCCATAGGTATCGAGAAGATATTCCCATTCAGCTTAGCCCAACCTTGAGTGACTTCAAGAATATGTCTTGTAAATGCACAATTGAAAAAAAGATGGTTGAAAGATTCTATCAAACCGCAGAATTCACAACATTTGTTTGTATGCGTGAAGTATTTATCCTTGGTGCATAGCTTGCCCTGTTTTGCAATCCAGAGGTTTGCTGCATGCTTTGGAATACGGTTTTTGATCCATATGAGGTTCGCCCAGGTTTTACTTCTTTTGGATTGAGAATCTACAAGAAAGTGGTAGGATTTGCCTACAATTCTGCCCTTCTCACCCCATTCATTTAGCAATAGTTCTGCAGCTTCTTTGGATCCAGCTTTATGTACTAGGATATCTCTAACTGATATCAGATTTTTCCAAAACGGCGTGTCGTCCTTTGAGCTTTGTGTTACCCAAATGTTAGTACCATTTAAGTAAAAATGGTGGATCCATTTGATCCAGAGGGAATCTTCCTTCTTATTAATTCTCCAAAGTGTTTTAATGAAAAATGCTTTATTCCATATGGCTATGTCTAGAAGACCAAGACCTCCAAGGTGGATAGGGAGACATACTTTCTCCCAAGATACTTTAGGTCTATATCTACCATGTGATTTGGCACCCCATAAAAATCTTCTACAAGCTCCCTCGATAGATTTAATGATGTACGAGGGAATTAGAAAAAAACCGAGAACCAATATCCCTCGATTCCTTGAACGACTGTACGAAGGAGCTCTAATCTGCCCGCAAGAGAGAGTAGTTTTCCAGCCCATTGATGTATTGCTGACGTGATTTTGGCAAGAAGTATAAAAAATTGCGAGGAGATAAGGCGGCTGGACGATAAAGGAACGCCCAGAAAAGTGAAGGGAAGGATACCTTCCATAAAGCCTGTATTTTCAATGATTTTCCTCTTAATCTCCTCC
The DNA here is from genome assembly GCA_029783825.1 of Sapria himalayana. Taxonomy (NCBI): domain Eukaryota; kingdom Viridiplantae; phylum Streptophyta; class Magnoliopsida; order Malpighiales; family Rafflesiaceae; genus Sapria; species Sapria himalayana. Next base: position 1,669,836 of record JAREIK010000215.1, read on the forward strand.
CTTACTCCTCCAAAGAAGATATTCGATTTGGAGGAGTTTACACTTAAACCGGAGACACTTGTAAACTCATGCAATATGTTCAATATAATGGAAGTAGAGTTTATATCGCCTTTTGAAAAAACTATTAGATCGTCTGCATACATCAAATGGGTTATCTTAAGAGAAGCGTAACCGGGATGGTAAGAGAACCGATCCATTGAGGCAAATTTCCTGGAAAGACATTCCATGCATATAGCAAACAAGTATGGCGACAATGGATCCCCTTGTATAAGGCCACGGTGGCCTTTAAAAAAACCATGAAGCTGGCCGTTTATTGATATCGTAGTGCTAATGCACTCGTATACAGTCTGCGTGAACTGTTTTGGGAAGTAAAGGCTATTTAGGACTTCAACGAGGAAGTTCCAATCCACCGTGTCAAAAGCCTTTTGAATGTCAATTTTGAAGAAGCATCGGGCTGAAATTCTTTTGCGGGAATATTTCCTTATGAGGCTTTGAGCTAAAAGGAAATTATCAGAAATTAAGCGCTCTTTAATGAAGGCGCTTTGAGAAGGGTAGATAATACGATCCAAAACCCGCTGAAGACGTGATGCAATTAATTTGGAGATAATTTTATACAAGACGTTACAGCAAGAGATGAGACGATAATCTTTAACAGAAGATGCATGAGAAGATTTCGGGATTAAGGCAATATACGCATGGTTTATTTGCCTCAACATCTTCTTATAAAGGAAGAAACTCTTAATTGCTTTAATTATTCGATACATATTAGATGTGTGTCTGCATGTCAACGTGTCCTACAAGTAGACACTTCACCCATTCAACATATTCATGCTTCTTACATATAATATAGGATTTACATCTTTCATCTATTCTTCATGTTCCAAAGTAGATTTGCAATTTACTATTCATTAATCAAATCACTTTGGATCTTAATTATTTTTCCTAATTAAATTCTAATTCTTATGTTTCACAAGTAGTGGATTCGGGGAAGGTAATTGATAGTGTTGACATTCATGGAGGGCAATAATTGCTCAAACAAAAAAAAATCCTAGATAGACAAGTTTATCAATCAAGTTGCATATTAAAATATGTGAAACTTACTTATAATTTCGTAGTTGGTTCCTATTCTAATTTTATCCAAGTTGAGAGTCAATTCATGTTATGACATTATCACCTTGGACACCCAAATCTAGCTTATATTGAGAAATTGTTCTCTAAATTATTCATTAATAAAAATCTTTATGCTTATATGTATGAAATTTATTAATTAGCAAGGCATACATGATATGTAAACTTAAGTCTACAATATAAATTATCACATTTTTTTAGTGACTCATAATGATATTTGGGGGCCATCATGTGTGAAAAAGATAAATAGAGTTTAATGGTTTGTCATATTTATCAATCATCACATAAGAACTACTTGGACACTTTTCATGAAAGAAAAATCTAAAATAGCTATAATATATCAATTCTTCCATAACATAATTTCAACTTAATTTAAAAGCTAAATTTATGTCCTCAAAACTAATAATAATAATACAAAGGATTATTTCAATTCTTTCTTGGCTCTTGTTAAAACATAAAATTGTTCATATCAATTTTTTTGGGGACACTCTATGACAAAATAGAGTAGCTGAAAGAATTGACACATACTTGAAGTAGCCCATGAAAATATATTCACCAATAATGTACTTAAATAGTTTTGGGTGAGACTATACTGACAACCAAATATCTCATCAACAAGATGTCAAGTTGTGTTTTAAATTCCAAACACATCATCAAATTCTCACCATTATACATCCTCATATTCTTACCTTAATTGCTATTTTTTTTTCCTAGAGTCTCTGGTTGCACTTTCTTCTTTCATGTTTATTATAATTATTATACCAAATTTGATCCGAAATCACTCAAGTCCAAGTGTAAATTCCTTGATTATTTCTTTTATCAAAAAGGTTATAAATGTAATTCCCCTCTTAATAGGAAAGTCTACAATTTCATAGATATCATCTTCTTCAAGAGCCAATCCTACTTTCCCAAATCTGACATTCAGAGGAAGAGTTCCAAACAATATCGAATTTGGGATCTTATTCATGACAATTAATTCACTTTTGTTTATTTCAATCAGCCTCTAAATTCTAGTCCAACCATTATTCCTATTCTTGTTCAAACCATCCCAATTCATCTTACAACATAATCCCAAAATCCATTACAATTTGATACTAATAACACTGAACTTCATGTCTATAGAAGGATATGAAAAATTGAGCTAATATAGTAGCCAATCTCATAGTATATGACACTCATAATGATATTGATTCCTCTCCTCCTTATACTCATTCTCATATGATTGATGATTTAGATTTGTCCATTACTTATAGGAAAGGGGTATGTGGATGCACTGAACATCCAATTCAGAGAAATGTTGCATATGGAAAGCTATGTCCATCTTATAAAACATTTCTTACGAATCTAGATAGTATTGAAGTGTTTGAATCTATCCAGGAGGCTCTTGAGAGGTTAGTGTGAAAGAAAGTTATAGAAGAAGAGATTCATGCCTTAGAAAATAAGACAAGACTCATGTTCAAGTGAATTTTCACTATCAAGTGCAAGGCTGGTGGAAGTGTAGACATGTTCAAGACAAGACTCATGCCAAAGAGATTCACCTAATCCTATGGAATTTACTATCAAAAGACCTTCACATATATGGCCAAACTAAATAGAATTCAAGTGTTACCCTCCTTGTCAATAAATTGAGATTGGCCACTATATTAGCTTAATATAAAGAATACATTGTAGAATGGAGATCTTGAAGAGGTTGTATATATGATCATAACCCTGTGTCTAGAAAATATGTCAAACCAAAACTTGGCATACAAATTGAAAAAGGCATTGTATGTCTTGCAATCTATCCTCACATGATTTGATAGGTTGACTAGTACTTTGATAGCCAATGGATACTTATAGTGTTATACAAATCACACATTGTTTGTGTAAGAAAGATCATGAGAAAAAGTACTCATTCGCATAGTCTACAAAAGAAAAAGTACTTATTCTCATAGTCTACATGAGAAAAAAGTTATGGTAACTAAATTCATAATTAAAAATCTTGAGGCTGTGAAATACTTTCTTGGAATAGAGATGACTTGATCAAATGAGTGAATCAAAATATCAAAAAGTAATATATATCCTAGGCTTGTTGAATGAAATAGGTTTTCTTTGCTACAAACCTTCTGATACACCTATGAACACTACAATGATATTGAATCAAAGTGAAGAAAGTATGTCAATTGACAAGGAAGGTATCAAGGGCTAGTTGGCAAGCTTATTTTTCTCTCACGCACTTGGCTTGATATTGCTTATTCAGTGAATGTAGTCGGTTAACATATGAATAATCCAATTGAAGATCATCTACATGCAGCAAACCAAATTTTGAGATAATTGAAAATATTGTAATGGTGTGCCCTTCAAAAAGACTAAAATCCATAAAGTTGAGATTAACACTAATGTAAGTTGGGTAGAAGAACAAACTGATAGAAGATCAATTACTAACTATTGCTCTTATGTTGGTAGAATATTGTCACTTAGAGAAGTAAGAAATAGACTATAGTTTCTAATAGTAGTGTAGTATCAGAATACTAAGTGCTTGTTCTAGACATATGCAAAGGACTATGGTTATTGACATTGCTAAGGGAACTCAAAGTTGATGTTCGGGCTTTTATAAAGATACTAATAATCAGGTAGCCATTAGTATGGGTAAAAATCTAATGTATCATGATAGGATTAAAACATATTGAGATTGACTATTATTTTATCTTTGAAAAAGTCATTACAGAAATCATTAAGGACATACACACACACACACACGTGCCTATAAGACACAAGATTGCTAATCTTTTCGTGAAGGCACTTCCAAGAGTCAATTTTTATGAGTTGAACTAAGATGGTTTGTATAACTTATACAAGCTTACTTGAGGAGTGTAGAAATAGGATCTATCTTATGTAAATAAGATAGAAGTTTTTTTTTCTTTATTTACTTTTCTTTTTCTTTTCTTATTTTTCTTTTCTTATTTTTGTTCTTTTTCTTAATTATTTTCTTTTCTTCTTTTAGTTTATATTTTTGATAGGAGCGCCCAATATGTGGGTTATCCTAATTAATTTTCCCCATATATAAGGGCCTTTTGTATAAGATGGCAGCGAGATGATGTTGCATTGAAGTTAATTATCTTCACATAGCCATTTCATTTACATTCTTAACATGATGCCTTTGAGAGAATGATGGTGGTAGTTGATCATTTCTTGAAATATGTTACTTAAAACTCTTTTATAAAATAATATGCAATAGAAAGTAGCAAAATTATTTCTAACGAGCATTATAAAATATTAGGATATTTTCTTGTCCATAGTCAATGATCGAAATTAGAAATTCATTTGAAAATTTTGGATAGAATTGTTCAATCTATTTGGATTAAAATTGGATTTTTTTTTAATAAATATTTGTCCTCAAACTGATTGGAAGAAAAAAAGAGTGAAAACTTTATTAGAAATATTTTTATGATACTTTATGATGCTTCACAACATGATTTGTCAAGAATTTTGAATGCTACACAATTTTCTTACTCGTAGTGAGAGAAGATCAAATGAGACAAAGTGCATTTGAAATTATAATTTAGGAATGGAAAATGGAGAAGAATGATTTTAAATTTGCTATATTCAAAATTTTAGAGAGAATGTTAGGCCAGTTTGAACCCCAAGAAAAGTTTGGTCATTTTATTGTTAAATGAAAGATAAAACATTCATTTATTTCATTTCTATCTCATGATTTCACTTTTGTTTCTCATTTTCTTCCTCAAATTTATTTATTTCATTCTCAATTGTTCAACAAAATCAATGAAATAAAATACAAATTTCATAATTTTTGGTTTAAGGCCATTCTATGAAGTGATTAAGCTTAATAACCCATTTGTTTCAATCAAATATATTCATGGAATGTTTGTAATCTCATAAAGGAATGTTAGGGTTAAGGTTTGTTAATATATTTTTATTTTTCTTGCTTAATTTTATAAGTTAGGTTTAAAATTGTACAAATTTTCAAGCCTATTATCCTTTTATTTTTATTTGAGTTTGAATTATAGTTATAGATCTCGGATTTAAATATTGAAGCTAGGTTTTAAGTCTTAAGTCTTGGAAAAGCTTGGTTATGATAGGAAATCTCTAGAAACTCACGTGAAATTATATATTTTATATTGTTAGTTACATATACATGCTTTTTTATGTGTTGTTTTATGTATGTGTTCTTAAATCTTTTTTTTTTGAATTATTTGAAAGAAATTTCGTGAAAATTAAATCATCTAACAAAGTCATGTGATAAAATGATGGAAATTCATAAATTTGATCCCAAGATATAATTATTTGATAAATTTTTAAACTAATTTACCCTTGTGTTTGTTTAGAAAAAGTTATTTTTCTAAAAATTAGAAAATATTATTTTGGTTATGTATAAATGGTATTAAAAATGATGGTTGATGAATTTTTTTGCTAATTTTAAAATTAGATTATGTTGATATATATATATATATATATATATATATATATAAATCTCATCAGAACTAACTTGATGTTATATGATATTTTGAATGAAAATTGAATAATTTTTTAATAATGTATACTATAGATATGGAGTTTTTACTTGACTATTAGTCCTAGCAAGAACATAGAGGGCTAAAACCACAAGAATATCTATAGATACAGAGATTATATATGCCCTTGGGAGAATGAGCCTAACTCTCTTGTGCACTTGTGGTGGAGTTTTGCTATGTGGAGGTGGTAGTTGCTGGGTTAGAAACTAGTAAATCTCTCTCAAGTCTTCGAATAATGGGAGTGAGTGTGTATGTTCCCTAATAGTAGGTGATAGCTAGATTGGAGCTAGTAGGTTACTTTTTCCATCTACATATCTTGTTATTGTATGGTGGAGCCTTGTTATGTATGTTGTGATAATGTAATGGTTATTGAAAAATAAATATTTTGATAACTTACATACATATATATTATGGTTTTATGATATGTATGGATGTTACAAAACTTATTCTTAGACTTTAATATTATTTATTAAAAAACACATATGGCTATTGAGAAAATACATGGATTTTTCCATGTTTTCTTGAGGTTTTTCTACTATCATTAGTTGCTCACCCTTATTTTCCCTATGCGAAGAAAATATTAATGGTGAAACCCAATTATGAAACTTGCATATCTATGCGAGGGTTACGATAAAGCATTTAGAAAATTATTTTTGAAACTTTATTATATATTTGGCAACAAGGGTTATTTTTATATATGATTTTTCTTTTGTATGTAAATATTTCAACTTGATTATTTATACTTATTCATGCTATTCTCTAGAATTTGATCTATTTTAAATGGCTAAATGTGAGGAATCTTGACTTATTTTTATTTACTAGCTACCATTGAATATTTGAGATTGTGAGTAATTTACTAAATTTACAAATGCTATCCATTAAAAACTCAAAAACCTCTCACATTAGATTACAAAGTATTTTAAATCTTATTAAATTAAAATTTAAAATCAAGCATGTCACAACTCCCAAGTGAGAGTGCTTGGAGGCCGTGACAACTTTTGTGGTATCAGAGATAAAGTTTCCATAGTTGTATTATGTATGCATGAACTATTAAGTATTTTAGTGTGATAAGTCATTTTGACTTGCTTGCTTGTCACAAATCCACAAGTGCTTAGTACTTGAAGTACTAAGCACTTGTGGATTTATTTTTCATACTACTTGTAGTATGAGATATTAAGTTGTGTTATATCTATTATAGTTTTTGCTAAAATTAGGTTTCCTCTTAAGTTGTTACTAAGGTACATTGTTTTTTATAGAAACAAAGTATGAGTACGAAAAGAGGAATAGGCCATAGGGTGGGGACATCCATCCTTGGAAAGAAGTGTTACGTGAGAGTAGAGGTGTCAAATGGGTCATATCATGCCGACACTCTTGTTTTTCAAGGCACGGCCATGCCACTGTGCCGTGCCAGCCATGTCATGGTGGCATGATCCACTAGCCTAGCATGACACTCTGAGCACATCCGAGTGCACGACCATGCTTGGCCGTGCTAGGCTCATTTGATATGATTGGATTTTTATGATATCTTTAATGGAAAATACTTTAGTGAGGTTGCAAGGGAAGAAAATACCCATTAGTTCAATAGACTAGTGCAGGATAATATGAAGAAAAGTTTGCTAAGTTGGCCTAATTTGCTCTATACTTAGTTACCATAGAGGAAATGAGAGCCCAATCCTTTGAGCAAGGACTCATGTCAACTCTCAGCTCGAGGTTGGTAACCTTGTGCATTCGTGATTATAGTAACTTGGTGAAATGTGCCCTCTTGGTGGAGAAAGAAAGAAATGATGTCATGAAAATTCATGAAGATTATAAGAAGAAACTCAAAATGACCAAGAAATGTTGTTTAATTGGAGGTTCCTTGTGGAAGAAGGGATCACAGACTTTTCATCCTGACCATGCTACTTTGAGGTTAGTTTCTATTGGTGGATCACATGGTGGTAGTTATTTTCACGGTGCACTTCATTCTAGATTATTCAAATGTTTTGGTTGTTGCCGATAAGGGCACATGAGGAATGATTTCCCTTAATATTTCCACCAAGTTAGACCACAAGCAACTACTTCAGCATCGAGGGGCACTCCTTTCAACTTAGTTTGTAGGCTTTCATAGTTCAAATTTCTCTATCAATAGGGTCCATCTACTTCTAGTGCATCATAGTTGAGGAAGGATAAAGAAAAGATACCTATGAATTACGGATGAGCTTTTTTCATCTTACCTAATCTAGAGGAGGGCTAGTCACATATATATTGTGGAAGGTTTGCTCCTTGTTTTTAGTACTTGGTCATGTGTTTTGTTTGATACTAGTACTTCTTATTCATTTATTTTTCACTTCTTTGTAAACATACTTTGGTATTGAACCAGAGGAGTTAGACACTAGTTTGTGTGTTGCTTCTCCATTAGGAAATTCAATTTCAATAAGTTTGGTGTGTAAAGATTGTGAGCCTTACTTTGGATACTTGTCTATTTGTGATGATCATTTACTCTTAAATCTTTTTGGCTGTGACATAATCCTAGAAATGATTTATTTTTCAAAGTTTCATGTTGTGCTATCTTTTCATATGAGGAAACTCAAATTTTGAGTTGGATAGACTCTTGTTGTGTTTAAAAGTAAAGCCAATCTTCATGACTTTAACTTAGTAGATGAACTTATAGTGAGATATATGAATAAAGCTTTGTATTTTTCTCTCTTGAATAAATCAGAAGGGAGTGAAAACAAGACTCCTTGGTCATAGATGCTAGTAGTGAAAGAGTTTGGTGATATATTTTTTGAAGAGCTACCACTACCAATGCCACCTCTAAGGGAGATAGAGTTTTATATTGGTTTGGTCTTAGGAACTAAGCCTATTTCTATTTTTCCTTATCAAATGGCAGTAACTGAATTAAAAGAGCTACAAAGTTAGTTTCAAGACTTGCTGGCTAAGGGGTTCATACAACCTAGTATGTCACCATGTGGAGCTCTTATTCTCTTTGCAAAAAAGCATGATGTATAGTTATGATTGTGGATAGACTATAGAAAGTTAAATCATGTCACCATCAAATAATAAATATTTACTTTCTCATATAGATAACTTGTTTGATTAGTTGGCATGAGCTTAGTTTTTTTCAAAAATAGACTTGAGATCATAATATCATCAATTGAGGATAATAAAAATGACATGCCTAAGATAGTTTTTTCATTTTTGGATCCAAAATGGTCACTATCAATTTTTGGTAATTTCTTTTGCTATAATAAATGTACCAATAGAATTTATGGACTTAATGAACCTGGTATTTCAACCTTTCCTTGACATATTTGTCATTGTCTTTATTTATGATGTATTGGTGTATTTAAAAATGCAAAAGAAGCATGAGCAACATCTCTGATTGGTTTTGAAAACTCTTCATAAGCATCAATTGTATGTAAAGTGGTTAGAGTGTGACTTCTAGGCCACTAGTATTCAGTTTTGGGTCATGTGGTGACCAAGGCAGGAATTTCTATAAACATTGAGAAGGTAAAGGTTATGTTTGAACGGCAAAAGCCAATTACGATAACTAAGGTGCATAGTTTTTTGAGTCTGGTAAGTTATTATCATTGTTTTGTTGAAAATTTTTTTCACATTACCTTTCCATTAACTAATCTGACTAGGAAGAATACTCAATTTGAATGAGAAGAGAAGTGTGAAGTTACTTTCCAATATTTGAAAAATATGCTAGTTTCAGCCTCAATTCTTACTTTGTCAGATGGCACATCACCTTATGTGATTTTAATTGATCTATCCTTAAATGGCTCAAGTTGTGTGCTTATGCAGAATAAAAGTGTCATTGGTTATGGGTCTAGATTGTTGAAGCCACATGAGAAGAACTATCCTACCCATGATTTGAAGCTAGTAATAGTTGTCTTTGCTTTGAAGTTTTGGAGATGTTACTTGTATAACATGAAGTTCGAAGTGTACTCATATCATAAAAGCCTCAAGTACTAGTTCACATAGAAAGAACTCAATCTCAGGCAGAGACCATGGATGGAATATCTCGAGTACTATGACTTTACACTATAATATCATTTGGGCAAAGCTAATATGGTGGTTGATGTATTAATTATGAAGTATCATAAAAGTTTGACTTCTTTGAGACTTCAATGTTGGAAAATGCTTGTTGTTGTAGAATACTTTGGGTTGCAAGTAGATGAATAAATATAGTCAATTTGTCTTTTATAGTTCGAGACTTCAACCTACCTTAATTCGGTAGATAATTGAAGCACAAAAAAAAGATACTGAGTTACAAAATTTTCTTTGAAGGTTGGAAATTTAAGGTGGCACTAAGTGGAAACTTCTTGGCATATGTTGGGTATCAGTTTAAAGTAGAATTTTTATTCCTCAAGGCTTGAGGGAAAAAGTGCTGAAATAAGCACATCAGAAGTTCTCAATGCCTCCTAAAAATACGAAAATGTACAAAAACTTAAGAAGACATTTTTTGTGGTCATGCATGAAGAAAAATATGGTAGCCTTAGGAAAAAAGTACTTGGTGTGCCAACTGGTGAAAATAAAGTATCAAAAATTTGGAAGATTATTATAGCCTTTTCCAATTATACAGTGGAAATGAGAAGTAGCAACTATGAACTTCATGATAGGGCAAGCGAGGACTTCGGGATAGTGCAATATCATTTGGGTCATTATTGATCAGTTGACTAAATCGGCCCACTTTTTGCCTATTTTGGATAGTGGCTCCCTAGGTATATTGTGCAAGTTATATATAAGGGAAATTATCTAATTACATGGAGTTCTAATCTCTAATATTTCATATAGAGATCCCTTGGTTTACTTCATGGTTTTGGAAAGGGTTTTATAAGGCCCTTGTGAATCAATTGTAGATGAGTACAATATTTTACCCTCAGATAAATGGACAATCACATCACACTATTCAGATCTTGAAAGATATGCTTTTGGCTTGTGTGCTTGAGTTTATAGGTAGTTGGGTTGATCATCAACTATTAGTTGAATTTGCCAATAATAATAGCTTCCAGTCTAGCATTGATATAACGCCTTTGAAGCTTTGTATGATAGATATTTTAGGTCTCTAGTGTGTTGGGATAAGTTGGGTGAACTATATGAGCTTGGGCCAGCGCTAATTCATGAGACAACTAAGAAGGTCAAAGTTGTTCATTTGATCAATCAGAGCAGGTAAAGAAGGTGTGCAGATTAGAGAATAAGACAATTAGAATTTGAAGTTAGAGATTAAGTTTTTCTCAAGGTGTTGCCTCACAAGAGTATCTATCAGTTTGAAATGAAAGGAAAGCTTATGTTGAGGTATGTGGGTCCATTTGAGTTCTTGATGAGAATAGAACCATTCACATATCATTTGATGTTACCACCATAATATACATATGTCCATGATGTGTTCCATGTCTCGATGCCGAGGAAGTATCATTTAGACTCTAGCCATGTGTTAGATTATGTGATGATTCTCTTACATATCCTAGATAGAAAGACCAAAGAGCTGAAAAATAAGGGTTATCCACCTGGTAAAGGTTCTGTGGCAACATTAGGATAAGTGACTTGGAAGAGCTCAAAAGAAATGCAATAAAATTATTCTCAACTTTTCAAATTAGGTATTTTTAATTTTGAGGATGAAATTCTATTAAGTGAGGCAAAGTTGTGAGGCCCAAAAAAATAACAATTTTTTTATTTTAGCTATTGCTCTGGATTGACAAATTTTATTAAATAGAAAGAGATAATGTTGTTAGACATTAATTTTATGTTTAAAATGATTTAGGAATGTAAAATGGAGAAGAATGATTCTAAATTTGCTAGATTTAAAGTTTGAGAGTGAAATTTAGACATGTTTGAACCCCAAGTATCCATTTAGTCATTTGACTATTAAATTAAAAATAAAATTTTTATTTATTTCATTTCTCTCTAGTTTATGTCTTTTCTTTTGTTTTTCTTATTCGTCCTTGGATTTCATCATTTCTTCCTCAATTATTCACCAAAATTATTGAAATAAAACATAGATTTCATAATTTTTGTTTTAAGTTTTTTCTCTAAAGTGATTTTGCATAAAAACCCCATTGTTTCAATCAAAAATATCTATGGAATGGTTTTCATCTCATAAAGAAAGTTAGAGTTAAGGTTAGTTAATGAACTTTTATTTTTCTTTCTTGATTTTATAAGTTAGATATAGATTTGAAATTGTATAAATTCTCAATTCTATTTTTATTTTATCTTTCTTTGAGTTTGAATTGTGATTATGGATCTAAAATTTAAATATTGAAGCTAGGTTTCAAGGCTTAAGTCTTGGAAAAGTTTGGTTAAGGTTGAAAATCTCTAGAAATTCATGTGCAATTTCATATTTTGTATTATTAGTTACATATTCATAATTTTGGATGTGTTATTTTTATGTATGTGATTATAAACCTTTTATTTTTGGATTATATAAATTAATTTTCATAAAATCTAAATCATTTAACATATGATTAAATGATGGAAACTCATAAATTTGATACCAAAATATGATTTTTTTGATAAATTTAAAAACTTATTTATCCATATCTTTGTTTAGAGAAAGTTATTTTTCTAAAAAATAAGAAAATATTGTTTGGTTATGTATAAATGGTGCCAAAAATCATGGTTGATTGATTGTTGACTAATTTTGAAATGATATTATGTTGATATGTATATGTAAACTTCATATGAGAAATAATTTAATAATATATAAGCTATATGATATTTTGAATGAAATTTTAAAATTTTTTTAAAAATGCACATTTTATATATGATGTTTTGAGGTCATTATTAGTCCTAACAAGGACATAGAAGGATAAAACTACAAGAATGCCCACATAGTTAAGGATTAGATATGCTCTTGGTAGTATGATCCAAAACCCTCTTGTGCTCCTGTGGTGGAGTACAACTATGTGGAGGTGGTGGTTGCTGGGCTAGAAACTGGTAAATCTCTCTCAAATCTTCGAATCATAGGAGAAGATATGTGTATCCAAAATGGGGATGGCAGCTAGGCTAGAACTAGTAGATTAGTTTATTCCTATACATGTCAAGTTGTGGTCTAGTGGAGTCTTGATATGCATAAATTATATATGTTTGTGAAAATGAGATGATGATTGAAAAATAAATATTTTTAAAATTAAACACACACATTATGATTTTATGAATTTATATAGCCATATATATGTATTAACATATGTATGAATACTACAAAACTTATTCTTAGACTCTTTAATTATATATTGGAAATAAAACATAGATTTTCCATGATTTCCATATTTTCTTGAGATTTGTTTTCTTAAGATTTTTCATGTTTTCTTGAAATTTTCCTACTACCATTAGTTGCCCACCCTTACTTTTCCCAGTTGGAAGAAATGTTGGTGATCAACCTCGATTCTGAAGCTTGCTGATCTATGCGAGTATTTTGGTGAAGTATTTAGATGGGATTTTTTAAAAATTTTTTATATATTTGGCCATAAGGGCCATTTTGTATAAATAATTTTTCTTTTGTATGTGAATGTTTTAAGTTGATGGTTTATGCTTATTTATGATATTCTTTAGAATTCGATCTATTTTACATAGCTAGATGTGAGGGATCTTGACATATTTTTATTTATTTGCTTCCACTACATCTTTGAATTTTTATGAGTAATTTATTAAATTTACAACAGTCCTCCATTAAAAACTTAAAAACCTCTCACATGAGATTTTAAAGTATTTTAAATCATATTAAATTTAACTATTTAAATCAAGCATGTGCACAACTTCTAAGTGGGAGTTCCTAGGGGTCATGTCATTTTATTAGAAATATATTTATGATACCTGTTGTATATGTAATTTGTTTTTTTTTTTTGATAAATTGTTTGTATAACCAAATATTTCTGTTTTAATATTTTCATGTAAGTGCATGAAAAGAAATATTAAGAGGCCGGGGATGAAGCAGTAACATAATAATGGAGGTCCCACTACCCAGTCAGCGGACCAAAATTTTTGGAGCAGAGCCTGACCCGTCCCATGATCCGATCCATTCCGGTTAAATGAACCGAGAGAGTTTTTATTATAAATATTTTTGTAATTTTTATTTTTGGGTTGCTATTTTTTCAGACCTAGGAACTGTTCATCATCTCCTCTCTCTCTCTCTGCATGATTTATTATGATTGCTCTACGCTGCACATATTGTAAGATATTTTGTTGGTTTAATTTGTAATGCATAAGTATTTTTTGGTGGATGTAGCAAGTCGTACTGAACGATAGCGAACCACGTTATTTTTGGTATTCTATTTCTCTTTTTTTGATTCTGCCATGGTTGGATTGTGGATTAAATATATATTATTTATTGTTCTGTTGTTCTTGTTGTCTTCTGTATCTTAATACCACCACCATGGAAGCGCAATTGCCCAACAATCTTTTATGTTGCTTCACAACATGATTAGTCAAAATTACTGAATGTTGCATAAGTTTATTACAACTTGTAGTGAGGAGATCTAATGAGACAAAGTCCATTTAAAATTATAATTGACCAACATCCACATACTCCAAACACCATTACAATGGGATATATATGACTAAATCTAATAACTTATCATTTCAACAATTAGTAACAATAATAAACTAATTTGGCTCATATCAGATTCCACAAAGCAACTAAATATTTGAAGAAGTAGGTTGATAGCAAACAAAGAGATGTATACTATCAAATGAGGGATTTGGTGTGAATATAACTTAAATTAATGTTGTAGTACTAATGGGATAAATAAGGGACTTGTTCTAAAAGTATGAGGGGTCTTAGGATATTCTCAAAAGGATTGGTAATATCTCATACCAACATGATTTACATCAAAAACATAAAGTGCATCTTGTATTTCATATAAGCATGTTGAAGCCAATCCATGAGGATCAAAGTGCTTCAACATGGGGTGGGTTACACTAAGCACCAATAAGAGTGAAAGTCCCTTATGAAAATATCATATAAGTCATTTTGATGGAATGAGTCACAAAGAAGCACAATTACATGTCAAGACAATAATATTTTGTGCAATATAAGGGATTAGCATATAGCAAAGCTAGTTGCAAACCTATTGATGCAACTAGCTTATGAAGTTTTTTGGTGGTGAAGATCACAAGCTTTCACATTGATGCTTCCACAAGGGCAATGGCAATATTGGTGGGGAAGAATGTCATGGCACAATGAAATTCTAAAAAATATTAGATCATAGGATGAGCATATGAAGATTTTTTGGATTATCTTGAATAGGTTTGAGAAATTCTAGAAAGTTCTAAAGACATCAAGACTCCTTCACATTCTAGAAAATTATAAGGATTTCCTATTGTTCTGTCTTCGAATTAACAAACATTTATAGATATTTTGGTATTTTATGATGATGTATAGCATAGAATGGAGGAAGATATGAATTAATTTTATGACTTTAGAGTTTGGCGAGTTATGATGAATATCATGTAATTGATAAGATTTTTATGGTGTTTAACTAAGAAGATAGAACATTGAGTCTTATAAAGTTTGGGTTTCCATTCTTAGTCAAAACTCTATGTAAAAGGTCATGATAATCTTTGTAAGCTATGACTTTACTAACTCATTAGCACAATCTTTCTACTGAGTGACACATTCTTTGTAGTTGTGATATTATCATAGATTCATAGTCATACCTATCTCATAAAATTTAAATATAACTATGATATTAATTTTATATCATAATAACAAAGTATCTCATTGGTGCCAGAGGTCATGGTAATATTCTAGTATTATGACTATATTTTTAATATGACTAGATAGTCTCAAGTCATAGTCATAACCTTTTTACAAAGTCATAATTTTTGAGCTATAAAAAATTACAAAGTCAAAACTTACTTATATCAAATCCATGATAATTATTTAGAATTGTGACTTATGTGACATTAACATTGTAAGGGACATTACTCAAGTATGATTATTTTTCAAATCCATGGCTTTTATCCTCAAAGGAAGGAAAAACAACTTATATGCTCAAGCTAATTGCTAGTATTATGACATACTTGTAGTGTCATGAATACTTGATACATATAAAGAACAAATTTTATGTAATAGATATTTTCTAGCACCATGGCTATAGGATACATAAAAGAGTCCTTCTCAATGCCAAGACTATTTCCCATCATTATGGTCATATAATAATCTAGAATGACCAATATCAATGGCATTAATTTTTCATAGCATCATAGCCATATAATAATAAGAGAAGCTCATCACCACACTATAGTCATTTCCTAGCATTGTGACCCTTTATTAAAGACAAGAAGACAAATAGATGAAGTCATGACTACTTCATAGTATTGTTACTTCATGTTATAGAGATATTAGGCCCAAATTGTGGTCATTGACATTGTCATAACTTTTTGTTACAGATAGAGTTGGATGTCGTCTAGAGTCATAAGCTCAAACTTAAAATATAAAGGTTGAAGTTGTGATTTTCTTCTAAAAGCCATGATTTTATACTTAAAGTAATGCAGAGTCATCCATATATAAAAGAAGAAGATAAAGAAATTCATAAAAATTTCTCATTTTTTTCATCTCCCTCCATGCACCAACCAAGGCAAATATGCAACTACCAAACCCTATCGTGAATTTTTCACTTCTTAGAGGTTCTACAAAGAAGAAAGGGATGCAAAAATAATACTAATTTCTAAAGTTGCTATGTGCAACACTCAAATTGCTCCTTTCTAAAGTAGATTTAATATTTTTTACCAAAATAGCATATGATCTAGGGTTTATATAAATTGATATATATTATGTGATATTGATTTTTATTTATGAAAGAATGAATTTGATTTATTTTATGTTATAGATATTAATGGATGAGTGATAAAATATAACTTGAACTAGAGTTTTGATTATTAATAAGTTTATACAAGATTATCATGGTGGATGGTGATAGGTAAACAACAAGGCTCACTCATACATTTAGTAATAAGATAGTGATAACCCTTCTGTGTGATGTACAAGATAAATATATATGTTGAAATCCAAAATTTGAATATATTATTCATTGAGTATAGTACTTATGAAGCCTAGAATGAGAATGCATTTACATGTCAGCTTATTGTATACATCTTTAAAAAACTAGTTCTCGATTAGGATGAATATTTTATAGAATATTATCCTAAAGAGTGTATCTTTTGTGTGAGAGTCACATCATCATTGGGGAGGTTGATGATAAGTAATTCTCAGGACATGAATGATTATATTATGACTCACAAGGTAGTGACAACCCTTGTATGTTGTTTTTGCTCATATGATTTCTACCATTAAAACTTGAGGGAAGTATATATTAATTATGTAGTAAAATGCTTATGAAGCTGCAAATATAAATACTAACAAACCAAATCAAACTTTGGTTTTATGACATGTGAGGCTAGAGAATAAGAGTATGCATATGAAATAATCATCAAGGGAACTTGAAAAAGTTGTCTAAATGGTATGAGATTATGAATGACTCTCGAGAAAAGATGATTTGTTATCTCAGTGGTGATATATCAAGGAGACAACTATGAGAGGACTATTATTGGGATAAGTTCAATGGTGACAATCACCTTGAATGTTATTAGGACAAAAAGTTATTGCACAAAACCTCAACCTTTATTTTATGTCTAAATATAATATAAGTCGAACTAACTTAAACATACATCATATAGATTAAAATAATAAACCTATAGATCAAAATTTATTTCATAGTCCATTTTTACATTTCACTAAAAATAAATTATCTCACCATTGAATGACCAAACTGCCAATATAATCACTATGAGATTGATATCAAGATGACAGTTTTTTTACTACTTGTATGACTTTTATAGTTGTAGATCATTTATTGTGAGTACTATCATTAATAAGATTCTAGGACATCACCTAGGTAATAAAATTAGATGAAATAAGAAAGTTGCAATAAGTTTTTATTGTCATTGCAAAAGATTTTTTAGGTTGGTTAATCAATGTAAGTTGACATAATTATCTTTATTAAAATATAAATTTTTTTAGTAATTTAGATAGCATTGAGTTTGATATTTTTTCTAGAATCTAAAGGCTAAATCTTATTAACTTGTTTGAAGGTGGATATTTTTGTTTTGTTTTTTTCTTTTTTTTCTCATATTCTTTGTATTTTCTTTTTTTTTTTTTGATTTTTAACACCCTATTATGAGCCGAAGTTCTAAGATTGAGCTAATCTCTTTTGACCCAAAAATCAAAAGAACTTGTTGAAAATTTTCTTGATAAAGAGAAAATAAAAATCAGTTTTAGAGCTTTAGGATTGAGCTAATCAAAATAACTTGTTTTATTGTCATTATCACCTCCGAGCTCTAAGAAGGCATTAACAGTAATAGAGAGCCCTAGTGTGATAATGGGCAAGATGTCCAACTGGAGGACTAATAAATAGAGAGTAATAAAGAGCCCTAAGGTGATAATGTGTAGTGATAGAAAGCCCTAAGGTGATAATGGGTAGTAATAGAGAGCCCTAAGGTGATAATGGGTAAGATTCTTTAGGAGACTATTGGAGGCCAATGATGATGAATAGTTATTCATGTATTCAATTGAAACTGGTGGAAGCTAACTACTTTGAGTTGAAGCTGAGTCTTATAGATATGATTTAGCAACACCAATAAAGTGGAAGGGCATCGGAGGATCATAATAGATATGTTGCAATGTTTTTGGAGCTATGTGACCCTATAAAAATGAATAGAGTTATCCCTGATGCAATAAGATTATATTTATTTCCATTTTCATTGAATGATTAAGTATGAAGTTGGTTTCATTATTTAGCTTAGGGTTCCATTGAGAGTTAGGATGGATTAATGAGTGTCTTTCTCACTAAATTCTTCCCATCTTAAATTATATCTCAAATATGAAACAAGATAAGCTAATTCTAGCAATATAAGCATGAGAATATATATGATATTTGTGATCATTTTAAGGAATTGTTGAAGAGATGTTATCAATATGAATTTGAGTTATGGTTTCAAGCCCAAACCTTCTATAATGGGTTGAACTATATGATATTGTGCATGGTTGATGTGACCAATAGATGGTCAATTATAAATAAATTAGTGGAAGAGACTTATTATTTGTTTAAGGAGCTAGCAAAAAATAATTACCAATCTTCAATAGATTAGTCTTTTAGGGAGAAGACAAATTGGAATGTTTGTGTTGGATCAATTCACTATAATTGAAGTAAAAGTGGAAGCTATTTAAATGAGGCTTGACACCCAAGAGAAAAGGAGAAGAGTATCGAAGGAGATGACCATTTTATTTCCGCATGAATTGGTGGAATCATATTCCATTTATCAAATGAAAGAAGCCAATCAAATGTAGGGAAAAGGGTATATATTTCAACCCAATAATAATATCTCAACATGTTACCATCCAAATATGAGAAATCATGAGAATTTTTCATATGGAAACTATTGGAGTGCGTTATAGAATATTGGACAATTTTTAAATAAAATTGGGAAAAATATAGTGGGCTACACTAATCAAGGAAGCTCAAGTATTAATTATCAACCATTATGAAAAGATAAGAGGTCAACTTTGAAAGAAGGAATATAGGTTATCTTTGCAGAATTGAAAAAGTTGAATGATACCTAGAAGAATGGGATGAGAGTGCTTGAAGTGAGAATAGATCAAATAATTTTGGTGATGAAGATTATAGAGTATCAACTTAGATAATTAGTGATATCAATAAAGATAAGCAAATAAATTACCAAGTAATACTGAGGAAAATTCAAGGAATCGCTATACTATATTGATTAGAATTAGGAAATAGCTACCAAGGAATTTTAAACAAAAGGACTGTAGAACTTTTGTGGGTCAAGATTAGAAAACCCATGAATTTCTCAAATGTCACGACTTTTGAGATACAAAGATATGTTGAACAATAGGATTATAGAATTTGTGAGGGTGATAATATCATGACTTTCTCAAAAGTCATGTCTTTGCCTGAAATTTTCCAAGATGTCATGATGTCATGGTACCTAACAAGGCCATGACTCTAAAATAAATTCAAGTTCAAATTTTCACCTAAAGATGAGAAAAAATGGAAATATAAAAGTAGATGAGCAATTGGAAGTTGCCCAAAGTTATGAAGATAAAGAAATAAAAGCATGAAGCTAAAGGCATATTTTGATGAATCTTTTATTTTATCAATGATTTACATAGGAATAATTGGATGAATATTTTGAGAAGTTAATATATTTAAAAGTTAAAAGTGAACTTATTATATGTCGAAGCTCTAGCTCAAATAATAAATTACATGAAATTTATGAAAAATATAATGAGTAGTAAGAAGTTAGAGATGTACTAAACTATGAATATGACTAAGAAGTATAATATAAATATTCAAAAAAAACTTCTGAGGAAATTAAATGCCCCTATAATTTTTGTTATACCTTGTATTATAGGAAATCATACTTTTTGGATAATATTGTGTGATTTAGGATCAAGTGTCAATTTCATGCTCTTGTCAATTGCATAAAGATTGAATTTCAATTAAATTATTATAATATCTATTTCACTCTAAATGGTGGATCAGGATATCAAGCACCCAACTGAATCATCAATGATGTATTAATCAAAATTGGGTATATTGATGTTTTCGGTATATTCCATTATATTAGATATGAAGGAGGACGAGTATGAACCAATAATTTTGGGATGACCATTTTTGGTCATGAGACAAGCCCTTAGCGACATAAAGAAATCAAAGTTCATTCTCTACATAGATGAGGAACAAGTAAAATTCAATATTTACAATGGTTTTTGAGGTCTTGATGATGATGAAATAGAGTGCTATAGAATTAAAAATCTTGTTCATACCAAAATGCAATAAAAAGCAGATTTATAGTGGAAGGATTTTGTAAAAAAACTATTGGCCAGATGAAGATGTAGGATATAAAGTAAAAGCATAACTTTGGAACTATTATAGTAATGAAAATAAAACTAGAAAGAGTAAGAATGATATTAGTATGCAAAAATAAGGAAATATAGGAGATGACTATTATGAGATAATGCCGTTCTTTGAAGTCGTTACCTTATAGGAATCTCATGTTGATAACTCCAAGGAGGTTGAGAAATCAATGGAGAAAGACAAGTTTGAGATAGAAATTATGGAGGAGCAAATCAAAGGTAAGACCACTGTTGTACATAGCACCAAGACTTTGGTGTTACAGAAGAAAATAGTCAAGGAAAGCTTAGAGACAAAGTTGTGATTGTGCACTGCACCACAACTTTGGTGTAATAGAAGAAAAATGACCAAGGAAAGCATAAAGACAAAGTCATGGCTATGCCTAGCATCATGACTTTGGGTATACAAAATGAATTAGTTTATCATAAGTTTAAAGGCAAGGCCATGACTATGCACAATATCATGACATTAGAGTTATAGAACAAAAATAGCAATGAAAGCATAAAGACAAAAATGAATTAGTTTATCAAAAGCTTTAAGACAAAGTTGTAGCTTCACTAAATGTTGTGACTTTGGAGTTACAAGATGAAAATGGCAAGGAAAAGCTGAAGCAAAGCCATGGTTGTACTCAAAGTCATAACTTTTGGAATCCATAAAGAAAAGGGACAAACTAGCACAAAAGAAGGAGTTATGGCATTAACAAAAGTCTCGGAATTCAATGAATAAAAAGCCCAAGGGAAAGTGTAGATGAAGCAAGACTGAATAAAAAAAACAAGCAAGAAGGTAAAATAGTATACTAAAAAGATAACATGAACATCAAAGATATCTGATTGATGAAAAGAAGATTTAATGGTCTTACTATGAATGTTAAACGTAAT
The DNA here is from genome assembly GCA_029783825.1 of Sapria himalayana. Classification (NCBI taxonomy): domain Eukaryota; kingdom Viridiplantae; phylum Streptophyta; class Magnoliopsida; order Malpighiales; family Rafflesiaceae; genus Sapria; species Sapria himalayana. Next base: position 1,691,268 of record JAREIK010000215.1, read on the forward strand.
GTTGCTTAGGAGGCAACCCAATAATTTTTTTTCAGCATGTATGATATAGTAAACACTTATATCTACCATATAAATGAATGTACATATCTAATGACATTCTTCCCATAGTTTGATATGTAAACAATTCTTCAATTTTTGTAATAATTGTCATGATTTAGAACAAGAGAATCTCGCGACTAATTATTATGATCTAAGTTGAGTTTCAACTTGCATTGACATAAAATATACTATATGATATATTTTTCCAAGAAATTTTTATATATTTGTGCACACTCGTGTGTGTGTGTGTGTGTGTGTGTGTGTGTGTGTGTGTGTGTGTGTGTGTGTGTATTTATCTATCTATATTTATGTTTGTCTATAAATATCTATATTTCTATATGTATTTATATGTATATATATTTATGTCTGTAAATATGTATATGCCTATATATATATATATATATATATATATATATATATATAGACATATATAGATATATATAGACATATATAGACATATATATATATGTCTATATATATATATATATATATATATATATATGTCTATATATATATATACATACACACACACACACACATACATATATATACACATATATATAAATAAATGTATATATATAGACATATATATATATATATATATATATATATATATATATATATATACATATATAGACATATATATATGTGTATATACATATATAGACATATAAAGAAATGTATAGACATATATAGACATATATGGACATATATATATATATATATATATATACATATATAGACATATAAAGAAATGTATATATATATATATATAGACATATATATACACACACACACACACACGTGTGTGTGTGTGTGTTTGTCTATATACATATGTATGTGTGTGTGTGTGTTTGTGTGTAAATATATGTCTATATATATATGTCTATATGTATATGTATAATATATGTCTATATATGTCTATATATATATATGTATATATATATGTATGTATGTATGTATACACACACACACACACACACACATATATATATAGACATATACAGACATATATATATATATATATATATATATATATATATATATATATATATATATATATATATATATATATATATATATGTATATATATATATATATATATATATATGTATGTATGTATGTATGTATGTATGTATGTATATATATGTATATAGACATATAGACATATATGTGTGTGTGTGTGTGTGTCTATATATATATATGTCTATATGTGTGTGTGTGTGTATGTGTGTGTGTGTCTATATATTTTTGTTTATACACACACACACACATTGAGAATTAAATTTGGTGCCTCAAACTGGGCATTTGAGGTTTTTATTTAAAACCATGAGTCGTGGGATCAAACGACAACGTGAATGTGTGCAATTAAATCGTAATTGTTCGACTTAAAATTTTTTATTAATTTTAAATATTATGATTTAAATATTTATTATGATTTAAATATTTATTATGATTTAAATATTTTATGTCGTCTGTAAATATGTATATGCATATATACTATATGCTTATATATTTTTATATGTCAATATATCTATGTCTATAATATATATACACACTGAGAATTAATTTTGGTACCTCTAACTGGACTTTTGAGGTTTTTAAGTAAAACCTTGAGTCATATGATCAAAAAGGTGTCAAACAGGCGAGCCCGGCACGGCCCGGTCCGGTTTTAGGCCGCCCAACCATGCTACCATGTCGGGCCAGGCATGGCACGGACCCGAGGCCCGAAAACTACCAGGTTCGGCTCGGTTCGGATCGGACAAAATCCTAATTTTTTTTTAAATTAGGGTTTCAACGGCGCGCGCTCGTCTTTGCCCTTTCAGGGCTCGGCTCGCATGTCGGGCATCAGCTTGTATTGACCACGTTCAATGCGTGGTCACGCATGCAATGCCCACGTGCCAGCACAACACGACGAGCCGGGGCATGTCACTATAGCATGTTGTGCCTATCACGGACACGGCATTGTAGCGTGCCATACCATAGAGGTGTCAACCTGGCTGGGCTGGGCCTGCCCGGCACGAGGCATGGCTTGGTTCGGTAGTGCCTGGGCTGCCCGACACGGTAAAATCCCGTGCTCGGGCCCTTGCCGTGCTCGGGTAAGGCACAAGCCGTGTCGTGCCTGACCTGGCACGGCTCGGTGCCCCCGCGGGTCGGGTCTGATTGGACCCGACCCGCGGTCCCACGAGGCCCAAACCGACCCAATTCCCCCCCCCCCCCCCCCCCCCCCCCCCCCGCCCAACGGGAAAAAAGAAAAAATTAATAAAAAATTTAAATTTCAGCCGTTGGATATCGCCTCCAACAGCTAGGGGGCAGAATCCAATGGCCCTCATGATTCTGCCCCCTAAAAAATTCAAAAAAAATTACTTTTTAAAAAAATATATATTTTCTTTAATTTAATTTTTCCACCCCCTCTCTCTTTAACATTTATGTTTTTCATAAACATATTTTCTCTAAAATCGCTCATTTTCTCTCTCAAAAATCTTGCTCCTCTCTCTCGGGACTCGGGATTTCAGCATTCGGCTTGGATTTTTGGGAATCTCAACTTGAGTTTTAAACTTTGAGCTTGACTATGGTGCACCATGCATGTGACCGACCCCACTGCTTTTACCGGGTAATTTATTTTAAGTTTTTTTAACTCTCTCTCTCTCTCTCTAGACCAAAAATAAAAAATATTAAAATCAATCTTCTAGTCTCTAAATAACTATTCTGAATAACAAAAATCCTAAAAAATAATAAATACTAATGAAACATATTTAAATTTAATAAATGAAAATAATACACAGAGGTCTGAGGCTGCTGAAACTTTGGTTTCTCCAGTCGTCTCAACCCAAGCTTCTAAAAAACAAAAAAAAATGTTAGGGGTGAGGAACAAGAAATGGCACAGTGTAAATATTGTATGGGACTTTTAACATGTCATAGTTTGTTTGAGACTGGGCACCTTAAGAGGCATGTCGAATTATGCACCAAAAAACATGGTTGATTAGATCCTAGGCAACCCCAACTTGGAACTGCATTTTTTGAGACTGGATCAAGTCCAGTCTCAAAGTTTATTCCCTTCATATACTCCAGAGAGTTGAGTAGGGACGGCATGGCCAGACTTATCACATTGATGAGTCTTCCAATCAGATTTTTGGAAGATCCAAGGGTAGTACGCATCATGCAAACATATTTTCAGCCTGCTTATCGTAGGATTCCTAGATCCACATCTAGGAATGACATACTAAAGATATATAAGTTAGAAAAAACAAAAAATAATTAATGAATTTATGACATATAGTGGAGTCGTGTCCGTGACGTCCGATATCTGGACAAGTCACGATGAATCATCTTATGCATGTCTCACCGACCACTATGTAGATTCTAACTGGACTATAAATAAAAAAAATTTTAGGATTCACTGAGATTCTTCATCCTCATGATGGCCCGGCCATTTTTGAGTGTATGATAAAATTCTTTAGGGAATATAAAATTCAAAATAAATATTTAGTGTTACATTCGATAACGCATCTAATAATGGAGTAGCGATCAACATACTTGTTAGGAATATTAGAGAAGCACCATTAGGAGAGATTTTTAATGTCAAATACATATGTCACGTGATTAACCTGATTGTTCAAGCGGGTATGAAGGTGTGTTCCCCCGCTTTGGATAATATACGTAATGCACTAAAATATATTTGCACTCCTCGCAGACAACAAGAGTTTGGTAGTCTCTATTTGTCTGTGAATCTTAAGAAAAAGAAATTCCAATCGGATGTGAAACATCGTTGGAATTACACGTACATGATGTTAGAATCATATGTTGGATACGAACACGTGATATCCGACTACGTCAATAGTAAAGTGACGAACTTATTATTGACGACACTGACTGGACTTCAGGAATTTCATTTATGAAATTCCTGAAGATTTTTTATGACACGACGAACATGTGTTCGTCAGATTATACGCCCACTACTTGCATTGCACTCCGGTGCATATGCAACATTAGTATCATGTTTAAGAAATATCGAGCTGTCCCGACACTTAGCCATATGGTTGCAAAGATGGAAACCAAGTACTTGAAGTACTGGTCCACCGTTCCATCTATTTATTGCCTCGCTGCATGCACTGACCCTATGGTTAAGGTGGAATGGATAGAAAACACTCTGACCTACATTTCCTCGTGCATGAACTTAGAAGAGCCACCTGAATGGTTCATTCACGAGAAGTTGACTGACATGTTCACATACTACGATACTAGATATGGTGATGGTAGTAATGATACTGTAATTACGGACATTGATACCTTGTTTGGAGATAGCGATTTTTCCATTCAGCTAGTGAGGGGTAAACGTATGGGTGGACCATCACATAGGAGCGAGCTTTCTTGGTACTTAGATACCGATTACTGCTCAATCCTATCACATTCTGATACTAAGAATCTTGATATATTACAGTGATGGAAATTATATGAGTCCACTTTTCCCGTGCTATCTAGGATGTCATGGGATTTACTGACTCCTCTGGTGCCGAGCATAACATCGGAGTCTACTTTTTCTATTGCAGTGAATGTGATTTCGGATAGGAAATCGAGAATTGGGGCCTTGGCTTGTTTGAAGGATTGAGAGGATTCAAGATTTAGCATCCATGATCATGCTGGAGCTGGGACTGGGACTGCAGCCGCATCCACTGGGATAGCGGATGAGTTGATTGCTGATGATAATAATCCATTTGATACTGATCTTGACATTGCGGCTGATGATGTTCATGATATGCCAATTGACGATTAATGATGATCTACTGTTTTTTGATTTCAAAGTTTTATTTTTTATTGATTTTACGTTTTATTTATACGTTATGTTAAAACTGTAATTTGTTTGGTCAGACCTTCGGTATTTAATGGCTGATTGGTCATTTTTCATTTGAGTTGCTAATATTTTTTTTAATTTTTATTTTTTAAACAAAATGTATTAATTTATTTTTAAACAAAATTTATAACTATTTTATAAATTTCTAATTAATTTTAAAGTAATTTTATATTACATTTTAAAAAAAATTTTAAACTTTGTTATTTTAATAAATTTAAAAATTTTTCATATTATAAATATATAATATTATACATTATCTAAAATTTTATATATAATTTAATAATTTATATAAATAAAATAAAAATAAAAAAAAATTTCTGGCCCGTACGACCAGGCCAGGCCTAAGCGGGCCCGGCACTGCACGGCACGGCCTGCCGTGCCGAGCCCAGCTTTTTTAAACCGTGCCGTGCCTGCCCCTACACGAAAGCACACCTGTGCTCAAAAAATGGGCCGGGCCAGCCCAGCCCGCCCGTTTGACACCTCTACCGTGCTGTACCTGGCAAGGGAACAGCACTGTAGCTGTCATGGCTTTGCCGGGCCGGCCAGTTTGACACCTCTAAATTAGGATCATCAAACCACAACATGACTTCGTGCAGTTCAGTTGTAATTGTTCACATTAAAATTTTTTATTAATTTTTTTTATTTTTTAAATACACTAACATGTCACCTTGAAATTAAAATCCAGTTTCAATTCAGTGCACCTATAATAATTATTTAAGGTTTTAATATAATTTTTAATTATTTTGTTTGATACAACAAAACATAAAATCATGACCACAACTTACAAATATATTTGGATGAGATATTAACTTGAAAAGATTGAATTTTCAATTTTATGTATCACTACATTGTAATATAACATCCAAATTAGTGTCAACCAGGCCGGGCAGCCGGGGCCCAACCTGAAGCTCGGTACATTTCATGCATGCCTGGCCCAGCATGGTACTGTAGCATGTATGGGCACTGCCTGGGGGACCCATAGCATTTTTCATGCCTTGCCGAGGGTCTTCGGCCCACGTGTCATGGCAGGCATGACCCAGGTGCCTGGCACGTAAGCATAGCATGGGTGACAACGCGCTGAGTGACGCACTACTATCAATGCGGTGATGCCCGACGGCGGGGGCCATGCAGTGACGCCCGACAGGGGGACCTATACAGCAACGCCCGACGTGGGTGGTTACTACACAGCGATGCCCGACGGGGGACTGCGGTGACGCTCGACGAAGGACTACATTGCAATGCATGACAAGTGACAGCTCAGCACGCCCTACGAGCAACGGCTCAGCATGCCCGACGGGCAAAGGTGGCACAACGCTAATTTTATCTTAACCTAGAGCAGCCCGACCCAATCCAAATCAACCAAGCCAGCCCAAAACCAGGCTGATTTTGGGCCACAGGCCATGCCGGGTCTGCCCTCCAGCAAACCATGCTGTAACAGGCAAGACACGTTTCTGTAGCATGATGTTGCCTGAGCCCAGTAGAACCATGCCGTACCTATTTGAATTGTGTCAAATGGGCCGGGCTGAGCCCATTTGACACTTATAATCCAAATAGCTAAACATATTTCTTTTGATCAAAATTTCATGAGCAAATGATATAACAAAGGCATTGCCACAGTACTTATTTTTATATATTTTGTTTTTAATTACTTTAGGATGAATGCTTGCATTAAATTACAATTGTTGAAAATAATATGAGCATGCATTTTATTTATGTATTGATAATGTCATTTAATATTTTTACCTCCAAATATTTTTACAAATATAATTCCCATGACAAACCTAGGTAACAAACAAGGAAAGCTTTATGTTCCCTTAAACTTGTGAGTATACAATTCATTTCCAATTACTTAAATTAGCACCATTTGGATTTTCATCCGACTTTATAAAAGAAGAAATCTAATCTGCCTGATCAAAGATACGTATGATGTTAAAATGAGCTGCCTGATCAAAGAAAATTAAGCTTCCTGATCAAAGAAAATTAAGCTGCCTGATCATAACCAATTTTATGATCATATTTTTATCTCTCTATAATTAAAAGATAAGTATGATGTGAAAATGACCCACCCTTCTAAGAGTTAACCTTCAATAAGCCATGCTGACCAATTGACTTTAATTATGCCTCAAGACTTTTGAGACAGTTAATAAAAAAGCAAGCTGTACAAGTCTCACCCATCTAGGGCACCAAGGGCCTTCATGTCTTCCAAAAATGCCATATAAGAGTCATCTATGCTCTGGGTTTTCAGCATTGGAGGGTTGGCTTGACAGATGATCAGAGGAGTTGCTGGGCTGCTTGATGTTGATAATGTAGAAGCCATTGGTTTGGGTTTTGGTTTTGCAACAATGGTTTCTCTTCTCACTTGCACTGATGCTGGAACCTGTGAAAACCAAATGAAACACATCAATCTATTAAAAGAATCAAAGCAAAACATATTTTAGCAATTTATGAATTTCATCATTCTCAAAATACTTTTATGCAACAAAAACTAGTTTGAATTGAGATGAACCAAATTCCAGAATTGAGACCTTCAAGCACAATCATGAAGGCTGCTGCAACACATCCTAGTTACTCATCCTGTTATTTACATGATCAAAATCATGTCCATATGTTTTCTATTCATTTTTTATCTTCTTATATAGCAAATTATAATAAAAACACTAATCAGATTTATTATTTGAAAGGACAGCACTGCCCAAATAAAGGCATCACTAGTAAACATTCCGTCTGCACACATTCTGGATCCATTTGTTTGAGTTGAAGAAAATTAGTTTGACTAGCTTGATTTGTTCAGCATCACTCATAAAAGCAGTGATGCTGTCATACATCCTTGCCACAGCACTACCTTACAGATCAATGACAGAGAAACCATCTAGATGTGTCAAACGGGCCAGCCCGGCGAGGCCCAGCCCATTTTTAGGTTGCCCACCCAGGCCACCTGGCAGTGCCTAGCCCAGCATGGCTTCATCACAGCCAGCCTGGCACGGCCCATTGGCCTGGCTGTGATAAAGCCATGCTGGAACAGGCCAGTTGAGGCCCGTCCTGACCGGGTTTGGGGCCAGGTTTGACTGTTTTAGTTGGGTTCAGGCCTAGTTCGGGCTATTTATAAATATTTAATCCAGAATATTAAAATTATTAAAAAATTTAAATTTTAATTATTTAATACTTAAATAGTTTATTGTTAATTATTAAATTAAAATAAATAATTAATTTTTTATTTTTATTTTATTAAAATTAAATAAAATATTTAGTTTAGCATAATAAATAACTAAATTTTTAAAAAACTAACAGTGTCTGAATTAATATAAATAAAATATTAATAAAAAAACTAATATAATACAAATCACAAAAAACATAAATGAAGATTCAAGACTCACAGTAATATGACAATAAAAAAATAAACAAAAACAATGTCAATCCAAAAAAGATAAATAAAAATAAAAAATATAATCAGCAGACAATATTACAACATATGATCAATAACGATATAAAATAAACATTACAACATTACAACATATTATCAGTTATCAATCATCATCAACAACTAACTCTTTTGTTTTTGCTGCAGTCCCAGCATGATACTGAATGCTCAAGCTTGAATATTTTCAATCTTTCATACATACTAATGTGTCAACAATATTTAGCCGTAATCAGGATCTCCTATCCGAAATCACATTCACTACAACAAATAAAATAAATTTCGATACTACGCTCGATACCAGAAAATATTTTCTACCGAACTTCTATATCTGCGAGGCATACGAAGATATTTTATTGAGTTACATATATTTTCTAAAATGGGGATACACATATTTATCTTCGTTTGTACTATCTAATTAATGACGTGACACATGTATCTAACATGAAAAATCTCTTCTAATGATTATTCTTTAATACTCCTAATAAATATGTTAATCGTTACTCCATTATTAAATACATTATCAAATATGATAGTTAATATTTTATTTTAAATTTTATATTCTCTAAAAATTTTTATCATACACTCAAAAATAGCTTAGTCATCATGAGAATGGAGAATCTCAAATAATCTTAATATTTTTTTATTTAGTATATATTTAGGAAATCTACATAGTAAGACATGCATAAAATACATTATCGTGACTAGTTCAAAGGAGGTCACGGATATCATTCCATTATAATCTCTAAATTTATTAATTTTTATTTCATTTTCTAACTTGTAATATTTTAATATGTTATTCCTAGATGTGAACTTAGGAATCCTACGATATATAGGCTGAAAATAAGTCTGCATGATACTGACTATCATTGAATCTTTAGAAAACCTAATCAAAAGACCCAACATGGTGATCTGTTTGATCATGTCTTCCATCACTAACTCGTTACAGTATATAAAGGGGGTCAATATTGAGGCAAACTGGATCCAACTTCAAAGAACTCATTGCTGAGTTGGATTTGCCTAGGATTTAATAGACTATATTTTTTGGTGCATAGTTCTGCATACCTTTTAAGGTGCCCAGTCTCACACAAACTCTTACGACTTATAATTTTTTGACAATATTTGTACTATATTAATTCTTCTTCAGCACTCCTAATATTTTATTATTTTATTACATTAAAATAAGTCCAAACTATTAATAGTTTTCTATTTTTTTTTTTTGATATTTGGATCGAGACGATCAGAAAGACCAAAGTTTTTACCACCTCGAATCGTTTCGTAAGGTTTTTGTATTCTAGATTATAATTAACTTCATTTTTGTAATTAAAATTACTATCAATTTTATTTTTTAATTTTTTAATTATAATGTATAATATAATATAATTTGATTAATAAATAAAAATTAATTAAAATAAAGAAGATAGGAGAAGATTTTAAAATTTAAAACTTAAAAATTAATAAATAAATAAAAATACTCATAAATCATAATGCAAAATACGTAAACTTTACCTTTTTAATGTCCGCACCACATGGGCACCTCAATCCATGCTACACTCAAATCTCAAAAGAAAAAACCAAGAGACAAAAGCAAGAGCCCGAAAGAGAGAAAATATGAGATATATATATATATATGTTTGTGTGTGTGTGTGTGTGTGTGTGTGTGTGTTTTTAAAACATAAATATTTGAATGAGGAAAGGAGAAAGTTTTATAGATATGAAAAAGTATATTTAAAAAAAATATTTTTTACCAAATTTTTTTGAATTTTTTTTAAATTTGGGAAAAATCCTTAGAGCCCTCGGATTCTGCCTAATAACCGTTGAGGGCAAAATCTAACTGCTGAAATTTTAATTTTAATTTTTTTTTTTGGATTGTTTGATCGGTTAGACCATCGAACCGACTCAAACGATGGTTGGTTCCATAAGCTTCGGCTTCTAGAGAAAAAAGACCACAGGACGGATCGGTCATGTACGGGCCTGATCAAATTTCGTATTCGTCGGACTTGTGGTTAGAGGTGTCAAACGGGCCGGCCCGGCGTGACCCATTTTTTAGGGCACCGTGCTACCGTGCCGGCACGGTTTAAAAACAGCCGAGCCCGGCATGGCAGACCGTGTCGTGCCTAGCCTGGCCATACAGGCCAGGGCAGAGGCAGACCCAAAATGCTGAATTTTTTTTTAAAAAAAAAATTTAGATATTGTAATTCTTAAGTGTGTAGTATTAAATATAAATATTTTTAAAAATGTTAAAAATAAAAATTAATTAAAAAGACAGTTTTGAAATTTTTTTTTATCAATTTCAAATTAGTTTAACTTTTATTATAATTATTAATTATATATTAAAGTTATTAATTTTTAAAATAAAATTTAAATCATAAAACAAATAAATCAATACATTATATTAGTAAAAATAAAAATTAAAAACAAATTAAACACATGAAAAATTACTAATCATCCATTTGAAACCGAAGGTCCGAACAAAATAAATATCAGTTTCAACACAACGTACAAACAAAACGTACAAATACAATCAATAAAAAAAACATCGAAAACAAAAAACAGCAGATCATCATCAATCGTCAATCGGCATATCATGAGAATCATCAGCCGCAATATCAAGATCAGTATCATATGGATCATCATCATCGGCAATCAACTCATCTGCCATCGTAGTGGATGTGGATGCGACTGTTGTGCCAGTCCCAGCTCCAGCACGATCATGGATGCTAAACCTCGATTCCTCCCAATCTTTCAAACAAGCCAATGCCTCAACCATATCTGGACGTAATCTCGATCTCCTATTCGAAATCACGTTCACTGCAACAGAAAAAGCAGACTCCGATGTTACGCTCGACACCGGAGGAGTCAGTAGATCCCGTGTCATCCTAGATAGCACGAAAAAAGTAGACTCATATGATTTCCACCACTGTAATAAATCAAGATTCTTAATATCAGAATGTGATAGGATTGAGCAGTAATCGGTATCTAAGTACCGAGACAGCTAGCTCCTATGTGATGGTCCACCCATACGTTTCCCCCTCACTAGCTGAATGGAAAAATCGTCATCTCCGAACAAGGTATCAATGTCCGTAATCACAGTCTCACTACCACCATACCTAGTATCATAGTATATGAACATGTTAGTCAACTTCTCGTGAATGAACCCTTCAGGTGGCTCTTCCAGGTTCATGCATGAGGAAATAAAAGTCAGAGTGTTTTCTACCCCTTCCACCTTAGCCCTAGGGTCCATGCATGCAGCGAGACAATAAAGAGATGGAATGGTGGACCAGTACTTCAAGTACTTGGTCTCCATCTCTGCAACCATATGGCTAAGCATCGGGTCAGCTCGATACTTCTTAAACATGCTACTAATGTTGCATATGCACCAGAGTGCAATGCAAGTCATTGGCGTATAAATCGACGAACACATGTTCGTCGTGTCATAAAAAATCTTCAGGAATTTCATAAATGAAATTCCTGAAGCCCAGTCAGTGTCGTCAATAATAAGTTCGTCACTCTTACTATTGACGTAGTCGGATATCACGTGTTTGTATCCAACACATGATTTCAATATCAAGTACGTGTAATTTCAATGATGTCTCACATCCGATTGGAATTTCTTCTTAAGATTCGCAGACAAACAGAGACTACCAAACTCTTATTGTCTGCGAGGAGTGCAAATATATTTTAGTGCATTGCGTAAATTATCCAACGCGGGAGAACACACCTTCATACCCGCTTGAACAATCAGGTTAATCACGTGACATATGCACTGACATGAAAGATCTCTTCTAATAGTGCGTCTCTAATATTCCTAACAAACATGTTGATCGCTACTCCATTATTAGAAGCATTATCGAATGTGACACTAAAAATTTTATTTTTAATTTTATATTCCCTAAAGATTTTCATCATACACTTAAAAATGGCTGGACCATCATGAGGATAAAGAATCTCAGTGAATCCTAAAATTTTTTTATTGATTGTCCAGTTAGAATCTACACAGTGACTCGTGAGACATACATAAGAAGAATAATCGTGACTTGTCCATATATCGGATGTCACGTATACCACTCCACTATATGCCATAAATTCCTTAATTATTTTTTGTTTTTCTAACTTATATATCTTTAGTATGTCATTCCTAGATGTGGACCTAGAAATCCTACAATAGGAAAGCTGAAAATAAGTCTGCATGATGCACACTACCCTTGGATCTTCCGAAAATTTGATCGGAAGACCCATCAATGTGATGAGCCTGGTCATGCCGTCCCTACCCAACTCGCTGGAGTATATGAATGTAGTAAACTTTGAGACTGAACTCGACCCAGTCTCAAAAAATGTAGTGCCAAGTTGGGTTTGCCTAGGATCTAAGGATCCATGTTTTTTGGTGCATAATTCGGCATGCCTCTTAAGGTGTCCAGTCCCAAATAAACTCTTACATGTTAATAATCTCATACAATATTTATAATGTGTCATTTCTTGTTCCTCACCCCTAACATTTTTTTGTGTTATGATTTTAAAATGAGTCCAAACTACAGAAGTCCTCCTAGTTTTTTGTTTTTTAGAACTTTGGGTTAAGACGACTTGAGAAACCAATGTTTCAGCAGCCTCAGACCTCTGTGTAATATTTTTATTTTCCAAATTTAAATACGTGTCAGGTGTATTTGTCATTTTTTATGATTTTTATTTTTTCCTAATTTTTTTTCTAGAGAGAGAAACTATAGAGAGAGTGTAAAAAAAAGCGTAAAATAAATTACCCGGTAAAAGCAGTGAGGTCGGTCACATGCACGGTGCACCGCAGCAAGCTCTAATATTCAAAACTCAAGTCGAATTTCACGAAAATCCAAGCCGAAAGTAAAATCTCAAGGCCCAAGAGAGGCACGATTTATGTGAGAGAAAGAGAAAGATTTGAGAGAATATATGTTTTTAAAAAACATTATTTGTTAAAGGGAGGGAGATAGAATTTATAGATTAAAGATATTAATTTTTTATAAAAAAAGATATTTTTTTTATATTTTTTTGAATTTTTAATAATTATTTAGGGGGCAGAATCATGAGGACCGTTGGATTCTGCCCCCTAGCCGTTAGAGGCGAATCCAACGGCTGAAAATTAATATTAACTACATATTTTTTTTCTGGCTAGGATTGGGTCGGGACAGCCGGTCGGGACAGCCGGTCGGGTCCAATCAGACCCGACCCGCGGTCTTTTATTCGGGAGGGGCCGGGTCACGCCCATGCGTGGCCGCATGAAACAGGCATGGGAAGAACCCGTGCCGGCATACCGTGCCACAGGCCGAGCCGTGCCGGGTCAAGCACGGCACGGCTCAGGCCAGGAACGTCACGGTACGGCTCATGCCTAACCCGGGCACGGCACGGGACCGGGCATGGTTTTTTAACGTGCCGGGCCGGCCTAAGCACGGCCGATCCGTGTCTCGTGTCGGGCCGGGCCGGTTGGCACCTCTACTTGTATTCGGGCGAAGAGCGGTGGGGTCGGGGCATGGTTTGGGTCATGCCAAAATGGCATGAACTCTAACCTTTGTACCGGGCTGTTCCTAGCCCGGCACGTGGCCTGATAGACCTAGACACGGCACGAGCCATGCCGTGAGCAGGCCCGACACAGGCACGGGCACGGGCCGGGCCGCCCAACCTGTTTAACACCTCTAAAACCATCCCTCTGCACCAAAAGTAGCAGCAGCGCCAAACATACTGTGCCTAGAGGTGTCAACCGGGCTGTCCCGGCCCGGCCCAGCACGAGGCACGGCACGGTTCGGCCGTGCCTGGGCCGGCCCGGCACGTTTTTAAACCGTGCCCAGGTTAGGCACGAGCCGTGCCGTGCCGTGGCTGGCCCGGCACGGCTCGTGCAGGGGCACGGCTCAACCCACCCTAAAAATTACCGTGGGTCGGGTCTGATTGGATCCCGACCCGGCACGGCACGGCCTGCCGTGCCTGCGGGCCGTGCCGGGCCCGGATGTTTTTAAGCAGTGCCCGGCCAGGCATGGTCGTGCCCTAAAAAAACGGGCCGGGCCGGGCCGGGCCGTGCCGGGCCGTTTGAAACCTGTAACTGTACCTAGTGACCTTTTTTTTTAATTCTCACCTACTGCAATAAATTTTACAACTTCCAGGTTTCTTCTTCTAGTCCATCTGTCCATGCGACAATAATTCTAGTATAAGAGTACTTGATCAAATATTTCATGTAGAAATATGATTTAAGTATTACTGATATGCTCGAAAGAAAGAATACTGCAGGCACTCCTCGACTTATACTAGATGTAATCTGAAACATAAAAGACATTTGAAAATAAATAAAATAGATCAATAAATTAAATATTTCTCTTTTAATCTTATGTTGATACATTAATATCAAAACATCATTTAAAATCGAGCATGGTCATGAAAAAATCCATCTTCACAATAATGACAGGGCAAATCTATTATCACGCAACAAATTATAATCACCAAAAAAAAAAACTCATAAAAGTGAAATAATAATGTACATTGAGAACTATTATATGAAGTAAAAAATTTAATATATATATATATAAATATAATGTTAACTACAACACTACCCATCAAGTTGGTACGTTGGTTTCTTTAGATATCATATATACATACACACATACATATATGTGTGTGTGTGTGTGTGTGTGTGTGTGTGTGTGTGTGTGTGTGTGTGTGTGTGTGTGTGTGTGTATTCATATAGTTCATATTATATGAATTATTATATGAATAATATTATATGAAGTAAAAACATTATATATATATATATTATAAATAATAATTTATAATACATGTATAAACCAAACCGTGTGACTATCAATAAAAATATTAAAAATCAAGTTCTCTAAAACTAATTCATGCCATATCTGTGTTTTTTGCAATTAGCTAACTGAATTTGACTGCTTTGTCACTACTCAAAAGTTAGGTGGATGCTCAATATTCAAATCTTCATCAAGATTACCCTAAAGAAAAATATTATTAATATCTACATGATATATAATCCATTTGCAAGAGACTATCAATAATATAAATATTTGTACTATGATAATTTTGGTCATTTGAGAGAAGACTCTAGATAATTTACTCCAAATATCTAAAGAAACCAACTCTCAACTATTATCATCTTCAAATGATCTACCATTACAAAGGCCTATATCCACAATAAACACTCACCGACAAACAATAACATATTTTCTTGAATGTTATTTATTTAGTTCATAAATCTCATTATAGTGAAAGATATTAATCTATTTCACAATTATCTATTATTATTCTAAATGAGATAATACTTTTGAGGGAGACTTTAATATCTTAGTAACATCAAAAAATAATAATAATAATAATCAAAAAATGTGAATGTACAATAAAACATGTAAAATGAAGTGGTAAGCACATTTTTATTTTTTTAAGAGAAATCAAAAGATCAAGATCACAGAACTCAATTTTATAATCATCTAGCTTCTCAGAAAAAGTGTCCTCACTATGAACAAACTATATATATCATATTCTCCAAAATAAAATTGTTGTCTTAATTGGTCAAGTTTCCCTACTCCCAAATAACTATAGGTTGGGATTAGAATTGATTTTGGAAATATAAGTATGATTAGACTTGAGAAAGATTCTCTTTCCTAGGAAATTTTATTCTCTCCAAAATTAATCAATTAGGTACTTATTACATATGATGACTTGATAAGAAATTCATCATGGTGTAAATCAACAAATTCAAAAGCAATTACAAAGTGATACTCTTTCCTAGTTAAAAGTTCGAGACTCAAGAAGAATAAAAAAAGTAAAATTCAAATATATATTTTGAATCTTTATCTTGCCTAGACCCAATAAAAAATAAGTTTTACTTAAAAAAGATAACAATAATACTAAATAATATTTTATTAGTATCGAGAAAATAATATTTGTACTCCCTTTATATATTAGAATAACCAACAAAGATAAATTTATCGCATTAGGCATCATCTTGTCATGCCTTAAAGAAAAATCTAAAACATAATTGCTCCCGAAGATTTAAGAGGTAATAAAATAATCTCTTCAAAGTACAAGATCTAAAAAGACATTAAATAAGAAATAACAAAAAAAAAAGATATTTGGTTGTATTAATAAATGACACACACTACATAATTTTCAAGTTGTTAAGGTACTAAGCTCACCTTCCAATCTAGCATCACAACCCTTCATTGGCCACCCATAGATGTCCAGTCCTACAAACTTCGAACTCCAAAGATTCAGTGCTAGGCATGAAAAGAGATGTTAAAAAATGACACATCAAAAAATTTTCAAATTGTTATGGTATTAAAATATGACATGCATTCCCTCTCCCTTTGAACTAGCCTTTGGAGATGAGTTCAGCCCTAGCCCATTTTATAATAATTAACAAAATAATTTGTAATTAAAATTACACTTCTTAAAAATGTTTCGAAATATTTTCAACAAAGAAAATATACTAGTCATCAAAACAAAATATATATTATTTATTTATATCACATCATTCTATAAAGATGTTCTACGATAGAAAATCTTATATATAATTATATGATTAGTATAATAAGTATTGAACCTTTCAGATATATACATTAAGGCATTGTTACTTCTGATAATTTATATATTTTATTAAACTACTTTTTTATTTTTTTATAAAATAGTTAAAAAATAAAAAAAAATGAGATCCTATCAAATAGATACATAAAGGCATTTCCACTTCTAATAATTTATATATTTTTATTAATCTAATATTTTTATTTTTTTATGAAATAATTGAAAAAATAAAAAAATAATAAGATATAAAATAAAATAAAATAACAACAAAGTTAAATATACATAATTATTAATAAAGATAATAAAATATTCTAATTCATTATAAGTTTCAACTTTATTAGACTCTATTAGGTTCTCATAAAATAAATTGAGATAGAAAGTTTTCTAACATATTTTATAATCTAACATAAAAAAATATCTTCAATATTAGTATCCAACATTCTACACTTGGTCAAATATGAATGACCAAGTCAAAAATGAATTAACAATAAATCAATAATACTCAAATACTAAATAAAATATCAAATCAAAAAAGAAAAAACATACAAATTATCCTCCTTGGTATGGAAGAATATCCATTTAGAAGTATTCTCATCCTACAAAACAATGTCAATAAGAGCAAAAATCATATCAAACGTTGAATTATTCATTAACACATTTCACATAGAGCATACCATGTGGGTATTCGATAAAAAATACAACTTGAAAGATGTAAAATATATAGTTAATATTCACTAGAAAGTAATAAGTATCTAATATTATCTTATTAGTAAGAAATTATGTTTATGCATAAAACAAGATCCTTTATAGCAAGGATCATAATGAAAGAACTCTATGAGGATCCCTAAAAGGATCCATTAGCTTGTCTCTATCACTTTTGGAAGTACTTGTTTTGTTCAAATTTTTACTATAAACATAACAAGATGACAATTATATTGATACAATATTTCTTTCTTAATTACTCTAATATTCAAAATAAAATTATAAAATTTAAGATCTAAAAAAATATTAAATAAAAAATAATAGAGAAATACATTTGGTTATATTAAAAAAAATACATCAAAAAAAATTCGAGTTGCCATGATATTAATATATGACTTAAGTTTCTTCTCCCTTTAAGTTGACTTATTGAGATTAGATTGGCTTAAGCTCTTTTACAAATTGATATCACAACCCTTATGAAATACCTACATAAGTTCAATCATGTGAATTTTACGCTTCAAATATCCAATCTTATACATGAGAAAAAAAAGAGTCGAAAAATAACAAACATCAAATTTTTTATGAGATGTTATGATGTTAATAGATAACTTGCGCTCTCTCTCTCTATCTCTCTTTATCTCTCTATCTCTCTCTCTGAATTAATTTTCGAGGATGAGTTCAACTTAAATTCATTTTATAATAAGTTAATAAGCTAGTTTACAGTTATAATTATATCTCCCCAAAAATATTTTGAAACACTTGTATCAAATAATAGTATTTTAGTAATCTCAACCAAATATATATTTTTTATTTTTACCGCCTCATTTTGTAGAGATGTGCTATCACAGTAAACCTTACATATAGTATTATGCTCAAGACAAAATATTGAACTTATCAAATAGATATTTTAAAGCATCATCACTTATGTCAATTTTTATATTTTATTAAATTATTTTTTTATTGATTTATGAAATTGGTGAAAAATAAAAAAATTAAAATCTAAAATGAAAAGAAGATAACCATATAAAACATATACAATCATCAATAAAAATAATAAAATACCAAGTCATTTTATGCCACATTTAAAACTCTACTAATCTCTCATATATTTGAATGAATCAAATAAAATAAATCAATACACACATAAGTTTTATGAATGGGGTAAAAAAAATTTCCTAACTAATTAATTTTTCACAATCAAACCTAATGACATATCTAATATTGGGATCCAAATTTCTCTATTTGACCAAATATGAATGACCAAGTCGATTTAACCAAATATAAATGAGTAATATATTAATGACACTCAAACAACACATATTTGTAAAAGAGAAAATAATGTCAACAAATAAAGCATCTAAATCAAATTGTTTAATAATACAACTTAGAGAGAACACCATGTTGACATTCAAAAAATAGAAAATAAAAATAGTAAATAATGTGATTAATATGACCATTAATCACCAAGTCAATATCTCACGAATTAAAAGTAAAAAAATTGATCAAAAGGACATTAATACTTGAAAAACATAAAATATTTATTATTACCTTTAAATGAAGATTCTGCACAATCCTTCTTATTAAAGATCATAGTGAGAAGACTCTATGATGACCCCTAAATAAATCCATTAACTTGTTTCTATCACTAAATAACATATGATATCTTTGTTCTCCTCTCTAAAAGTATCTCTCAACAACTCTTTACGGTGTAATCACACTTCTTACAATGTGTACAATATGCTAAAAATCTCTTGCATCTACTTCTATTATGAATGATACTACTTGTATCTCCAAAATATTTTACTTCATCAATCAAAGTAAAATATGTATATGCCACTGTACTACACTACACTTGATTGATACCAATAGTGAGCTAGTGTTTCATCTATAACTGAACACTGTGCACAACTACATGATTGCACCAGACTTCATACTATTGCTCCCACACTGCACATACACCACAGACACTGTTGCGCACAAACGGCCACCTCATGCACACACATTTCACACATTTCATATACACTGCACTACACACTGATACCATTGCACAATGCACTGCCCAGCAACACTATACATTGCACTGCACAGTAACACGGTTCCTTGCACACAGCTGGGCCTGGCACAGCCCAGCACACCTAAACTTGTGCCTGGAAATGATGCAGGTCGTATCGGCCCTAAAAGGTCAACCGGCATGGTGCTAAACCATGTGGCATGGCAGGGCATGGAAGGGCATGGCAGGGCATGGAAGGGCATGGCATTGCCCAACATGGTGGCCTTCTTTGGCAGAATTTAGCCCAGATCCCAAATCATGCTCGGGTTGCACCCCTGGAAAGGCAGAAACCATGACCCAAGTTTGACACAGAAAATCCACACTGAATTAAAAAAAAAAAAAGATCATGGGACATACCCACCAGCTCAACCCAACTTGCAGTCTTTTAATGCAATAATTATTACAATTGTTTCATCAACACTCAGTCATCACCATGAGCTGTCGCTGACAGTGTGACCGACAATTCGAAAATCCAATGACTAGCAAGATTATGTCCAACAAATAATCCAAACAAAATTTTAAAATGTTTTTTTTTCCTAAAAATAGAGAAAACATAACCAGATGGCACGGTCTTCATCTTGGAATAAAGAGACCTCCTTTAAACCTAGACAACAGTTGTCCAAAAGTCGTTATGAGGTTAATATATGACTTGAGTTACCTACACAATGGTTAGGTCTCTAAATTATAGACTCAATATAAGTTTGTACTATTTTTCTTTCTATTTCTCATCTTATTTAATTGTCTATTCAATTGTAAGCATTATTATAAAAATTCTGTAATATAAAAAATTGTAAATTGTATACATTTTAAATTTATAGATCAATGATGATGTCTGGCGAACAAACAAAACTATGTAAGTATTGTTTTGGCTCAAACTATTATATTATTTTGCAAGGTCCAAGATTTTGTCTTAAATAATAGAGATAAACTAAAATATATTTTCTTCCTTCTACACTTAATAAAAAGAATCCTTGTGAATTTCAAAAAAAATTACATTGATAATTTTGTTGATTTTAATTTAAATAATGATAATTCAACTGAAATATCTAAAATTAATTTGTCTTCGAGTCCAAGATCTTCTCATGCACCAAATAATCTATACTTAATAAAAGAATTTATGTACTATGATCTCATTTTACAATAATTAAAAAAAAATATTAAAGTCAAAAAAAATTATACAATATAAATATTATAAAAAATATATTGTTACTGTCAAACTCCAATGTCACACTAAATAAACACGAAAAAACTCATGTAAAAGTAATATACACAAAAAATTCTTATATAAGGACTAAACTAATTGAGATAGTCATAAATTGGGTGATACCATTAAAAATATAAAAAAATAAAAATTTAAAAAAATTATAAATATATAAACTACAAATCCCCTCTTAAGTAAGTGAACAAGTGTCCAAAATATTAAATTTTGATGAGAAAAACAAGTTTAAAACTCTTCGAAATCTTAGTAAAAAATTTTGATGAATATTCTATTATCTAAATGAATGATGTAACAATAATCTCATCTTAAATATTGTCTATAAGAAAGAAATAATTTACCTTATGTAGTTCATCCACACATAAAATAATTTATCGTATTATTAGAAATTGAAATTCATGTCTGATTTTTTGATATAAAAATTAGACATATGAGCTATCATAATCATTTTTACTCATTATATAACAGATTTACGATGTATAAATTGCTTAGAATATTATTGTATTTATGTTAGTAATATTATCTTGTTTTAACATGGCATCAGAGACTAGTAATATAAATAAAATAATTTTTTTTCCAATAATAAGCATGTGCGATGATGATAGCAAATAGCACACAGTGGAAGTAGAGACAAGCAAGAATGGTGACAACATGAACATATCACAATCAGCACATAGAGTTAGCACACGGTGAGATGCAGTGATGGAGAACAATAGAATTTTGAGTAGAAACCCAAGATAGCATACAATGGTGCATGATGATGCAAGATGAGGCGTGATAAAATTTTTGGGCAAAAATCCTAACTAGTATTTTGACAAATTTGTTTAATATAGAATTATAATTTTGTGATACACTATTTTGTGAATACTATAATTGAGTATTTTTGTGATACACGATTAATATAAAATTATAAATTTGTAAATACTATAATCGAGTATTTTTTTTTTTTGAAGGAACAACTATTTTGTAATACACTATTAAGAGAGATTATTATAACAAATCCCTCTGAACAAGAGAAAGATAAACATGCTCAACCTGCTCAAACCAGAGATGAGCTTATCAAGAAGTCAAATGATCCTACAATGAGTCCCTCTGAACAAGACATTTCGATCATTTTTCGAAAAGAACACAAGATTTTATTAAATATCCAATTTCATAGATTTTCTCATATTGTCACATTATTTTTTTCATTTTTTTATTACTTTTCATGATAGTACAAAAATATCAATTCTCCTAAGATATTTTCTCATCTAGGATGACGCTGAGTCATGATGAAAAATTGTATACCTTTTAATTTAATGAAAATTAATAACTAATATCATGATCTTCAAGAAGGTTCGAAATTGATTATGTGACTGTATTAAATGAGAAGATATATCCAAGTGGGAAGATATATTTCCTTTAGACGAAACATATAACAATGAGATTTACATAGTCAATTAGTATATGCTACCATGACACTTATTGTCTAATAATTAAAATAATCTCAATATGAATTCTTATTTCTCTTATAGTATATCACAATTTTAGAATATATCAATTAAACATAAAAAATATAATTCTTCATTGCGACTTTGAGGATGAAGTGCATATTAAATAATCACCTAGATTTAAAGTAGTATATTCAAATATAATTTATAAATTATGAGTAGATGTGTTAAACGAGTCGTGCCGAGCTGGCCCGGTACAGTTTTAGGCCGCTCAATCGGGCTACCGTATCGTGTCTGGCCCAGCACAGTTCTATAGAGGTCAGGCCCGGCATGGGCCCGTGGCAAGAAATCCATCAGGTTCAGCCCGGTTTGGCTCGATTTAAGTCAGGCCAAAACCTTAATTTTAAAAAAATTAGGGTTTCGAGGGTGCGCCACCATACGTCTTTGCCCTTTCAGGGCTCAGCGAGGCTCGCCCATCGGGTGTCAGCTCATTGTGACCATGTTCAATGCGTGGTCACACATGTCGTGCCGACGTGTCAGGCGTGTCGTGTCGTGTCGTGCCTAGCACGGCATGACTCAATTTTGGCTGGCCAGGTATGGCCCGCCAGCCCAAGGCTGGCCTGATTGGTGCCAAATCATGCTGGGTCATACCAAATCGAGCTAGTTCGAGCCAAATTTTCTAACTTAGCCTAGTCTTAGCATAGCTACGTCCTAGGGATTAAGAGGCTAGGACTTCAAGTTTGAGTCCGAGACTGACTCACACGGTCGCACTCGACTCACCTTCTCAATCTTTGAATTAAGGATTAATTATTTAATTTTTTTTTACAAATTTTATATTTTAAGTTAATATTTATGAGCTGTGAGTGCGTCATGACAATATATTATTTATTAAGTTTACATAAATCACAAAAAATATCAAAAAAAACACGTTAATTATCCATTCATCATTCACTCCAAAAATAAATAAAATAACACAAAATTACAATCACAACTCATAAATTATAATAATATAAAATAAACATCATCAATCTTAATCATAATAATAACAATACAGCAAGCTCAATTGCCTCAATGGCTCAATCTGAATGCTAACCCATATGAGTATGTAATTAATCATCATCGCATAAGAATCTGATGATATCACTAATAATGGACTCAACATCCTCAAAGTCTCACGAGTCATCATCTACCATCAACTCATTCGCACTTATTCCAACACGATCTCGATTATAAATGCCCAACCTCGAATCCTCTCAATCCTTCATACATGTTAGTACCTCAATAATATCTGACCACAATCTCAATTTCCTATCCGAAATCATATTAACTGTAATAGAAAAAGTAAACTTCGATATTATGCTTGACATCATGTGAGTCAGTAGATATCGTATCATCTTAAACAGTATAAGACATGTGAAATCATGATTTTCACCATTATAAAATATCAAGATTCTTGTATCATTTTAGCAGTAATCGATATCGAAGTACCAAGACAACTCGCTCATATTCAAAAATTCACCCTATCATTTTTTCCTTCGCTAATTGATTGGAGATATCATAATCTCCAAATAAGATATTCATGTCAATACTCATAGCATGACTACTACTACTATCATAAATAGTATTGTAGTATGTAAATAGCTTAATCAATTTCTCGTGAATTAACCCTACAGGTTGATATTCATGATTCATGCATGATGATTTATATGTCAAAGTATTCTCTACCCCTTCTACTTTAACCCTGTGATCAATATAAGCAACCAGACAATAAAAAAATAAAATAGTAGACTAATACTTTAAGTAGTTGATTTCTATCTCAAAAATCATGTTATTAAATATCATGTCATCTCTAAATTTCCTAAATATGCTACTAATATTGCATATGCACCCAAATAAAATATAAATTACGGAAGTATAAATTAACGAACACATATTCATCATGTTATAAAAAATCTTCAAGAATTCTATAAATAAAATTCATGTATCCCAGTCAGTGTCTTCAATAATAATTTTATCATGCTTACTATTAATGTAATCGAATATCACGTATTCATATCTAACACGTGACTCAAACATTAAGTATGTGTAATTTCAACGTTGTCTTACATCTATTTTGAATTTATTCTTCTTTATACTAGCAAACAAATAGAGACCACTAACCTTTTGTTATCTGTAAGGCATCCAAAGGCATTTTCATCTTGAATCTTTTCTTCCACATTAGAACTATATTTCAACATCAATCACTCTGTCTATCATTCTGTAAAAGTAATCTTCCAAACAAATCAACAACAAGATTATCAATGATAATATCATTACCAACAAACATAGAAAAATATTTTCATAAATATAAATGTAATACCATCAAATAAATGTCCAAATAAGAATGAAAAGAAATAAATTAATCCGACATGTAATCTAATAAATATATCCAATTAAATTTTTAATATTTTGTGAAATTTTTATAATATAAAAAAAATAATGATGTGTCACAAAAGAGATAGATCAATGTATATCTTGAGTAATCATCAACAAAATTGATTAAACATATAGATCTCTATATGGTCAAATATATACTAGGTTTTCATACATCTAAGTATATTAAATCAAAATGATTTCTACTCAAACCAGACATACATGTAGAAAAACAGCTCTAATAAGTATACCTAAGTGACATATCTCACACTTAAGAATCAAAATACATTTAAGACTAATGAAAATTATTCTAAACTTACCCGATGATGAGTAACTAAGCTGACATTACATAATTAATGAATTCAACACACTTAAAATTCTAAAAGGAGATCTTATCATTGAAAAGAGAATATGCAATTCACTCTGCTCAATTCCAAATAAAATCTAACTCAAAATCTCTTAATCCTAAAAAAATATCAACAGAAATTAAAACAAGGTCATAGTTGAGTTGTCTTAAAAATAACTCAAAAAATAAATTAATGAATAAACAATAATAAGTAAGATATGAAAGAATATCAAAACTCAAGCTGAATACTATCATATTAAATAACTTTGAAATATTTATCATTAACTAAATAATATTTTAATAGCAAAAAAATATATAATGAATAAAATATGATTATCAGTAATATAAGTAAAAGTTTTTGTATTAATAATAAAAGAGTCTAATATGAATAAATAAACAAAATAATTAGTAATAAATGAAAGAATAGAATTATCTATAAATATCTTAGACATAAGTTTTTTATACTTCTCTCTGATTAGTTTAAACACTATGTTAAATGAACTTTGTGAAAATACATGCAGGACTCCGATAGTCAACCAAGCATGCATGTTGTCACCATAGTTTTAAAGGAAGAAAGCATAAGGTAATATATTTTTATGTTCGTGAGGTGAGACATAAGTCTCGAGGCGTTAACACGTAAGATTTTTGAGCATCACAATATATAATTAATTAATATTTTAAAATATATAAAATAAAATAGCATAAATAAAAATATGATAAACCATAGTTTTAAAAAATATTTTTAAGACGTGACTTGACTATAAATATAATTAATAAATAATTTGTAATATAGTAATAATAAAATAAAATAGTATAACATACTTTAATAAATATGTTATAATATATTAAAATTTAATAAATTTAAAATAATTTTATCATTATCAAATTAAAAATTTAAATTTATTTTTTCATTAATAAATAGTATATAATACTATTTTTTTATTAATAAATAGTATGAAATATTTTATAATTAATACTATTTATTGATTTTATAATTTTATCAAATTATCAATTTAAAATACTATTTTAAATTTTAGTAAATTTAAAATAGTATTGAGTCTCTCTCCTTTCCCTTGCCCTTGTCCTTGCCCCTCACCCTCATTCCTTTCCCCTCTCCCCTCTCCCTTCTCCCCTCAACCTCACCCCTGCTCCACGAAAAGCTTAATGGAACTTCTTGGAAGTCCTCGTTGGAGCTCGTGGAGCTCCAAAAAACTCCACGATGAAGCTCCATAAAGCTCCACACTTTTTTAATGCATTTAGACATTTTATGAATGCCTCAATTTGAGACGCACGTCAAGGCGCATCTTTAAAATGCCTTTAAAAACTCTGGCTGTCACCAAATATGCATCTCATCTACCACCAACTATGCATCTCATCTACCACCAACTATGCATGCCTCTGTTACTATCGACCATATGACCTCTATTACCACCAACCATATGACCTCAATTGCCACCATCAAACATGTCTCTACTATCATCACCAAGTGTGATTGTTCCCACTACTAAGTGAAAAAAAAAAAAATAACACTCATCATTAAATACAAACATCAAATATATTTATACAATGAACAAAAATAATTAGGATAATCCATAATATTAAATGCTCCCACCAAAAGCATAAAAAATAAAAAATAAAAAAAAATTATAATATCAATGATGATCAATTGAGTATGTCTCAATTAAAATTATTCTTAAAGACTATGATTCATATTGCAATTTAGATATCTTCACAAAGGTCATTACTTATGAAGATATATACAATTTGATTATTAGTAGACAAACAAATCATAATTATAAAATTACTATGAATCTTCTTTCATATGAAATAATAGTTAATATTAATTTATTTTGTCTACTCATAAAATACTAAAATGACGATAATATATTGAGTAAGTATAAAGACAAAATAAAAAGTTATGATATTAATTAATTATTAATATTTTTGGATTAGTCATTTTTTAAAAGACTTAAACTTGCCAATCTCGAGATAGATAAATAGTTAATTATAATTTGATTATTAGTCATTTTTATAAAGACAATAAAAAGTTATGATAATATGTCTGCTATAATCAAATTGTAGATATTTTCACAAACATCATTAGAAAATTATAATTATTTTTTCTTTGCTTCAAACTGAATATTTTATGATAAAGTGATAAACATGCATCAACTTTAAAGAAATAGTGAGAATTATTCATTTTATTACCCTTAGGTTAATTTATTGTTTGCTTTTCCATTGCTTGGATGCGAGGACCCAATGCATGAGATGCCCCAACCCTAGCCATATATATGTCGCACTGTACCCTTCATTTTAGTATAATAAGTTTTCTGTGTTTGTTTCAACAATAATAAGTTCACAAAAATGTCACAGTTGATAAACTTGACATCAGCAAATTATATGGAAATGATATTTTATTCTCTTTGATATCAGCACTCAATTCTCATGAATCAAGATTTCTGGGAGTCTTCTTTCCCCCAAGATTCTGAGTTGCATTATCAAAAGGTATAACCATCAGAAGTAGTAATACAAAGTAGGAAGAGGTTAATGGGTCAGATTGTTAACACCTAAAATAAAAGAGGTGATCAGACTAAGAGGAGAGGCACGAGAGACTCTTTACATGGAAGTCATAGAAAAATGAGACATACTTCAAATTTTTTTTGGTTTCTTGAGAGACGACATACTTAATTTTAGTTAACAAAGAAAGAAAGTATTTTCATTAGTGCGTGTACTCTTGAGGAAGCATCCATATTAGCCAATAAATGTTTCTTCACAAAATAAATGCTTTTCTATTTTTTTTACACATTAGGTAAGAATGTTATGATCTACACAAAACAAAATTTAATGATTAGGAAAAAAAAAACTCACCATAGCCGTCAGTTCTGGAGTGTGCTGTGCCAGTGGCCTCTTAACAACAGTAGGTGCAGCAGATTTAACATAAGATGGTTTCTGGGGAACAGGAGGCCTATTCCCAGCATCATCTTGTAAAATATGGCCAGATTGAGATGGTGATTTCATCAAAGGTGGTGGAGGTCCCATAGGACCATAAGATGGCCTTGGCATTAGTGGGATAATCACTCCTGGAAGAGCCACTTGGCCAAGGAGTCCAGGAATAGACAATGGTAGTCGAATATTTAATGGTTGTGGAGGTGGTGGAGGTGGGAAACGAGATATTCCTGGTGGTAATACATCAGGAAGCAAAGGTGGAATCACAGTTGGACCAGCCACCCCAGAATTCAACCTTGAAGGTGGAGAAGGAATGACCTTGGGGTTATCTCTTGACAATAATGTGGTATTCACATCAATTTCTGATAAAGCAGCACCATCCAACTGGCTACTAATTGATTTAAGAGGAGGTGGTGGAGGGAGCACAGCAGTTACCTGAATGAGATAAAAATACAAACTTTTCATTAAGAAAATCTCAGTAATCGTTAAAAAAATAAATAGAAAAAATACATCCAAAGCACTGTTTAAGAAGCAAAAGCCAACTTGTTTGTAACAAGGCAACACAAAATCCTTTTGGTTTGATATTTACATTTATAACTAAATATATTTTCAATCTACATGAGCATATTTCAGTTAGATGAACACATTTAAAAATTGAGAAAAGTTTAATGATATGCTGAGGTCCTATGCATCATGCAACAATTCATAAATTTATGTTCTTCTAAACTTAAAAACTAGAAAGAAAAAAATGAACAAAAAAGTGAGTGTACCTGAGACTTCTCCACCACAACCGGATCAAGTGACAATCCAGACAAGTTTTTCTCTCCATTTAAGATGGTGCCAGGTGGAACTGGCTGTGCAGAATGTTGAAGAGAAATTCTAGTGGCATGTTGGTCAGATGGCGGGGGACCAGGGGGAGGTGGGGGTAGAGGAAGAGGAGGCAACAAGGCTCCTATCTTCGGTTCATTAGATTTTGGTGGAAATGGAGGAGGAGGAGGGGGAGACAGGGACAATGAAGCAGGAAGAGCCCTGGCATCTGCTGAGCTCATTTTACCACTGAGCAAAGGAGGCGATTGTGTGAGAGCTGACAATTGGAACACCACGATAGAGTCAGCTTCAGAGATTGAAGCACCACTGCTCGATAAAGTTTCAGACAAAGGAACCCGAGACCCTGCATATTTATCTCAAAATCAGATAAAGAGACAGAATGCATAAATGAAACACATTCAGCTGAAAATGGAAAATGGAAAAACCTATTGATGATTTGTACATTAGAGGTTTTCCAGGTGGTGGTGCGCCAGTAGGATTCAATGTAGGGTGATAGTAGACAGAATCCTGCCAAAAAATTGTTTGATAAATATAAAAACAGAAAACAATATGACTGTTTTAACAAACTCAATTGATATACTTCCGGCTTTGGTTGTTGCATTCTGTCTTCTTCTTCAGTGGATGCTATCCTTCGAGGAAGACCCAAATGACTGCAGAAGATAAATCACACTGTTTCAATAAAAATAGCAGTTTTTAAAATATATCAAAAACAAAGACTAGTTCACCTGAACATGACCGGAGTCTCACCCTTTTCTTTCATTTTCTCCTCATACTCCTGTCAAGTATATTAAAGAAATCAGTTCAGCTAAAAGCCTAAAAAACTGTAAAAAAGAAGACTTCATGACCATCATCACCCAACTAATATTTATCGTATACAAGAACCTGAAAATAAAAATATTTAATGTCACATAAGCCCAATTATCCTCTAGAAAATAAAAACATAGAAAATAATATATGAGAACCTATTAGTTCTATTTATGTATTTTTATGTATTCATGTTTTTTTCTTTAGTTGAATACATAAAGGAGTGCTTAATAAGTATATCTTATTTATACAATCTTGTATACATGTATCACATTTGCTTATTTGATTGTAATAAATATCTTGTTTGCTATTCTTCATCTTAACAGAGATGGCTAATAGTAGTTCCAACTCTGCTACATGATCAGTACACTTCATTCAGAAGATAAGTTGTTTGCAAGTCTTGTATTTCATAATATTCATAGCTACATGAGGGCATGACATCATCATTCATAGTAATTATTATTTAAGTTGAGAAAAAATTTACTTTTACTTTTTAATATTAATTTTTATTTTTTATGTATTTGATGGGAACATCCAACTGGTGGGTTGCCCCAATCAATGTGCTCCATTACACAATGACATTGATATATGGTGTTTCAGACAAGAAAAATAAGTATAATTTTGATTTTTAAAACTTCTACATTGTTACAGAACAATTACCCAAAGGGAAAAAAACCCTAGGAGAGTTTGTGTGGAAAAGAACAAAGAATCCTAGGAGAGATGGTCAGCTCAATGTACACCCTCTTCCCCACTATCACACCCACTGTGTATGACAGAGTTGAGTGTGTAGGGCCACAGTTGTATTGCCGCATCAACATCGTGGTAGTGACGTAGTGTTGAATCACCAAAAAACTGGTGGCAGTTGAATTTACTGTGTAGGCATCAAGGCCACTGCATAGACATAATGGAAAAACTGCACCACCAATGCATTGATGCCGCAGTTGTATTGCTATCACCCACTGTGACAGAAACTACTTGTTATTGTGCAATAAAAAGTCACCGGAATTCAGACGAAAACGAATGGAGATATACATATGCGTCTAGGACCTAAAAAGCATAGAGACGGATACAGCCACGAGGATATGATATTTTGAGACACGTGAACACGGCATAATTAAAAAATTCAAGATACGAATACAACAAGAACACAGCATAATACGATAAAATAAAAAAAATTATCCTTATAAATATTATCCTTATAAATATTATCCTTAAAAAATAATTTAAATAAATAAATAATTACTCAAATATTATTTTTAATTTTTACAAATATTCAAACACAAATATAAGTAGTATTATAACTAAACACTAGCATTTCTTTATGAATCAAATATAATGAAGTCCAATTTAGATTCATCAAGAGAAAGATCTGTAATCTCAAGAATTTCAATATTCTTTATACCTATTAAACCAAAATTATTTTCTACAATATCTCATATTTTAGATTTACTTTCATTATAGTTTAAAAATTTCCTTGACAGAAGATAAATTATTATAAACATAAATCAAGTCAACTTTTTGCGATGTCAACTTATTTCTCTTTATAAAGTGAAGGCAATCATGTGCTTCAATTTTTTTCACAACATGAGAATGAAAAAAAATATTCTAACAATTCCAATATTATAGATTGAAGCATTGGTGTAGAAGTTTCATGAACAACTCACTATTTAATAGGATTTATGTATCACTTATCATTGATAGAATTATTATTAAAAAAATCTTTCAAACATGCATAAAAAATAACATACTCATTTGCTCGTCTCATTTCAATTTCATTTGAAAAATATCTTTCAAAATATTTTTCTCTCTTACTACTTTTATATCTCAATGTAGTAAAACACGATCATAAAACTCATCAAGCCATTATTGATTATAGTGCCTATAAGTTGAATTATGACATAATTTAGGAAAAGTTAAACATTATTAAATATTATTTATATTTAAATTATAAAATCTTATAATTTAAATTTTAAAAATTAACTTAGACTTAAGGAATGAGCTAAGCAATGTAAAGATATATAGCTTTTATTTCATTTTTCCATCCAGATTCTATATACAATATCAAAAAATCTATAAATTTAATTAGAAAATGATTCATATAAGTTTAAATATAATTAAAATTTTAAACTTTCGATTAAAATTAAAATATTCAACTAACAAATCTTAATAATACCTTGAATTTTCTGTAAAGTCTTTATGTTCTTTCTTATAGATGATTTTTTTGACTTTTGTTATCACCAAATCCCACCACTCATAAATATTATGAAGACAAAGTTTATCAATATCAAATAATCGAAGTATCTCATACATTGGAGCTGTGAAGCTAAGGATATAATCCTTATTCCTCCAAAAATCTTTATTTAGGAATTTTATCTTTTATTTTTTTAGTTTTCACAATTTCATCTTCCTTATACATCTCTCATTCTTTACTCATCAACAGAGTTTTAAAGGTATTTTTAAGACACGCCTTGACATGCACCTCAACGCGAGACATTCATAAAATGCCTCAAGGCATTAAAAAAAACGTAGAGCTCTACGGAGCTCCATGAGCTCCAACGAGGACCTCCAGGAAGCTCCATCAAGCTTTCAATGGAGCAAGGAGAAAGGCAAGGGGAGAGAGATTAGGGCAAGGGCAAGAGCAAGGATGAGGGAAAAAAGAGAAGTTAAAAACTATTTTAAATTTATTAAATTTAAAATAGTATTTTAATTTTATAATTTGATAATTTGATAAAATTATCAAATAAATAAATAATATTAATTATAAAATATTGCATACTTTTATTAATGAAAAAATAAATTTAAATATTTAATTTGATAATGATAAAATTATTTTAAATTTATTAAAATTTAATATATTATAAAATATTTATTCAAGTAATTCATACTATTTTATTTTATTTTTAATATATTATAAAATATTTATTAATTATATTTATAGTCAAGGCATATCTTAGAAATAGTTTTTAAAATTTTGATTTTTCATGTTTTTATTTATGCAATTTATTTATATATATTTTAAAATATTAATTAAATATATATTGAAATGCACAACAAACTTACATCTTAACGTCTCGAGACTTATGCATTACCTCACGAACACAATAATATCTCACCTTATATTTTTGTTTTTTAAAACATTGCTTATCATTAATTACTCTAAGCCTCTTTTTATTATTTTAAATTGCTTAAGCATAATAATAGTTAAAGCAAAACATATTTTGACCACTGAAAGTAACTCAATTTATAATAATAATTAAATATTGACAATATCATTACATGATTCATAATAAAATTCTTGATAAATAATACATGACTTGAAACCCAAAAGATCCAATGATATTGTTCCATCATATCATCATATCTTGGGTATATTGATAGTGCACATATGTTCTTCAAAGCAAAATTAAGAGTATGAACCACACGCGAGATCCAAAAGATATGTCAAAATTTTACTTCCATAGCATGTCCTACTGCTTTGCAGACAACAACATTATCAGTTATAACTTTAACTATTTTTTGAGGACTAATCTATTGTATAATGTCAATCACTAAATCAGCTATAAAGTATTTGTTATTAGTCTTTCCTTCATGATTTATTGCTTTCAAAAATATTGACTCATCTTTTAAAAATATCATGAAATAAATAAGTAGTCTTATTTGAGTATCTAACCAATCACCACAACAAATACTCACTCCTTTCTCAATCTAAGTCTTCTTTATTAGTTACAATAAATTCTCAATATTACTCATATTTCTACAATAATATAGTTATAAATGCATTATAGCTTGGTGATACATAACTTGAAAGTTGACTTACACTTTTAAAGATACGAACATAATAAAAATTTTTAGCAAAGTGAAAAAATAACCTCCAGTGTATAATATCATATCTCATTGTCAACTATTTCACTGGCACTCATATTGAATACCATCTCAATTGATCTAATAGACCATTTTCTCCTTTTTGTATCAATAGCACTAGAAATGAAAATATCAAAATTAAATGTTTCAATGCTTGATGTTAAAAATTGAATTATTTCACCTTTTGTTCAGCTTCTAATATCATCCTTCGTATCTCAACTATATTTTCATTCGTTACTTTTAGAGGTGTCAACCGGGCCGGGCCGGCACTATTCGGCCGTGCCTGCCTGCCAGGGCCAGCCGGGCCCCGTGCCATGCCTGACCCAGCACGGTTCGATGGCCCGTGGCACGGCACACCGGCACGGGTGCACCTGCACCCTTTGGCCTTCCCGCAAAAAAGACCGCAGGTCGGGTCCAATCAGACCCGACCAGCGGTCCCCCGAGCCAACCTGATTCCCCCCCCCCCAACGGGCAAAAAAATAATGATAATAATAATAAATATTATATTGTAGTCATTGGATCTCGGCTCCAACGGCTAGGGGGCAGAATCCAACGGCCCTCATGATTCTGCCCCCTAAAAAATTAAAAAAAAATCAAAAAAATCAAAAAAAAAAAATTACTTTTAAAAAAAAATTATTTTCTATAATCTATAAATTCCACCCCCCCACTCTCTATAATATTTATATTTTTCATAAATATATTTTCTATCTAATCCCACATTTTCTCTTTCAAAAATCTTGCGCTTCTCTCTCGGGACTCAGAAAGTCGAGATTTCGTCATTTGATATTTGGCCTAGCTTTTCGGAAATATCAACTTGAGTTTTGAATTTTGAGCTAGACTGTGGTGCACCGTGCACGTGATCGACCTCACTGTTTGACTGGGTAATTTAATTTAAGTTTTTTTGTTCACTTTCTCTCTCTCTCTCTCTCGTCTCTCTCTCTCTCTAGTCTCTCTCTTTAGACCTAAAATAGATAAATTTTAAAATAGTATTCTGATTAAAAAAATCCTAAAAATAACAAATATTAATGAAACATATTTAAATTTAGAAAATAAAAATATTACACAAAGGTCTGAGACTGCTGAAATTTTGGTTTCTCCAGTCGTCTCAACTCAAACTTCTAAAAAACAGAAGACAAAGATGACTTCTGTAATTTGGACTCATTTTAATATAATAAAACAAAAAAATGTTGGAGGTGAGAAAGAAGAAATGACACAGTGCAAATATTGTATGAGACTTTTAACATGTAAGAATTCATTTGGGACTGAAAACTTTAAGAGGCATGCTGAATTATGCACCAAAAAATATGATCCATTAGATCCTAGGTAAATCCAACTTGACACTGTATTTTTTGAGACTGGATCGAGTCCAGTCTCAAAGTTTACTCTCTTCATATACTCAAGCGAGTTGGGTAGGGATGGTATGGCCAGACTTATCATATTTATGAGTCTTCGGATCAGATTTTCGTAAGATCCAAGGGTTGTGCGCATCATGTAAACATATTTTCAGCCTGCTTGTCGTAGGATTCCTAGGTCCACATCTAGAAATGACATACTAAAATTGTATAAGTTAAAAAAACAAAAAATAATTAATAAATTTATAACATATAGTGGAGTGGTATTCGTGACGTCCGATATCTTGACAAGTCACGATGAATCATCTTATACATGTCTCACTAGCTACTATGTAGATTCTAACTGGATAATGAATAAAAAAATTTTAGGATTCTTTGAGATTCTTCATCATCATGATGACCCTGGCATTTTTGAGTATATGATGAAAATCTTTAGGGAATATAAAATTTAAAATAAAATTTTTAGTGTCACATTCGATAACACATCTCAGATGTCACGTAATTAACATGATTGTTCAAGCGGGTATGAATGTTTGTTCCCCCGCATTGGATAATATACGTAATACACTAAAATATATTCGCACTCCTCACAGACAACAAGAGTTTGATAATCTCTGTTTGTCTGCGAATCTTAAAAAGAAGAAATTTCAATCGGATATGAGACATCGTTGGAATTACACGTACATGATGTTGGAATCATGTGTTGAATACGAACACGTAATATCTGATTATATCAATAGTAAGAGTGACGAATTTATTATTAACGACACTGACCAGGCTTCAAAAATTTCATTTATGAAATTCCTGAAGATTTTTTATGATACGACGAACATGTGTTCGTAGGTTTATACGCCCACGACTTGTATTGCACTCCGGTGCATATGCAACATTAGTAGCATATTTAAGAAATATCGAGCTGGCCTGACACTTAGCCATATGGTTGCAGAGATGGAAACCAAGTACTTGAAGTAATGGTCCACCATTTCATCTCTTTATTGTCTCGCTGCATGCATGGACCCTAGAGTTAAGGTGGAAGGGGTAGAAAACACTCTGACTTATATTTCCTCGTGCATGAACCTGAAAGAGCCACCTGAAGGGTTCATTCACGAAAAATTGACTGATATGTTCACATACTACGATACTAGGTATGGTGATGGTAGTAGTGAGACTGTGATTACGTACATGGATACATTATTCGGAGATGACGATTTTTCCATTCAGCTAGCAAGGGGGAAACATAGGGGTGGACCATCACATAGGAGCGAGCTTTCTTGGTATTTAGATACCGATTACTACTCAATCCTATCAAATTCTGATACTAAGAATCTTGAAATATTACAGTGATGAAAATTATATGAGTCCACCTTTCTCATGCTATATAAGATGATATTGGATCTACTGACTCCTCCGGTGTCGAGCATAGTATCAGAGTCTACTTTTTCTATTACAGTGAACGTGATTTCGGATAGGATATCGAGATTACGTCCAGATATTATTGAGGCATTGACTTGTTTGAAGGATTGGGAAGATTTGTGATTTAGCATCCATGATCATGCTGGAGCTAGGATTGTGACTGAGACTGCAGCCGCATCTACTATAATAGCGGAGGAGTTGATTGTTGATGATGATGATTCATATGATACTGATCTTGATATTGTGACCGATGATGCTCATGATATGTCGATTGACGATTGATGATGATCTATTATTTTTTGATTTCAATGTTTTGTTTTTTATTGATTGTACGCTTTATTTATACGTTATGTTAAAACTTTAATTTGTTTGGTTCGGACCTTCGGTATCTAATGGTTGATTGGTCATTTTTATTTGGTTTGCTTATGTTTTTTTTACTTTTTAATTTTTTTAACATTATTTATTGATTTATATATTGTTTTGTTTTAATTTTTCATTTAAAAATTTATAACTTTATTATATAATTCTAATAAATTTTAAACTAATTTTATTTTACATTATTAAAAAAATTACACTTTGTAAATTTAATAAATTTTAAACAATATTCATAATTCATATTATAAATTTATAATATTATACAATATCAATAATTTTATATATAGTTTTATAATTTATATAATTAAAATAAAAATTAAAACAATAAAATATTTTTAAAAAAAATTTAAAAATATTTCCTGGCCTGTACGGCCAGGCCATGCACCGAGCGGGCCAGGCCCGGCCCGGCACTGCCCGCTGTGCCGGAGGGCCATGCAGTGCTCGGCTTTTATAAACCATGCCCGACACGGAAGCACGACCGTGCTCTCAAAAAAGGGCCCGGCCGGCACGGCCCGTTTGACACCTCTAGTTACTTTAGTACAATATACAACCATGACCTTTTTAATTTTCAACAGGTAAATCTTGACTCTATAATATGATCCTTTATATATATAGCTGCAAAAATTACATTGAAAAATAATATTTTCTTCTCAAATACCTAATTTTGCTTCTTATAACGTATCTTCATAATATAATATTATCATATTAATTATTATATTGATCAATTGAAGACTCAAATTTACTATTCATTATATAAATATTAATCATACATTTAAATTAACCTTTCATGGATAGATATGTCACAGAGATTAGAGATGTCAAACGAAACGTGCAAGGCCGGGCCAGCCCATTTTTAGCTGGCCCGACTGTGCTTTCGTGCCGAGCCAGGCACGACACGATTACTGTACCATGCCGTGTCTGGCCCGGCACGGTTCTTAGGAGGTCAACATGGCACGAGCCCGCAGCACGAATTTGCCGAGTTCAGCCCGATCGGGCCGAACCTCTAATATAGGGTTTCGGGCGTGCCGAAACCCTAATTTTAAAAAAAAATTAGGATTTTGACGTGCATGAACCCCTAATTTTAAAAAAATTAGGATTTTGGAGCGCACAAAACCCTAATTTAAAAAAATTAGGGTTTCAGCGCCACCGGAAGCCAAATTTTAAAAAAAATAGGATTTCGACTCCCCAATAGCCCTAATTTTAAAAAAATCTATTTCTCAGCTCATGCCGAGGTATCGTGTTAACGGGCTACGGTACCGTGCTGGGTCAGGCACGGCACAAAGCCTGGTTGGCCTCGGCACGGCACGACACGATTGTGCCGTGGTTAGGCACGACATGAGCCCGGGCACAAAAAATTTCCTTGCCGAGCCGGCCCAGGCACTGCCGAATCATGTCGTGACTCGGGCCGGGCAATGCCGGCCCGCCTGGTTGACACCTCTAACAGAGATGCATGACCATTTGTTTGTGTTATCATGCATTTTTGCACTGTGTGCACGTGTGTCCTGTGTTATTATAGTACACGCCACTCTCTCTCTAGCTTGCCTAGGGTTTGTTTCATATATCTAGTATTTTACTTTGATATTATATAGAAACTCAAATCATAAATCTCAATAAAAAAATTCAAAATATGGTGATAATATACAAATCAGCAACCTTATAAACATCACACATCAATTAGGGCTGCCCATATATTACATGCTCATTCATAAAGTGAGAAAATAACAGATAAATCATAACATAACAGATTACATAAATTTGTATCATGTCTAACTATTACAACTTGTCTCTTGTTTTTTTTAATACAATATTATTTTAAGAAATATACAAAAACTTATGAAAAATCTCTAATTAACAATGCCTAATGCTCAAAGGAATTAACATACATATAATCGCTTGGATATATTCATAATCACTAAAAGAAATTATATTGAGCATCCAAATAATTTAATTAATTATGCTAACAAGAAAATTTTAAAAAGTACCTCATAACTATCATATAATTATCTCATATCTATCAGATTATTAAAATTTTTAAAAATTATCTTATAATTTGTAGAATTATCATTTACAAAAAAAGTCGAACCAAAAAATTTATGATTAAATCAATTTGTAAATCTATCGATGCACATCTAAATATAAGCATTTAGTTCTTTTGTAATATGAAATATTTTATCATCTAAATATATTACTTGAATGTTAATAAAACATATAAATTTTATGAAATTCTTCATCAAAAACTCAATCTAAATAAATTATTTTAATTGAGAATAATTAATTGATCATCAATTATAATCACAATATTTGTTACTTATACAATGAACAAAAAAAATATATCATTCAATCTATATTAATAAAAATAGATGTAATAATAAACACATCTATGAAATTCAAATAAAATAATAACTAAAAAATGGGTTAAACAAACACTCAAGATAATTTTAACTCCTAAAAAAATAACTTGAAAATTCAATTGTCATTGTTGTATATCAAACTCAAATAATCATGATTTAATATTGTGCTTTTTTTGTAAAAAATACACATCTAAATGTCAATTCTCTATGAGCATTAATAACATTTACTAAGAGAATTTAGAAATGTTATAAAATATTCAAGTGTCCACCACATGACAAATAAAAATATTAATAAAATAAATTCAAAAAATCAAAAAAAATAAACACATATTTAAACAATTTTGAATGAAATTGATGTATATCATGATAAGAAATTTAAGTATTTTAGTTTTTGTCTTTTATTTTTACTTTATGTTTTAGATGAAATGATTGACATATGAGTTATCTCAATCATTTTTATCCATTATATAAAAATATTTGTTGCATAGTTTTTATCATTAAATATTATTATAGTGATATCTTAATGGCTACAAACCTCAAAAAAAAGGCATAATTACTATGCATCATCCCTTTCTATCACATACCCACTATGTGTGGCCAAACACATATTGGTAGATGTAGACAATGATGCCCACTAAGTTGATGATAGAGAAATTTCATCATCAGAACTTCGGCAATGATAGAACAATGTAAATTAGTCGGACATGTTGTGATAGGTATAGAAGACGAGTAGTGATAGATGATAATCAGGTGATGATCAAGTGATGGTAGTACCGCTTATTTCTTCTTCATTGCCAAAACCCTAATTAGGGCTTTGAAAAATTATTTCTAAAAAAAAGAAAGATTAAATCCTAATTTATTTTAGTTGAAATTAAAATTTAGTGCAATTTTATTTTTTGAAGGAATCAATATAAAAAAAATTATAACAACAAAAATAGATAAATGAGAATTTCAATTCAATATACATATTGTAAGAGGTTGAGTCACACTAGAGAGTGTTGTCAAATATTATTTCTATAGATGATGTTGATAGTTTTGCATAATATTGATAGAGACAAACTAACTATTACATCCATTTAAGGATCATCACAGAGTTCATCTATCATAATACTTATACTTACTAAAGAAATATATACAAAACTTTTCTCTAAGACAATAATATATTTTTTCCTTCTTTCAGATATTATTAGTTATTACTCTCATACTCTAACTTTAGATAATAGGATTGTTGATACAAAATAAAACATTCATATTATTATTAATCAAAATTGGTTTACTATATTTTTTTGTTCTAAAAATATTATTATAAGAAATAACAAATATTCAAAAGTTGTTACATAAGGCAATCTCTAATTTTAATGTGTTACTTTCTTATATTATATTTATTCTTGATTGTACTGTTATTTTAATCTTTGTGAATTTTCAATCTAGACAATTCAACCCCAAATGTTCTTTTACTTCCACCGACATTTATTTACATGAACAAGAGAATCCTGAGAATGACTCCATTTGATATTGAGCATGGTGAATTATACATTCTCTCTTAGATATTTGAGTATTTTAAATATTACTTATGCATTCTCAAGTTGATCAGTTATCATTAATCAAGAAAAAAATATTTTTTTTAATCTTGAGAATAATTTAACCATGTAGTGTGACACATGTCAATTAAAAAAGCTTAATAAAATTTGTTATCAATGCACGTTAATCTAATTTGAGTTGGGACAAACTAAATCTGTAACATTTAGATATGGACCTAATATATATAACCACAAAGAAATTTAGATGTGTAATCACTTTTATTAATAGATACTTGTAATATACATGAATTTGTCACTTTCATGATACATTATTAATTTTTTTTATTGTTTGAATTTTCATAAAATGATAAAAAATATCAATTTCATAAAAATATTAAAAAAATTAAGAGAATATTTCAAAAAATATATTAGAACGATTCAACATTTTTTATATATAATTAGAGTATAAACTAAACTTCCAACATCGACATATTCCAAAAGAATAGAGTTACTAAAAAAATAGACATATAATTTAGATATATCAAACATATATACTTGGAAAGAGTATTATAAAGTATTTTTGGAAAAAAAAAATTATTTTAACCATAATCTACATCAACAATCAAACATCCTTTTAGTTCATATATCCTTAAAAAAAACTATTTAACTTGTATCGCTAAATTTTTGATACACTTATTTTTTTGCTCAATTGCTTTTCAAGTTGAGATAAATTAAAATTTAGCATCATGAAATGTGTCTTCCATTATAACTCCAGTATCCAAAGAGGATACAAATATTTTTTATTAAAAACTAATAGAATTTCAATAAGTGTAGATATTTTCTTTTTTAATTATGGCTCATTTTTTTATGAGCATATGAAAAGTATTAATCCATGTGGTACACTAGGATTTATTACTCTTTTTTATTTACTTGTAGCCCCACCTAGACCTCCAATTAGTTGCGAAAATCACTCATCGACTATATTTAAACATATTAGTACTTGGTATGATGTTACTCACATAGGGAAGCTAAAATTTTCTGAGAAAGGATATCCCCTTTAGGCCAGACAACATAATAATTCATGAGTCATTCCTCACATGAACATATTGAGTTAGTAACTAGAAAACTAGATCACACAAGACTTGGAGTCTACAATGAGAGGAGCATGCCCAACTTGTTCAGATGAAATATCAAAATACCAAAGAGTTAAGTTATTCTACAACGAGCCCATCTTATTTTGATCTTCTGATCTCTCTAAAATGGAGAACACGTGTTGTTGTCTTGTGGACTGCCATAATAAAAAAATAAAGAATGTTATTTTTAGCCATTAGATTGCATCCTTTGAAGTGATTTGATGGTTATCATATTTTTGTCCTAAAAAAATTAATAAAAATAGTTTATATAATTACCTAATTGATATATTTATATTGTTATAGTTAATCTGTACTTTTCTCATATTTTCTCCTATCCTCACTCTTAAATTCATATTATGCCCTATTTATATAATATTTTAAAGAAATTTTAATTTTAATTTGGTGGGCTAGCAAATATTATTATCATGAGATATTATGACTTCCAAGCATAGGAATACAAGGAACACATCCAAAGTGTCTATTGCACATATTATATATAAAATTAAGGTATATTTTATGAATATGTTTAAATTAATTAATTTTAATTTATAATTTTTAGATTAATAAATAAATTTAAAAATAAATAATTAAAATGTATTACTCTTTTTTTCTTTTATATCTGACCAATCTCATATATAAAAAAATATAAACAATAAATTTAATGAAAATGAAAACTTATAAATAAATGAACAATAGTTGTGTATATATACTTCAACATAATTAAAAATATATATATAAAGAATATCAAAAAAAAAAAATCAACACAATAAATAAATTGTAAAATAATATATAGATATAAGAGTAATAATGGCATTTGTCACATTATAAAACATATTAATTAATATACCAAAAAATTATATTATATTAGATCCTTAAAAAACTCAAATCAATGGTTGTATCTTTAAAATTAAATTAATTTCAAGTTCATTAACTCACTTCATTTATCATAATGAGTATGAAGGAAATGTATAAAAAAATTAAATATTAGCATAAGCCTTGGATAAGATTCTTGGAGGATTCTACCATAATTAATATAATATAAACCTATTTCCAATCTAATTATCATAGAATTCATAGATCTACTAATATTAATAACAGAATAAAATATTTTAAATTAAAAAAATAATTAATAATTAACAAATCTAAAAAATATAGTAAAATAGTATTTGACATATTAACTATTCATGATAAGACTTCATTCGCATGTCTCATCGCCTACAATATTAATTTTAAGTAGAAACTTGATAAAAAAATTTTAGAATTTTTTGAGATCATTCATCCTCATGTTATTATTCCACATACGAGTATGCGACAAGAATCTTTGGAGAATAGAATATTAAAAATTAAATTTTTAATATCATATTCAATAATACTTTAAATAATTATCTCATCATTAACATATTTGTTAAAATTATTAGAAATGAACCATTAGCAGATATTTTTCATACCATGTTTAAATATCATGTAATTAATATAATAGTATAAGCGAAAATAAAATTATTTCTAATGCATTAAAAAACATAAAATATTTATTTAAATACTTCAAGACATCTAGCAAACAATAGAAATTTCATACTATATTGGTTAGTGAACCTAAAAATAAAAAAAGTTAAAGTATATGTTAGACATCATTAGAATTATATTTATCTTATATTAAAGTTTTATATTAGTTATAAATATATTATATCTGACTATATCAATATTAAGAGTGACAAACTTATTATTTATGATTTAGACATAACAAAAAGAATTTTATTTTTAAAACTTCTAAAATTTTTTTATGATATAATGAATAAGTGTTCATATGCATACACTCATATCACTTACATTATACTTAAGTGCCTATATGAATCATAAGATTAAGATACAAATGATATAAAATATAATAAGATAGATATTCACCTATATTAACCAAGCATAAGAACTTAATGATTAGATTCATAAAAAATTAGTAAATATATTTATATATTATAACATTAGGCATAACAATTATAAAAAGGCTCCATGTTTGAACATAAATATCATATTTAGAGATAATACATTTTTTATTCAGCTAACAAGTAACAAATGATAATGTAGTCTATCAAATATAAATAATTATCTCGATACTCAAATACTAATTATTATTTTATCTTATCATATAAAAGTAATAAGAATTTAGATATACTGAATTAATAAAAATCATAAAAATTCATTTATTATATACTATCTAAAATGATACGTGATCTATTTAGATATCTCTAAAATCTAGTGTAGCATCACAGTATGCTTTTTTATGGCTATGAATATTATTTTAAATAAAATATGACTAAATATCATAGAAATACTTTTATGTTTAATGGATTAAGAGGATTCACAAATTGATATTTGGGATAAAATAAAAGAGTTGATAATGGATAATAATTTATGCGACATCGATGACATAGATATTAAGGCTATCACTAACACGAGACTTAGAATCAGACATGACGATTAGAATCATATTACAAACACAATCTGATTGCAGATATTAGAGGACTAGCATGCGTATTATTGATGCTATTCAATTGTTGTTGTGCATTTATTATTTTTAAATTTTGGGTTATTTGTTATACCATAAATTTGTATGTCAAAACAAATATTTCTTTTATTTGAGTACTGAAATTTATTCATTTTAATTTATAATACAATACAGTTTGATTTTAATATTTTAATTTGTAAATATTAAAAATTTTATTTTAAAATTTAATTGTTTAACTTAAAAATAAACATATGTGCTGCAACGACACCAGCAACGACACTACTAGTGCAAATCAATTACTAGCCAAATAGACTAGTTGGGGATGGGCAAAGGCCAGTGCCAGGTACCCACTAACAATTGCAGCGTGGGCACTAACCCTGCAAAGGGCAAACTATACTACTGGTTGGCCTAGCCACTATCAATCAGACCTAACACAATCCAATCTAACCCAATATGACCCAGCACGCCTATATGATGCCGGAGAAC
Organism: Sapria himalayana; assembly: GCA_029783825.1. NCBI lineage: Eukaryota > Viridiplantae > Streptophyta > Magnoliopsida > Malpighiales > Rafflesiaceae > Sapria > Sapria himalayana. The sequence goes on from JAREIK010000215.1 coordinate 1,735,840, forward strand.
CATTGGGACGTGTTGGGTCAAGCTCCCATTAAGTTGTACTAGCATGACACGACTCAATCATCCATTTTGTGTCATGTCCAACATGGCATGTTGGCTTGACTTGGTCATCAAAATTCAGGATATATCAACCTGGCAAGACATATTTGACAGCTCTAATTTTATCACTATCCAAAATACCAATATTTATAAGAGTATCAATCACATATTTTCTTTATGCCTGAACAATTCATCTTTTAGAGTATGCAATCTCTTTCTCAAGCAAATATCTAAGCCTCTCAAGAATTTTTGCTCAGAATTATAACAAAATAAGATAGTTATGTAAACCAAATGAGTTGAGTGACTATTAACATCTCACAAATCTAACAATCAATCACTAATTCAGGTCATATAATATATTTCATAATATACAAACTATCTAATTGCACTGCTCAAAACTCAAATGATTATTTCATACATATCTAAATTTTCAAAGACATCATAAAGAAAAACACAATCACTACATGTCTTACCATAAGATGATATATTTCTTCATTTGAACAAGTATTCACATCAAACACTTGCTGCAATAAATAATCAATAACAAATCTTCCCAAATATCATGATATTAGCTTTCAAATCTAATTAAAATTAAAAGACATGTATATATTTCAACATCATCTAACACTATCATGTATGAAATAATATCTCATATGAAGACATGAGTTTCCTAATATAATCAAAAAAAAAATAAACAAAAATAAATAATAAATAATATGCGAGCATAAGAAAACCTATAGGGCGAATGTTATAGATTCCTCGATATATTCATAGTATAGACTCTAAATCATGAGTAATCAAGTCTCTCAATATTCATTATGAGCTTGAATTAGAAAAAACTCGTGAATTATTGTATCATTAGGACCTAATAATATTTTTCTTTTGAAAAATTTCTCTCTACAAAATCAATATGATTTATATTTATTAATACATATAATAATTTCATAGGAATATTATCATAATGTAGGTCAACAAGTTCAGAGTGAGTTGTTATGATACTTTGATAGTGATTACTATTTCATCATTTTACTTTATGATAATAAAAATTTAAATATTTTGAATTGGTAAAAAATATATGAATCCATATATCTCGTGATATCTAAGATGACACGTGATATACTAACTCATTCAATGTCTAACACAGCATCAGAGTTTATTGTTTCTGTGGTTGACAATATTATTTAAGATAAGAAATTCAGAATGTGACCAGATATCATAAAGACACATGCATACTTGAAGGACTTAAAAAATTTAAGATTGAATATTCAAAATAAAATAAAAAAAATACTGACAAATTATGACTCATACAATATCGAGGATGTTAAGGCTATCACTAGTACTACCTTCAGAATCACATGACGACGATGATATGTATTTGCACTACTATACTATAGACATAGACTAATAACTAATGTGATGAAGATGTATATTTTTATTTATTTCTGCTTTAGCTTATGTTATATATCACATTTCAGATTGTATTTTTTTCAAAAGATATTTTAAGTTGAGCTTAATATAAAATATTTATTTTAATTATTGATTTAATTTTGATTTATTTAAATTTGTAATGTAATAAATTTTTAATTATATTATTTTGATATGTAATATTTCTAACAAATAAAAAATTCAAATTTCAAAAAACATTAATTGAACATTAGGATTCTCATAATCAACATGACCCAACATGACCTAAAATCAACCAGACACAGTGCAACATGAAAGTGATCAGCTACAGGCCAATCAAGTCGTGTAGAGATGAGCCATTTTAATCTTGTGTCATACCAAGCACAACACGGTTGCCCGACTAGACCATAAAAATTCAAGTCGTGTCAACATGACACTATCCATTTAATACCTCTAATATTAACTACTTGATCATCAAGGAATCCTCACATAATTCTTCCAGCATGACAATTACTAGAAATAAGTATACAAAACTCCTCTCTAAGATAACAACAAATCTTTAATTTTTTAGATATTACAGGTTGTCTCACTCAAACTTTCAGTTCAAACTCATAAATTATCAACACATAAGCAAATATTTACATCATTGATAATCAAAATATATTTTATACGTTTTTATTACTTTAGTATCAAAGTTAATAGAATGATATTATTCAACTTTAATTTTTATTACTTTCTGACGACAAGCTTATACTTTAATATCTTGTTAATTTATTTTAAGTTATTTTTTCATATAACTCAATTTTTACTTCGCATTTACTTTTACTAATATTCATTTACAAGATTAAAAAATACTAAGGAAGATACTATTTTGGATTTAGTAGTTTAAATTATTTGTTCTCTCTTCAATAATATGATCTCGCAAAAAAATATGAGTGTTTTGGAATCATTAACTATGCATTCTAAACTTAGAAACTCATCATTAATCAGTTAAAAATATTTTACCTAAATATAAGAGATATATTAGTTATGAAAACTTGCTAAATCTTTCTATTATACGCACTAATTTAGTTTGAGTAAGGAGTTATTTGACCTAATACACTCAAATATATTAAAACTTTTTAAATGACAGAGATATTTATATATGTGATCATAATTATTAATGATTGCTTGAGATATATACGGATATTTTTCTCTTTGATAATAGATCACATTTTTTTTTATTTTTCTAATTTTTCACAAAATTATAAAAACTCAATTTGATAAAAAAATTAAAAATTATACAATGACAAATTATCAAAATATATGTCAGACTAATTGAACATTTATTATATATGTCATAAATTTATACTTCATACTTCTTGTGTATGCACATACTAATAAAATGGGCTTGCTGAAAAAAAATAAAAATTTAATTAATATAGCTTGAACACTCCTAATTGGCATGAGTATTACATAATATTTTTAAAGAGATATGATTTTAAAAATAATCTATCTGATTAATTAAATACTTTTTTTTACTTTTTCTCAATATATACCCTTTCAAATCTTATATCCTAGAGAGGAACTATTTATCTTGCCTCCCAAAATTTTTGGATATACTTATTTTATTAATCGCTCTCTAAGATTAGGCAAGTTTGTAATTTCTTATAGTGTGCTACATTATTATTGATTTTTTATTTTTGCTATTTTATTTTCCATTTTAATTTATGCACTTTTATGATTTCTGCTTTCTCTATTTATGACTGATGCAAAAAATGGATCGTGTCGTGCATGTACGATCGTACTGCCATGTTGTGCAATCTGGCCAGCCAACACAGCACAATGAAATGGCCGAGTGCAATATCATGCTGGATTGTGACGTGCTGGGATGACCAATTGGCTGGCTTACATGGCTAGTTTACATAGTCAGCCGATTTCATTCGACCAAGTAAGCAAAATCTGACTTACATGGCTGGATTTTTTTTTTAATTATAAATCACCACGTTGACAGGTCACTCGATGGGATTTGACCCATGACCCTTATCTGGTCCCGAATCCATGGACGACCAGGCCGGTAGATTGTGTCTCTGGGCTAGGCAAATAAGTCATGCTAAGTGCCAGCACAGCACAAACCATGTCATGGTGCGACACGGCCCGAGACCAAGCATGGTCTTGCATCATGTTGTGTCAAGCCAAGTATAGCCAAACAAGGTCGTGTCACATGCCATGTATGGGATGCCTAGCCCGGTTGACACCTCTAATCCAAGGTAGTCAATATTATATAAATCTTCTTCCAATCTGTTTATCATAGAATTCCTAGGTCCATATATAGGAAATACATAATAAAATTTTATAAAATAGAAAAATAATTAATAATTAATAAATTTAAAAAATTTAATGAAATGATATCTCTGATGTCCGATATATACAATAATCACAATGATGTATCATTTGCATGTCTTACCACCTATTAAGTAAACTCTAAATAGAAACTAAATAAAAAATATATTACAATTTTTTGAAATTATTAATTCTCATGATAACTCTATATCATATATGAGTGCGTAATGTAAATCGTAAGGGAATATTAACATTCAAAATAAAACATTTTGTATAACTTTTATAATACTTCTTATTATGAAGTAGATATTAGTATGTTTGTTAGGATTATTAGAGACAAACAATTAGGTAAGATATTTCATATTGGGTGTATATATCATATGATTAACCTAATAGTACAGGCAATAATATAAAATATTTCTAGCACACTAAAAAAATAAGAAATTCATTAAAATACCTTAGCATACCTAGCGGACAAAAAGAATTTAGCAGCTTATATTTCTCTTAGGGGCATAAAAAGAAAAAATTTCAAATGGATGTGAAACATCATTAAAATTACATCAACCTAATGTTGAAGTCATGTATTGGCTATCACCACATAATATTTGATTATGTCAATATTAAAAGTGATGAGTTTATTATTGATGATTCTGACTGAGATTTAAGAATTTCAAAAAATTTTATATGACATGATGAATATGTATTTTTTATATGTACACTCCCACCATTTGTATTATTTTTAGGTACGTATGTAAGATTAGTAGCATACTTAACAAGTATAGGGATCATCATACATTTACTATCATAATTATTGAAATGAATACTAATTAATTAAAATATTAATCTTTTATTTCAACTCTGTATTTTTTAATTATTTATATGAATAATAGAATTAAGATGAAAGCAGTAAAAAATAATTTGACATGCATATCCACGTGCATGAACTATGTACACTAATCTGAAAGATTTATTCACAAAAAATTAACAGACTTATTTTTATATTACGACAATAGGTATAATAGCTATAGTCATGCTCCGAGTATGAATATGAACATCATATTCAGAAAAAATGACTTCTTCATTCAGTTAGCCATGAGCAAATAATAAAATGATCGATCAAATAAAAATAAGTTGTCTCAGTATATAAATACTAATTATTGCTTTATTATATCACATGATAATAATAAGAATTTAGATATTTTATTATGATAGAAATAATATGAATTCACGCATCACATACTATCTAAGATGACACGTAATCTACTGACCCTTCTAGTATCTAACATAGTATTAAAGTTTGCTTTTCTATGATAAACAATGTCATTTCATATAAAACATCAAGATTATGACCATATATCATAAAAGTACTTGCACACATAAAGGACAAGGAGAATACAAGATTAAACATTTAAGATAAGACACAAGAGATAATGATGACTGATAATTCATGAGACATGAAAATCAAAAATATTGAGGATATTAGTAATATTTTTAGACACATTTATGATGATAATGATAATAATTTATATCTCTATCCGTAGTATCATACCGAAAACACCAATTAATTTTGATCACTCTTAATTCATGTCATTCTTATAATGTACTACATTGTTATTATTGTTTTATTATTGTCATTTTATCTTCCATTTTGATTTATGCACTTTTGTAATTTCTAATTTCTTTATTGATAACTGATGTAAGATGTATTGTATTGGATATTAGATTACACTTTATAATTTTTCTAAATTTAAATATTGATGATTTTTTTTATTTAAGTTACGCACAAATCTTTTTAATTAAATAAAATAAATTTATAAAAATTATATTAGGTCGTAGACTTATGCAGTTTTAATTCTTAGAATTTAGGAGAAGAACAAAAAAATGTCACTTTGTGCTGACCAAACAAGCTCAAACCAGCACGATCTTTGGACAATCTCACTTTAATACGATGTTTCAAACACCCATAAAAATGATTAATTGTCACAAGCTCTATCTTTCAACTTGTGTAAATGCTATCATATTGGCTTTTCTCTCCTTATACTCCAATGTAGTCGAATGCAACAAGAAACTGTTGTTATCCAATATGTTTAGGAGTCAACTTCTTTTACATTTGAAAATAACTCATAACTATATATTAATTTTTACCATAAATTATGATGCCAAAAAATAGTAATTCATACACACAATGAATTACAGCCATCATTTGTTTCTTATAATTGGATGACATTACTAGAAAAATACTCCTTTTACAAAATTTGAAGTATCTGTGTACTTCATATGGTTTAGAATAATTCAGCAAGATCACGATATACTCATTTGTAATAACTTGATTCATATGATCAAAAGTTTTTTGACAAACATCATTCAATTTCCAAATTCTTTCCTTTAACAACACATTAGTTAACAATATGGTGACATGAGAGAAACCTCAAATGAAATGTTGAGAATAGTTGGCCAACCTGAGAAATGACCTTAACTTCATTATATTAGTTGATGGTTGTTATTTTTTTATATATTTATATCACCTTATTTCCCACAATATGACTCAAATAAATTATTTGTTGGACAAGAAATCATTTTCCCACAAGATAATAAAATTAATTGAAATAATATGATTCATACAATCATTCTCAAATAGATGAAAAGTGAGATAAGACTTAGTTGGGAATGATGATTATCAATGTACTAAAAAATAAACCCAAGGATATTATATATTTTTACCAATATATCTTCAAAAAAAAAACTAGCAATAAACTTACATCTAAGACATTCATATATATCATGGATATGTCTTCATATTTCAATCCATTTGTACAACTAACAATTAAGAAGAATGCAAACATGTTTTTTATTCACATAGTGTCACTTGCAACACCCAACAAGAAGATAGAATATTAACAAACATGCATTGTTGATTCTCCAATACACGCCTCTCCCAGAAGGAAGACATTTCCATCTTGAACAACCATATTTGGGCAGGCATTTAATTCTTTAATATTAAAAAAAAAGTGATACTAAGAAAGGAGATATTCATTGTGTTGGTTACCTTTCTCTTTTTCAGAACGAGACTAAGAGTGTCCTCAAGTTGTCTCTTTTTGTGTTTTCTTGCTTTGTCTAAAGCACCATCAGCTCCTACAGCATCATATCAGAAAGAAAAGAGATTGATAGCAAGAATAAGAATCTAAATTCAATTCATTCAGAGACAACCCAAAAATTCTTGGGAAAATATGCTGGAATAACATGTCGGGCCAACAGCTCGGGCCATGAAAACTGGCCCATATCATGGCCCATCACAATGGGAACCATGCCTGGAATAGTGTGGACCAGGCCATGGCACAGCTCGGGCCTTGTCGGGCCAGGGTTTCTGGCCTTCATGCCCAAAAAATGCTGCACTGCACAACATGGCACACAGGCCGATGTGAGCCAATTTGGTCTGACTAGCCTAGACCTCACTATGGCTAGCCTGGAACGAACCATGCTAGCTTGGACATGACCCATGAAAGCCTGGAATGAACTAGGGTTGTCTAGACAAAACTGAAACTAGCTTAGAACGAACCCAAGCTAACCCAGGTTAGCTTGGATTTAAGCTGTACGTGGAGCACAGCAGTGGTGGGGGTTGGCACGACCCGACCCATCATGATCCAGCAAAACTTAGACAGCCAACGAGCTATACCTGGCTGCTATTTTTTAGAACCATGTCAGCATAACACAACCCCAACTACAAATGTGTTGTGGCTAGCACGGCACGATGGCCCACCAAATCCTAAAAAATAAGTCGTGTCAACCCCAGCACAGCACATTTGACCGCTCTAGGCTCGTGCCTCACCTAGGACTAGGTAAAAGCACCATGGTACACCTAAAAGGCACATATTTTCAAAATGTTTAAATAATCTCATCTCAATTATGTTTATTTTATTAAAATTTGAACATTTCACAAACAAGACTCAAGATATTATTGTTAATTTTAATTTTTAAGCCATGTAAATATGGAACAAATGAAACCATACTTGAATCTACACAACAATACAACATATAAACAATATCTTTATTTAATTAGCAAATATGAATAAGACAACTCACGTATTAAGTATTCGCATCAATAATATAATAAAAGAACTATAAAACTATAATATTCTACTTAAGCTAATACATAAATATCCGAGACTATAAATTAAGTTATCAATAAAAATAACTCATTAAAAAATAAATAAATAAATAAGACAACCAAAAATAAATATAATATAAAGAAACAAAGAAACAAGTTAATATTTTCATATCTAATAATTTTAATGAGTTAATTTTATTGCTATAATAATATATCCAAAAGAAATATATATATATATATATATATATATATATAAAATTAATAAGAAATAAATTATCAAAAATAGAAGAATATTAACTCATGTGTCAATAATTCACAAGCCTAAAATATAAGTATGAGTGACATAATTAATACTACTTAAAGGAAGTAAAGTAAACGATATTTACTTAGATTAAATTTTGTATACTCATCTCTAAAAAATATAGACATAATAATAGATAAATTTGGTGAGGACCTGTAAATGACACAAGTAGTCCATATGTATTTCTCAAAATTAAGTAAAATTATTGATCTCATCACTAAAAACAATATCCAATAATTATCTCTAGTATTCATCCTCCAACAATGTATATATCTCTATTGTAGCTAGTACACTTCTATCTACAATTCTAGTATTCAAGCATGATAATTAAAATTTTTACTAGAAGTAACACTCAACTAGCATACAATTAAGATTTTCAAAATAAATCCTAATTTAGGGTAAACATCTCAATTCTTTAAATCCAATTCAAATTCTTGAAAGTGAAGAAATCATAATCTACCCCGATTTAAAAACTATGATTTCCAAAGCAAAAACATAATTTGGTAGAATACCAAATCATAAATCCTAATTTGGGGTTTTTTTGGGGTTACCTTCTGAAAGTTGTGTACTATCACTGATGTTTCAGTAACATTTTTTTCCTTCTTTTCACGGAGTCGATAGAGTAGATATTGATGCCTATTACACACAATGGGCATGCAACAACTACCAATGGAGCACAATAATGTGTGCATCTTCCCTTTTCTTCAATTCAAGCATGTAAGTAATACACATGTATTAGACTGGTAAGTATACATATTTTTTTCTTTCTAGGGTTTATAACCCTCCATACGTGACATGTCCTATCATTTATTTTTTCTTAATGAGTTATCTAGAGATATCAAGTGTGTCAGGCGGCCAAAGCAAAGCATGAGGCATTGCCCAAATTAGTCGTGCTAGGCCAAACATGGCAAGGTCAAAAATCATACCCGAACCTGGATCATGCTGGCTCAAGACACGGCTCATGCCATGCAAGGCTAGAGCCAATCATACCTCGTGTCAAGCCAGGAACGACCAACACACCTATCCCGGAGACACGGCCCACATGCACGATGATCCGTGACCAGGCACAGGTAGGTCACAAGTCACGGATAATGCACCATCAGGTTAAAGCTCAAAGAGGCTGAATTAAAAAAAACCTCAACCACATACATCAATCCATTACGTTTTCACGTAATGGGAACTGACAAATTACTTCAAATGACTACATGCCAAAAATTCAATTACAATTGAATTTCTAGCCTAAAAAATTAAACAAAATAAAAAATATATTTTTTTAATTCTAAAAAATCTGTATAAATAAAAATTAGAAAATTTATGAATTCAATCTCAATTCTATGAATCCTTATAAACAAATTGTTTCAAATGACTCCCTCGCCTCTATTCTCCTCTGATATTTCTATTTTTACCAATTTGTTACTAATTTTATATTTAATTTATGTATATGCTATACGCGATACAAGTTGCAATTGAAAATGTTTGTTGAGATCAAAAATGAGATAGAAAGAAATTATATAATAAAATAGTAGCAGTTATGATATTTTTTTTGTATGTTTTTTATTAGTTTTATATATATAATAAAATAAAAAAATTAATAAATGAAAAATAATAAATATAATGATGATGAATTTGAAATTGACGTAGATATATATAATAATAACCCTACCAAAAAAATAAAGGCCAAAACTTAATTTTTTTAATGCTCTCAATACAAACCTATTTGTCACCTAAAAAATAAAAAATAAGACAAACTTTAGTAATATGAACTTACTTTAAACTAATAAAAAATTACAATTTTAGATATGTCAAAAAAATTGATATGATGTATATATTGTCAAAAGATATATACATATATGAGTATATGTGATACAGATCACATTAAAAGATAAGTCAATCAATGCATTAAAAAATACAATACATTAGATCTAAGACAAACCAATTGAGTGAGGAGTCTTTATAGTTAAATCAAATTCAATTTCATTAATCTATTTCATATATCACAATAATTTTATAAGGAAATGCGTGACCAAATAGATTTGATCATAGTTCTTCTCATTATATTTTTGAATGATCCTAGGAGAATCAATATTATGCAAACTTACTGTTAATCTGCTTATTATAAGATTTTTATGATAATAAATAATAATAACATAAAATATTATAAATAAAAAAAATAATTAATAATTAATAAATTTATAAAATATAGTGAATAGTATCTTTTATGTCTGATATCTGAACTAGTTTGAAGATTTAAAATAAAAACTTAATAAAAAAATTTTATAATTTTCTGAGATCATCTATCCTCATGATTATTATACCATATATAAGTGTGATAAAATCTATAGAAAATATAAAATACAAAATAAAATATTTAATATTATTTTTAATAAGTTTTCTAATAACTGAGTAGTTATTAACATTAAATTCCTGAGATTCTCTAAACTAAATTAAAATTATGTTGTGTATGTATCATATAATTAATATGATAATACAAATAAAAATGAAAATTAATTCTTCCATATCAGAAAAAATAAGTAAACTAAAATATATTTGGTGGCCTAGTAGACTAGAAGATTAGTAGTATCTATTTGTTTATAGGGTCAAAAAAAATTCTAAACATATGTAAGACACCGATGAAATTATACCTACTTTATTTTAAAATCATGTATTGATTACTAACATATAATATCCAACTATGTCAATAATAAGAAAGACAAAGAAATTAATAATTCAAAATAAGATAATTAAATTTCTTTTATAAAATTACAAAAGATTTTGTATAATACAATGAATATGTATTCATATATATGCACTCCTCCCACTTATATTGAACTTAGGTGTATGTGTAATACTAATAACATGTTTAGCATGTACAAAATTTATCAAATATTTAATATCATGACTATTAAAATGAAAACCAAATATTTAAAATATTAATACTCCATTTAACTCTATATTGCTTAGCTATTTGTATGAATCCTAGAATTAAAGATGATAATAAATTTTTTGACATACATAGTCACATGTATGAACCAGGAATACAAACCTAAAAATTTAATTCACAAAAAATTAATTAATTTATTTATATATTATTATACTAGGTAGTATAGTTATAGTAAGACTTCAAGTATGAACATAAACATCATTTTTAAAAATAACTTTGATATTCAATTAGTCAAAAAAAAAATGAGGTGATTCATTAATAGGAGAGAGTAATCTTAATACTTAAATATTAATTAATACTCTAATTTATCACATTATGATAATAAAAATTTGAATATTTTATTTAAATGAAAATCATACAAATATACTTATCTCGTGTTATCAAAGATGACATGTGATCTACTAACTCATTCGATATATAGTATAAAAGCTTAAGTCTATTTTTTCTATAACAGTTAATATTATTTCAAATAGAAGATCAAGACTACGATCAGGTATCATAAAGACTCTTTCATGCATGAAGGACAAGAAAGATATGAGGTTGGATATTTAGAATAAGACAAAAATTAATAACGAATGATAATTTATGTGACATGAAGATCAAAGATGTTGAGACCACTACTAGCAATACCTTCAAACACGTGCATGATAATGACGATCTACATATGCACCCACACTATCATACTACATATACAAATTAATGACTCATGATTTTTGATTCTTTTTTATACAATACTATGTTGTCATTATTTTTTTGTTTTTGTCATTTGTTCATGTCATTATAATTTATGCACTATTGCACTCATTATCTTATGAGTTATACTTCACTTAATGATATGTTATAAATATATATTAGTGTATGTATCATATTCTATTTTTAATTATGAGGTAGAATAAATTTTTTATATGAGGTGAATACGATCATAAATGTCAAAAAATATTTAATTATTTATTTCATTTTGATTTTTTGAAGTATAATATTTTTAATAAATAATTCAATAAAAAATTAAAATTTAAAACTATTTTAAATTTAATTTTAATTTCTTCTTTCTGCCCAAAACAAATATTGAGATGGCCTAGCACAAACCGGCATGGCTCAACAGTCAACACTATTGCAGGCCAAACGAGTCATGTCAGGCCAAATATTTGGAAGTCATTCCGACACGACATGACCCGTTTGACACCTCTAGTCTTATTACCATGTTAATTTAAGCCATATAAATGCAGAATAAATAAAATCACACTCATATCAATACACTATACAAACAATAACATTATATAATGAATAAATACAAATGATATAGCTCATAGGTTATATATCTACATCAATACCACAATAAAATAAAAAAATAACAATAAAAAAACTACAAACTATAACATTGAATAATTGTCAATCTAAAAGATATTCTAAAAGAATTTGTCCGTTAAACCATATACATTCAACTATCACATATGACCTCGTGACTCTTATATTTTATCCATTATACATTAATCATATAATTAGCATTCTTCTGGATTTTTTCTTTATTATGACTAGCAAAGTAAAACAAAAAAATACTTGGGTGATTGACATAGGTTCAATTTCATCTTAAAATATTTCTAATTTCATTTTCAAAAATATTCAATGTGATACAACCCCTTTATAAGGCACTCTTGTGATTTCTATTTGCTTAAGTGATTTTCAAATAAATATTTATTAAGAGTAAATAATGCAAATCCTTAATACAAGAATGAAATTATAATTTTCACTAAAAACTTTTATAATAAGACTCATTAATTTGCATGAAAACTTTTTTTGCTAAAAACTTTTATATTTGAATCTCACTAATTTACATGATCATCAACAATTCAACATCAACATGTATGAATCAAATACTTTAAAACACCAAAATTTTAGTATTGTGGCTATGAAGATATAAATCAAATATTTTAAATTAACTCATTATTTCATCACTTTATTACTTTACTATATATATGAATTCTAATATTAAAATTAAAGGAATAAAAACCATATTAAAATTTATATCCGCATGTATGAATCAAGTAGATAAACCAAAAGATAAAATATATGAATAGTTAGATAATATATTTACATATTATAATAATAAATATAATAATTTTAGCAAGACATCGAATAAAAATATGAATATCATATTTAGAAATGATAATTTTTACATTCAGTTAGTTAGGTAGTAAACAATAAAATAATCTATCAAATAAGAATAAACTATCTTAGTAGATAAATATTACATATTATTTTATCCCATCACATAATAATAAAAAAAATTATATATATATTAAATTGATAAAAATCATAGGAATCCATACATCTTATGCTATCTAAAATTATAAGTGATCTACTGATATCTCTAATATCTAGCATAACATCGCAGTCTATTTTTTCTATGATAATTAATATTATTTCATAAAGAAAATCTAAATTACAACTAAATATCATAGAAACACTTTCATATTTAAGAGAATAAGAGGATTTAAAGATATATATTCAAGATAATATAAAAGAACTGATGATAAAAGATGACTCATATGACATTGACAATATTAAGGTTATCACGAGCTTCAAAATCAAAATTAATGATAGGAACCATACTACAAACATAGATTGATTGTAGAAACCAAAGGACTCAAAACTGACATGCATGTTGTTGCTTTTATTGTTGACTATTATTTATTTTTTTATTTATTATTATTTGTTATATCACCATTAAATTGAAACCACAAAAACAATATGAATATATTTTTATTTATTGAATTCTAAATGTTATTCGTTTTAATTTACAATAGAGAACAACTTAATTTTTATATTTTTATTTTTAAAAATTAAAATCTTATTTTAAAAGTCAATTCCACAATGTACCGACAACCAGCACCACTTTGTTCGGTGCCCAATGGCCAGTAACATAGAGTAGTGTTGTTGCAATGGCCACTAGGCAGTAGGCACTAAACTAACCACTAGCAAGTGGCAATGCCAGCCCAACCATGCACACACAATTGAGGAAGGTGGGCTAGAAAGTGTCAACAGGATATAACAACTCAATTACAACACAAGACACAACATAAAAATGTCATGTTAGGCTAAGGTTTATGACCCATGTACCATAAGAAATGCAACATGATAAGGCACGGCCCAACACAACCAGCAAATGTAAGTCGATTTTGACCGAGGTGGCCAAACCAGGCTAGTCTGGACCCAACTTGGCAAAACTCAACATCACCAGGCATAGGCAATACCCAGAGCCCAAAATCCGCCTGGGTTCAAGCTTGGTCGGGTCGGATCAGTCAATTTTTAAAACCCCTAGGGTTTCGACGTCGTGCCGCCGTCACCTGTCGGGCATCGGTGCGTCGTCTACCCATCGGCATCTCTCAGTGCATGGGCTGGCATGTCATGCCCACATACCAGGAACAAATATCGTGTATGGCACGGCATGCAAGCCAAAAACCTTCGATCCAACATGGCACGGACCCGGGCAAGGTACTTTAGCGTGCCGTGCCGGGCTTTGGGCCGAGCCTAGGCCGTCCAGCCCATTTAACACTTATAAGCCCAACTGGACCTAAAATATGAGTCATGCCAACTTGGCATGACACAACCCAAGTACCTAATCTATGACATGTCTGGCACCAAATGATGGTCCGATTGAGCCACTAAATTTTAGGTTGTGTCAATTGAGCACATCCCTTTTGACACATCTACTCAAACCTAATGCTTATTTAATTATTTTGTCAATCTTATAAATAATAGTTATGTCATCAACGTGATCTAACCTACTTTTAAGACACTTGTGAATTCTAGTTTGAATATGAGAGTTTTAGATGCATATTTGATGAAAAGTAGAAACACAAGTAATTCCTCAAAATGATAATGAAACCGACATTTTATAATAAAACATTGTATTGTCTTTAGATTGATGAATATAGATGACCACATACGATACAACTTCAAATGATGTTATCTCCAATTTGAGAAAAATTACATGGAACATCCTGGAGTTTAATTACTACAAAAGTGCCATCGAACACATTGTAGGTGTTCCAGTGTTATCTTTCATTATTTAGATGAAACAAGTAATAGACATAGTCAATAGGTTACAAGGTCAAACTTTTGTTCGACTGGAAAAGATCCATAGAATCAATGAGATAGTTTCTGATTAGTTTTTTGTAGTTGGTGTGCTAGCGATAAGGATGAGCCTAGAGGAGCACCAAATCATCAACTTGAAATTCCATATCTATCCTTTTTTGGCCTGCTACTTGCTTCATTCTATTGGCTGCCATTTCCAATTTTGTCAACTTCTGAAGCACTTTATCCCATGTGATGAAATTTTGATTGATATCATTAAAAAGTGATAAACCATAAGTATATAGCAGAATTGAAGGCAGAAGTCAACCACATAAAGCTTGGAATGGTGTCATGCCTGTTGAGTAATGGTATGTTGTATTATACCATTACTCTTCAAGGCAAATAGCTATACCATTTGGAGGAATGGTGCATGTGTTTAGTTGATCCCGTCTACCCCATCCACAAACAATGATGCTGTCACATCATTTGAGAAACATTCGAGTTTGGATGAATTTGTTTCCTAGTTGAGTTTTTGAATTGAGATTTTCCAGGAATTTTTTAATCAGTCATTTTAAAAAGTTAATCATTTTCTAGAAATGGCAACTGAAAACCTGTGTAGAAAAAATTAATATCACAACTTACTCATCATTTCCAACTTCTCAATCTGCTCCCTGATCATCTCAGGATCTTTCTTGAGTATGCCAACCTCTCTCACCTTCTTTCGTTCCTTCTTATTCTGACAAAAGAAAAAGAGAACTACATAATGTACTCACTCACCATATCAACCATTATATAGATCACAACTAGAAAATATCTCAAAAATGCTAAATAAATGTAAAATCAAAGGCGGTTCACTAAAATCATGGCATCAGACATTATATAAGGCAGATCAACACAAACAGTAATGAGGGGACTGACCCATTTCCCAGTCTGGCCTGGGATTGCAGTTGAGCCAGATCAAATATTGTAGCAGGATCTTACAACCATGTGCAAATGTTCCAATAGATAAATTTAAGTTTCGGCCATTTAGTTTTTCAGGAAGAGGAGAAAAAGTAGAAAGAAGAAAGAAGAAAAAAAGAAATTAAAAAAAAAACTAAGTTTCATTAATTTTGAAAAAGTGAAAAAAAGAAAATATATAATAAGAGCAGCCCATATGTCAGGTGCTCTAATACAATATAACAATTTTCTCTCTCTCGAGTAGATCTCCTCTCTCTCTCTCTCTCTTCTTCCCGAAATCCTCAAAAACCCCCAATTTTCTTCAAAATTCCAACCTAACTAGGCTTGGATCTATCAATGGAGATTAGTTTCTGCACTTAGAAACTAATTGCGTGTTTTGAGTTTTTTATTTTTAGTTTAAATGAATATAACGGGACCGCCCAAATTACATTTATTGGCTGGAATAAATGAAGTCCTAGTTACCACCATTGTCTCTCCCGAAAATGCCCAGAAACTCCTAACTCATGAATCTGCCAATGTCTTCCTGAAGAGAATTCGAAAATGCTTGGTCCTATGCTCTGAGAATGATGCAAGTGCAACAGAATTCGTTATCGATAATGGGAATTGGGAAATGTCAAAAATCCTTTACGGTAAGATTTCTCTTGAACCGATTGCTATTCTACCTAATCCTCTTCTTAAATTTGACTCATTTAGTGATACAAATAAAAATGTTGATAACATCGGCAAGAAAAATGACTTCTCAAATGGTGAAAATGATAATGGAAACGTCGCACATAGAATTCTGGACAAAAAATGCACTGTATTAAATTATATAAATTCTCTTGATACTGGTTGCTCACATGATGCTCAAAGTAATAACAGCTTGCACTTGACTTCCAAATCGAAAGAAGATTCTGTTAACTCTAATATTAATGACAATTTGAATTCAAAAATCAAGTCTATTGATCTCTGGTTGAATGGTGCATCCGGGTGCTCCAATAATATTCAATGCATGAAAAATTTTTATTTGAATAATATTAAAGATGCTTCTACTTCTGCTCTGAATGTTAGCCAAAAAGAGACCAAAAATTTGGCCCCAATGAACAATTCTAATAATATGACTAGCCAGAATTTCACTAAAATCAAACCCCGAGATGTGTTCTCTAATAACAAAAGCTCAGAGATCACTCTTAAATTGAATAGTGATAAACCTGAATACCCTCAGAATAATGGAAATAAAGAAAATGTTTCCATCCATCCTAGAATATTCGAGAAGAACAAGGCTCCATGGAACAGCATGTTCACTGGGAACCGTGCCCTTGCCAATACCTCAAAGTTATCTTATATCCCCTCTAAGCAACCTAGCAATTCTATTTTTGATGAGAATGACCTTCTCCATGACATTGAACATTAAAAAAATTATCTAATAGGTTACTTTATAACTAAAAGCCCTGACCAATTGATGTTAAAGAGATTCATGGAGGACCAGTGAAAACTATCCCCTCAAGTTATTCAATATCCGAGTGGATAACTGATTTTTAAGTTTGAAAGCTTAGAGAAAATGGAGCAAGTGTTTAATTTTGGCCCCTATTTGGTTCATGATCGGCCCTTGTATGTAAAGCCCCTCCCTGTAAGTTTTCACTACGGATTAAAAGATATGACTAAGATCCCTATCTGAATAAAATTATCAAACTTCCCACTTTATTTATAGAACCCAATGGGTTTAAGCAAAGCTACGAGCTGTGTTGAATGGCCTCTTCACATGGATAAAATGACATCAAACATCTCTAAAATTACTTCTGCAAAGGTACTAATAGAAATAAATTTAAAGCATTGAATTGACAAATGAAATCAGGCTGAAATTTTTGGATGGGTCAAAAATCTATCAGCCCATTATTTATGAAAACATTCCCTCTTTTTGTAAACATTGTTCTACCTTCAAGCACTTAACAAATGCATGTAGAATGATAAGTCAGAAACAGGCTGAAGATGACCAGAAAACTCTTCCAGCAACCCCTATTAAATCTTGTCTAGTGAATGGAGAAGAAAAGAACTCCCCTCTAGAAGAAAGACAAATATCTTATCTAGATTCAATAAAGGAAGAAGATTCACCCACTCAGGCAGAGAAGAACAACTCTCTTATCCAGGAAGAAGGCAAAACTAAAGGCTTCATAATGGTTAAAACCATGAGAAGAAAAAAGGATCCGAACATTAGAGAGTGTTCATCCCTAAATCTCAGGAACAGTGTCAAATGTAAGGAGCAAACAAAGGGCGCTACCCTCCATGGGCCAACATGAAAAGCTACTCGGGGCCTCCAACCCCTTGGAAAATGAGGCAAGAGCCTCATCTGACAAAAATATTGTTTTTTGGATTTGTTTTTGTTTTTATTGGAAAGACTGTTTATGGAGTTTTGGAGGCTGGAAAAAGAGGAGAGCAAACTGTTTCCTCCTAGTACTTTTTCTAAGGGATTTTTGGGGAGGAATGAGGACACTCATAAGTATGATTTTGTGGGTTATGGACTTTATGTGCTACTTTGCACCCAATGGAGAAAACTGGCTAGCCCCTCGCTAGCCAAATTTTAATATTAAAATATATATATTGTATGCCACTAATGATGTATGAATGCATGAAGTTCATGGATTCTCTTACACCCTGGTATTGGGATTTCTGGATAAGGATGATTTTATTGGGATTTCTGGATAAGGATGATTTTATTGGCATTTCTTGATTTTCTGATGTAAGGGTGGTTGTAAGGACTTTTTATGATCCTATGAAAAAAGCACCTTATGTTCTATGTCTTATGCTCATAAATAATTTATATATGATGTACCTAAACGTGAGTTAAGAGAGTAAGACACTGTAAAGAAATTCTCAATCCAACATTTGTGAGCACTAGGGTGATTTCAATGATTGTGTGTTACGGACTATATTTTCTTACACATAAAATCTTATCAACGAAAAAATTGGGTGCACAGAATAATGAAAGATTAGGATATTGCCTTTAAGAAAATTGTTTACTGAAATTTTAGGGGCTTCAATTCCCCATTCAAGCATAAAGAAGTGTTTAGGCTTTTCAGTAAAAGACTAAAATTAGGATATTGCATTCAATCGATATTTTTGCTATTACAGAGGCCAAACTTAGCCATGAAGAACTAATTTGACTTATGAAAATAAAGTTTAAAAGACTGAATATTTTGAATAACTTCTCTTGCCATGATTATGAGAGGATTCTTATCTTATGGGACAACCAAACTACAAGTATAGAATCCCTCGCTTGAACTTCTCAACATATCCTTCTTCAAGTAAAGGATGAAAAAAAAAAACTCATCTTTTAGACTATCTGTGATCTATGGACTCCACTCAGTCGTCAGTAAGAGCCTATGGGAAAGCTTGACAGAGGAGGGAAGGGCTGGTTCCTTCCCTTGAGCTTTGATAAAAAATTTTAATTCTCTACTATCGGGACTTGATAGAGTTGGAGGTAGAATAGTCACTAACTACAAGTGTTAAAATGCTCTAATATGCGTCTCAAGCCTAAGTATGAAGGATCTCCTCTCTTCGGGAAACTATTTTACATGGACTAATGACAGAGTCACTAGCAAGCTCAACAAAACAATAATAAATAATGAATGGATAAATCTCCAGCTTGATAGTCATGTAAAATTTTTGATTCCATGAGTTTTATCTAATCATTGTCTTATGCTTCTTTCCACTGAAATTGCAGGCAAAGAAAGATTGATTCCCTTTAAATTCTACCACATGTATCTTTCCCATAAAGATTTTTTTTCCTTCATTGATTAAGGTATGGCAGATTAAAATCTCTGGCTCTACAATGTTTCAAATAGCTAAGAAATTGAAGTTATTGAAAACATCTCTTAAAGAATTAAATGATAAATACTTTGATCATATCAGTGCAAAAGTATCCCTTGCCAAGGATGCTCTAATTTCTATTCAAACCAAATTATTAGAGTGTCCTAATTCAGCATTGAAAGAAAAGGAGATGAGGCTTAAAATTAACTTGCGAAAGCTTAAAGAATGTGAGTTTTCATTCCTTAGGCAAAAGACTAAGATTAAGTACTTCAAAGAAAGTGACATGCACGAAATTTTTTTATGCCTTAATAAATTCAAAGTTTCAGAAAAGTAAAAAAGTGACTATTCATAAAGATAACGAGAACTATACGACATCTAAAAATAATATTGTAGAGACATTTGTCTCATACTATAAATGGTTGTTGGGTCTTCTAGCACCAGAGTTGGAATAAACAATCACATTATATCTAATGGACCAAAACTTAAAGATGAGAATCATAATTTGCTCTCTTTATCCTTTTCTTCAGAAGAAATAAGAAATGATATTTTTACCATGGGGGAGTCAAAATCACCTGGGCCAGATAGTTTTACGGCAAAATTTAATAAAGCTTCTTAGAAGTATATTGGAGGTGATGTACTTAATACAATTAAAAATTTCTTCAATTCCAAAAGAATGCTTAGGCAAATTAATCATACCTAAATTATATTAATCCCCAAATCCCTGCATGCATCCACAGTCAAGGATTACTGACCAATATCATGTAGTAATGTTGTCTATAAAATTATTGCAAAACTCATTGCTTCGCGATTGAAATTGGTGCTAGATCATCTAATCAATCCTACCCACGGAGCATTTATTAAAGGGAGATTAATATCGGATAATTTTTTCCTAGCCAAGAGTCTAATTAGAAGATATACTAGGAAAAAAATCTCCCGACAATATTTCTTTAAGATTGATATTTAGAAGGGTTTTGATACTGTGGAATGAGATTTCTTGACGAAAGTCCTTGCCGGTCTAAATTTCCCCAAGTGCTTTATTGAAATTATCTCTGAATATATTAGCACAACATCCTATTCTGTGGTAATAAAAGGCCAGCTCCACAGAGGACTTAGGCAAGGAGATCTCTCATCTCCCCCTATCTCTTTTCCGTATATATGGAGTACCTCTCAAGATAGTTATTGGTTTCTACCTCCTTAGACCAGTTCTCATTCCACCCAGGATGCGCTCCTCTAAAGATAACCCACTTGATATACACATATGATTTGATCATCTTCTCTAGAGGAGACACGTCCTCAGCATCGACAATATTGAACATGCTAAAGACGTTCACTGTTGTATCCGAGCTAAATGTGAGCTCTTCCAAATCGAATATCTTATTTGGATAAGTAAACAAAGAAATTTAAAAAAATATTATTGAAAATTCTGAATATAAAGAAAGCACTCTTTCATTTGTCTTCCTTGGGATTCCTCTCTCCCCCAATAGATTAATCTCTTCTCAATTCTACTAGCAAAAATTATTTCGATCATCCACCAATGGGCCGGAAAAATTTTATTCATTGCCAACAGACTTGTGCTCTTACGCACAGATGTCTAAGGGATAGAAGGATATTGATTCTCGGTGTTCATTCTTCCTAACTATGATATTAACTCAATTGAGGGAGCTTATATAAGGTTCTTATGGGGTGGGCCAACTTTTGGCAGATTTAGGCCCAATGTCTTCTAGGACAAGGTATGTTTGCTAACCTACCTAGGAGACCTTGGTATCCTTAACATTTTCATATGGAACAAAATATTTTTTATTAAAACTCTCTGACAGATAAATAAAAAAGAGAATTTACTATGAATCAAGTGGGTTCACCACTTTTATCTCAACTCCCAAAGCATCCAAGAATACCATTTATTAAAGGACGACACTCCATTTTGAAAATCTCTAATTTCCATTAGAGATACTTTACTCTCCAAATCATGCTCAAAAGAACATGCAGAATCATTACTGAATACATGAGGCAAAAATGATAATATTATCTCGAACACGTATAATTTTTTATCCGGTTTTGATTCTAAAAAAGATAAAAACTAGACCAAAGTCATTTGGATGAAAAACCATGTATCCAAACATACCATTAATCTATAGATCACCAAGCATAAGAGACTAAGAACAAAGGATAAAACTTTTACAACTCTAATCAATGCCAATAGTGAATTCTACATCCATGCAGAGATTTTAGTTAAGAAAATCAAAACTGTAATTTATATTATTTTTCATAAAGAATATAATAATTTGAAATTACCTTAGATTGTATAGAATTTTTGATAATGAATATAATTATTTATCAAAAAAAAATAATATAATATAACAAGAAAAAAATATATACAAAAAAACTTATACACATGGCTAAAGCTAATCATCCCTTTCTAATTAATATAAACTCGTCATAAATACCAAACATGAAATAGATGAAAAAACATATATATAATAAGCGCAGCCCACATGTCAAGTGCTCTAATACAATATAACAAGAAAAAAAATAAACAAAAAAAAAACTTACACACATGACTAAACCTCATAATCCCTTTCTAATTAATGCATACTTGTCACATATAACAAATATGAAAGAGATAAAAGAAACATAAAGTCATTTGTGTGAATTTGTGAAGATTTATATAATTTACTCACTAATAGTTATGTAGGCAATAATTATCGAATGATCATGAATTTTCTTAAAAAAAATAATCAATCTCAGTATAATTCATTAATTCGTAAAACACCGGGTTAACAATGATCAATCAGAATCAAGTCATATGATTGATTCACTAGAACTTACAAATAATTAATATTATAATTTTGTACTTTATCTTTGCATTAGATTTATAAATAATAATGTATTTCTTAATTTTCTAGATTATTTGATTATTTCAAAAATATATATAAGACCATGTAGTGCATCTCCTCTTTATGATCATTCTAGCCCAACTAAAATCAAAGTATGTATATACTCAGCTATGATTCTGATTTCTAAATAAAATATCATGTCTTGAAATCTCATTCAAATACCTATGAATTCTAACAACTATGACATATAAGTTTGCTTATATAAATATAATAAATAACTAACTATATTAATAACATAGGTAATATCTAGTCTAATTGTCAAGACATAATTCAACTTTTATATAATTCTCTCATAAGTCATACTTAATGGAATAAGCAGAAGAACCAGTACATGCATATAGATCTGCACTCAGATTAAGTAGTGAATCAATCAGAACACATTCCATCATACTAAGATGAAATAAAATATCTAAAACATATCTGCTCTAAGAAAAATAATTTATACCCCCTGAATATCCAAACCTCAATACCCAAAGAAATATCTAAAAAATGCATCACATTTTTAATCTAAAACTCAATCTATAAGAATAAGTTCAGCTGAGATAAACTCAATTAATTATTTCTTATAAATATGATATAATCAACATTTATATAAATATTACATATCATCTCTTTGACCCACATTGATAAAAAAAGAATCATATAACATGCAACTCTTAAGATTAAAAGCAATGAATACTGAGGATAATATATTAAGCCATGTCTCAAAAGATTTTTCTAAGTCATAAAGAGCATTCCACAATATACTCATCATGTATGTGCTCCCATGAACAATAAAACTTAGTAAATGTTCCACAAACATCTCTTCATTCAAATTATCATGGATCAATTCATTCCTCACAATGAGTCAATGTGCAATTCCACACTAACAGTATTCAATTGCTCAACCACGCAACTCAAAGCTTTGTCCAAGATTCTGCAGACCATTTGTGGTGCTGGAAAAACTAGGTTATATTTCATATAAGCTAAAGCTTCCTCCTACAACACAAATTCACCTCGTGCCCCACTTATCAAGCTTGAAAAAGTAAGTTAAGGGATTGAAATCAGCAATCAAAGTCAAGATCGTCTTCAACATCAGATAGAACCTTTATGCCAGAATCAAAAGAAATCTTACAACAATGACTGGTAAAGAAAAAGAACCAGGCAGCTACAACACTTTTAGCAAAGTGAAAAGGATTATAGGTAGAAGAAACAACATGAGTGAGTCAATGGGTATAGTGTAAGGACTTAGAAGACCTTGTAGACAAGGTCTTCAAAGAGATAAGCATTGTCATGTGTCGTGCCTGGGTTGGAGGGCTTGATTGACCTGCAATGCCTTATTTTGGGACCATTAACTTTTTTAATTGTTGGGTCAATATTTTATTTAAGCCTATAATTATCTAGCAGATGCATGTACTGCCAAGTCTTGCTAAAATTCATCTTTTAAAATCTATCAAAGATTTTGTTGCTATTATTTCATGATTTCCTTATTGTTATTAGTGGTCCATTATCTTTTAATTCAATTCAAAATCAGCAATCAAAGTCATTACCACCTACAGCACCAGATGGAACCTAGAAGTCTGAACCAAAAGAAATCTTACAATGACAAATGGCAAAAAAAAAAATTAAGAAACTACATAATTTTTGGTAAAGTGAAAAAGAATATAACTATATGAAGTAACATGGGTGGACTATCAAAATTTGCATGAAGACTTTCCATACCTTGTGGACAAAGACTTCTGAGATAGAGGCATTGTCATGAGTCAGGTCTAGGTTGGATGGCTTGACTAGGCTCCAAGACCTAATTTTGGGTCCATTATCTTTTAATTATTGGGTTAGTATTTTATTTAAAATCTATAATTGACATATGCATGTATTGTCGAGTCTTACTGAATCAGCCTTAAAAACTGTCAAAGATTTTTTTTCTGTTATATCATTATTTCCTAATATTTTAGTAGTTGTCTAACTAGTGTAAGCTTTATTGCTAAATTCTAATGTTGTTGGCTTGTAGTTATTTTTCCTCATTTGTATTTAATCTACTGTTATGAATGAATAAGGGAGTTGAATTCTAGCAACACTTGTAGAAGACTTTGGTTCCCCCAAGCAACCAATTGTTCAATCTTCTCTATAATTAGTAAGAAATACAGATCATTTAAACAATCAATAATTACTTGTTGCACATAAAAGTAAATTTCACAAAAAATATAAACCACCTTAAAATGATGATGTACATGCCCAAAAGATGTTAATACCAAAAAATCAAAAACCTACATAAATCAATATGTGCCAGAAAACATTATTGGTACATACAGAGAGAGGAAAGTCTAGGAAACATTCATGATAAGATTGATAGCATGTAGACGTAAAAACACATTAGAAATAAATATCACAAAAAATCATTTGGAACTTATGAAGATTCAATTAGAAACATCTCAACTACATATAATAACCTCAAATACAATACCCTCTAGCAATAGTGCAATACAAAGACATCTACATTTTAAATGATCCGAGAATTGTAATCATATAATTAAGAGTATGTGGTTCCATTACTTCTATGTGAGCATGTGCTTCAGAATCTTTTATGATTCATTAAATGTCATGCACATTAAAGAAACAACTAAAACAAAAGGAATCAAGGAGTAACATCTTAGCACTTTCAAATTGTTACCCACATATTACACATCCAGTTTTCTTTAACAACCAAAAAAAATGATCCAACAGACCATTTATTATCCAACATGCCTTATCCACAAAAGGCATAGTTTAAGTCGTTATGTAGCTGTGTGATTATTATGCAGAAGATACAGCCACATTATAAGACAAATCAAATCCAGAACTTATATTCATTTATGATAGTGGACACAAAGGTAACAATACATTTACATCCTCCATATAATCTCAAAATAAATAGTGAAAGGAGCAACTCTTATTGCATACTTCAAGAAAGAATAATTGACAAAACCAACCTCTGAATTTCATCCATGACATCACACTAGTGCCATTTTGAAGAAGAGCCTCCTGTTTGAGGTCTCTAGTAGCAAAAACATAGCCAGCATCAAGTCCATTCAATTATACAAATTTCACAATACTAAAAAATCTTCTCAAACATCTCTGCATCAGCTCCGAGACAAAAAAAAATTCCTTTGTTTGTCCAACTACAGGAGTGCTAAGTCCTCGCAAATACAGAGCATATCATTTCATTTGTAAAGCATTAAAAGTCACTGGAGTACTGAACATTTCATTCTCCAACCCAGGCAAATTCTTCTAGCTGATTCTCAATTTCCCACCAGAAACAAACAAATCTTAAAAACAGGTATTCCTAATCTTCCTCAGTCATTTGTTATAAGTCATGTGTAAGGAATTTTCAAATTTCCGCATACAAAATCAGCTCACACAAGTCAAATAAAATGAAGCAAAATTGTACTACTGTGTTGGATTATAAAAATTACCCTTTTCAATTCCCTCTTGCGAAGTTCTTTCCGATATGCATCTGTGGGGTTCATCACTTTCCCTCCTTTCGTTGTCTTCATTTAAAAATTACTCTTAAAAAATTTTCTATGTAATCAGTAATCTCCGATCTTCAATTCCTGCTCGCTTTGTTTTGATGCGAAATTTTCTTTGTCCTTTTCTATGCAGGATAGATAATCTGGCACAGGGGTGACCTCTAGGCAGAACAGGACTTATTTCTTATTAACAAAGCGAACAGATATTTCTTGCACCTGGTGCTGGTAACAGCCAGGGCCAAGATGTGAAAATCATAACTGAGATAAGCCGCAGGCAGGATAAACCGGATGATCCGACCCGACATCGACTTTTTTTTTACTTTTTATTCTTATTTTGTGTGGATTCATTTTGATTTTTTTTTTAAATTTTATTGAGCTGAGATTGTAATTAAAATAAACAATATATTTGTCATTTATTCTACATAATAATTTATTTGATGCATATAGTTCAACATACACACATAAAATCGAATTAATAGTTTTTATAGAATATAAATTTTTAGTTTGCAATCTAGAAAAAGTTACACTCTACTCTATGTTGATAAGATGATTTCAATTGGTCTTTCTTAACTATGAGAAATGATAAAATTCTAATTTCTTGTGCTAGTATATTTGTATGCATTAAACAGGATTAATATGATATAATTATTGTATATTGACATATAAAATAAATACATACTTTCATTATTATAAATACTATTATTAAAAAATACATATGCTTATGTTTATAGTTAGTTTGACTCATGAATAATGAGATTTATAATTAAATTAATATGCCCTATGAGTTGAATAATTTTACTAATTATATGGTAAATATTTATTAATGATAGAACGTGTCCTATAAAATATATTGATGATATCCTCTTGATGATGCTTATAAATTTTAATATTATAAAATCATATAAATAGATTACTAAAAGAAAAAAAACAATTAGAAATGAAAATTAGAAATGCTCAATTTCATTTCTAAAATTAGAAACGAAATTAAAAATGATTAGAAATGTAAATAATAAAAAATGAAATAATTAGAAACGAAAAAAAAATCATTTCTAATTAGTGACAAATTTTTGTGTTTTTTAATTCCATCAATAATTATGATGCATAGTGGGGTGCAAATATGCTTGCATAGCATTTAGCTATGAAAATTTATGTATCAATGCATTTTTATAAAATAAACATGCATCCATTTTTATAATTAGCGATGGTAATAATTTCCATCGCTAAATGAAAAATGACATACTTATTTGTTGTTATAACATTAACAAAATTTTAGTGACAGAATGTTAAAACGGAAAAAATTTTCATTGCTAAATTACAATAATTAATTTATAGAAAAATACTTCGAAACTTTGAAGAAACTTAGGGTTTCGGGGATTTTTCATTTAGATTATGAATTCATCCAAACTATCTGTGGACTTCATTTACTTCATATATTGATCAACACAAATTTCATCCATAATTGAGGTATGAAATTATGATTTTTTATTTTATCTCATATGTATTGTATTTAGGAATAGCTATATTTGTGCATTTTGATGTTATATTTAGTTTTTTTTTTATTTCTAACATTTTTATTGGGTTCTCTCTTATTGTTTTGTTGAATAATTATGATTCTAATTGATAAATTATATATTTTATATTTTTCACATACTTGGATTTGTTACATTTTTGTGTTACCTAATTGAGGTATGAATTTTTTGTACAATTTATTATTGACCTATAAGTTTGATCATTATAATTAATTTGCATTTTGTTTCCTTACTATGATTAGATAAAATGTATTACTTTTTAAAAGAACGACTCATACTGATGGCACAACTTTAACAATGAATAATTTATAATTATTATAACAAATACTAAAAGTTTATTTGTAATAATAATAAAAATCATTAAAAAATATGAGGGTATGTATTTGGAAATATGAAACATAACGAACAATTGTAAAACTAAACAAAAAATTATAAGATCATTTTAAATTTTACATAGTTGTTTGATCTATATTTCACTAAAGGTGTAATAAAATAAATAATACTTTCCTTTATTTAATATTAAAAAAAATCATATTACATTTCACATATGATTTATGATTGTTTATACTACATGTTTCATATATATTAGAATATATTCCTATTAATTTATTAATATTATCTTTCAATAGTTGGTTTATTTTTGTTATTTTGTCATTGACAAATTTAAATGCATCGACATTGAAAATTTATTTATTATTTATATTATATATAACATGTTTGTGTAATTAGTTAGTACTGAATATTAATGTAATTTCATTCAATATTGATAAATATCAAATATTTAGTTTTATGTAAATGATATAGGCTTCCTGCTCCGATGCCCCCGTATATGGAAAAAGATCTGCTCTTGCCAGTGGGGATGAACTTATATCTTTTGATAACTATTTATGATATTGAAGTTACACACTTTATCTCATTTTAATCCAAAATTATCTAATAATAATGTTACTATAACTTTTTTATTAGATTTATATAATGTCGTAAAACTATTACTATATCTTTATTACAAATAAATATCTATATATATTATTATAATTCAAAAAATATTTGTGTAAAGTATTACAATAATGAAAAATATTATGCAACCTGATCATTAAGATGTGCATGTAATAAGATTCCAATGAATGAAGTTAAGATTGAAATATGTGTTTTTGACTAATGAGTTTATAGAGGGGATTGAAAGGTTTATTGGCTTTACTGAACAACCTAAATTTATAGATGAAACAAAAATAAAATACCCATATAATGCTCATAAATATCAAAATTAGAGTTTCCAAAATATGGACACAGTGCAATATCATCTTACAAAAAATGTATTTATTAGCGACTATTATGTTTGGTATAAACATGGGGAATTAGTTGTGTCACAAATAACTAAGTATTATGTACATAGAAGTGTTGATTCAAATATTATAATGAAATTTGCTAATCCCAATGATGCATGTGACACAATATTGAAGAATGTTATTGGTCCTTAATTAAATCCAGATGTCGCTGATGATATTCAAATATCAATAGCAAAACTATTTTATGAAATGTTGAAGGCTTTAAAAGAATAGGTTTGGTCAAATAATCCGTATGGCCGCTTTAATTTATTTATGATGGCAATACTCTTAAATTTAAAGGCAAATCTCTATTATTTTAAGGCAAAATATTATTTATCAAAAATGTATTATGATGAAATATGTCAGTTATCATTTAAATTATTACCAAAGAATAATATAATGACAAATAGTTTTTACAGCACAAAGAAGTTAATATGAGGTTTGGGTATATTGGTGAAAAAAATATATTATTGTATTAATGGCTGTATGATATATTGGGCATAAATAGTGAAACAATTGCATGTAATTTTTATAATTATCCTAGGCATAAAAGAAATATATCATATAAAAGGTAGAAAACAAATACATTTCATATTAAAATGTATTATTTCTCATTGACTTCTCATTT
This sequence comes from Sapria himalayana, assembly GCA_029783825.1. Lineage (NCBI taxonomy): Eukaryota > Viridiplantae > Streptophyta > Magnoliopsida > Malpighiales > Rafflesiaceae > Sapria > Sapria himalayana. The sequence goes on from JAREIK010000215.1 coordinate 1,765,627, forward strand.
GTAAAAATTATTTGTATCTAATGTCACTATTAATGACATGAGTTGGCACAAAGAGCATATTATTAAAGTTGTCATTATGTAGCATTGCTCGGATTTTCATTCTTAGAATTTTGATGATTGTCATTCATCTTTTATAGATAAAAGTTGAAATGTTAGATTAGGGCTATGCCTAATTGGAAAACCAATATAATCAGCAACAACTTAGTTGTGATGTACATTGAGAATAACTTTTTTATAATATTTTTAATATTATCATGAACGTGGAAGGAAAAACAAAAGATCATATTAAATCAAGAGAGGATTTGAAAGAGTTATGTTTACATCCAGAGTTACATAGGGACAACTTAATGAATAAATTCTCTTAGGCTTGTTATAGTCTTAAAAAGGATGCAAATAAAGCTTTGTACAAATGGCTGATAGAGCTTAGATTTTCTAATGGATATGTATCTAACATGAGAAGTTGTGTTGATATGAAGAAGCATAAGTTATTTGGGATAAAAAAGAATGGTTTCCATGTGTTCATGCAGTGGCTAATACCCATAACATTCTGTGAATTATTTTCAAAAAGTGTTTGGGAAGCATTGTCTGAAATAAGCATTTCTATAAGAATCTCACTTGTAATGTCATAAGAAAATAAAAAATGGAGCAAAGATGACATCCTTATTATTTTATGCAGACTTAAGCATATTTTTCATCCTAGCTTCTTCTATTGCATAGAACATCTTCTAATCCACTTACCTTATGAATCCATGATAGTAGGCCATGTGCAATGCAAATGTATGTATCTATTTGAGACGCTGTATATTTTTAATTTGTTAATCTAAAAATTTAAATGCATCAGATGAATATTTTTTTAATATATAGTTATTTCAGAAATTTTAGAAAATTGAAAAATAATATTCAAAATAAAGCCAAAGTGAAAGGATCAATATGTAATGTCTGCTTTGTTGAAGAGGCTTTGGCATTTTGTGTGCAGTACTTTTGCTATAATTGTATAATTAGCATAACAAATTATCACCAAAAAATCTATATGGTGTGGGGGATGGATCAAAAGAAAATGATATGCTTTCTATTTTTATACATATGAGTTGTATGGTAGAGCAACATCAAATTATTTTTTAGATGACTAGATGTATCATGCTGCACACACATACATTTTGTCGAACTATGATGAAGTTACACCTTATATTAAGTAAGATTTATAATACTTTTATATTCTCATTTTTTTATCATTGTATGTGAAATTACTTTTTAATAATTCAAAATATCTTTAATGTTATTTTTGAAGAATATATACTAAGGAATTAAGATAAAGAGGATCTCATATTGATGATGCTTCAATTGATGCAAAGCTAAAAAAGGATTACACAAAGTGGTTTGAAAATTTTTTTAGTATATAACTTATCATTCTTTGTTCTAAATAGTTAAGTGTGGTATTATATAAGTATGAATTTATCATTTATCTTTTTATAAGTACAACTTCTTTCATCAAATATATGTAATAGACAAATAAAGGATCTTGCAAAAGGATCATTATGAAGTTTATAAATGTATCCCATACATTATGTAAATGGATATAAATTTCACACTTTGAAATATAGTTCAAATGGAGCTACAATGAATAGTTGTGTCGGTATCAAGTGGTCTAACTATATTGCAGCTACTACTAATTTTCATGGTTGACTAATTGAAAATTTACACATGTAGTATCTTGTTTTACCAATTAAGAAAATAATTATATTTAAGTATGAATGGTTTGATCATATTCTAAATATGGGTATTAGAATTTATCATCAATACAACCTTGTTAATGTGCACCATAAAAAATATTATCGTAAGTATGAACCATTTATTCTTGTGGTATAAGCTAAATAGGTGTGTCACACCATATATCCAACTACAATAAGAAATATGTGTCACTAGTGGGCAATATGTATAATAAAACCTAAATCAACTATTAAAGTTATTGAAAAGGATATTATTATCACTTCATCATGTGTATTAGCATTTCAAAAAAAATAATGTGGAACTTTTATTCAATCAATTGTGGGGCAGATGATGGGCTTAAAACATTGATTAGTAAAGGTACAAACTATTTAGACATCGATGATGGTCATGTTAAAGAAGATAATGAAGAAGAATTAATTTTAGAATCAGATGATAATGAATATTTAGATAGAGATGATTTGTTAGAAATTTTCGATGATGACTAGAAATTTATTGACTAACTTGTTATTTTGTCATTCTTATTTTGTAATTATTTTAATATCTATGTATTTATTATTATATTTTGTTATTATGACATTTTCATAATTTATTTTTATTACTTCTGTATTTTTTGATGTTTATATAACTTGATTTAGGTATGAAAGGCAACCATTTAAGTTGTCAAGGATCTCAATACGTGGGCAAGGGTAGAAGAAGTCAACTAACAATTCGTGGATGAGGAAATCTACATGTATTCAGTGATGAAAATACTATAGATGTCTCTCTGCATTCTCCTACACATACGAATGAAACTTTAGTATTACCTTATCACGACATACATGGTTTTACTACCATAAATATTTTATCTTCATCTCATTTTGCATTGAAAACTACTGATAACTTCATCCTACCTATCTTAGGTAACTCATGCATTAGTACTGCAGCATCAACACCAGCAAGATATTCTCAAATCATAATTTGTATGCTAAGTTATGCTAAAATCTTCATTCGACCCATAATTGACAATAAATAGTATGTAGCTTTCTTAAATTTACTACATGTATTCATTATCATTTTTTATTTTTATTATTTTAATTAAATATAAAATAAATTGTGAATAAAATTATAAGTATAATATAATATTTGAAATTTGGTAATTAAAAATAATAACAAAGAATGATATTGCTACTTATCAAATATTATCATTTAAAATTAAAATAATATTTGCTTATATGGTTTTGGATAATAAATATAAATAAACTAAATATTAACTTTTAGCAAAAAAATAGGTGTATTTGTTTATATGTATATGTACATGCTGATATTAAATTACTTACAAGTTTATTCCATATGCTTCTCATACAATCAAGAAGATATTTAAGTAGAAACTAGTTGTGGAGGGCATAAAGTGGAGCAAAGTACCCCCCAAGTATGAATGATTTTTATTAGGAAGAATTTGAAGTATAATTTTCATAGATTTCCTTGTTTTTCAATTTTGGTCTAAGATGATTTAATCTTAAAATAAATGCATTGTAATGTATTATTATTTTATTTAGTTTTCATAGAAAAAGTTTAAATAGAATAATGCTTTGGTGGTCTCAGTGAAGGATACATAGAAACATGTGACAAGTATGAGATACAATAACAAACGTGAAAAATAGATAAAAAAGTATGATAAAAATTGTAGAGCCTAATAGTATTCCCCTTAATGTTTGGATAAAATGGTAGGAATACTAAAATAGTGAAGAGTTTAAGACCTTATCTCAGATGGCCTCGCACAATCTTTGATCAGATAAAGTAGGTGAAGGATTAGGACCTTAAAAATATATTGGAGGTTCAAAGATGACCTACCAATATTTAGTAGATTTGATATAATTGTCTTTTATTTTTTGTAATTATTTAAATTTTTTGAATGCAAATGATAATATATATGTAATAATGCATGATGTATCTTGATAGTAACTATTATTTATTTGTAGGAGGCTATGTTGAGATGTCCACCAATACTGTTTGAGGTATTCAATTGAATACACAAGAATAATGATGGATCATTTGTGAACAAGCACTCAAATAGTATTAATGTGAGTTTCTCATTTTGTACTTTAAGTTTCATATGTAAATTGCAATAAATAAAAGAAAGAAAAAGTAAACAAATTGATAATTTGGCAATAACTATAAATAATATGCAAATCAAGTATATTTTTTTACCATAACTAATGATTTATTATTTTTGGATTTATTAAATGTAATGACTAACTTCATTTTTATGTTAATTTTTATCAAGGAGATGATAGTTTATTGTGCTAGTATAAAATTTATTTGAATATATTAATAATGAGTAATGTTGTATTTTAACAATGGTAGAAAGCTATGGAGAATATGATTGTAATTACTCCACAATTGACAAATCCTTTTATAGAAGCATAAGAGATTGATGTTGTACATATTTACCTTCAGGCTATTGGAGTGAAGTCAAAAAAATGTGAGTATATGATCTTGGTACTAATAGATAATTTTGAAGATAGAGAAAATAATGTACAAGTTGATAGAGACATCATCTATTTTTCATTATTCTAGTGTGAATACATCTAGATCTCTGGAGAATAATACTCATCAGGATAATGACTCGTAGTTGTTTGTGATGATGTATATTTTTTGCAATGAATGTTTTTTATATGAAATTATGGTTTTTGTATTATTTTTTTAAACTAGGTTATGAATTGTGTATTGAATTTTATGGATATTTATGTTTGTTATTTGTTGTATTATTCTATAGTGGATATTATATGAATGTCATTTGATAAATAATATGTGACTATGCTTATTTGATTGTAAGTCATATTATTTTTATATGTAGATAATACCTTTCTATTTTTTTCTGTCACTAATTTAGTGATAGAATCCAAGATCTTGTTGCCTTCACAAATTTTAGAAATTGAAAAAAAATCCATCACTATTTATAGAAACACTTGTGTTATCCATTTCTAAATATTTAAAGAGGCACATTTTAAAAATGAATTCTTTTCGTTTCTAATTATGTCACTATTTGACCATTGTGATGGAATTAGAAACAGAATTTGACATTTCTTCTTTTGTCCTTTCTTGTAGTGGATTTTGACCTAGCATATCAAATAAATTAAATTGAATTTCTAAAGGTAATATATAAGAGATTAGTTGAGTTGAATTATCAATAATTTACTTTAATTGATGAGTATATATATATCCATATATATATATATATATCTATTTATCTATATATCTTCCTTTCTTTATTTATATATGTTTATCTAACTTTCTATTTGTTTTTCTGTCGATCTATCTATTTTTCTAGTTGTCTATCTATCTGTTTATCTATCTATCAAATAGACTATATATTAGTCAATTAGTATATCTATCTATTAGTCTAACTATCATTCAATCAATCTATATATTTGGCTATCAATTAGGTAGTTAATTTTTCATTCAATCAATTTGTTTTTCTATCAATCAATCTAGCTATATATATATGTCTTCCTATTTGTTAATAAGTCTATCTATTTGTATTTCTATCATTCTATCTGTCTGTCTAACTGTCTATCTATTTGTTTATCTGTTTAAATGTCTATCTATTTTTCTATCATTCTATTTGTCATTATGTATGTATGTAAATCTATTTGTCTATGTATTTATGTGTCTATTTGTATGTCTATCTATGTGCTGTATGTATGTATGTCTTTTTATTTGTGTCAATCATCTATGAACTATCAATCTATCTATCTATCTATCTATCTGACTATGTATATGTCTTTCTTTATATAGCTATCTTTTTAACTCTTTATCTATCTATTTATCTATCTATCTAAATTTTAATCAATCATTTTATCTATCAATCAATCTATTTATCTATCTTTTGTTCTATCTATCAATTAATCAATCAATCTTTCTTTCTTTCTTTCAATCAATCAATCAATAAATCTATCTTTCTATCTATTAATCTATCTATGTATCTATCTATGTATCTATCTATATATTTATCTATCTTTTCATCTATCTATTTATATATCTATCGATCTATTAATCAATCAATCTATCTATATGTCATTATGTGTATAGGTCTATTTGTTTGTCTGTCTATCTATCTATTTATCTATCTATCTATCTATATGTTTGTCTATCTATTTATCTATATGTCTATATGTCTACTTGTCTATCTAACTTATTGTTTTTGTGTTTCTCTCTATTCATCTATCTATCTATCTTACTATTTGTCTATTTGTCAATATGTATATCAATCTATGAGTCTAACTATCTATCTATATATCGATTTGTGTGTCTATCTATTTAACTATATATCTATCTACCTATCAATCTACCTTTATATTTAGCTACATATCTATTTTTTATTTATCTATTTATCTATCTATCTATCTATCTTTCTTTCTTTCTTCTTTCTTTCTTTATTTCTATCTATTTGTTTATCTATTTATCGATCTTTTTAATTGTCTATGTCTATCTATCTATCTATCTATATATCTACTAATCAATAAATCTTTTTATCTGTGTATATGTCATTCTGTGCATATGTCTATCATTTTATCTAACTATATGTCTATATATATGTCTGTCAATTTTTCTATCTATCTATATATTTATCTATCTATTTATCTATCTATCTGTCTATATGTCTATATATCTATGTGCCTATTTTTCTATGTGTCTATCTATCTATCTCTCTATATATTTATCTAACTATCTATCAATCTATCTATATATCTAATTGTCTATCTATCTATATATCTATTCATCCATCCATCTATCTATCTATCTATCTATGTGTCAATCTGCCTATCTATCTATCTGCATGTCTGTTTATCTATCTATCTTTTATTCTTGCTAAGTGTATAACTATTTTTGTTTCTATCTGTCTGTGTGTCTATTTTTATTTTTATTTTTGTGTCTAAATATCTTATTACCTATCTAACTATCTATACACATATCTATTTATCAACCTATCTATTTATCTACTTATCTATCTATCAATTTATTTTTTTATATATCTATCTATCTATCTTTCTTTCTTTCTATCAATATATATATATATATATATATCTATCTATCTATCAATCAATTTATCTATGTATATATCTTTCTATATATCAATCTAATTATATATTAATCAATAAATCTATTTATTTGTATATATGTCTATTTGGGTAATTGAGTATCTATATATCTATCAATGTGTTGCCTATCTATCTATACATATATACATCTATCTATCTATCTATCTATATATTTATCAATCTATCTATCATCTAACTATATATCTATCTATCTGTCTATTAGTCTATAAGTTTATATATCTATAAATCTATCCATCTATATCTCTATTAGTCTGTTTGTTGATTTTTCTATCTATCTATTTATCTATGTACATATATATCTGTCGGTCTATCTATTTATTTACATATTTATTTATATATCTATTTATCTATCTACCTACCTACCTATATATGTATATATATATTTATTTGTGTATTTGTCTTTTTATATATCTATCTATCTGTCTGTCTGTCTATCTATAAGTCTATCTCTCTATCATATATCTATTTGTCTATATGTCTGTCATCTATTTGTCTTTTTGTCTATTTTTCTATTAATCTATCTGTCTGTAGGTTTGTTATATGTCTATCTATTATTTTGTCTCTGTCTCTTTGTCTATCTCTCTATCTACCTACCTACCTACCTACCTACCTATCTACCTACTTTCTTACCTACCCACTTACCAACCTTGTTATGTTTCTATATATCTATCTATCTATATATTTATTTATCTATTTATATATATATTTAATTATCTATCTATCTTCCTATCTACCTATCAATATGTTTGTTTGTTTGTCTGACTATTTGTCTATCTAGTTGTCTATATGTCTAATTGTTTGTCTATTTGTTAGTTTATCTTTTAGTCAGTCTATAAACAATCAGCCAGCCAATTAATTAGTCTATCTAACTATCTATCAATTAGTCATTTAGTTATTCTATTATTCAATCAACTAGTTAGTTCGTTAGTTTATCTATAAATCTATCTATTTGTTTATCTATTTGTCTGTCTATCAGTCAATTAGTCATTCAATCTATTTCATATCTATCTACCTATATATATATTTATAAATTAGTGAATCTATCTATCTTTTTTTTATTTTTCAATCTACTATGTGTTTATTTTTCTGTTTATCCATCAATCTATCTTTCTATAGATCTATCTATCTATCTATCTAACTATCTATCTAACTATCTATCTATCAATAAAATAATCATTTAATCAATCAATTAATCAATCTAGCTATCTATATATCGATATATATATCTATCAATAAATAAATTTATATAGATATCTATTTATCTTGGTATCTGTCTATTAATAAATCAATCTTTCTATTTATATATTTGACTATTTATCTATCTATGTGTCTATCTGTCTATCAATTAGTAAGTTAGTCAATCTATCTATTAGTTATTCAGATAGTCTATTTTCTAAGTCTATTAGTCTTATGTTAGTTAGTTAGTATGTCTATGTTTTTGTAAGTCAGTTAGTTTGTCTATTAGTTTGTATGTTAGTCAATCATTCACTTTGTTTTTCTGTCTCTCTATTTATTTGTCTCACTTTCTACCTAACTATTTACATACCTACATACCTAGTTATCTAAATATCTATTTATCAATCAATCAATTTATCTATTTATTTATCTATCCATCCATCTATATGTCTGTTTGTCTAACTATATGTTTATTTATCTATCTTTCTATTTGTCTATCTATCTATCAATTTATTTGTTTGTCTGTATGTCTATCATTCTATGTATTTATCAGTCTATTTATTTTTTGTTTGTATTTATATTTGTCTATCTGTCTATCTTTCTGTTTTTCTTTCTGGTTGTTTTGCTATTTGTAAGTATGTCTAGTTGTTTGGATTTCTGTCTATTTGGTTTTTGGGCTATAAGTTAGTTGGTAAGTCTGTCAATCTATTTATTTTTTAGTTTGTGTGTATATTTATCTATGTGTATGTCTATATATCTTTATATTTATCTATCCATCTATATATCTATCTATCAATCAACCAATCTATCTATCTATCTATCTATTTGTTTGTGTCTATTAATCTATCTATATATCTATCTATTTATCTATATATATATATATATATATATACTTATCTATATATTTATCACTCTAACAATCTATCTTATATTTTATTTGTCTCTATATCTATCTACTTATCTATCTAATACTTATCTGTCTATCTATTTGTCTATCTGTCTATCTATTTGTCTATTTGTCTATATTTCTATTTATATATCTATTTATTTGTATATAAATCAACTTGTCTATCTGTCTATTTTATATTTATATGTATGTTTATCTTCTTATTTGTTTATATATCTATCTATCAATTTATCTATCTATCAATTTATTTATTTATCTATCTATTTATTTATCTATCTATCTTTCTATATATCTATCTATCTATGTATCTATCTAACTAACTATCAATCAATATATATATTCTATATCTCAATCTATTTGTTTATCTATCTATCTATATGTATGTCCGTAGGTTTGTCTATCTATCTATCAATATATCTTTTAATTGATCTCTTACACTCTCTCTATTTATCTATCTATATTTCTTTCTATATGTCTATCTATCCAATGATTAACTATCTATCCCACAATCTCTAAATCTTTTTATCTATCTATCTATCTATATATATATCTATCTATCTATCTATTAATCTTTATCATTCTCTGTCTCTCTCAAACTCTCTTTCTAATTATCTATTTATCTATCTATCTATCTATCTATTGATCTTTCAGACTATTTATAAGTCGATATATGTATCTACCAATCTATCTATCTTTCTATCTGTATGTTTATCAATTTGTCTACATCAATTTTTGTTTGTCTATTTGGCTATCTAGCAATTTATATATTAATTAGTCAGTCAGTTAGTTTATGTGTCTATCTAACTATTTATCTATATATCAATCTATCTTTCAATCAATTTATATGTCTATATGTCTATCTTTGTATCTATCTATCTATTTTTTTTATTTTTCTATCTATTAATCTATATATTTGTCCATTTGTCAACTTTTATCTATCTACCAACATGTCTATTTCTTTGTCCTTTTGTCTATCTATTGATTTGTCTGTCTATTTGTCTTTCTATCTATTTGTCTATAATTAAATCTTTCTAGCTATCTATTTATTTATCTATTGATCTATTTGTCTCTGAGTCAGTTTGATAGTAAGTTTATTAGTCAAATATTATGTAATCAGTTAGTTAGTCATACAGTTAGTCACTCAATATATCTATTTGTATGGCTGACTATCTATCTATCATTCTAAATGGCTCTTTGGCTATATGGCTTCTTGTCAACTTGCTTGGCTTACAATTTATCTATTATTTTGTTTATCTATATATCAATATTTTTATCTATCTATTTGTCTGTTTGTTTTCCTATCTGTCAGAAAATTAATCTGTAAGTTTGTCTGTCTGTTAGTTAGTCAATTTGTCTAACTATTAGTTTGTCAGCCAGTCTAATTAACTATCTATCTATCTTTCTTTCTTTCTTGATGTCTGTCTATTTGTGTGTATGATTATCTTTTTTTTCTGTATGTTTGTCTGTCTACCGGCCTATCTCTGTGTCATTGAATTACTCTATTAGTTGTCCATCAGTCTATCTATTTGTTTATCTATTTATATGTTTGTTTATTTTTCAGGCTACCTAGCTATCTGTAAGTCTATTAATCTATATGTTAGTCATTCAGTTAGTGAGTTAATCTTTCTATTTGTATATCTTTTTCTCTATCATCTGTCTATCTATTTATCTATATATCTATCTATTTGTTAGTTTTTTTCGGTCTACTTTTCTGTTTATCTATTTGTCTGTCTGTCCGTCTATCAATTCAGCCATCTATATATCGATTCGTCCATTTTTCTATCTTTCTATCTATGTGTACATCCATCTGTCCATCTATTTATCGGTAAGACTATCTATGTAGTTGCTAGTCCATCTTATTGTCTATCTATTTGTCTGTCTAGATATCTATCAACCTATAAATCTTGTAAGCTTTCTTTTTAGCACTCTGTCTGCCTACCTACCTATTTATCTTTCTATTAATTTATGTATTGATTTATCTATCTTTATATCTATCAATCTATCTATAAATCTCTCTATCTATTTATATTTCTAATTAACTATCTAATTATCTATCAATATATCTATCTATCAATATATCTATCTATCTATCTATATATCTAACTATCTAAGTATTTATCTATCTATCTATCCATCCATCCATCTATTAATCCAACCAACCATCCATCCATCCATCCATCTATGTATTTATCCATCTATCGAACTATCTATCCATCTATTCATCTTTCTATCGATCACTCAATTAATCTATCAATGTATCTATCTATCTATATAAATGTTTAATGTCTATCTTCTATATATATTTTTATCTAACTATCTATCTACATAGTTTTTTATTTATGTATCTATCTATCTTTTGATTTATCTAACTTTCTATCTATTTATCTATCTATCAGTCTATCTGTTTATCTATCTATCTATTATTCTATTTACCTATCATTCAATAATTCTTTCAGTCTATGTGCCTATTTGTATATCAATCTATCGATATGTCTATCTGTCTATCTATTAATTTTTCTATTTTTCTATTATCTTTCAATCTATCTATCTCACAATCTATCTATCTTACTATCTTTTTATCTATATATGTGTGTGTGTGTGTGTGTGTCTAAATCTCTATCTATGTTTCTATCTATCAATCAATATGTCTTTCTGTGTATCAAACTATCTATCTATATATATGTTTATCTTTCTATTTGTCTTTCTATATATCATTATATCTGAATATCTATATCTATTTATTTGATGACAGATAGACTGCTAGACATATATTTGTTTATCTTATTTATAAATAATTATGTCATACTATCAATTTATCATTCTATCTATTTTTATAATTATATATCTATCTTCTATATATATAGATACATAGATAGATATTCAAATAGATAGATACAGAGATCCATATATAAAAATATAGACAGATAGAAAGATAGAGAGATAGGTGGATAGATAGATAGATAAATAGACAAATAGATAGACACATAGATATATAAAGAAATAGATAGATAGATAGATAGATTGAAATACACTATTTTCTATCTATCTATTTATTTGTCTGTATATCTGTTTGCCTATCCATCTATCTTTCTATCCATCCATCCATCCATCCATCTATCTATCTATCTATCTACCTATTTATCTATCAATATGTTTATCTATCTATATAACTATCTATCTATTTATTTGTCTATCTATCTATCTATCTACCTATCTTTCTATATGTCTATTTGTGTATCTTTCTATCTACCTATCTATTTATCTTTCTATTTATCTATCTATCTATATATTTACCAATCTATCTTTCTATCTATCTATTTGTTTGTTTGTCAATCTGTTTATCTATATATCTGTCTATCAATCTATCTATATATTTGTTTATCTATCTATATGTCTCTTTGTCTATCTATCTTTCAATGTATCTACCTACCTATCTATCTATCTATTATTTGTTTATTTGTATCTTTATCTGTCTATTTATCTATCTACATGTCTATCTGTCTGTCTATCTATCTATCTATAGATCTTTTTATCTGTATATCTTTCTAGATCTTTATCTGTATATCTATCTGGCTATCTATCTTTCTAACTAATTATCAATTTATCCATATATCTATATATCTATCTATCAACCTATATATTTAACTATCTATCTATCTATCTATCAATCTACTTACCTATCTATCTATCTATCTATCTACCTATATGCCTATTTGTCTATCTATTTGTTTGTCTATATGTCTATTTGTCTATCTATCTATATGTTTATCTATCTATCAATCTATCTTTCTATCTGTGTATCTATTTGTTTGTCAATCTGTCTATCTATATATCTGTCTATCTATCTATTTTTTTTATCTATCCATATGTCTCATTGTTTGTCTATCTTTCAATGTATCTACCTACCTACCTATCTATCTATTATTTGTTTATTTGTATATTTATCTATCTATCTACCTGTTTGTCTGTCAATCTATCTATTTGTCTATCTTTTTATCTTTCTATCTTTTTAGATCTTTATCTGTATATCTATCTGGCTATCTATCTTTCTGACTAATTGTCAATTTATCCATATATCTATATATCTATATATCAATCTATCTGCCTATATGTTTAACTATCTATCTATCAGTCCATATATTTATCTATTTATCTGTTTATTTGTCTATCAATATATCTATCAATTATTTATTTTTTTGTATCTCTATCTATCTATATGCTTGTCTATCTATCTATCTATCTATCTATCTATCTATCTGTTGATCTTTATATCTATCTATCTTTCTTGCTATTTATCTGTATATCTATCTATCTATCTATCTAATTGTTTATCTATCCATATATCTATATATCTATATATCTATCTATCTGCCTATATGTTTAACTATATATCTATAAGTCCATATATTTATTTATTTATCTGTTTATTTGTCTATCAATATATCTATCAATTATTTATTTTTTTGTATCTCTATCTATCTATATGCTTGTCTATCTATCTATCTATCTATCTGTTGATCTTTATATCTATCTATCTTTCTTGCTATTTATCTGTATATCTATCTATCTATCTAATTGTTTATCTATCCATATATCTATATATCTATATATCTATCTATCTGCCTATATGTTTAATTATCTATCTATCAGTCCATATATTTATTTATCTATCTATTTATCTATTTATTTGTATATCTATCTATCAATCTATCTATTTATATTTTTATGTCTATTTGTCTATCTGTTTATCTCTCTATCTATCTAAATTTTTATCTATCTATTTTTCTATCGATCTAACCATTTGTCTTTATATCTATCAATCTATTTATCTATTTATTTATTAATTTATTTATCTATCTATCTGTCTGTCTGTTTATCTATCTTTATATCTATCTATTAGTCTGTCTGTCTCTCACTCTATTTTACAAACTATTTATCTATCTATATAATGATTTTTATATATATCTATATTCCTATTTACCAATCTATCTATCTATCTATTTATCTATTTGTATATATATCTAAATATTTATATGTCTATCCATGTGTGTATATATATATATGGCTAGATGCCGATCTAACTAATTAAATATCTATCTATCTATCTATTTATATGTCTATATATCTATCTATCTATTTATATATATATATATTTATCCATCTATTTATCAATCTAACTTTCTGTCTGTCTACCTATATATCTAATTATATGTCTATCTGCCTATATGTATATATGTCTTTTTGTCTATCTACCTATATATATAGATAGACAAATATCTATATGTCTTTTTGTCTATCTATCTACCTATATGTCTATCTATTTATCTATCCGTTCATCTTTTTATCTATCTAAATGTTTGTCTATCTATCTGTCTATCTATCTATTTTTATTTGTGTATCTTTTTATATATTTATCTATCTATCTTTCTATCTATCTAAAGTTCTATATGTCTATATGTCTATATGTCTATATGCCTATCTATCTATATATCTATCTATCTATATGTCTATTTGTCAATTTGTCTATCTATCTATTTGTCTATTAGTCTATCTTTCATTATGTCAATCAATTAGCTTGTCTATTTGTCTATCTATCTATCTATCTATTTGTCTGTCATTCTATCTATCTTTCTATCTATCTATATATCTACCTACCAATTTATTTATCTATTGGTATATTTGTCTATATATCTATCTATATATCTATCCATCTATCTTTCTTTCTATTTGTCTATCTATTAATCTGTATATCTTTCTATATTTCTATTTTTCAAATAGTCTATATGTCTATCTATCTATCTTATTTGTCTATCTATCAAAATGTCAATCTCTATATCTATCAATCTACCTATCTATCATTCTTTTAATCTCCCTATCTACCAATCTATCAATTTGTCTATATGTTAATCTATGTATCTATTTATCTATATACTTATCTTTTTGTCTATCTGTCTATCTGTCTATATGTCTATCTATTTATTTATCTATTTAGTTATTTATTTGTATATCTATCTATCTGTCTATCAATATACCTATATATTTGTCTATTTGTTATTATGTATTTCCATCAATATATCATTATGTCTATCTCTCAATATATCTAACTATCTAATCTATCTATCTAACTGTCTGTCTATCAATCTATCTGTTTATCTGTACATCAATCTATTTGTATTTTTGTCTATCTTTCTATTTGTTTATTTATTTACTTGTTTTCTTGTTTGTCTGTCTATCTATCTATCAATCTAATCTTTTTATAGATCTATTTGTCTATCTGTCTATCTCTTTATCTATCTAACTGTTTATTTGTCTATTTATTTATTTATCTATCTATTTATCTATCTTTTTATCTCTCTATGTGTTTGTTTGTCTATCTATCAGTGTATTTGTTTGTCTATCTATCTATTTGTATGTCTGTATGTATGTATATATATATATATGTATATATGTATGTATGAATGTATGTATGTATGTATATTTGTCAATTTGTTTGTTTATTTGTCTGTCTGTCTTTCTGTTTATATATCTGTCTGTCTGTATTTTTGTCAGTTTGTCAGTATGTATGATTGTTTGTCTATCTTTTAGTTAATATCTATTTATCTGAGAGCCTGCCTATATGTCTGTCAATCTGTCTATCTTCTATATGTCAATTTGTCTATTTTCCTATCTTTCTATCTAATTATATATATATCTATCTGTCTACCTATCTATCTTTCTACCTGCCTATTTGTCTAACTATATATTTGTCTATTTATCTTTCTGTGTTATGCCTCTTTGTCTATCTAACTTTTGGCTGTCTGTCTATCTAACGATGTAGCTGTCTACGTGTCTATTTGTTTTTTATCTATCTTTCTATCTGTTTGCATGTCTATCTTTCTCTCTGCCTACCTACTTGTCTATCTATCAAATTTTTGTCTTTGTATCTGTCTGTCGGTCCATCTATCTCTCCATCTATGTGTCCATCTGTGTGTCTGTCTGTTTGTCTATCTATTTGTCCATGTGTTTGTCAGTCTGTTTGTCCGTCAATTTTTTCATCTGTCTATCCATCTGTCTGTCCATTTGTTTGTTAGTCAGTCTGTACATCTAGCTATCTATCTGTCTGTCCATCTATTTATTAGTTAGTCTGTACATCTAGCTATCTGTCTGTCTGTCCATCTGTCTGTCTATCTTTTTGTCCATCTTTTTGTCTATCTATTTGTTTATATGTATATCTATCTATCTATTTATCTAAATGTATGTATATATGTTTATCTATCTATCATTTATCTATTTATATGTCTATCTATATGTCTATCTGTCTGTCTAAATGTCTATCTATTTATCTATCTATCTGTCTATCTATTTATCTATCTTTTTGTCTATCTATTTGTCAGTCTATCTATCTATCTATATGTCTATCTATTTATCTGTCTATATATATATATCCATTTGTCTATCTATCTATTAATCTATCTATCTATTAATCTATTTATCTATCTATCTAACCATCCATCTATCTATCTATATATCTATTTATCTATCTTTCTATCTATCTATTTATTTGTCTATCTATTTGTTTGTTTGTCTGTCTGTCTATTTGTTCATCTATCTATCTATTTGTTTATCTATCTATCTACTTATATATCCATCCAACTAACCATCCATCCATCCATCCAAATAGTCTATCTATCTCTTTATCTATCTGTATTGTGTGTGTGTGTGTGTGTATCTGTCTATCTATCTTTTTATCTATTTATATATTATCCGTCTATTGGTCTATCTGTCTATATGTATATCTGCCTATATGTCTATCTATATATCAGTCCTTATTTCTCTATATCTATATGTCTATCTATCTATTTATCTATCTATTGCTTTATTTTATTTGTCTATCTGCCTATGTTTTTATCCATTTATATCTCCATTTGTCTAAATTTCTATATGTCTATATGTCTATCTATCTACCTATCTATTATTCTATCTATCTATCTATCTATCTATCGATCTGTCTGTTTGTCTGTCTGTTTGTCTGTCTGTTTGTCTGTCTATCTGTCTATCTCACAATCTACAAATCTCTCTCACTATTTATTTAACTAACTATCTATTAACCTATATATATATATATATTAATTTATTTATTTATCTATCTATTTATCTATCTATATATCTATCAATTTATCCATCAATCTATTTATCTATCAATCCATCTATCCTTATATGCATCTATACTTCTATCCAACTATCAATCTCTCCTTCTATCCATCCATATATCTATCCATTAATTCATCTTTCCACCTACCATCAATCCATCCATCTATCTATCCATCTATTTAGTTATCCATCCAACTATCGATCTATCTATATATCTAGCTTTCTATTATCTCTCTTTCTATTTATTTATTTATCTTTCCAACTTTCTATCTATTTATCTATCTATTTTTTATTTATCTATCTACCTATTTATCTATCTAGATAAATATCTATCTTTATATCAATAAATAAATAAATAAATAAATAAATAAATCAAAATATCTATCTATCAATAAATTAATCAACTATTTATATATCTATCGATCAATTGATCAATTTATCTATCTATCTGTCTGTCTGTCTGTCTCTCTATCTATCTATCTATCTATCTCTTTATATATATATATATATCTATCTATCTATTTGTCTAACTATCTATCTACATATCTTTTAATCTATCTATCTATCAATTTGTCAATTTATTTATCTATAAATTTGTCTATCTATATATTTCTCTATCTATCTATCTGTCTATATATCTATCAGTTTATTTGTCTATCTGTAAATCTGTCTATCTATCAATCTTTCAATTTGTCTATTTGTCAATCTATCAATTTGTATATATGTCTATCTATCTATCTATTTTTCTATCTCTCTATCTATTTATCTATCTATTTATCTATCTAACTAACTAACTAACTATCTATCTATCTATCTATGTGTCAAACAATTAATCTATTTATCTATCTATCTATCAGTATGTCTTTCTACTTATATATTTATATATCTTTCTGTCTATTTGTCTATCTAACTATTTGTCTATTTGTCTGTCTGTCAATCAATCAATCTATCTATATATATATATATATATATATATATATATATATATATATATATATATATATATATATCTATTTGTTTATCTGTCTATCTATCATTTTATCTATCTATTTATTTGCATGTCTATCTATTAGTTTGTTTATCTGTATGTTTGTTTGTATTTTTGTATGCATGTTTATCTATTTGTCAGTATGTATATATGTATGTATGTATGAATGTATGTATGTATGTATGTTTCTTACTCAATCTATTTGTCAATCTATCTATGTGTATATATGTATGTCTCTCTATCTATATATCTATCTTACTATGTGTATATCAATCTATCTATATGTCTATATGTATATCTATCTATCTATTTGTTTATCTGTCAGTCAATCTATCAGTCTGTCTATCTATCTACATGTATGTATGAATGTATGTTTGTTAGTCAGTTAGTTAATAAGTCCGTCTGTTTGTCTATAAATTAGTTATTTTGTCTGTCTATTAGTCTATTTGTTTGTTTCTCTATCTGTCTATCTATCAGTCATTCAGATAGTTTGTTTGTTTCTTTGTTTCTTTATTTGTTTGTTTTCCTATCTGTTTACTAGTCAGTCAGTCAGTCAATTAGTCTGTATGTCTATCTGCCTGTCTACCTATTTATATGTTTATATATCTTTTGTCTGTCTATCTGCCTGTCTACATATTTGTTTCTCTAACTATCTATCTATTTGTTTGTGTAACTATCTATCTATCTGCCTGACTATATGTCTAACTTTCTATTTGTTTAACTATTTGTCTGCCTTTCTGTCAGCCTATCTATTGTCTATCTATTTGTTTTTGTTTATATCTACCTATTTATTTGTCTGCCTATCTATTTTTCAGCCTACATATTTATTTATCTATCTGATGTCTATCTTTCTCTCCACTGTCTATCCATTTGTCTATCAGTTAGTCTATTTGTCCATCCATTTGTCTATCTATCTATCCATTTGTCTGTCCTTTAATCTATTCGTCTGTTTTCCTGTCTATCTGTCCCTATGTATGTCCATCTGTATGTTTGTCTGCTTATCTATTCATTTGTCTATCCATCTGTTTGTCATATTTATGTATGTCTATCGATATGTATGTTATTTATCTATCTATCAGTCTATCTGTCCATTTATTTGCCCTTCTGTCTATCTATCTGTCTGTTTGTCTATCTATCTATTTATTTATTTGTCTATCTATCTATCTGTCTGTCTATTTATATGTATGTATGTATGTATGTCTGTCTGTCTATCTATATGTCTGTTTGTCTATCTATCTATCTAGCTATTTGTCTATCTATCTATATATCTATCTGTCTGTCTGTCTGTCTATCTATCTATATGTCTGTCGGTATATATATATATATATATATATATATATATATATATATATATATATGCCTATGTATCGATATTTCAATCTAAATATCTATCTATCTATATATATGCCTATGTATCTATATGTCGATCTAAATATCTATCTATCTATTTGTCTGTCTATCTATCTATCTGTCTGTTTATCTATCATCTATTAATATGTCTATTTGTTTATCTATCTATTTTTCTATTTGTCTTTCTATTTATCTGTCTATCTATCTATATTTCTATCTATCTATATATCGATCTATTTGTCTATTTATCTTTCTATCTATCTGTCTATCTATCTTCTATCTATCTATCTGTTTGTCTGTCTATCTGTCTGTCTATATATCTATCTATCTATCTATCTGTCTGTCTGTCTGTTTATCTATCTGTTTATCTGTATATCTATCTATCTATCTATCTGATTATTAATCTATCAATCTATCTATCAATCACTTAATCAATCAATCATTCAATCAATCAACCATTTAATCAATCAATCAATCAATTAATATGTTTATCTGTCAATCTGTCTATCTGTCTATTTGTCTATCTATCTATTTGTCTATTTCTCTATCTATTTATCTCACAATAAGAAAATGTCTTTTTAGCTGGAAAATAAACCCTAGCTAATTAGCGAAGGATTAGCAAGGAATTTTTGATTTTATATTAAATTAAAAATTTGTGATGGATTAGTGATGAAAACTTTCGATTGAAAATTTTTTCTCGCTAATATTGTCATAGATTTTCTCGCAAAGAAAAGTGGGAATTAACGATGGATTTATTGATGGATTATTTCTAACTAATTAGAACGAGACAAAATCCATCTTTAAATAAATATCAAAATTTTTTTTATGATTTTATATTTACTTGCAAGCAATTATTACTTTAATATTAATTTTCTCAAAATATATGCATTTAGCTAGGGATTTTTCCCTAGCTATTTGGGCTGGGGATAATTTACTTCACTAATCTTTAATGATTTAAAATTTTTTAATACACTATTTGTTTTACTATTTTATATAATTTTGTAATTTAAATGGTATTCCATATTTTATAGATGAGTGATCATTGAAAGACACATTCTCCTCGTATAATTATAAAAATAGGTTATTATAAATAAATAGTTTCAAAAATATATAAACACAAAAAATTATGTTAATAAAGACTACAATAACAATTTTTATTATAATTTTTAAAATTTTTAAAATTTTTAATTAATAAATTTAAAAATTTGTATTAAAAAACATTAAATAATTAATTCTATAATAATAATAAATTTTAAAGATAATTTAAAAATTAAATGAACATACATAAAACTTTCTACTAATAAAAAGCTAAAATAATTCATTGTATGATTAAATAAATATATTTACAAAAATATCCGAATTAACGAAAAAAATAGTAAATATTAATATTATTTTAAGTAAAAAAAATAGTTTTATGATTTTAAGAAACTTAAAAAAATAATTACTAAAAAATTTTAAAATTTTGAATTATAACAAAAATTTCGAATTTTTATTAAATATAAAAGAAAATAAATTGATATTTAAATATAAATATAGAAATATTTGCCTCTACTGAAATTTATAAGAATTAAACAATTGAGTAAGACTTTTAATATTAACTTTTAATATTCCATTTTTATTAAAATAATAAATATAACTTTTTCTTAATAATCTTCTCACTTAAGTAATTTTTAGAATTTTATAAATTATAAATTATATCAAATAATATGAAATTTTATGCTATTAAAATTATTTAATATTATCTTCATAAAAATTAATATAAATTTTTAAAATTTTATAACCTTAAAATTTATATATTTATATATTTTTTAACATAAAGAGAATTTATAATTCTTAGGAAAGTGGCTTGAAGACCAATAATCTTTTCAAGTGTGCATTGCAATATGAAGTTTACAAATTTTGTAGCCATTTGATTTTTTTTTTATTTAGAAGGCAACATCTATTTTTTGAAATTATCTATATATTTATTGTTTAATTAATTTGATAATTAAAAATTGTAAGGTGTTTGTTTTTCATGTATGCCTTGCTACACGCACATTAACTTGTTGAAAATAATATATTAAGTAAAAAAAAAAGATGAGTCTTTATGTTATATATATATATATATATATTGTTTATTAAATGTTTCGATAAATTAAAATTAAATAAATTATGAAATTTTAAAGCTTAATAAATTGTATCGATTTGAGGAGTGTTTTCCTTCAAAAAAATTTATAGTTATAGTCTTAGAGACAACTCTAAGTCTATAACTTTCGTCAACGCCCTCTCTCTCTCTCTCTCTTTCTCTCTCTCTCTCTCTCTCTCGACTCAGATATATTCAAAACGGAATCTAACATTGGAGTAAGCAATTTTCTTCAACCGTAGCCATGAGTTTCTTATCGATTTGAGTTTTGCTTTCTACCTGAACTCTTTATTGCTTATCTTAATGCAAGAGTGTTTGATTTGAGGTATACTTTCTACCCTAACTCAGCAAAACAAAACCTAAAATATGGTTGTCACATTGTCAAAGAATGGAATGTCTTATCCCATGATGTTCTTTAAGGTTTTCCTAAAAATCTTATGCAAGGTTTTTATGATGCAAATGTGTAATATTATTCTTTAGTATGATGTGTTCCAAATAACTATAAAATAAAACTAAACTCATAGTAGAGTAAAATACAATAGCTATCAATATTATGACATTAAGGTTTGCAAAATCATGACATAGAGTTTTCAATCAAGTAGAATTTAGCATGGTCTACATCAAATCAAAAATTATAAGGGTTGTAGTAATCTAAAAACACAATACTAATAGTTATTCCAAGACAACAAGGAATAGGCATAGAAGAAACAACAAGGATTCACATGGTAGTAAAGAGATAAGACAATAGCAAAGTGATATACTTAGGAAATATGGAATGAGTAGGAACACATTAATGAGAAATCATGCATCAGTGCTAGTTAATATGCATCATTAATAGAACATGGAACATTGAAAAGAAATTATGCAATAACTATAATTCACCACACACACACAAAATAGAGGAGCTAAACAGAATGCAAATAGACTTGAAGAGACATCCCTAAGTTAACATTTTTATCACACTTGATTTTGAGAGAAAAACATCACAACACCATTATCTAGAAAATGAAAAAAAAAGATTGGAGGAAAGTCTCTCTCTCCCTCCCTCTCTCTCTCTCTCTCTATTTCTTCTCCATTCTATTTTTTTTCTCTTTATGTTGCACAACGCCATGCACACTTATCTTCCCATCACTTATTTATTTTTTTTTCTTTTAACAAAATATCACCGATGATAGAAAACATATTTTCTCATTATTCATCTTTACTTGTTTTAGCCCTACAAAAAATATACAAAAATGTGTGATGATTGAATTCAAAAATTAAATAAAATAAAATAAATAAAATAATAGTTTAACATGTCAAATTAAATTAAATTGATTCAACTCGATTGAATCAGTTTGAACTATTCTACAAATTTCTGGAAAACTCAATAATATTTACACGTGTAATTGAAAATAATTGAGCAAGTGTTTCTCAATTCACTTTGACATGTTCTTATGATATGTGTTGTTGTGTGCTAGGAACCCCAAATCACTTTTATTTATAAGCAAGATTCCAAGTTAGTTAATTTTGGATCCAACATTTAGTAAGCCAACGCATAGCTTTCACATGTCAAGTCAATCAGTGGTAGGTATATACAGCATCATATAACAAGCACACTTTCAAGCACTTGGCATTAATGCACAAGAACACATAGTAAGCACATAATCAATACTTATCACTCTTGTAAGCCAAGACATAAAAATCATAAAACTAACACATGATATTCATGCAAGCAAGCATATGATAAGCTTGTAAGTCAACATATGATATAAAAATAACTATTCTTATTAATTTTTCATTAACTTTATTGTCATTGTCCTATATGATTCATCTAATTCTTATGGTTGCACATATCTTTTACAATGAATATCATGGTGTGTGTGTGTGTGTGTGTGTAAAGATTTATATTTACCATGTTTCTAACATTTTGTAAATTAAATTTATCTCAAAATTATCTCAAACATAATAACTTCATATTTATGTTTCTTGAAATAAAATACTTATATTTCTAATAATTTCAATATTCCTTCAATAGATGCCTCATAGAGTGTGATTCCATGTGTTCTCTCTTGTGTTAGTGATGAGTGGACTTGTTGAATCAAGTATAGTAATATTAGAATAATAATTTCATGCTAATATAATAAGTTTAACATAAAGCAATGTGTCATGGACCCTCAAGCTAAGTAGTATAAAATATGTGAACCAAACTTTTATGTACATAATTACTATCAAGAATAATATTTTTAAAAACAAATAGCATGGTAATATAAATCCGAACCAACAACATGGTAATCTAATCGGCAAAAGATGATAAATACTCTAACACTGAAAATATGAGTATGATCCTCGTAGATGTTGGATACATTTTCTATGATGCTACCATATATCATGTTGTTCAGATGTTGGGATGTGAGTTTTACCTATTCTAATCATGAAACCTCAGCTTATATATGAACCAAATAATAATTTTGAGTTGAGCTGGGGAGAAGGGTATGGGGATAAAAAAAGTATAATATTTTAAATCTATAACATTTTTGATTTAGATAGAGGATATAAACTAATAAAAATATTTAGAAAATTTTAATGTTTATAATCCCCACAATGTCATGCAACACAATAGATTTTTTTCTACCAAAAAATATTTCATCAACTTCAATTTATGGTTTTATTTATAACAATGTAGTTTATTATTACTCTAAGAATTCAACTTCTACCAAATTTATATTAACTATAATTCATACCATTAACACCTATGGATTATGAAGAGTTTGGATATCTTTGTATCATTAATGAATTTCCTGCCATACAAGAGTATTCTTCTTATGACAATATTCGTCAGGACACCCTTTATCCTGCCATGTTAATAACATCATCTTTTAACACATGGTAAATTTTCTGTGCTGCAATATGTTTATTTTAAACAATTTAAAAAATTGATAAATATGATTAGTAATTGTTAGTTGAACATTGTAGTTATTAATTAGTTGAGTAACATAACTATTAGTTATAACCTACAAGCTTGAATATGAGTTTCATGTTTCACAAAATTTGTGGCAAATGTATCTTATAATAAATAGTAATAAAGAATATAAGAAAATATGAGAAGTATTATGCTAGATATATGTATCATTAATGAAACATTGATTTATAATACTAGTGAATATATGTGAGTACTCTTTTATGTGAGTACTCTTTTATGTGAGTACTCTTTTATAGTTTAATATGATATAAACATATTTATTGATTATTTTATAGTCCAGAACATATATTATTAAATATTATTTCATATTTTAATATAATAAATATAAATTATTATAATTTCATAAAAATATAGCAAAATGAATTATAAAGAACAATAATACAATGTAAATAAAAATAATAAATTTAAAACTATTGAGAATTATATTGTATTTTTATATTTTTTTTTATTTTGAGATACTAGTATGAGATGATTCATATAGATTAAAAGTATTTATAGTTTCTTTTTGTATTTATATGTGAATTTTTATTTTATTTAATAAATGATGATGTCATTGTATAATTTTTATCCATAATATTTTATTATTGTGAGTTTTTATTTATTTTATTTAGTTGTTATATTTTTTATGGGAATACTCGATATGTAAAGTTTTATTAATCATTTTTATTCATTATGTAAAGGCATGAGTTTGAGTTGTAATTATTATTATTATTGAGTATTATTTTTTTTTATATTTGTTTAGTTCAACATGGTATTAGAATTAGATTTGTTAACTCTAAAATGCTTTCTACCATGAATTTTTTGTCTTGTTTGTAGTAGTTGTGCACAAACAGTGAGGCACACCATCACTTAGAGATATATTGCAACAAATACCACGTATTGAGGCTGCCACAAGGGCACTCTTTTTTGTTTGTGATGTGTGTTCATTCTATGAGTAACTTTCATTTGAAGACTTGATTTTATAAATACTCCAATATATCGATGTTTTTTGGAATGGAACTAAATCTAGGTAATCATTGGATAAATGAACTTGTAATATTCATTTTTATTTTGATTGTTTGTGTAATTTTTATGGTCCATATTCTTCCCTAATTGTTACCCTATATTGCATTTTCCATTGAAATTATATAGTAGATATTTGTGTCTGTATGATATCGTATAAAGTGAAGTTATTACCACACTTATATAAATGGCCAAAGATTCTCCTCATTCACACAATATTAATCTGGATGTTCAAGGTAAATCATTATAAGTACCAAAATCATTAATCAGCAGTATATAAGTGATGGATCTTGGAATCGTATGATATATTTTCTAGTATAAATATATTTTTGTTCATGTCTGAATTTTTCATTAATTCATTTGCCAAAAGTTCTCGGAATTGTATCTTCATTCCATTAAATTCTTTCTTTATTTTTTATGTTAGTATTCAAAGATATCGTAGAATCACAATAAAAATTATGCTATTTGATCTTCATTATTAAAAGTATTTATAGTTTTGAGATACTAGGATGAGATGATTCATATAGATTAAAAGTATTTATAGTTTCTTTTTGTATTTATATGTGAATTTTTATTTATTTAATAAATGATGATGTCATTGTATAATTCTTATCCATAATATTATATTATTGTGAGTTTTTATTTATTTTATTTAGTTGTTACATTTTTTATGAGAATACTCGATATGTAAAATTTTATTAATCATTTTTATTCATTATGTAAAGGCATGAGTTTGAGTTGTATTTTATTATTATTAAGTATTATTTTTTTTTATATTTGTTTAGTTCAACATGGTATTAGAATTAGAATTGTTAACTCTAAAATTCTTTCTACCATGGGTTTTTTGTATTGTTTATAGTAGTTGTGCACAAACAGTGAAGCACACCATCACTTAGAGATATATTGCAACAAATACCACATATTGAGGCTGCCACAAGGGTATTCTTTTTTGTGTGTGATGTATGTTCATTATATGAGTAACTTTTATTTGAAGACATGCTTTTCTAAATAATCTAATATATTGATGTTTTTTGGAATGGAACTAAATCTAGGTAATCATTGGATAAATGAATTTGTAAGATTCAATTTTATTTTGATTGTTTGTTTAATTTTTATGGTCCATCTTCTTCTCTAACTGTTACCATATATTGCATTTTCTATTGAAATTATATAGTAGATATTTGTGTATGTATGATATCGTGTAAAGTGAAGCTATTACCATAATTATATAAATGGCCAAAGATTCTCCTCATTCAAACAATATTAATCTCGATGTTCATGGTAAACCATTATAAGTATCAAAATCATTAATCAGCAGTATATAAGTGATGGATCTTGGAATTGTATGATATGTTTTCTAGTACAAATATATTTTTGTTCATGTCTGAATTTTTCATTAATTCATTTTCCAAGAGTTTTTGGAATTGTATCTTCATTCCATTAATTTATTTCTTTATTATTTATGTTAGTATTCAAAGATTAAGTAGAATCACAATAAAAATTATGCTATTTGATCTTCATTGAGAAGTGAGAAGCTTACTCCTTCAAACTTCAATTCCTTTCTTTTTTGCTTTCCTTTCTTGTCCATTCACATAGTTTTCTCCATTCATCTAGTAATAGCTTGATATCTATTAAATATTTAATGTGCTAGAAATGCTTTATTTATTCATGTAGATTCTAGAAATATATTGCCTTGATATCATGATATTTTATCTTTGCATATTCATCGGTAAGTGATTTTATTTTGGTATTACTATATTTTCAAGTCATTGCATATTTCATTCAAAATAATGATTGAGCATTATTCTTTGGAAATAAAATAGGGAAAAATGAGTTCAGATCATCAGTGGATGTACAAAAGGTTTATGAATGGAATTTTGAATCAAGATTTTTTGAGTGGGCTAGAAACTTTCATCAAATTTGCGTGTAGTCAATTGAGATGGATGGATGAAAAAAAATTAAATGTCCATGTAATAAATACAAGTGTCAGAATATTCTTTTTTATGTTGTAAACACTATAAGATACCACGTGGCTAAATATGATTTTGTACCAAACTATTTTGTTTGGATTTATCATGGGAAAAGTACAATGGCTTTGAACATTGATCAAAATGAGGGTACTGAATCATATGCTTGTGGTGAAGAAGCATCAAGCACATATAATAGAATAGTCATGGAAGATATTGGTGCTGACTTCAATATGAATTACATGAATGAACCACCTAATCCTGAAGCTCATGAATTTTATGATATGCTTAAAGCTGTAGATAATGAGTTGTGGCTTGGTTGTAAAATACATTCTCAATTGTCACTTGTGGCTCAACTTATGAGCATGAATTCAAAAAATCACATGTCTAAAAAATTATTTGATCAGGTATCAAAACTAATGAAAGAGATTGTTCTGGATAATAATTTGGTCACTAACAAATTTTACAACACTAAGAAGTTACTATGAGATATGAGTTTACCAGTGTAAAAAATTGATTTTTATTTTAATGAATATATGTTATATTGGGGTGGTGATAGTAATTTAATTAGCTATAAGTTTTGTGATCATCCTCGGTTTAATAAGGCACCTCGTGTTGTAGATATGTGGCAAAAAATGAAAATTGCATTTAAGAAGATGTATTAATTTCCTTTAATTCCTCGATTACAGAGACTATATGCATCAAATACTACAGCACATGATATGAGGTGGCATTCCGAGCATGAGGTTGAAGAAGGAGTGAAGCGTCATCTATCAAATTCACTTGCTTGGAAGTATTTTAATCATATACATCAAGATGTTATAGTTGAAAGTTGAAATATGAGATTGGGTCTCTACACTGATGGATTTCAGCCATTTGGCCAATTTGGATAATATTATTCAACATAGTCAGTGATAGTTACACCTTATAATTTTCCTCCATAGTTGTGTATAGAGCAATATATGTTTTTGTCAATATTGGTTCTATGACCAAAAAATCCAAAAGACATGCAGGATATTTTCTTATACCTCTTATAGTAGAGTTAAATTATTGGTGGGATGTTGGCGTGAATACATATGACATCTCAAAAAAACAAATTTTCATTATGCGGTCAGCCCTTATGTGGACGATAAGTGACTTTCCTGCATATTCAATGTTGTCTAGTTAGAGTACTGCAGGATGATTAGCATGCCCATATTGCATGGAAAAGTTTGATGCATTTACCCTCAAATTTAGTTGTAAACAATCATGGTTTGATAACCATTGTAAGTTTCTACTTACGAATCATCCATTCCACAGAAATAGAACTATATTTCAAAAAAAAATAGTGATGACAATTGCATCAGTTGTTCATTCAGGAGATGATATTTTGACAGAGATTTAAAGTTTGGGTCCGAAGAAGGTAACTAAAATGGAGGCTATTGGAACTAATGGACCAATATGCAAAAGATTTAGCTGGAGGAAACATAATATTTTTTGGGAGTTACCCTATTGGAAGTTCAATTTAATTCGTCATATCTTGGATGTAATGCATATTGTAAAAAATGTGTTTGACAATGTTTTCAACACTATCTTTAATGTAGATGGAAAAACAAAGGATACTTTAAAATCAAGACAAAAGTTGAATGATTACTATAGGCATCCTGAATTGAAAACGAATAAGGCAACAGAAAAATTCTATAAAGCTTGTTACACGCTTAATAAGAAGCCAAGACAAACATTATATGAATGAGTTAAAAATGTGAAATTTCCTAATGGATATGTGTCAAATATGGGTATATGCGTGGATATGAAGAATCATAAGTTATTTGGAATGAAAAGTCATGATTGTCATATATTTATGCATAGATTAATATCAATTGCATTTTGTAAATTACTTTCTCTAAGTGTTTGGAAGGTCCTTACTAAACTTAGTTTATTCTTCAAATAGCTAACTACAACCACAATCAAAATAGATGTCATGGTGAGACTGGAGAATGACATACCTCTTATTCTTTGTAAGCTTGAATAGATATTCCCACTGAGTATTTTTGACTCAATGAAATATTTGCCGGTTCATTTGGCATATGAAGCAAGGATAGTCAGGCCAACGCAATATAGGTGGATGTATCCTTTTGAGAGGTAAATAAATATAAGTAGTCATGTTTTATTATTTCAAGCATAAATTAATATTATAATTTGATATAATTGAACCTAACATTATGGTTGTAGGTATCTTCGTACGTTGAAATTGAATGTTAGAAACAAGACAAAAGTTGAAGGTTAAATTTGCAATCCATATTTAGTAGAAGAAGCATCATCTTTTTGTTCTTATTATTTTGAGGATCATGTCAATACAAAGAATAGAAATGTGCCTCAGAATGATGGAGGTCATGTGCTGGTAGAAGATGAATCTATGGACAAGTTATCTATTTTCAAGCATCCTTGAAAATCATTTGGAAGAGCAAAGAAAAGATGTATGAAAGATGAAGAGTACAAAGCAACATGGAGCTATGTTTTACTTAATTGTGAGGTGGTTGCACCATATATTGAGGATGTATACCCAAAATAGTTGCAGGTTTAATCATAGTTTAATTTTGTCCTTAATAGGAATAATTAAAAATTGATATACATTATTCTCCCTCAATTTATATGTGTAGTATTTATGTTAATCAGTTAAAAGATAGGTAACCAACCATTTCCAACCATGAGGTCAATTATATGTTAGAAATAGAATTTGCGAATTGGTTCAAAAACTATGAGAATTAATAAGTTTTGATTTTTTGAATTATTTAAATTATTTAAATTATTAGTATCTTTTAGTTGTTAACATCATTTATTTAATTTATGCAACAAGTAAATGATCCTTCAAATGAAGATTCTAATATATTCATTCAGAATCTAAGTAAAGGCCCGTTTAGATATGTAACAACCTATCCTGGATATTTTATCAATAGATATAAATTTTACACAATCGGACATGATTCTTCTAAAGTAATAATGAATAGTGATGTATGCATTAAAGGCTCAAGTTATAGTGTAGATGAGATTGATTATTATAGTCAAGTCATAGAAGTTATTGAGTTGGAGTATCCTAGACTCAAAAAATAATAGAATTGTATTATTAAAGTGCAAGTGGTTTGATCCTACATGAAATATGGGTACAAAGATTTATTCGGATTATAAGTAGTGGATATTAATCATAAACATAGATATAATTGATATGATCCATTTATTATGGTAGTTCAAGCCACTCAAGTATATTATTGTACATATCTGAGTTTATCTCGTGATAAGAGTGACTGGTGGGTGATTTGCAAAATCAAAGCTTGATCAAATTTTGAAGTACCAACATCTCAACAAAGAAGTGCAAACTTAGCTATTGCACCGGCATTTCAAGAAGATTACATAAATAATATTGAGCATGTGCATATAGATGAAGATTTAAAAAACTTATATGACTCAAATGGTGGCCTAATAGAAATTGAAGATGATCAATTTCTATCTGAAGATGTTTTATAACTTTGATCAGAATCAGACGAAATGTCAGAAGAATCATTGGAGGGTGATAGCGATGCCGATAATTAAACTGTTATAATTATATTATAATAATATACTATCAAAAACTTTCTGTATTTTGTTGAAACCCATTGGTCAGTATTATTCTGGTATGCATGTTTGTTCATCATATCTCTATTATTTATTCTATGTTTTTATTTTTTTATATAGCAGATGGTGCCTAAAGGACATGGTCGTGGTGGAGGTGGACGTCAACATAGAAATGGATGAAATTCATATAGTATTTTACATCCTGTTGCAAGTTAGTACCATCTCATACCCACCATATTTAAATTTCAAAATCACAATCACCATCTCCATCTCCATCACCATCACCATCAATGACACCTTTACCATCACCTTTATCAGATATAAGCCCACACCCATTGTCCTTCCTGCACACACTTTTGATTCATCACCATCTTTTACATCACATTCTACACCAATAATTCCCCCATTTATAGCACCATCGACATCATCAAATGTTGTGTCTTCCTCTGCATTCAGTGCTATGTTAGTAATTGAGATTGTGGATGAGAGGTATAAGAAATATGTAAATATTACAAGAATAAAAAATTATGATGTTCCTGTTAGTGGTTTATTTTATATATAGTTATGAATTGTTTATTTTCAATGTTATTTATTTATTGTTACAGTTTTATTCCATCTCACAAGTGTTCATAATAATTACAAAGTCTTTCAAGAAAATGGTCGATTCTAAAGCATTCTCATGAAATAAATTTCTGAATCAATAAGAGAGACTAATTTTAATGAGTTTTAGGTAAAAACAATTAAACAAAAGCATTGAAAATTAATTATCTAATTAGTTAACTATTATGTTGGTTATTATTCAAGCAGTAAATGATAATGTCCTTATTATTAATGCAATTTTTTTGTAAATTTTCTATATAGAATTAGTGCAAATGGGTACCCATATTTGATGGACAAATAAATTCATCGTGAGATAGCAAAGCTATTGAATGGTATTCAGATTTTGTTTATAAATTGAAGAATCTAAAAGATAGTATTGATTTTATACCCGAGGATGAGTGACTTGAGTAGCTATAGTATTGGGAGGAACCAGATGTGAAGAAAAAAATTAGAGAAAGCCAGCAAAATTGATAAACTAAGGTAGCTGGACCAAGTATAGGATGTCTTGCCACATAGGAGGGTCAAAGTCGAGCATTGAGCTCGCTCGAGATTTGGTACAATTTATAAGTTTAAAATATTTATATATTTAGTAGTTGTCCTAATAGTCCATAAAAATCTAATATGGGCATGGTTTCAAAATTTTATCTAAAGTTTTTTAACATTTGTTATTTTTTGACTTAATAAATACATACTCTAGGGTGGAGAATTAAGTCGAGATCCCAATTTTATGAGATTTTCAGAAAGATGCATGTGAAAAAAGTGGGTGGTTATTTTGTTGACAACAAGTCTCATATGAATGCTATAAGAATCTATTATATTAATAAAATTTTATAATATTATAGTAAATTTTGAAAGTTATGTGGAATGCAAAATTTTAGATTTATTTTATGCATATCTAGAATAATATTTTTTTCTATTTTATCATAGGAACTCATGGAGGAACGTGTGATAGCTACTTCTCAATAAGCCGAGGGTTCTATGGATCTTCAACCAATTGACTATGATCCAATCTATTTGGAGACAATAAGAGGCCAGAAGAAACAGCAAGTGTATGGCATCGGCTCGAAGGGAGTTGCATTTTGTTTTAGCAGTCATGCTTCTAAGTCATCTATCACAACAATGGTGGATGAGGTGGTTGAATAACAAGTAATGGAAACAAATGAACATTTTGAAGTTATAGAGATATAAATGAAAAAGAAGGATGAGCAAATTTCTCATCCGAAGAAAGAAATACAGTAAATGAAAGAAGAGAAGAATGAACAGATTACTCATTTGAAGGAAGAAATGCAAGAAATAAAAAAAGTGAATGATGAGATGAAAGAAATTATATATGTTATGCAACAATAGATGTCCTATATTGAGTCACAATTAGCGATCTTGATGTGACAGATAGCATTCCAAGATCTTGTTGTGAAACCACGTAGGAAAGACTAGCACAAATGCATCAGCTAATTATGAGGATGATTTTATATCAGAATTATTTCTGAACTATTTTTGATTTTTGTCCATGTGTAGCTAAATAGGCAAAGATTTTTTTTGGTGGTATTATTTTTTTTATTCTGGTTTTGTTTTTTACTTGGCCGACTAACCTAATCATAATTCTTTGCAGGACATCTAATGTGAAAACATGGCATCAATTTTGGAATATATATATATATATATATATATATATATATATATATATATATAAAACTATATGTTTAACTTTATATTTATAATTATATATAACTATTTTTTTAACTATATAATAATTTATAACTATATGTATAATTCTAGGGACAATGTTGATTGAGTCTTATTGTATTTTTTTAAGATAGTTTGAAATATTTATGCGTTAACCTATTGGGGATTGTTGTGAGTTAGTATTCATCTTTTTTTTTCATTTTCATGTATTAATTTTTTTATTTTTCATATATATATATATATATATATATATATGGACATGCAGATATATGAAAGAAATTTATGATGCTTTAGCAGAATGTCTCTTCACTACAGAAGTAGTGGAAAATGGTCATTAAAAGTGACTTCTTACTCTTGTGGAAAATTGTAGAAACATAGTCATTATTCTCTCTCTCTCTCTCTCTCTCTAAATATCATTATTAGCCATATTTTAGATATTTGTTGAAGTTGCATGACTATAAACTCAGATTTATTGTTATTTATGTTTGTAATTCATGTTTTTATATGTATGTGCGTGTGAGTGAGTGTGTGTGTGTGAATGTTTGTGTGTGCTCGAATATTTTGGGTAGAGTTTTAGCCTATTATAAGTATATAATAGGCTTGGCTAGTCTTCTTGATCATGGGAAGAGCACGTTAGCTTCTAACATTGTGAGACGCACAAATAAATTATGGTCCCACGTAGACGTAGCCTCATTTTCTACTTCGAAACCATTAGACATTGTCACGGTCCTTCATATGGATGAGTTTCATCTTTATCAATCTCTACTAGATCAAATAGAGGCTGAGCTTCTATTATCTTTGTGCATTCTGAAATATTTTATATTTGCCTTCTCTCTCTGTCTCTCTCTCTTTCTAAACAAATTTCTAATTTCTCTTGCCCTAGAATCCAGAGTAAGCCCATACAAGGCGAGGAGGTAAAGAACATGTTCTCTCTCCTATATCAAATAGGCTGATTAATTTATTAAAAAAACTTTTTTTTTTTGCAAAATAAGAAAATAAAATTTACTTGTAGAAATCATATTGTTGTTGTTATTGATGATCATGAGCATCATCGGGCCAGATTGGGCACCCTTGGCTACTTATGGCCCAGCCCAACTAGTAATAGTAAAAGAGAATGTCCGCGCTTTCTCTATAATTGGGCACCATGACTAAGCATCTATTTATTTTTAGCTCCATGGACATTTTCTCCCAACTTACTCTATAATTGTCTAATAAAAATTGAGATGTGAAATACGTGGGCATGAAGCTTGCTCCTTGGCTTTCCCAAATTCTAGATTTTTAATCTCCTCTAATGGGCTAATGAATCTCTAGGTAACAGTTTCAGTGCCTTCCTTTGATCATTTGGTGGAGATCTAATTGAAAATGATCTCTTCATGGACCATCAGTAAGTGCCCATAATTTTTCTCTTTGAAGTTGCCAATGTTTTTTTACCTCTCCTATTTGCAGGCACATCATGGCTATAATTGAATAGAATTACCTCTTGCTACAAGATGATGCAAATTGGAGTGACAAATAACTGATATCTGATGAGAAATGGTAAGGTTTTAATAGCCTATTTTTTTTCAAGGCTCTAGAGATCCATACTATTGGGGCATGGTATGAAAGAATGAGGGTAGGTTCATTGATATTGACATCGAGATGGCAATGAGGCGAGTTATAAAGTCGCATATTTTCTCTGGTAAGCTTGTGCCTTGCTGGTTCTATTTTGTTGAGTCATATTCTTTAAGAACATCAACAATCAATGGCTCATCTTTGTAGGTTTGCACCATTCAATTTTAAGGAAACCTACAAGATATTACCGAGTGGTAGGTAAGTTTCAATGCAAACTCGAGACATGTTTGCTGATGATGGCCAATTGGGCACTTTTGTTGATAGTGTAGGTGGACCACAATGATAGGCCCAATGCAAAGCTTATAATGGACACAAAGGAAAATGCATGGTTACTCCTAACGATCTAACCTGATCCATAAGCTTATTTGTGCAGGATTTCCATCTCACATTGGTCTCACTGCATCCATTCTTTGGTTTGGTTTGTTGGGATGATGGTAAAAAGCTGCGTTCATATGCTTTGTTGTATATGTAATTTGTTTTAACTTAATAATCTGTTTTAATATTTTTCATGTAAGTGCAGGAAAGGAAATATTAAAAGCCCGGGGATGCAGCAGTAGCACAATAATGGAGGTCCCGATGTCCGGTCAGTGGGCCGAAATTTTTGGAGCAGAGCCTGGCCCGTTCCATGATCCGACCCGCTTTGGTTAAATGAACCGGATGTTTATTTTTTGTATAAAATGATTTGTATTTATTTTTCGGGCGGTTATTTTTTGACCCAGTTGAACTGTTCATCATCCTCTCTTCTTCTCTCTGCGCGATTTCACGACTGCTCCGTACTACATATTGTAAGATGTTCTATTTTGGTTTTAATCTATAACGCATAAGCATTTTCTAGTGGAGGTAGCTAGTCATACTGAGCGACTAGCGAACCATGTTATTTCTGTGTTGATTTCTCATTTTGATTATGTCGTGGATGCTTGTGGATTGGGATATTTATATTGATTGTTTCTGTGATTATGTTGTTTTCTGTTTCTTAATCTCATTACCCATGGAAGCTCAATTACCCAACATGCTTGAGTATCTAGAAAATGTCAAGTCTTATTAAAATTATCATATCTAATAAATTTAAAATAGAATAGTGTGAACTTTTGCTTTTCAGGCATGCTTTGCATGTGTTTCTTATTAAAGTTAAAACTAGTAGTCTTATTTTGCATTATTTTCTTTAAAAAAAACAAAAATAAAAGGAATGATTCTGCTGGAAGGAGTTGATGATCACTCTAGTTGGGGCAACTTCATTTTTCGATGCCTTCATGTTCAATACGATGGCTCATGTTCGTGGCGAGCTAGGTCACTTTCATTCTTTATCAATAAATTATCAAGGTCGAGACTTTAGATGGGTCATTTTTTTTGTTTTTTTATCGTAGGAAGGTGTGATATGGAAATATGGCAATGATTCCTTCATTGGTGACCAGAGGAACTGGGGGAGAGAAAGAAATGTCAATTTCACGGATAGATTATATTTTATGCAATATTGTTAAATACATTGATGAATAAGATATAATAAGATTTTTTTATGTTTTTATTTTAACTATATAAAATAGTGTATCAGAATAATTTATTAATTGCTTTTATTTTATGTTAATTATAAATTATGATTTTAGTTTATGTTTTTATTAAATTTAATATAAAAACTTAAATATATGTAATCAAATATTTTGTAAAAAAACAAAATAGTGAAATAGTTTTGGAATGTAAATAACTAGTGATTTTTCCCTCGCTAATTTAGCTAGGGATTTTTTATATAAATTTGAAATATGATCAAAATTAGCAAGGGAAAAAAAATTAGCTAGGGAATTTTAATCATTAATTTAGCTAGGAAAGTTTTCCTAGCTATTTGAGATTTCTTTTTGTAGTGTCTATATTTCTATCTATTTGTTTATCAGTCTATTTGTCTAGCTGTCTAGCTGTTTATCTGTCTATCTATCTATCTATCATATATCATATGTCTATCTATCTATATGTCTACTTGTCTATTTATCTATATATCTATTTGTCTATCTGCCTATCTATCTATCTATCTATCTATCTATCTATATATCTGGCTATCTATCTGTCTGTCTGTCAATCTGTCAATCTATTAATCAATCAAAAAAATCTATCTATCTATCTATCTATTTATATGTCTATATGTCTATATGTTTATCTGTCTGTCTATCTATCTAACAATATGTCTACCTATCTATTTGCTATCTGTCAATCTGTCAATCTATCAATCTGCCAATCTATCAATCTATCAATCTATCAATCTGCCAATCTGTCAATCAATCTATCTAATTGTCTATCTGTCTATCTGTCGATTTGTCTATCTGGCAATAAATAAATAAATAAATAAATCAATCAATATATATATATATATATATATATATATATATATATATCTATATATATCTATCTATCTATTTGTCTACCTATCTGTCTATCTGTCTATCTATCTATATATCTATCTATCTGTCTATTTGTCTATCTATGTGTTTATTTATCTATATGTCTATCCGTATATCTGTATATATGTCTATATGTTTGTCTATCTGTCTGTTTGTTTGTCTGTCTGTCAATATGTCTATATGTTAGTATGAATATATATCTATATGTCTATATGTCTATATTTCTATGTCTAAATGTCTATATGTCTATCTGTATATCTTTATGTGTGTGTGTGTGTATATATATATATATATGGCTATCTATCTATCTATCAATCTGTCAGTCAATCAGTCAGTCAGTCAGTCATTCAGTCCATCAGTCAATCAATCTATCTATCTATATGTATGTATGTATGTATGTCTGTCAATCTATCTATCTATATGTATGTATGTATGTATGTCTGTGTGTATGTATGTATGTTGTATGTATGTATGTATGTTGTATGTATGTGTGTATGTATGTATGTCAATCTGTCTTTTTGTCTGTCAATCTGTTAATCTATTTATCTACCTATATGTCTATATATATATATATATATATATGTCTATCTATCTATTTGTCTATTTGTCTATGTGAATATCTATCTATGTGCCTATCTATTTGTCAATCTGTCTATCTATCTATCTGTCTGTCTATCTATGTGTTTGTCTCTCTATCTGTATATGTGTCTGTATGTCTCTCTCTGTGTCTGTCTATCCGTCTGTCTGTCCATCTGTCAATCAGTTTGTATGTGATATATCTATCTATCTATTTATTATCTATCTATCTATAAATTTATCTATCTATCTATCTATCTATTTATCTTTCTATCTATCTATATATCTTTCTTTCTTTCTCTCTGGCTTTCTATCCGTCATATCTATCTATCTATCTATCTTTATATTATATATATATATATATATAATTATATATAAATATAAATAAATAAATAAATAAATATATATATATATATCTCTATCTATCTATATATCTATCCATATATCTATCTATACATCTATCCATATATCTATCTATATATCTATCCATATATCTATCTATATATCTATCCATATATCTATCTATATATCTATTTATTTATCTATCTATCTATGTACAAAAATATCTTTCTATCTATCAATCTATCTATGTATCTATCTATCTATCTATCAATCTATCTATCCAACCAACCATCCATCCATCTATCTACCTACCTACCTACCTACCTATCTATCTTTCTCTCTCTCTCTCTCTCTCTCTATCTTTCTATTTATCTTTGTATTTATCTATATGTCTATCTATGTATCTATCAATCAATCAATGAATCAATCGATTAATCATTCTTTCTATCTATCTATCAATCAATCTATGTTTCTGTCTGTCTATCTATCTTTCTGTATATCTATCTATCTGTCTGTCTGTCTATATGTCTAAATGTTTATATATCTATCTGTATATCTATTTATCTGTCTGTCTGTATGTCTTTCTTTCTTTCTTTCTGTTAGTATGTCCCTCCATCTATCCATCTATTTGTCATCTGTCTGTTTGTCTATCAGTCTATAAGTCTATTTGTTTATCTATTTGTCTATCTATCTATTTTTCTCTCTATTTATCCATTTGTCTGTCCTTCCATCTCTCCGTCTGTCTGTCCGTCTATTAGTCAATTTGTTTATTAGTCTGTCTGTCCATTTGTCTTTCCGTTTGTCTGTCCATTTGTCTGTCAGAGTACCTATCCATCTGTCTTTATATCTATTTGCATGCTTGTCTATCTGTCTATATATATATATACATACATATATATATATATATATATATCTATATATCTATCTATCTATCTATCTCTCACTCTCTTTTTGTCTAACTTTATATCTGCCTATGTATTTGTCTATCTTTCTATCTATTTATATATCTATCTATTTACCTATCTATCTATCTGTCTATTTGTCTATTTGTGCATCTTTCAATCTGTCAATCTGTCTATCTATCAATCTATTTTTATGTCAGTCTTTCTATCAGTCAATATATCTATATATCTATCTATCTTTCTATATATATATATCAAACTATTTATTTTTTTATCCATCCATCTATCTATATATGTAACTATCTATCTATCTATCTACCTATCTACCTATCAACATATCTATCTATCTACCTATCTAACTATCTACATATCTATCTATCTACCTATATACCAATCTACCTATCTACATATCTACCTATCTACCTATTTACCTATCTACCTATCTACCTATATACATATCTACCTATCTACCTATCGACAATTCTACCTATTTACCTATCTACCTATCTACTTATATACATATCTACCTATCTACGTATCTACGTATCTACGTATCTACCTATCTACCTATCCACCTATCTACCTATCCTCCATCAACCTATCTACCTATCTACTCATCTAACTATCAACCTATCTACCTATCTACATATCTACCTATCTACATATTTACCTACCTGCCTATCTGCCTATTTACCTTTCTACCTATCTGCATATCTGCCTATTTGCCTATTTGCCTTTCTGCCTATCTACCTATCTGTAGATCTATCAATCTACCTATCTACCTATTTTCCTATCTGATTATCTACCTATCTGTCTATCTGCCAATTTGTATATCTGTCTATATGTCTATATATCTATCTGTCTATCTGTTTATTTGTCTATCTGTATATCTATATATTTATCTATCTATCTATCTTACTATATGTCTATCAATCTATCTATCCATCATATCAATCAATCTATCTATCTATTTATCTATCTATTTGTGTATGTATCTATCTATCAACCTGTTAATCTCTCAATCTGTTTGTCTATCTATAAATCTATCTATCTATCTATCTGTTTGTCTGTCTGTCTATCTATCTGACTATCTGTCTATCTATCTATCTATCTAGCTATCTGGCTATCTATTTATATTTCTATCTATCAATCTTTCTATCTATCTATCTATCTATCTATCTATCTATCTGTTTATCAATCAATCAATCAATATATCTATCTGTCTCTCTGTCTATCTATCTCTCTCTTTTTATCTATATATTTATTTGTCTATCTGTATATGTGTCTATCTATCTATCTATCTATCTATTTGTCTATTTGTATATGTGTCATCTATCTATCTATTTATCTATCCAACTAACTAACTAACTAACTATCTGTCTGTCTATCTATCATATCTCTCTATTTGTCTATCTATTATATTTATCTATCTGTCAATCTATCATATCTATCTATCTATCGATCCATCCATCCATCCATCCATTTGTCTATCTATATATTTATTAATCTGTCTATCTATTTATTTTTTTATCTATCTATCAGACTATTTGTGTATCTTTCTATCTATCTGTGTATATATCTTTTTGTCAATATGTCTATCTATCTATCTATCTATCTATCTATCTATATCTGTCTGTTTATCTATGTGTCTGTCGATCTTTCTGTCTGTCTATTTATTTATATGCATTCT
Source organism: Sapria himalayana (assembly GCA_029783825.1). Classification (NCBI taxonomy): domain Eukaryota; kingdom Viridiplantae; phylum Streptophyta; class Magnoliopsida; order Malpighiales; family Rafflesiaceae; genus Sapria; species Sapria himalayana. The sequence continues at coordinate 1,806,437 of JAREIK010000215.1, forward strand.
ATCTATCTATCTATCTAACTAACTAACTATCTATCCATATATCTATCTATCAAATAATTAATAAATAAATAATTAAATAAATAAATCAATCAATCTGTCTGTCTGTCTATCTATCTATTTTCTATCTGTCTATCTGTGAATTTGTCTATCTAGCTATCTATCTATATATCTATTAATCAAACAAACAAACAAACAATCAATCAATCAATCTATTGTTTATTTGTCTATTATCTACCTATCTTCCTATCTATCTATCTATCTGTCTATTTGTTCATATGTCTATCTATTTATCTTTTTATCTATCAATCAATCAATCTATCTATCTTTATGCCTATCTATCTATCATTCTATCTGTCTATCTATCTATCTGTCTATTTGTCCTATAATCTATCTATATAACAATCAATCAGTCAATTAATCTATCAATCTATCTATAAATCAATCTATCTATCTCTCAATCTATCTATCTGTCTATCTGTTTATCTATCTATCTATCTATCTAGCTATCTATCTATTTTTCTATTAGTATCTATCTATCTGTCTACCTATCTATCTATATTTCTAACTAATTATCTGTCTATTTGTCTATTTGTCTATCTATATATCTGTTTATCTATCTGTCTATATATCTGTCTATTAATCCATCAATCAATCTATCTATCTATATATTTATATATTTATCTATATCTCTCTCTCTCTCTCTATGTTTGTCTATCTATCTCTTTATTTTTCTATCTATATATCAATATATATATATATATATATATATCTCTTTAAATATATCTATTTGTCTGCCTATCTATATATCTATCTATCTATTTGTCTATATTTCTACCTATCTAACTATTATACTATCTATCTATCTGTCTAACTATCTATCTTTCTATTTGTCTATATATCAATGTACACATCTATCTATTTGTCTATCTATTTATTTATCTATATATCTTTTATCTATTTATCTAACTATCTATATATTTATCTATCTGTATGTCTATCAATCAATCAACCAATCTATCTATCTATATATCTATTTATATATAGGTCTATCTATCTTTCTGTATGTCTATCCATCAATCTGTCTATCGGTCTATCTCTCTAATATAGATATATATATATATATGTCTTTCTGTCTATCTGTATATATATCTATCGTTATACCTATCTACCTATCTATCTATCTATCTATCTCTCTATCTTTTTATTTGTTTATCTATATATCTATCCCTTTATTTGTCTATCTTTCTATAAATAAATACACACACACACACACACATGTTTACCATTCTATCTATCTATTTATCCATCTCTCTAACTATTGATATGTCTATCTTTGTATTTGTCTCTATATCTATCTATATATCTATCTACATATCTATCTATTTGTATATGTATCAATATATCTATTTATTTATCTATCTATATATCTATTTGTCTATCTGTATATCTATCTATCTGTATATAAGTATTTCTAAATATCTATCTATTTATCTATCTGTCTATTTGTCTATCTGACTAATTATCTATCTATCTGTTTGCCTATCTGTATATATATTTATCTGTCTATCTATCTATCTCTATATCTATTTATCTTTCTATTTTTCAATTTGTCTTTGTCTATCTTTCTATATGTTTATTTGGGTATCTATCTATTTGTCCACTATCATTCTTTCTTATCTCTCTATCTATCTATTTATTTAAGAATCTAGTTGTCTATCTATCTTTCTATTGATCTCTATGTGTATCTGTCTATCTATCTATCTATCTCTATGTTAATCTATCTATCTATCTCTATGTGTATCTATTAATCTATCTATCTATCTATATACCTATTTATTTTTCATCTATTTATCTATCTATTTATCTATCCATCTATCTATCTCTTTGTCAATATATCTATGTATATATCTTTCTATTGGTCTATTTGTCTTTCTATCTTTCTATCTGTTTATTTATCTGTCTATTTTTCTATCTCTCTATATGACTATATGTCTATCTATCTATGTGATCAATGTGTTGACCTATTAATGTAAAGAAGAACAATAGGTTGAACAAGTTGTGGAAGTAGAAGAAGAAGAGAAAAAAAATATATAAAGAAAAAGATGAATAGGAGAAAGAAGGAAAAGAAGGAAAAGATGATAATGAAGAAGAAAAATAGGAAGAAAAAGAAGATTAATAGATTGAAGAAGAAGTTGAAGAAGAAGAAGAATAAGTAAAGGATCAAGAAGAAGAAGAAGAGAAAAAAGAAGAATTGTAATAAGAAGAAGAATAAGTAGTTGATGAAGAATAAGAAGAAGAGGAAGAATAAGAAGAAGATGAAGAATAAAAGAAGATGAATAAAAGAAGATGAATAATAAGAAGAAGTGTAAGAAGAAAAAAAAGAAGAATAAGAAGAAGAGTTTAAAGAATAAGAAGGTGAAGAAGTAGAAGTAGAAGTGTTTCAAGAAAAAGAATAAGTGGAAGAATAAGAAGTAAATGAATAAGAGGAAGAAGAAGATAAAATGGAAGAAAAAGATAAGAAGAGGAAGAAGTGGAAAAGAGGAAGAAGAGGAAAAGAGGAAGCAGAGGAAAAAGTGGAAGAATAGGAAGAAGAGGAAGAATAGAAAGAAGATGAAGAAGAGGAAGAATAGGAAGAAGAGGAAGAAGATGAAGAAAAGAAAGAAGAGGAAGAAGAAGAAGTGGTGTTGAGAATTTTGCTTGCAAGGTTTGTGATTTTATAGATTTAGAAGAAGAAAAAGAAGAAATAGCACATGATATATATTCACAACCATGACAATATACAACACAAACACAAACGACATCAGTAAACACAAAATAACATCGTTCACTTGTCATTAGAAATGACTAGCTATATCCACCAGAAAAATGCTTATACATTTATAAATTATAACTAAAATCTGAATATTCTTATAGTATGTGTAGTAATTAGGAAATACATCATAGAAAGAGAGAAAGAGAGAGAGATAAGAAGAAATAAATAGTCAGACGGAAGAGAATTCATAGAGCAAGAAAAAAAGTAAATAAAAAACATATTTATATATAACAATTTCTAGGTAAATATTTTCTTTCCAGTACATACATGAAAATATTAAAAAAGAAACATATTCGGTTATACAAAAAAAAATAATCAAACCAAACTATATATACAATAAGGGGAAAAATAAGAAGAGGATGAAAATAAGAAGAAGAGGAAGAAGAAGAAGAAAAATAGGCAAAATAAGAAGAAGATGAAGAAGATAAATAAGAAAAAAAATAGGAATAAGAAGAAGAAGAAGAATAGAAGAAGAAGAAAAACAAGAGTAAAAAGAAAAAAAAAGTAGAGGATACAGATAAAAAGGAAGAAGAATAAGAAGTAGAAGTAGTAGTAGAAGAAGAAAAAAAAAGAGGAAAAAGTGAATAAGAAGATGATCAAAAAAAGAGGAAGAATAAGAAGAAGAAGAGGAAAAGAATAATAAAATGAAGAAGAATAAGAGAAAGAAAAAGAAGAAAAAGAAGAAGAAGAAGAAGAGAAAGAATTATAAAATGAAGTTGAATAAGAGAGAAAAAGAAGAAGAATAAAAAGATGAAGAAGAATAAAAATTATAGCAAGTAATAGACTAATAGAAGAAGTGGAAGAAAATAAAAGAAATATGAAGAAGAATATGAATTAAAAGAAGAAGAGGAAGAAGAAGAAAAAGAATATAAGAAAAAAAAAAAGAGGATGAAAAAGAAGAAGAATAGGTAGAAGAAGAAGAGGAGGAAGAAAAAGAAGAAGAATTATAATAAAATGAAGAAGTTGAAGAAAAAAAAAGAAGAAGAGGATGAAGAAGAGGATGAAGAAGATGATGAAGAAAAAGAAGGAGAAGAAGATGATGATGATGAAGAAGTGGAAGTAGAAAAAAAAGATTAAGAAGATAAAGAAGAGGAGGAAGAATAAAAAGAGAAGTAGAATAAAAAAAGGAAGAAGAATAAGAAGATAAATAGGTAGAAGAATAGGACGAAGAAAAAGAAGAAGAACATGAAGAATAAGAAGAGGAAAAAGAAGAATATGAAAAATGAGTAGAAGAAGTAGAAGAGGAAGATAAATAAGAAAAAGAAGAATAAGAAGAAGAGGAAAAAGATGTAGAAGAAGAAGAGGAAGAGAAAAAGAAGAATAATAATGTAGATGAAGAATAAGAAGAAGAGTAAGAAGAAGAAGAAGAAGAAGATGATGATGATAATGACGAAGAGAATAAAAAAAAGATGAATAAAAAGAATAAGAATAAAATGATGTAGATTAGAAAGAATAAGAAGAAAAAGAAAAAAAAAAGATAAAGAAGAAGAAGTAGAAAAACAAAAAGAGAAAGAAGAAGAAGAAGAAGAAGAAGAAGAAGAAGAAGAAGAGAAAAGAAGAAGAAGAAGAAGAAGTTGAAGAAGAAGAAGTAAAAAAGTAGATGAAAGAGAGGAATAAAAGAAGAAGAAGAAGAAGAATATGAAAAAGAAGAAGAATAAGAAGAAGAAGAAGAAGAATATGAAAAAGAAGAAGAAGACAATGATGATGAATAAGTTGAATAAGAAGAAGAGGATGAAGTTGAGGAAGAACTGTAAGA